>CM021729.1:45362812-45435522 GCA_011074415.1 Stictonetta naevosa
TGTCACTTATTTCCTGGAAACATCCTCTATCTTCATCATTGCTCCTTGTTCTTCAACGTGCAGTGACAACAGAAATAAATCGTGGTTGTCTCCTTTAACTGTAGTAGCTTCCAAAAAAAAATGTTGCTGTAAGTACTTCTTAAGGTATTTTAGTTGCCTTGGATGAAAGCTCATAAATGAAGAAAAATTTAATATATTTCATTATTGGTCTTGTGTTTATTTATTTTAGAACAGTATATCTGAACTAGAAGGGAAAGGAAATATAGTCTTTAAAACCTTTGAGACTTGTTTATAATCCAGTTATTTTTTTTACCACTGAAGGAGAACAGCACAGACTTGTATCTTTTCAGAATCTTTTATATCTATTTGGTCTCGCCTTTTGGTAGAAAGATGGTCTGGGAGACATTTTAAAGTGGTTTATAGCTTGTCTTGCTCGGGTTTCCAAGCATTATAGGATAAGTTATGTTGGAGAGGACCTCAGGAGGTCTGTAGCTGAATCCCATTCTCAGAGCCCAGTCAGCTGTGAGGTCAGACAAGGTTGGCCAGGGCTTTGTCTGATCTTGAAACATCCAAGAATGGAGGTTGCAGAACCTTTCTGGGCAACCTGCTCCAATTACTCGTTTTTCCCACCTCAAATTATTTGGTTCAAGTAATTAAATTCCTCTCATTCTATGTTTGTTAATATTTACTGGGAAGTTGTGGGAAAGGCTCAGTGGAAGTACAGTAACAGTGTGCTGTGTCAAATCGGTACTTTGGCCAGAAGCATGTCACTTTTGTATTTCACCTCTGTACTTCTCAGTTCAGTGAGAGCCATTGAGGTGCTGCAGCTCATATGTGATGAGCGATGTGGCATCTGAAAATTTTCCAGAAAAAACATTGCGACTTTGAGAAGAGTTTTTGATTGTTTTCATTAATGTCTATGGAGGCCTCCTTCTCTGTTAGTGTCTCTAGCCAGTGTTTTTATATTTGTGCTTCATTGATTTAGACCATGATGGGTTAATATGGAATGCTTTTATGCGAAATTGAATTGTGTCCTGTCAATTTTCTGCCATTACAGCAACAAGCTATGGCACTGTTTGAAATATTTTGGTGGTACTTTAAAGTAAGAGCAGATACTCTGAATTGTCAGTTATTTATATATTGTGTGGAACGTATGAAACTTGTCTTGGTGAAAGATACCTGCCGTGAAAAACAAATGCTTCATTGGGGCTCTTCCAGTAGTACCTGAGGAGCCATCCATGGGGCTCAGTGGGCTCCTGGTGAGAATGGAGTGGCTGAACACCTAACATCCAGTGTGGTAGGAGTTGTATGTGTATACTTCCTGAACCTTGTGAAGTTTAATAAGGTAAAGTGCAAAGCCCGGCACCAGTACGTGCTGGGGGTCAGCCAACTGGAAGGCAGCTTTGCAGAAAAGGACCTGGGGGTCTTGGTGGACACCAAGTTGAACATAAGCCAGCAGTCTGCCCTTTATACAAAGAAAGCTAATGGTGTCCTGGGCTACATTAGGCAAAGTGTTGCCTGCAGATCAAGGAAGCACTTGTGAGGCCACAGGTGGGCTGCTGTGCCTAGTTCTGGGCTCCCCAGTACGAGAGGCTTGGGTACACTGGAGAGAGTCCAACAAAGGGCCACTCAGATACCTGAGGGACTGGAGCATCTCTCCTGTGAGGACGGGCTGAGAGCTGAGACTTGCCTTGGCTCAGAGGGGATCTTGTCAGTGTATGTAAACACTTGAAGGGACAGTGCAAAGAAGATATAGCCAGGCTCTTTTCAGTGGTGCCCAGTGCCAGGACAAGAGGCAGTGCGAACACACGAGGTTCCCTCTGAACATCAGGAAGCACTTCTGTGCTGTGCAGGTGTTAAGTGCTGGCACGGGTTGCCCAGGGAGGCTGTGGAGTCTCCTCATTGGAGAGCTTCAAAAGCTGCCTGGAAATGGTCCTGGGCAGTTTGCTCTGGGTGACCCTGCTTTAGCAGGGTGGTTGGAGCAGATGACCTCCAGAGGTCCCTCCCAGCTTCAGCTGTCTGTGATCTGTATTCTGTGCCCTATTTCTCCCAGCTCTCTCCTTGTCCTACAACAACAACACTTCAAACAAAGTCAAAGATAGTTGAGATGAGCTCTGTGCTAAAGGAACCACAGGGAGTGCGGGAAGAGATGGAAGAGAGTACTGTCCCTTCCTCTATCCTCACTGTCTTCTAGAGGAGAGTACGTTTTTTGCCCCATTGTGCACTGAGACCAGTGAAATGTACTTCCACGCACTGCTTCTTCTTGCTCCTTCCCACATGCAGTGGAACAGGACGTTGTCCTGAGGAGCCGTGAATCAACCATGTGTTCATGCAGGTGGAGCAAATAGCGTGAAGACACCTTCCAGCTCTTCATGAGATGAGCGTGATTGTCAGCTTTCCCTCTACACACATCGTACAGGGGAGAGAAAAGAAGTAGTGGGGAGGAGAAGACATGTTGCTGTGTGTCCTGACTGGGGGAAAAGAGAACAGGTTCCCTCCCTACCTGTCTCTGTTGTGCTTTTGCTTGCTGAGCAGCAGCACCCTGCACAGCTTTCAAAGTGCTGCACCTGACCTTTTTGCTCTTACCATGTCCTCAGTAAGTACTGAGTATGTACTCCACTAGGACTGTGTCTGAGGCTGTCGGTGTTGACGGCCCTTATATTTGGGCTGTTCTGGGATTCTGCAGAGAGGAAAGGAAAGTTTGATGGCAGCATGGAATACCAGTGATGTGGAAACTGACATACTGAGTCTGAGGAAATCTAACTGTGGCCTGCTATACTAAGAAATATTCTGCCTGAATTCAGGGCATGTTTGCTGCTTTATGTTTTTATGTAAAGCTAAATAATAGGGCATCTTCAGAGGAAGATGTTTCCTTCAGTATTATGTTATTCCTTGTTATTTAGTGGTCTTAGTCACTGGAAAAGAAAGCTAGGTAAAGCATGCGAGTCTTAACTCTTGATACTTCGCTTTATAGTTTTTCTTGAAACGCCTTTTATTGATGATTCAAGCTGTCTAGGCTTTTTGTCCATTTCAGTGCAATCTGTTGTGGTGCAGAGACCTGGGAAGCAGGAACTTCTCCAAATTTGCAAGTCTTAATCCGGTTACATGCAGTAGCTTGTGTCGTGGGCTGGGAGGGGGCTGGTACATGTTCCACTACAGCTCTAAATTGGAGCCCCATTGTCTCTAATAGCAAGAAATATTTATTTCTCGGTATAATTTCAGGCCACAGCCTTGTGTGGTGAAAAATGTATTTTTTTTTCATCACTAGACTTAAATCAGCAAGTGTAGTTGCCTGTTCAAATGTCTTTTTATGATGTAATTAATTAAGCAGGCATATGTATTTGCTGACAAAATAAGACAAGCAAAAGATGCTGTTTGTGTCCTAAGCTGTCTGTAAATCCTAAACAGAAGCTCCTGTTTGGTTGCCGCTGCATTGAAATTCCAGTGTAAAGAATGTACTGAATATCTCTTTACTGTAAAGTGGCTCAAATAGTAAGCCTTTAACTGGTACAATAATTAATTGTATTATAATCTATCATAAATGTTTCTTTGGATGTATTTGAATCTTTTGGTTTTTATTCCTGTTTTCAGGGAAATTCAAATGGCATTGCTACTGTGGATGTTTCAGCAGGGTTTGTGGGACTGGAAAGCTATGTGGAGATACCAGCAATCTTCCTTACAGCATTTGCAACGTATGCAGGACCTCTGCTCTGGGCCATTCATCTGCTGTGCTACTTGAGTTCTGAAGTTAGCAGGTAATCAAGTTTTAAATTAAAGTAATGCTCTCTTATGTACTGCAGGTATAAATGCCATCTATATAATGTACAAACAGTTTTATTTACATCATTCTTTTCCTTAAAAGTTAGTTTTCCATTAAGAAAATATATATTATGTTTCTGGTATGAGCTTGTCACCTCACTCTTCCAGTTTAATTTTATTTGCAGAAATTTTGTATTGGGAAGATATGTGTGTGTTTTACTAATTTTGGTTCTTAATGAGATCTCAGTTTGCTGTGCTAAATTATCTAAAATCTTATTATATTTTGTTTTAACAGGGTGTCCTACCTAAAAGCAATCTTCTTGGAATCTATTTAGTAGGAGGCTTGAGAAGGCCTTTTCAAAATAGTGACATAGAATTCAAACTTAACCAATGTGCTGTTCTTTGACAAGCTGTCCTTGCTTGTCAAAGTGGCATTCAACCTCAGATAAATAAAATTAGCTTATTTTATTGTATGTTCATGGTTATTGCTGTTACTTTTAGCTAAAATGTTTGTGCTTTTGGACATGTTGTGTAGCAGAGGAATTAAGGAATGAAAAATAAATTAATGAATGATGAATGTGGAATTTCAAGAAGAGGTAGTTGGAAAATGTTAATGTAACTTAGTTTGCGTGTAAAATATGATTGGACTCTTTGCTACTGCATTTAAATCATTGTTCAGGGCACTTAAACTGAGAGATGCAATATACTAGCAGAGGGAGTAGCTGTAAATTCAGTATCCTATTGATCCACAAATGCAGAAATGTGACATATGTTTTCACTGAAATAACATTTGACAGTGACATAATTCTTACCATCCCAGAGCCTCCAGAGCTTTTCTTAGTCAACTACATGTCTTTTCTTTATTATCTTTGGAATTTAAATTTACTCTCTTTTTTTTTTTAAAAAAAAAAAAAAGAGAAACTGAACACTGCAGCAGGGCTGGCACGTGGGATTGGGATTTTAGACATTATTTAGTTTATTACAATTCTTTGCCTTATGCATAGTCATCCTCTGTAAATGCGTCTGACTTCCTTTATCTACAGAGTGTCATCCAGTCTTATCCTGTCTGTGCTTTGTGTTATCTGGCTTCTCTCTTCTCCTTTTGCTTGTTTGTCTTGGGCTGTATGTACACTGATACTTGTGTTGGCATAAGTGTTTGTCAAAAGCATAAGGAGAGGGTATCCCCAACTCACCTAGCTG
Organism: Stictonetta naevosa; assembly: GCA_011074415.1. Taxonomy (NCBI): domain Eukaryota; kingdom Metazoa; phylum Chordata; class Aves; order Anseriformes; family Anatidae; genus Stictonetta; species Stictonetta naevosa. Next base: position 45,367,772 of record CM021729.1, read on the forward strand.
CACAGAGTAGTGGAGGCTTTTGTACTGGGAAGGAGTGGTTCTAACAGGCTAAATTCCTGCACAGTCACCATGTCCATTGCTATGTATTAACAAGCACCTTTACCAGATAGAGACAGCACCTCATTCACTGATCTGCCTATCTACCATGCTGTTTTTTAAAGATACCTGACTCTGTTTTAGTGGAATTACGTAGCCTAGTGCTGAGGAATTGTATTGCACCAGTAATGTACTACTTAGTAAATTGAGACTTAATATAGAACATTTCCTCTTAGTTTAATGCTGGTTACCCTGAAATCATACTGGGTCTTATGTAGGCTGATACTGTCTAAGTACTGGTCTTTGTTTAATACATTTTTTTTCTGTTCATTCTGATATTTTTTGCTTTGATGTATAATACAGTAATTATTGATGTCTATATTTGTATAACCACGGAAACACCTTTCCTGACTTTTCCCTGACTTTTCTTGACACCAAACTCAACTTTAAATCTGTTTCTAAAGCTCCTCTGTTTAGCTTTATTTACTGATGTGCTTCATCTTCCCAATATCCAAGTTCTTCAAGCTCTTGACTTCTATTCTTTCTACTCTCTTTAAAAAGAGTTACTGTGTACGGATAAAGCTCCCTGCCTCTTGTTTTCTAGTAAATATGTGACCCATGACCCTGGCTATCACTTACATTCTGTTAATCTACCATTTTTGCAATTCCTTTATATCTCTGTTTACCGTGCTGTGTTTAAATTGGTGCTAGGCAGTTCCACCACTGGTCATATGGTCATATCTGTGTTCCTTTTTTTATTTTTTTTTTCAGTTCTACTTTCTGTTCTTCATTACATTTGTAGGTGCTTCAAAACTGGAAATTTTCACTTGTGCTTAGAAGATTCTGAGCACAGAGATGTAAACAGCCTCAGCACCATTGCATGGAGAGGGAGAGGAAAAGAACAGAAGTTCTGTAATGTGTTTAAAGAGCTGAAGTTTTAATGTTGTTTAAACCCTAGACAGCAGACTGTTCAGCACTAACATACAATGATGAGAAAATGATACCATATAGCATTTTTTTTTCCAAAGATCATCTAACAAAATAATGAAAAACTCTCTGAAACAAAACCTTTGAAGACCTATAGATGTTTAGGATTGTTTCAAATAATGTGTGTCTATAGTAGTGTTGGTTGTTCTGATGTTTTCTTGATTGAATTTTTGCAGATTAAAAGCTCAACTAGTAGTGTTGCCAGGTACAGTGCTGTTTTAAACTGCTCTCAGGTGGGTAGCTGTGACCTGTAATACCCACATCACTTAATGTAAGTAGATTCCATCAAACAACTTGTGTCTGTAGAAGTTTTAAGGTTCATTTGTGTCAGCTGGTAAGGTTGTTTCCTCTACTAAGCAGTGAATAACCCTGGACTGGAATCTCTCTAGCCCCTGGAGCTTATTTAAATTGATATGTTATGGTGCTCAGAATGTTGGTCTATGCACTTTTAATTTGACTTCTGTGTTTTGTTGCTGGCCAAGTGGTTGCCACATTTCTTTGTCATTATTATTTGGACCAAAATGTCAAACTGTAGAAAACACAGGTCAGCTGTTCCATGTCATTTCTTAAATGTATGGAAGACCAAGTTTTCTTTCTTTTATTTTTATTATTTTTTTTAAGTGCTGGATGCTTTATATTGTTCTTTATAAAAGCTTCTTATTTTTTTTATATGCAATATGCCTTGGTCAGTGAAATTCAAACCCTCTCCTTTCTTATGTGGTCCTGAATGCAAGATGAAAATCCTTTACGTGCTTCCACTAGATAGGAGGGTCTAAAAGAATCCAGCTGCCATGGTTTTGTGGAGTATGCTGAGCAGGTCCCCTTAGATTGCCACAGCCTGCCATCAGGTTTGCTGACCCATCCTAATACAGTCACAGCTGAACAGATGTGATCAGAACAGCACAGCAATGCCATTCTTAATGCAGTTTCTAGCATCCTGCAGCCTGTTTCAGAGCTTCTTGCATCTGAGGAAGGTGACTTGAACAGAGAAGTCTGAACTCAGTGCTAGCTGCCATTTATGGCAGCCACTTAGCAGAGCCCCATGTAATTTATAGCTGCATCAGCTGACTTTTACCAGAACTTCATGCTGGAGTTCTAAGAAGCAGTACTACACAGGGGACCCCAGTTCCAAGGGGCAAATACGTAAGCATACCCTTTGGTCTCTCTGCACTTTGCATTCATGACATCATGGAATACTTGAGCCTGGAAGGTGTCTCTGGAGATCATCTGTGTCATGTCTGCTGTCCATAGGAGGGTCAACCAGAGCAGGTTCCTCAGGGCCATGTCCAGTTAATTATCTCCAAGGATGGATACTCAATAGTCTCCTTGGGCAAATTGTGCGTGATAACCCTGACAGTAAAAAAGTTGTTTTCTGATGTTTAAGTGGAATTTACTCTATTTCAGTTTATGCCCATTGCTTTTTGTCATTTCGCTGGGCACCACAGAGAAGAGTTTGTCTTTTTTTGTCTTTATTCTTGCCCACGAGATGTTCATGTGTATGGATAAGATTCCCACTGAGCCTTCTCTTATCAAGCCTAAACAGCTCCAATCTGTCTCAGCTTCTCCTCTTTGGTGAGATGCTTCATTCCCAACATCATTTTTGTGGTCCTTCAGTGCTCTTGCTCCAGTACATCCATGCCTTTCTTGCACTGTGGAACCCAGAACTGGACTCAGGACCCCGGGCATGGTCTCACCACTGCTGAAGAGGGAACGGAGCATCATCTTCAGCCAGCTAGTGATGCTGTCCCCAGTTCAGTCCCAGGTGCTGTTGGTCTTCGGTGCCGGAAGCACAGATGGCTGGCTGGTAGACAACGTGGTGTCCATCAGGACAACCTATGTATGTCCTTCTCTGCCAAGCTGCTTTCCCAGTGGTCAGCCCCCAGCCCATGCTGGTGCCTAGGTTTATTTCTTCTGAGGTGCAGGATTTGGCATTTCCCATTGCTGAACTTTCACGGGTTTGTTGTCAGGCCCTTTCTGCAGCGTGCTGAGGCCCCCTGAATGTCAGCACACCCATCTTGTGGTGCACCAGCTGCTCCTCCCGTTTTGCATTGCGTGCAGACTTGCTGAGGGTGCTCTCTGTCCTGTCATGCAGGTCATTCGTTAACGAAGATGCTCAAGAGCATTGTCCCCACTGTGAAGCTCTGGGTTCACTATCTAGTGAGGGGCCTCCAGGTGGGCTTTGTGGTGCTGATGAGAAGCCTGTGAGTTGGGCAGCTGAGTGAGTTTTCAGTCCACCTCTGTATCCACTTACCTCAACCCTACTGCATCAGTTTACCTGTGAGAGTGTTACAGGAGACAGTGTTAAAAGCCTCCTTGTGAAGTAAAAGTGCATTAGATACCTGTAGTCCATGTATTTTCAGACCACTACGATAAAAAAGAATAGAAAATAAGAACTTCTTGAAATAATGTATTTGCTCTGGAATTGTGGTTGTAAGTGGTTAAACCATTTGCATCCATCTAATCAGGCACATGAAACTATAAAATCTTCTCCTCATATGCAAAGGTAAATATATTTCTAAAATAACTAATGGCATGTGATAGACAGTAACATGGATATTACTGCCACTTTTAGTCCGTCATGCTCTCATAAGAAACTTGGCAGCTGGAATGTGATGGGATTTTCACAGACAGAAATAGTAAGAACTCTTCTGCTTTAGTCTCCATGGAAACTGCAATAACTCTTGAAAATACTTTTGAGACAGGGAACAATGATTAAACAGATGCCTAAACTTAACCAAGTATTCTGTGTGTGACTGGCATAAATTCCAGAGAGCATATGACTCATGTAAAGGGTGGTTTTTAGAGTGCTCACTGTATCACTCTGATCTGAATTAGAACTTCATATTTGGGGATCCTTATGATCTGAAAAAAGGGCCATGTTATCGGATAACCAGACCTGTGTTAGATGACCTCACTGTACAGTACACTCCAGATGGATTCAGTTTTTAAGTTCCTACCCTCAAAAATTGTCTCGTGGGTGACAGTCACAGTGTTGTGTAATTACCACTCTTTAGGTGGGCAGCATGGTAGTTTTCAGCTTCCTTGCACATTGGAATCTGTGTTTTAACTGGTATAATGAGTCAGGTTTCAGGATGAATGCTGGATATCTCCTAGCATTAGAAAAAAGCTGTGTGTCTGTTGACTTCTCTTTCCTAGTAATCAAAAGTTTTAGTAATGCTTTCCTGTTAGCAAATAGCTTTCAAGTATTGAAAATGTAAGTTATGCCCAATGAGAGGGTATTGGTTGCAAAACCTTAAATGTTGTGCTGGGACTTTGTTAATGTAGAATTCTTGCACAGCAGATATACGTTTTTGCTGTGAATTCTTTTATAATACTGATGTAAAAAGAAGGAAAGCATGCTTGTTACAGGAATTTCAGCATTTAACACCAGCTTTTGCCATCTTCAACCTAATGCATTTCATTTATGGAATCCTCCATTCATAATTCATGTTATTACATTGATCATTTCTGTTTCTAATGTAAGCTGGACATGCAGTGAGTGTTTCAATGTATTTTCTGTTTTGAGTCCCGAGTAGAAATTGCAGTCCCTAATAAAGACAAAGGAACACTCCAGATCTTTTTTTCTGAACCTTTCAGTATTTTACATAAGTAGTTTTTAATTCCTCTGATTTCATTTCGTTCTCTCTCCCTTAGGTTAATTAAAGATGAAGAAATGTTTACAGCTAAGAATATTGCAGCTATGTTCTCTAGAATGGTAATACCTGCTCTATACTGTGTTTGCCAGCTCTATGACTGAAATAAAAAATGTAGAAAAGGTATCTACTAGTTCCTTGATGTGTATAGAAATCTGGAAGTGATTAAAACTGGGAATATGGCTGGAAGAATATTCTACTCACTTTGGTATCTCCTGACATGCTGTCATTGCGGTGACGAGCTGGAGATTTGTCGTACACATCATTAATGTTCTGTGATGGAGACCTCTTCATCAGTTGCCTCTGTTGCAAACAAATGACAGTTGCTTCAAAACCATTTGCAAAATAAATGTCATCCTCTTCCTCTATGGACCAGCTATGCAGCTGTGTTTTAGGGGCTGAAATACTTTCTATGTAAATGTTAAAGGAAGTAGTGAGCACAGAATTTCAAGCACACAGATTTGGGGTGGGTTGAGTTATTTTTGCTTTACGTAGATAGAAGGAAGCATCTAACAGATTTGGAACTTAAAAAAAAAAAAAAGAGAGAAAAGAAGAGTGATAGTGATTTACAATTTGGTAAAACTGGCATATTGAGCATGAGGTCTGTTTTCTAATAATGACTACTGACCTTAACTGAGAACTCATGCTCCAGTGTACTACATACTGCACAAGTGCATTGTAGAGGTGATCACACAGCTTTTAAATAGTCTTACCAATGCTGTGTATTGTCGTTACTGTGAGATTGTTCTCATCAACAGAAGTGCTGGCTTGTATAGAGGCTACTTTAAGTAAGCATTATCAGACATGCTTTTTAATTTCTACAAGGTCTACCACTTTTTTTTTTTTTGTGGGTAATCTTGGATTGAAAGTGTTCTGTGATGATGTTTTTTGTTTCTGTTCTAATTTGGTGGTTTTAGAGTCAGACTGTGTTCCTGCTCTTGGTCTTGGGGTGTCCATCTGACCTATAGAAGTGTGTTCAAAAGCACGTAGCTCAGCTGGCTAGCTGCTTCTTACTCCACCTAGGGTGCAGGTGTGCAGTGTCACTTTGTTGTACAAGAGGGTGCGGTATTTGACCTTTGTTCTTGTTTGGAATCTCTCCATCATGAGACAATATTACAAATTAACACCAGTGACAGGACCCGCGGGAACGGGGTTAAGCTGAGGCAGGGGAAATTTAGGCTTGACATCAGGAGGGGGTTCTTCACAGAGAGGGTTGTTGCACACTGGAACAGGCTCCCCAGGGAAGTGGTCACTGCACCGAGCCTGACTGAATTTAAGAAGAGATTGGACTGTGCACTTAGTCACATGGTCTGAACTTTTGGGTAGACCTGTGCGGTGTCAAGAGTTGGACCTGATGATCCTTTAGGGTCCCTTCCAACTCAGGATATTCTATGATTCTATGATTCTATGAATATTTTTCTGACATCCTGTATAGCTAGGTTTAGAAATGCTTCTTATGCAAAACAGATCATTAAATTTAATACACAACTGCACTAATCTGCACCTGGATCTATTAGAAGACTCAAGGGTTACAACACTGGGCATTAGCAGCCCCTGGGACATCAATTTCAGGCAGAAATTTTTGGATCGTGTGATAAGAAGAACAGAATTTCTTCAAAGTCAATCTAAACAGGATCTGTTGGCTGGACACTAGAAGGACCTGAAAGCTTCTGAAACATGCAAGAGTGATGCAAGGAATGCTGATTAATTTCTGTGTCTGTATACAAACTTCTTATTGTCCCTCCTATTGTTGATGAACCAGATCTATTTGAACTTGACAGAGCAAAGCTACCTTGTATCACAGTTGCAGGGTAGCAGGTAGTCGTGTGGCATGTTGCTTTCAAAAACTGTGGGCTCTGGGTGCAACAAAAGGAATGTTTGTAAATTCTAATGTAAGGGATTAGGTTTGCCTGTACTGACGTCTAAGGTGTTTTCTGTGATTAGTCCACACAGCCGTTGTTGGTGCAGGAGGAACCATGAAGCTTGATGCTATTGTAGAATGAAGTTACATTGTCTTTTATTTCCCCTCTTTCTCTCACTCACTGTCACACTCTCTTGCTTGGTAGCCCCCTCTCACTTGCATGGTATTCTTCTCTCTACCTTCCTTGGTATCCCTGTCCCTCTCTTTCTCTGGCTGTCCTTGTCTGCCTCTTGTGGATCCCCTGCCCCCTCTGTTACAGCTTTTCCTTCTCTCCTGGGCCTGTTTTATGCCCCTCTGGTGTGTCATTTCTCTCACTGGCATGTGCTTTGTCTCTCTGCCTGTCATATGTGCCTTTTCTCTTGTGCATTTGCTCTCCTGTGCTTCCTTCTCTCATTCTCATGCTGTTTCGCTCATACACTATTCCCTGAATCTCCTGAACTTTCCCGATGTCTCTCAAGGCTTCCTTCTCTTGGCTCCTTTCCCTCGCCGTAAGCTTTCTCTCTCTCTTCCCTCCTTGAGGAATCCCTCTCTCCCTGAAATGCATTCCCTCCCACATACGCTTTTCCTCTCTGTCATGTTTCCTCTCTCTCTTTTGTGCTTTTCTTACCCCTTGTGCATTTTGCCTTTCATGTGCTTTTTCTTTTTCCTCTCTTTCTCTTTTGCATACTTCCCTGCTCTCTGACACAATATTCCCCTCACTTGCACTTTCCTTATTGCTCACACTTTGTCGCTGACTTGTGCTTTCCCTCCATCTCTTTGCTGTCCCTCATTACCCCTTACTACCCTACTGTTGCTCTTGTTTTCCCCTCACCACTCTATCTTCTCATGCGCTATCATGCTCACTTTCCTCATGTGCCCTTGCTTTCCTCTCAAATGCGCTGTGTTCATGGCATTGTGCACTCATGCTCCTCTTGTGCACTTGAGTTCCTTCTCACCCTACCCCTCCCTTGCCTTCCCCCTTCTCTTGCTTTCTTGCCTCCCCTACTCTTCTGTCTTCCCCTCTCCCCTGCTTTCCACTCACATACTTCTCTCTATTGCTTGTTTGTGCTGTGCTTGTGTTCCTTGTGTTCCTTGTACGTGCTTGCTCTGCCCTTGCTCCCACCTTCTCTTCCCGCCTTGCTCTGTCCCATCCTCTCATCTCTCCTTCTCACCATCCCTGCCTCCCTCGTGCTTTCCCTTTCTATTTAGAGCAGCCCTCCTTGCTCTCCATGCACATTTCCTCTTTCCTTGCTTTGCCTCTCTCTGCAAGGTGCTCCGCCTCTCCTGCATTTTTCTTTCATGTCCCAGCTCTCTGGCTTTCACACACCCTCTTGCATGCTTCCCTGACTCTCACACTCTTCTCTCTCGATTGCATTTTCCCTCTCAGGCATGCTTTCCCCTTTGTTCATGCATTTGCTTGTACTTTCCCTTTTCTCCCTTGCCCTCTCCCCCTGCCTTGCTCTCTGCCTTGCTGTACATATGCCTCCCCCCACAGCTATTCCGCTTCTCTCTTGCTTTCCCACCCTCCCCGATGCTCCCCCACACTGCAAGCTTTCTCCATCTCTCACGTGGTTTCTCCCCATCTTTCTTGTGTGTGGGCTTCCCCCACTCCCCGTGTCTCTGTGTGCTTCCTGCCTGTGACACCTGTGCCTCCTGCTCTCTCAAGATCCCCCTGTGCAATTTTCCCCTCTTGCATGTACCGTCCTTCCCAAGCGTGTACTCTTCTCCCCCTCTGTGCACACTCTCCCTCTCTCACACCTCTCTGATACCTGTGTATATTTTTTTCCCTTGTGCTTTGCCTCTCCTGCACTCATCCCGCCTGTCGCGTACTGTGCCTCTTCAGCACCCTTTGCTTCTTGCACTTCTCTCTCATTCTCCTGTTTTGTCTCGCTCTAATGCGTGCCTCCCCTTGCACTTTTCCACTCTGACACCGCTTCCCCCTCTTGCACACAATGCATTTTTCTCACATGGACTTTGCCTGCTTCTCTCACTTACGCCTTGTTCTCCTTCACGTCTCCTCTCTGTTGCATGCTCTGCCTCTCTGCTTCGCACTTCACCTCTGACAGACATTATAGCTCTCTCACATGTTGCTTCTCTCTGCTTTGTGCTTTGTCTTGAGTGTGCCCATGCAGTCCCCACCCAATATTGTGTGCACATGCTTCCCCTCTCGCTGCTCCTTGTCTTTGCCCTTGCTCCTTCTCAATTTGCCTCTGCCTTAACGCTCTCACCCCACCTTGCGTGCTTTGCAGCTCTCTCCTGCGTGTATTGCTGTGCTTGCTTCAGCTTTGTTGCTCTCCCTTTTGTACCCTCTTCTGAGCTCTGCCCACTCCCATGTGTTGCCTCTTTCTTGCACGCTGATGCTCTCAGGCAAGTGTGCACATCGCGTTTCCCACACATGCTTAGCCTCTTTCCCTGTCATGCACTTTTCCTCTCTTGTGCACTGTGCTGCTTTGTCCTACATGCTTTGCTGCTGCTGTGTTGGCTTTCTTTTCACACTTTACTCTTAATCTCTCTTGCTCTCCTGTCTAACATAATTTCCCTCATAGCATGCATTTCCATCTGTCATAGCTTTTATTTCATATTTGCACTTTTTCTCATTCAGGCTTCCAGTTTCTCACTCACTGCCCTTCCCTGTCCCACTCACCACCCCTCTCTCTGTCTTGCCATACATCCTCCAGTGCTTGTCACCCCATTCTCAATTCCTCTCCTGCTCTCTAAAGCCATTCCCCCTCTGTTCCAAACTTCCCATCTCTTGCTCACTCTTTCCCCTGCCCTGCCCCACTGTCTTTCTCTGTCTGTGTTCTCTCCTTTGCTGCCTGTCTCCAGCGTTGCACTTTCCCTTTGGTTGCTTTTTACTGGTGTTGCTTGCTCGCTCCCTCTCTTGCATTGTCTTCTGCTTTTGCTTGAACTTTCCCTCCCAACTCTTTGGCATCCTACCGGTGCTTTTCCAGCCCCTCTTTACTGCTGCCCCCTGATCCTCTCCTTTGCCCCTCTCTGCTCCATCTCCATCCCACCCCTATCCCACATTTTCCTTCCCACTCGGATGTAATTTCTTCCTCTTGTTTTCCCTCACTCTCGCATGTGTTTTCCTGGTCTCTATCATGTGCTTTGCCTCTGACACATTTTTTTCCTTCCCCTCAGTCACATGCACTTTTGTTCTCTCATGTAATTTGACTCGTTGAAGTACTTCCCACCTGAAATGCTCCCTCTCTTTCTGTGAAGTGTTCTGCCTATTTCTCATCATTTCCTTTGTGCAAAAAAATACTTGTGCACTTTTGCTCTCCTCTGTGTTTCCTTTCTCTTGTGATTCCCTCTCCCAGTCTCTTGATTCTCCTATCTCCCTTTCCCTATATTGCAGACTTTCTCCTCTTACTTTTCCTTTCTTGCTTGCACAGTCCTCTCTGGTGCTGTCTTGTGCTTTCCTGTTCCCTAACTCCATCCTTTTCTTGCCATCCACCTCTGTCAAGTGCTCTTTCTCTCTTTCATGCATGCTTTCCCTGCTTCTCATTCCCTGTCTTGCTCTCCCACCTTTCTTCCTTCTCTCTTCCCCTTTCACCCCCCTTTCTGCCCTGATGGGCCCATCTTGTTTACTCTTTCTACGAAACACTTACCCACTGTATTAATTGCCATCTTATACACTGCCTCTCTGACATGTGCCCCTTAAAGTGCTTACTCTATGACATGTTTTATTTCTTTTGCTTCCCATTCGTCTTGTGTGTTTCTTTTCTCTGGCACTTTCTCTTGCCATCTCTGTCTCCGCCACTTTGCTTCTCTCTTGCAGACGTTCTCCTTGCAGACACGCTTCCCTGCAGCATCACTTTGCCTCTCGCATGGCCAGCCCCCTCTCTCACGAGGCCTGCCTCTCAAGGTGCGTTTCCCCTCTCTCTGCAATGCACCCCTTCTCTCATGGACACTCTTTGCACCCCCCTCACACTGCTGGCCAGGCCCTCACACCTGATTTCTTGCCTTTTGCACTTCCCTGTCTGGTTCTGTCTCTCTTCCCCCCTCCTTCTCCCACTTTGCCACTGCCTTTTGTTTTCCCCACCAACTGCATACTTTCCCTTCTGAAAGATTTCCCCTTTTTTGCATGCACTTTCCCTCATTTAGGCTGTCAGTCTCCTGCTCGTGCTTCTCCCTCTGCCACTTGTTACCCCTCTCTATTGCCCAGCACTTACTATCTCCCCCTGGTACGCATTCACTCTCTCACATACACTTAGCTTCTCACACACACACTGCCCCTCTCTTGTTTTCATTTTGTCTCTTGTGGATTTAACTCTCTTAGGGATTTCTTCTTGAAACACAAGAGAGAGAGCCTGATGTGTTTTCCTCTCTCCCTGACCCAGTGTGCCTACTGTTTCCCTCCAGCATCTTTTGCCTCTCCCTCACATGTTCTGTTTCTCAAGACATGTGCACTGTGTCTGTCTTGTGCTGCTTTCTCTCTTCCGCATCCCTCCCTCATCCTCTTGATCCCACCCTGCTTTGGTGCTCTCTTGCTTTCCCCATCTCTCACATGCTTTTCCAAACCTGACCCGTTTTTCCTTCCTTGCATGCATTACTCCTCTCATACTTTCAATCACACGTGTTCCCCACTTTGTCATGCACTTGCACTCTTGTACAGCTTTCTCTTGCTCTTCTTCCTCGTTCTCTGTTGCTTTCCTCTGCCTTTGCAGTCTTTCCCACTCCTGCATGTGTTACTATCGCTCTTGCCTGTTTCCCCTCTCTCACTTGCTGCAGATGGTTACCTAGCAAGTAAGGATGAGGGAACGGACGAGGCATTTAATGCCTTTTTCCTCAGTTCTTAATAGTAGTGACAGATTTTGGGCTGTCCTGCCCTTTGTAATCCTTTTCTTCTCACTTCTGCAGCCTCACTGTCAAATTTGCCCTGGCTTGTGGACTTTTCCTCTTATCCACTATCCCGCTCACTTGTGCAACCCATCTCATGTCATTTCCCTGTCTTGTGCCATCTCTCTGATGCTTTCTTTTTCTTGTGCTTTGCCTCTCATGGGTGTGCTTTCTTCCTCTTATATCTGTGTTTCCCTTTTCTCTTGCATGCATGCACTTTCCCTCTCTCACATGTGCTTCTCAGGGAGTGAAGTGCTAGAACAAGGGGCAGTGGTTTTAAACTACAATAGGGTAGATTTAGATTAAACATAAGGAAGAAATCCTTTGCTATGAGGGCGGTGAGGCCCTGGCACAGGCTGCCCAGAGAAGCTGTGGTTGCCCCATCCCTGGAAGTGTCCAGGGCCAGGCTGGATGGGGCTTTGGGCAACCTGTTCTGGTGGGAGGTGTCCCTGCCCATGGCAGGGGGTTGGAACTGGGTGGGCTTTAAGGTGTCTTCCAACCCAAACCATCCCCCTACATCAGTTTACCTCAGTTGCATGTGCTTTCCCACCCACTGACTCATGTTTCCTGTTTGGAAGTCCTTCCGTGATACTTTACTTATCCCTGCATTCTCCATGCATTAATTTCTTCTCTCTTGTGCATGTGCTTTTCCCTCTGTAATTCCCTCTCCCTCCCTCTTGCGCACATTGTGATCTCCCATATCTTCCTCCCTCTTCTGTGCTCTTCCTGGTGCACTCTCCGTATTTGTGCTTCCCCTCTCTTGTTCGTGCTTTCCCGTGTCTCTCTCTCACACACACACTTTCTCTCTCTGTTTCACATACTCTCCCATGCTTTCCTCACGTGACTTCCCTTTCTAGCATGCTTTCCTTCTTATGTGTCCTTTCACTCTTCTGCAAGTGCTCACCATTATCTCCAGTGCACCCCTTCCCTCCCTAACATGCCCTTTCCCACTCTGTCTTGCCCTTTTCTTGTACGCTCCCTCTTACACATTATTCTCTCACAACCTCTCTCCTGCTTGTAGCCTTCCACCTCCTGTGCTGTCTTAATTCCCCCTTTCTTCACCTGCTCTTCCCCCCCTTGCTCATGCTTTCTCTCCTTCTCACACACTTTCCCTACTCTCGCTTTTACTTGTGCTTTCCTTTCCTTGCATGTTTCCAATTTCTGGAATGCTTTCTCTCTCGTACATGCTTTTATTTTACATGAGCTTTCCCCTCTGTGTCAGACAGCATTCCTTGCTCTTTATTGCATTCATTTCTCATGCTCATGGATGCAATCTCCTTGTTTTTCTCTCTCATTTCTTTCCTTCTCTCACACATATGCTTTCCTTCTCTGTCTCTCTACTGCGTGCTTCCCCACTCTCACCCTTTTACCTCCCTTCCATTGCTCGTGTTTTCTCTCTCCTGGACACACTTTCCCTCCTATGCAGCCCTGTCCTTTCCTTGCTTTCGCTGCCCTTCATGAGGTCCCTCTTTGTTGCACTCATTCCCCCATACTTTTCCTCCTTCCTCTGTGCACTTTCCCTTGCCCACAATTTTGCATGATGCCCCTTCTCATATTTGCTTTTACTCTCTTGTATCTCCTCTCTCTCACAGTTTCATACCTTTACTCTTGCTTCTGCTCCCTCTCTTACACTCTGTTTTTCCCACACACGTTCCCCCTTTGTTTTGCTTGGTTTCCTTTTCTTGCATGCTTCCCCTTTGTGTTCTCCCTTTCTCACACTTGTGCTTTCTCTCTCATGTGCCTCCTCATGCCCACGCCTTTCTGTTTCTTCTTGTGCACGTACCCCCCCCACCTTGGCATGCATTCCGTCATCCACATCCTCTCCTTCTCTAGCACAGCTTCCCTCTCCATGATCTGGTGCACTTCCTCTTTCATTCTCTCATACCATTCTTCTCTGGTGCACATCTTTCCTCTCACTCTCTTGTGGGCTCCCCCCACTCTTTTGCTCATGCTTTCCCTCCCTCTCACGTGCTTACTCTTTGCTGCCCCTTGCACACTTTTTGTCTCTTGCTTGCCCTGTCTTGCATGCTCGCTCTCTCTGTGCACTTTTCCATCCCCTTTCATGTGTGCACTCCTTCTCTAATGAATATCCCTTCTTCTCTCATACATTGCCTCAAAGCTTTCATCTTTTTATCATGCCTTTACTCATTTTTTTTTTGCATGGCTTTCCTTTCTCTGGCATCTTTCCTTTTCCTCATTTCTGGTGCATATGCCCATTCACTTTACAATGCATGCAGGCTGTCTTTCTTGTTCTCTCAAGCTTCCCCTGCCTGGATTGTCAATGTTTTTCACTCTCTCATGCTCTCCTGAGCACTCCAACTTAACACAGGCCTGTGGTCTCTCCATCTCAAATACCTTCCTTCTCATTTGAATGTTGTCTCTTTTTCTTTCACTCCTTCCCAGATGCTTTCTCCCCTTTTCATAAGGCTTTCTTCTTTCTCTTATGTGCCTCTGTCCCATGCATGTGTTCCTCTGCCTTGAAACGTCCTCACAGTTTTCTGTTTTTTCTTCACGTCTCTTTCCCTCTCATTCCCTTCTGCTTTACTTCTGTGTCATGCACTCTTTCCCTGTATTGCCTGTGCCTCCGTCCCCTCTCAGGCAAACCTCCCCTCTCTCACAGACACAATTTCCAGGTGTCTCTCTCTTGTTCTTTCCCTTTCTCTCCCTTGCATTCTCTCTTGCTGGAAGCTTTACTCTCTGTCACGTTTCTTGACAAGTGCTTTTTCCGTCTCTCTGTGCATTCTGTTTCTCCCTTGCCTGTTTTCTTGCTCTCTGTCTACACTTCCCCTGCATCTCACAGGCATTTTTCTCTCTCCCTTTCTTCTGCTTTGTCTGCCTTGCTCTTTCCTTTGCGTGTGTTCTCACTTTTCACCCCTAACTTACACACTTCTCTGTCTCAGGCTTTGTCAGTATCTCATTCTTACCCTCTCGTATATACTTCCTTTCTTGCATGCTTTCCCCTGCACACGTGCTGTCGTCACCTCTCTCCCTCGTGTCTTCTTCCCTTCTAGATTGTGTGAAGTTTCCCTCTCTTGCGTGCTCGCCCTGCATCATCCCAGGTACTTTGCTCCCTATCCCTGTCTCACATCCTGTCCCATTCTCTCCCAGGCACTTCTCCTTGCCCGCCTTATGCTTCCCCTCTGTTGTGCATACCCACTCTCTTTGTCGTGCTCTTTCCGTCTGTCTTGCATGTGGGCCTTCGCCCCCCACATGTACTTTTTGTCTCTTGCATGCTGTTTTGTGCTCTCTAGACCTTCCCATCTCTCTCCTGTGCAATTTTCCCTATTGTGTACTCTTTCTCTCTCGTCACACTTTCTTGTGTTTTTCATGGACACGTTTTTGCTCTCTTGCATGCCATCCCTCCAGTCAGTGCTTTTCCTCTGCTGTGTGTGCCACTTCCTTCGGTTGTGCACTTTCCCTCTTACCGCTTGTTCTTTCTGTCTCTTGGCATGTGTCTGTCTCTGTCATTCTTTTCCTCTCTTTAGTGTAGGCTTTCCCTCTCTTTCATACCTTCCCTCTGTTGTGGGCTAACCCCTGTAGGCAGCTAAGCACCATACAGCCACTTGCTTTATCCTGTCCCAGTGGAATGGGGAGAGAATCAAAAGGTCAGAAGTGAGAAAACTTGTGGGTTGAGGTAAAAATAGTTTAATTATAATATTAATTTAAGAGTTTAATAATAAAAAAAAGAGTGAAGCAAAGCTGTGCATGCAAACAAAGCAAAATAAGGGATTTGTTCACTGGTTGAGATCATCAAGCAGATGTTTAGCCACTCCTGGAAAGCAGCCTCCATCACATGCGATGATTACTTGGGAAGATGAGCACTGTAACCATGAGCAGGACCTCTTCCTTTCCTCCCCCTAGGTTTTACTGCTGAGCGTGTGACATAACACAGAATACACCTTCGGTCTGGGCCAGCTGTCCTGGCTGTGCCTCCTCCCAGCTTCTTGTGCACCCCCAGCCTCCTGGCTGGGGGGGCCGCATGCAAAACAGAGAGGGCATTGATGCTGTGCAAACACTGTTCAACAACAGTTAAAACACAGGTGTGTTATCAACGCGATTTTAGTCACAAATCCAAAACAACAGCATAGGAGATGCTATGAAGAAAGTTAACCCCACCCCAGCCAGAGCCCATATACCGTCTCTCATGCTTTATCTCAGAAATTATTGTGTGCATTTCCACTCTCTTGCATGCTTCTTCACAGCATTTTGTTCTTACCCTCTTATTACCTTGGTTATTCCCTTGTGCTGTCTCACTTCTCTCTCTTCTTCTTAACATTTTTCTTGAGTTCTGGGTCTTCTCCTTTCTTACTTTGATGCACTTCTCTCTCCATCTCCCTCTATGCTTTCCTCTTCTCTCTCTTGCATGCTTTCCCTTACTCACATGCTCCCCTCTTCTTGTGTATGCCTCTTCTATCTTCCTTCTTGCTCTCCTGTTTCCTTTCTTTTGCTCTTTCCCTCTTTCTTGTTCTCTTTTCCTATTGATCTCTGCTCATGGGGAAATCTGAGGGATTTTCCCTTAACAGTGCATTGGAAGCACTTCCTTGCTTACATGCAAGTGCTTGAAGTGACCCTTCTTAACCCCTGCTTTGTTCATTTTGTGTTTTCTTACACTCACATCATCCCAGGCTCCTTACTTGTCTGCCTGGACCACCACACCCTCACAGAGCTGCTGATAGTTCTCTCCCTCACCTGTCATACCTAATTTAAAGCCATTCCTAAGAGGTCAGCCATCCTCCTGGAAAAAATATCTTTGTGCTGCTGATTGAGGTTGATCCCATCTTGCCCAAGCAGATGTTGATCCTTAGACAGATCCCATGATCATAGAAATCAAAACTCTGTTGTCAATGCCAGTTCTATAAACAATTTTGGCACGTAGTATCAGTCACCTCATCGCGCCTTTTCCTCTTACTGGCAGGGTTGGGATTGCCACTTGGATCCCCATACTCCTGACTGTTCTCCCCAGAGCTCTGTAGTTAACTTCTGTTACTCTCCTGCCTGCCCTGGTGGTGTCATTGGTGTCCACATGGGGGAACAGCAAGGGGTAGTAGTCAGAAGGTTGGGCAGAGGCTGACAATCTCTTCACAACGTCCTGGATCCCAGCTCCTGGCAAGCAGCAAATTTCTCTCCGTACCGTATCAAGTGAGCAGAGGGGTGTCTACATGCCCTGCAGCAGAGTCACCCAGTATTGCCCCTTGATGCTTCCTCCTGGTGCTCCTGCATGTCTCGGGGTCAGCTGGCCCAGATGCCTCACTCAACAGCACACCCAGGTCCTCTGCAGCTTCAAAGACAGCGAACTCGTTCTGTACTCACAAGCCTCATGGTAGAGCAGGAGCTTCTCTTGTTGCCAGAAGACACCATCTTCCAGCCAGGGCCTTCCAAAGAATTTCTACTTACCATTCTGATAGGAACAGATTTTTGGTGTCTGCACTGCAGTTCGGGTCTGCAACTCCTGAAGCTGTAGGGTCTCTGTGAAGCTCCTGTCCCTCTTTCGTCAGTGATGGTGTGGCTCAGGGACAGGCCCTGAGCAATCTCTGTGCCTGGGGACTTGCCCGCCTGTATCCTCCACTGGAGCTGCTGGAAGCTGTGCACTGGTGGTGCATCAAGTCCATTCCTGAGGAAGTTCAGGCTCGTCAGAGCTGAGATGAGGATCTGTTCATTGCGCCCTTCTGGACAAACTGCTGTCCCTTAGCTCTGCCCTGTGCCTGGATCTTTAGACCCCTCCCTGTCAGCAGCTGTCAGCAGTTTCTTGACTGGCCGATAGCGGGTAGCACCTTTAACAAACACTTCAGGTACCCTCAGTCAAAGGCAACTGATTGAATTTGTCTGAGTCTGATGGAGCTTCCTCAGGCCCGTGCCCTGTGGCCACCCTGGCCTTGTCCACGCCTGGCAGGAGCAGGCACCTTCAGAGTTCCCGGAGGGTTCCCAGGGGCCTCCCGCTGTTACTGGGCCCTGCTGCCAGAAGCTCCCGAGGGAGAAATCAGAGGCTGCTGTGCAGAAGGCTTGCCCTCTTGCTCCTTCTCTCCCACTAGCTCTTTCCTTCTCTCTCTTGCTCTCTTTCCCTCTTGTTCTTCCCTTGCCTCACACCCTTCCCTCTGCAATTTGTTCCCTCTGCCATGATCTATCTTCTTGTCCCCGCTTTCCCCTGCCATGCTGAATCTGTCCCGCCGCATCTCTTTCCCTTCTGATCCTTTTACCTCTTGTTGAGTCTCTTTGCTTCTGCCTCCTTCCTGTGCCTCACTTTCTGCCACTCCTGTCTGTTCTTGCTATTTCCCTCTCCCTCTTCTTTCTTTTTTGCTTGCAGTCTTACCTTTGCTTTTCTTTCCCTCTGCCTGACTCTCTTCTGTTTGCTCTTTCCCCCGTCACACTCTGCTTTCTTTGCCTCTGCTTCTATTTCTGTATCTCTCAATTGTCTGTCTGTGCTCCTTTCCAAGTCCCTCTCCCTCTTACTTGCTCTTCCCTGTTTTTTTGTCTTGCTCACTCATTCTTTCTGCTTTTTTGCCATTTGCTTACACTTCCCTGTGCTCTCTTCCTCTTGTTTTTCCTTCCTTGGACCTCTTCCTTAGTCTTCCCACTTCCTTCCTTTCCTTCCTGCTTTCATTTCTCCCTTGGCTCCCCTTCTGCTCCCAGCCTTATCTCTTACTCTCTCTCCCCCAGCCATTTTCTCTCTCCCTTCCCACTCATTCCCCTCACCTGTCACTCCTCCCCACTCTCTCCTCTTTGTCTCTTCCCATGTCACCCTTCCCACTGTGTGCTCTTTCTTCCCCTCTCTCTGCCCCCCATCTCCCCACCACCACCACCTCGACTCTGCCCTTTCATCTGCCTTCCCTCTCACCCCCTCTCCCCGCATTGTCTTTCCCCCTCATGCTCTTCTGCTGCCTTTCCTCCTTTCTCCCCACAGCCCCCTTCCCTGCACACGCAGCACCCTTCACACACCACCTCTCCCCTCCTCAGTCTATTTTCCTCACCCCCACCCCTATTCTCCCTCTCTCCATGGACAGCTCTGCTTCTTGCTTCCCTCCTGTCCCTTGCCCTCCCCTACTGCTCCCTCCCTCTCTCTGCTGGCCCCTTCCCGTTGCTGGACCTGTCTCCTCCCCTCTCTCTGGCCTTTTCTCTCTCCCTGTCCGTGTTCTCCCTTCTCTGTCATCCCTGACAACTCTCTCCCCCATCATCCCACCCTATTCCCCTCCCTCTTTTTCTGTCCTCTTTGTCTCTCTCCTGCACCCTCTCCTTTCCCAATCTTGCTCCTTTTCTCTGACACGCTCTCTTCCCCCTCTGTTGCTGTCCTCCTTTCCTGACAGTCTCCGTCTCTGCCTGTTCTTCCTTTTTCCCCTCCTTTTCTCCTTTTCCCTTCCAGTCCCCAGTTGCTGTCAGTTCCCCTTCACCTCTTTCTCTGTATTCCCCTCTGAGGACTTTGGAGCCTCTCTTCCCCGCCTTTCCTCAGCCCCTTCTCTTCTTTCTTCCTCTGCCGCTTCCTTGGCCCTTTACTCCGTTTCCCACCCCTTCTCCCCCACCCATTAACTACCCTCTCCTCCCTCCTCACTTCCACTCTCACACCCACCATGAAGCCCTCCCTTTCTCTTTCCCACCCTCCCTGCTCTTCCTCCCTTGATATCCCCTGCTCTCTTGCATCCCCTGGCACCTCTCACTCATTTTCTCTCCCTTCCTCCATTTCTGTGCTTTGGTCCATCTCTGCACCTCTGTTTCTCTCTGTGTCTCTCCCTCTTTCCCTGTCTCCCAGTCTCTGCTTCCTTCTCTCCCCCCTTCCCCTTCCTTGGTCCTGCCTGCTCCCTGTGTCTTACTCCCATACGCAGCACAGGCTCCCCTCTCTCACTCTCTTGTTTTCTCACCGTCTCGCTCCTCCTGCTCCCACCATCTCCATCCCTCCCCTCTTGCACTCTTACCTCTCTTGCTGTCTCTTCCCCCCTCTTTCCCCTGCTATCACTCTCGTTCCTCCTATCCCCATTTCTCTTTCTCCCTCTCTGTCCATCAGGTGATACTCTTATTTTCCTCAGAGCTGTTTCTTCAGGTTCCTTCGCCACGGAACATACTCAGACTTCAAAGTAACATCTCTGTCCTGTTTACTTCACATTCTCTGTGTTGGACTCCAAGGTGAGCTTTGCAGTGTCACCAAAGCTATGGCATGAGAAATCCTGTGCTGCATTCTCCTCAGCTTGAGTCCATTGAGTAGGAGGGTCTGTAACTAGTGTAGGCACTACACAAGGCATCTTCCTCAAAAATCAAAGTGCTCTGCCACCTGATTTCTTGCCTAGGTGAATCCATTTCTGTTTGCTATTCTGTCTGTGCTCCATGGTATTAGAGTTGTCTCATCCTTTTGCAGAGATAGTAGGGCATGGATTTACAGATCCTGCTGTAATCCATTTTGCTTGCAAGAGAAAGTGTGTGGAGCTCTACAACCTTTATGCTAATGTTTAGTATGGTTTTTAATTATTCACCTTCATGCAAGTTATGAATAACTCCAACACTCCTGTAAACTTGACAAAGGAAAAAGTATGTGATATTTGGGCTTAATAATGGTATCCTTGCATAATCCCACAAGTTTATCTCAATTCTCCCCATGAGACAATGAGCCCCTGAAGAGGAATCCACAGTGCATTGTACCAGAGACCAAACTGTGAAGAAAGTTGGTAGCAGTATTCAGTATGCACGTTGCACTCAAAGAATTGTCTCCCCCACCGTCCTCAGGTGGAGGGCTTAAACTATGTAGCTGTCAGATTATTGTTGTTAACTATTGTGAAAGGTGAGATCATCCTAATGGAAAACACTATCTTTTTGCATGTATTCAAGTGGTCTGGTGAGGTTCTTAAAAAAAAATACGATCTATTTATGCTTGCTATTTACATGAAAAAACATGGCAGAAAGACTTTGAGTTCTTGTCTCCTTTTCTTACCAGATCTGCTGTCATGTGCACATGACATGTCAATATAGTTGGCACTGTTTGCTTCTGGTCTGTTGTCTTTGTAGCTGATATGATCCAAAAAAAAAATTAAAAAAAAATCCAAGTGCCATGCCACCTGATTTCTTGCCGATGTGAATTTCTGTTTACTATTCCTTTTGTGCTCTGTGGTATTCAAGTTGTCTCATGCATTGCAGAGGTAGCATGGCGTGGGTTTACATATCCTGCTGTAATCCATTTTCCTTGTCTTTGCTTGTCTGGTGCATAGGTTATGAGCAGCAAAACCACTACACAATGTCATGGTACTTTTTGAGACTTTGGGATTTGAGTTCAGAAACTGTTAAAATTACAGTCTTTACAAGGCTTAACATTTTCAGGCATGGTTGGTCTAGTAGGATCCAAGAATTTCTAAGTGGACTGTATGTAACATCTTGCTATTTTTCTTGAGATGAGCCTCTGCCATAATATGATCTCAAGTTGTTACTGGATCTGATGATTGTTCTGAAGAATTATTTCTTTTCCTAACAGAGCAGGTTTTTAGATTTTGTTCTTAATTCTCAGATGTACTGGATGAATGAAACAATGTTTATAACAAAGTAAAAAGCAGACAGGGATAGAATGTTTCTCACCTCTCTCTTTAAGTAGTTAATGTTCAGGAAGAACCTTGAAATCTAAGTTGAAAATAGATTTCAGCTCACACATTGAAATATTAAAATTAAATATGGCATACCCAAGATGAAACCAAAAGCAGATAAACCTTCTTTGTAGTCATGGGAGAGCAAGCGTGTGCATTGCTCATTTGTGAGTAGTGTTAAAATGAAATGTATTGGAAACGCTTATGCTTCTTTGTCTCCAGTGTTCTAGTTACTTATCCAGATCATGTATAATGAGTTAGCCATACATGCTATAAGCGGTACTTAAAACAATACGGTAAATGAAAATGGTTTTGATTTGGAACTTAGAAAATCCTTGTGCCTATTATTGCCCACTTGGCTAGTTGCAGACAGTTTGACACTTGGCGCTCTACATAATTAATGTTTTGGAGGCTTTCAGACATGTCTAATCAATATCACGCAGTAGGCATCGGAATGTAGTTGGAAATTGGCAGCTTTAGCATCTCACGATGGATGTCAACAGTGGTAAGCTAAGATGGCTAATTGCAGCTCCTGCTCATGGGTCACATTTGTGGATAAATTCACATCCTCAGAGGTCCACACTATTCCATGTTTTTGAAGGTTTTCTCCTTCGTTGTGGTGGCTGATGGTTAGAGGTCTGGGCTGAATTTCCTTTTGCTGAAAACACGAATTCCAGAGAACAGTGGCAACCTGTAAGGAGGTATTGGTGTGTCCATCTGCATAACGCCAGCTGAGCGCTGTTCACTTTCACAGTCTTTGGTCTTGTAGAGCTGATTAAAGTGATATTTTCTTCTGGTTTGGTCTGCAGCTTTTGGGCAGCAGGAAATGTGAGCTATAAAGAGGAGGAGATTTTTTGTCTGTATTTGAGCAGAATTATTTCAGTTCTGACTTGCTTCTTTTCTTTTTTTTTTTTTTTTGCCATTAGTTTTTATTCCTTTTCTGTGCTGTGGTCAACATAAACAGACTTCTTGGTTCAGCCAGCTGTGGATAGGACTGTATGTGGGATGCTGTCCTGCTTTTATTCAGGATTTTTCTATCTGCTTTTCCTTACATCGTTTCTTAAAGTGCACAAGTTCTTCTCACATGTGTATGTTGTTATTGGGATTGCAGGAGTAATTTGAGGAGAGAGCTGTTATATTAGTTAAGTCACAAGATTAAAAATAGCTACTGTAATGGAAAAATACAAAAAAGAACTGACTCTGCCCTCTGTGCTGAAGAGCAAGTATTTCTTAAATAATTTGTGCCTCCCTTCTCTAGAAATGCCTTGTGACACTGTCCATTTGCCCCGTTAGACCGGTACATTCTAAAATGGTCAGTTTGATTTTAACTAAATAACATGGTAACAACCTTTTTTAAGTCAACGCATAGCCTGTCGATCTGGACCAGTCTTTGGCTGGAGTGCTTGCTTACACCTTTAGCTGGGATGATGAAGAGCAGTTTGCTTACAGGGAGGCAGGAAAGCCTGTAGGTGCACCTTAACAGAAAGCCAAGCCAGAAGTTTCCTTGTTATTGCTCGCATGTATGACGCTGATGTAAAATGCTTCAGGCCTTTTTCTACTGGAAGTCTTCAGAAATGCTAAGTGGATTTTGGGAGAATACTTGCAGAAAATTGACTAATGCTGGGCTTTGAAATAATTATGATTTGTGTTGTGCTTGTTAGGAATTTTAACGATATGGTTATATCTTACTGCTTTAAAGTCTGGACCAGTGTCAATAAGAGCAGACTGATTAAACTTTGTTGGTTTTCTTGGAGTTGAACAGGGTAACATCTGCTAAGGATTAGCCTTAGCGGAGTCTGGTGGGAAAGCTTGAGGCACTGACAGCAGGCAGTACAGTCACTACGTATATACCACCATGCTCTTGCACAGAAGTAGTGTGTGAGGAAAAACCGAGCAGAGCACTCAGGGTTTCATGGGAATCCTGTCTTTAAAGGAGGTACGGAACTCATCATTAGCTATTGTAGCTTAGATGGAGAAAGGTGGATCAGAGAGTCAAAAGTACCTACTGGCAAGGAGTGGCTTCTTTGTGGTGAAGAAATCTAGAGATTATATTGCAGTGTTGCCTAGAGTGCAGTTTAGCTATCTCTTTGCCTGCAATCCTGAAATAGATACGGGTAATTGGGCTAGTAAAGTGCTTTCTCTTTTCTCTAAGGGGAGGTGGGGACTGATCCAGTGATGTTGAAAAGCAGTCCAGTCCTTTGCAGATTGATTGTCACAGGATCAGTATTTGGGAAAACGAGCACATGCAGGGGATTAATTGGGTCTCATGGGTGTCTCTCCAGCTAGGTTGCTAAGTTTTTAGGAGAAATTTTGTAGCCTCTGTTAAAGGTACAGTTTGTCTCTTGCCCTAACAGTTAAACAACGATAGCCGTTCAGAGTTGCTGTTCAGATGTGGTGCAATGCCAGGATAAATGGATTCCTACCTGCAATCTCATGTAAGTCTTTGTTGGGTATCCTCTTTAGGGAGTTCTTCTGTAGCTGTATTCTACGGCCAAGCCTGACTGAAGAAGGGAAAAAGGAACCTGCAACTTAATTGATACATGGCCCTTTTTTTAGACAGTGTTTTTTTTCTAAGCAGGTTAGGGATCAGTGGATGCTGGTGAGAGGAGTTACCTCTGGTTGGGTGACTGAGACGTCTCTCTCTGTCAGGAAGCTCCCAGAACAACATATTATGCCAACAGTGAAAGAGGGCTTTCCTGCTCTTGGTGCTGAAATGGAGATAATTGAAGTTTCAGGGCTTAATAGCCTTTCACAGCTAAGCCCTTATGAGAACCTGCTGAACCCTATTCTGCAGTTCAGCCATGCTGTACTAAATACTACATGCCACAATCACTGAAGTTACTACCACAGATGCTAGACCTTGCTTGGGTTGTTGTAGCTTCTCCACCTTTCTTATTGGGAGAGGGGATGGACAGGAAAATCGATGGTCATCTCCAAGTTCCTTCACTTCTATGGTTGCAGAATAGACTTCATATCCCCGTTTAACTTGCTGGGAACAGCTCTTTTTGATACCTGTTCATTTGACAGGGTTTGGTGTCAAAAGTTGTCACTCTGTAGAATTAATACTGAAATAATCGAAAAAGCCTGTTCAGATTGATAGTCTGTACTAGGTTTGATCAAGTAGATTTCCAAAGGGCTTGTGGTTCCTTTGGATATGTAAAAAAAATACAAGATTTTTTTTTTTTTTCCACGACAATGCAGGAGTGTATTCTGTAATCTAAAACAGCACTTCAAGAATCATATTAGATGAGAACAGGGCAGGTGGGAGAGACATAGCAAATTTGTTCTTGCTTGCAGAACTAATTGATATTTGCTTAGATCTGAGGATTTTCTTATGGATTACAGATACTTTTAAGATGTTGCAGATAGACACTTGGAGTGCTACAGGGTTTATTTCTGGCTGCAACCTTTTATTAGTATGTAGAAGACAGATTAACAAAGTGCCAACTATTTTTCAGAGAGCACTAAACAGGGAGATATTTAAACAGAAATTACAGAAAGCCTAGAAAGAAAAGTGTCACTAATACAAAGAAAAAGAAAAAGCAGTAAAAATTGTCTTCAGGTATGTAAATTCAGCATCCCCAGTAAGATGTAGTCTAGGCAGTGAAACACAGCTAGAAAAACAGGAGCTGGAAGGACAGAAATGCTAGAGGATGGATAACTTCTGTTCAGAGTATTCAGTAGATTTCATACTGAAAACCTCCAGACATATATCCCTCATCCCCAGTCCCAGCAAAATGACAACCCTAGAGTATTCCTCACTTGTATGTGTGCGTTTTTCTAAGGTGTCTATTTAATTTTGTGATCAAAGATGAGAACTATGTAAAGTGGTGCATTTCTGAATTCCTTGTGGAAGCATTTGTAGGGCTGTCTGTGGAGCTTTTTAGCTTGATTTAAAACTACAAAATTTGTGCTGCCATCTGCCAAGTATTGTGTATAAATGGAAGACATGCTTTTACAAGAAAAGAGTGTTTTTTCTTTCATGTTTTTGGCACTGTAATTTTTCTATTTTACAAACCTTGTATTGTGATGTGTAACCCATTTTAATATCATGAGTATGATATTAAACAGGGAATGAGAGGTGAAAGCTTTCTCGGCAGCACATTGGCAATTGGCTTTTAGGAGATCCAGAGAAACAGAAAAGCCATTAAAAGTACAAGTCCTTGGCCTTTTTTTTTTTTTTTTTTTTTCCTGTGTATTAAATGTTGAACTAAAAGAGAGGGTTTTTGTTGACAGACAGTATGTACTCTAGAAGTATCTGAAAGCATTTGTTTTTCTGGATCTAGCAATCTTCAACGTAAATCTTGCATAAAGTTTGGATACACGTTATCACCTTTACTCCATCTGGATTTCTCAGTGGAGTCCCCAGAAGTCATCTTGCTAAATGAGCTCAGTATTAGAGGTTGGGTATTTTTCTTTACATATATATATGTATATGTATATATATATGTACTCCTTTTAAACTCCATTATGCAGATGTCTGAATGTTGGACTGGTTCTGTTAGAACAATGCAGTAATATATACAGTTTACCTCCCACTATTTCTGCTTTTCCCCTTTAAATATGAAAAGGAATTAGCTGCTGCAGAGATAATTCGGTATGGAGTAGTTACAGGTCGATGCTTTAGATGTGCCCTGTCATCTTCCTTTGTTTTCACTGAAGGAGTGCTGAAGGATTGCATGATTATTAATTTTTGGCTGATGCAGATGATAAATGGTAAGGGTAGGTGTGTGGCCTGCTCTCCTAGTGGCTCTTTTGGAGTAACTGAGCAACGAGCTGAACCAACTGGGTTGACTTGGTCACGTTAACAGCAGCAGCCTGAGCCCTGGCAACTGCTTTCCTTGTGGTCTGGCTAAGCCCTGTGCACCATGGTCACTCTCTCTGTGTATGCAGAGCAAGGAGAAGCAGCATACAAAGTCATTATGCTTAGATGTTCACCAAGCTGGGTTCCCAGCAGAAGCACACAGGAAAGGTGCTGTGCTAGAAGAACTAAGGCGCTGCCTTAGCATCAGGATAGCAGAGTAGTGCTAACTGCTTGTGCTCAGTCATTCCAGTGCTGTTTCTGCAACAACAGGCGTGTGAACTGCTATACCAGCTCCAAAACATACCTAACTATCCTGCTGTTGAGCCTCACTAACAATTTAACTTGGAAACAGGGTGCTTCTGTTGCCTTCTCTAAATTGCACCGCTGCATTGTACTGTGAAACTATCCGAGATTTCCCTCTGCAGGTAGGTGACTATATTTTGTTCAGAGACGACGTGAGTGCTGAAATCTTTTGCAAGTAAATGTATTACACAAACAGAAAGCAGTCCATTATTTTTACTATTTCAGGTTAGAGAAAGAATGGCACCACTTACTTTCTGATTTGGGGATTGTTTTGGGGGATGAAACCGTAATGCAAAAATAGAGAATTTAAATGATAATGATGAAGATTATTGTGTGCTCTTATTCCAGTACAAAATGTATCTGAAATATTATGTCTGCCCAATTTTTGAGCCAAAGAAGTAAACACACAGAGAAATTCAAAATACTCTTAAAACCAGATTATTATTAATTTAAAAACTAGCCATTTAAAAAATAATAATAATAATTGATTTACAGCTAGGAGCTTTCTCTGTGTTGTTATGTGAGCATGAATTGGGGAAAAAGAGATGAATTAAAAATTAAATTTATAAAGCACAGTTCTTGCAAGACCTAGATTTATAACTTCATGGACACTCCTCTCTTTTATGATTCACTTGAAAATCCTTTTATGGAGCTATAAAATCCTATTATTGGTGTTGAGGGTACCAATAATCTTCATCTAGATGATCAATTCGAAAAAATGGCTTAAAAATTGCCTGTTTGCCTATCACACTTCAAAAAAAAAAAACAAACATTTCCTCTGTTTATTCAGTTCTATTATCTAACTACTACAAATACTGTTTTACTCATAGCAGCATGAAAACAGCTAAGACTGAGTGAACTGCATCTTGTTTAATCTTTGTCAACAAAATCGCTTATTAAACATAAAGCTAGTTATTTGCATGAACTCACTGAAGGCTAAGTTGTACAGAAGAAGGGAGGACCCTAGTTCACTCCCAAGTCACAGTCTCCTTGGCTAAGCAGTTAGGGAAATAGTTATCTGTGAATCAAATGTATGTTTTTCAGTCATTCACACCTGCTGTTAGTTCATTTTTCAGCTCTGCTTTCGTGACCTGTTCTTTCCTTCAACTGAAAGCCTTGGGAATTTTGCACTTGCTTTCACTGGAAAACAGGACTGTATCCTAATTATTTTGATTTGAAGAATAAGAAGTTTAATGGTTCATGTAAAACACTGCATTCTGTAGCTTACTTAGTCATAAGTGACTAATTTACATCTCACAGAAATGCTAGTCATCTTAAATTTTTATTATTTGGAACACGATCATAATTAAAAATCAGGAGGAGCAGAACAGATTCTCATAAGAGAATTTCAGTGTAAATCATTTTGCCAGTGTGTTCTTTTGGGAACTGATGAAGTAAAACATTTTGATGAGGAGAGGAAAAGGTTCTGCACATTATTACAGTGAAATAGCTTTGTTCCTTCCTTTTGTCCAAACAGGTAAGCATCTGAATTTGGTGTGAATTAGTCTCTGCAGATGTGGTTTGGAGAAAGGGAACATATATCAGCCCAGCATCTTTGCTGAGGTGCTGACACTTCAGAGAAGGGAGAACAGTCATAGTGCAGAAAACCCTTTCACTTCCATTTTCACCTGACTCCTGTCAGCCACAAAAATACTTCAGTGTGGCAGATTTGGACCATGTAGGTTGTGTATGGGGTGGACATTTCTTGTAAAACAGTGGGCTCAGCTAAGCTAAGCTCCTGTGACAGGAACATGATGTTTTGCTCATGTAAGCCTAGGAACATCGTGTTCTCTGGAGAGTGGTTAAGCTAGCTTTGCAAAGTTTTATAATAGCTCAATTTTTATGTTGCTTTTTATACATTGCTAGTTTTGGGCAGTAGTGTACTCTGACAAGTTCTGTGCCTTTTACAAGGGGAGCAGGCTCCGTCTGATTATCTGTTGTACAGGCTGAGCTCTTTGTGAAGGGGTGCTGAAGTCTTTCTTCTCTGCCTGCCACCATCCAGATTCTGTGGAAGGGCACTGGAAGGCCAACACGAGATGAAGTTGTCTGAAAACTGCTTAATGGAGGCTTTAACAATTAGAGAAAAATGTATTAAAACACAAACTTCTACATCTGAGGTGAACTACTGGGTGTCTGCCTTTACTGAGGTTGCAGTTGCTATGCGAATACTTAACATACTTACACACTCTGTAGGATAGAGGAGGTGATAAGGGAAAGCGTGTTCTTAGCTGCATCACCACATCAATAACCAGTCTTCTAACACCAAGTGGACATCATCTTTGGATATTTTTCCTGATGTGAACTAATACTAAAGAGCGGGTAAACCAGGATGTTTGCTAAGTGTGCCTGAGAAGGAACTCCTCTGTTTTTGTTGCAGGAATGCAGCAGCAGTGGGCCACGGCTGTTTCTGCTACGCTCTAATGCGTTCAATTCCAGTTGCCATCTACATCGTTTTGGTAACAGGCCTGCGTTACCACCTGTTCATATGGAGCGTCTTCTCGCCAAAGCTGCTTTACGAGGGAGTGCATGTGTTCATCACAGCTGCAATCTGCTTGTTCTTCACTGCCATGGATCAGAACCACTCTCAGAAAGTGCAAGACTGAAAATAAGTGTGCAGTACACAGTTCTGCGCTGCGATACCCTGTGTGTCACTGGAATGGAAGAAAGACAGTAGTGGCTTTATACTGTTGGGTAGAATTGGAAGAAGTCACCTTGTGTATTTCACCCAGTATTGCATAGGGTTTGAAGGGCTTATACCATGTTAAACTGCATTTACTTAAAACTGTTGAATTGAAATAAACTGTTTTTTCATAGAAAACTTTTATTCTATAGCTGTCATTATGACAGTCCCTGAATAACTGAGTCACAGTGCTACATGACAGTGAATTTCACTGTATGCCAAATATAAAGTTGTATTTTTAATATGTAACTTAAATATCAAACACTGCTTTTTTCCAATTTTTAAATGAATTTGGAGGCTTGATTGAAATTAACATTCTTGAGTTTCAAAGAAAAATACTTTGGAGAAGAGTTGAGCACTTTGTCTCATATTCAAGCATTCTTGAACTCTGGCTTTTTCCCATTCACTTTTATGTCTGACTTTTTTTTTATTTAGAAGATGAAGAAGTAAAAGTTCATTAAATGCAGTCCCTCCAAAACAGTTTAGAATCTTGTAGTAACTTGTAACCTTATGTAAAGTCATATCAACTTATCTGTATATGTTTGCAAATATGATTTATTATTTTTGTAGTACAGAGATAACGAGAAAACACAAGAGACAGCCCATTTTAATCAGTTTATTGTGCTGGAAAAACTTTTGTTTGACACATCTATGTAATATACCAGCACTGTAAGGAAGAAGACACTAGTAAAGGCAGTAAGCTTAGGCAAAACCAAGCCTAGGGCTAATTTACTCATTGAAACTTGAAAAAAGGCCACACTCTTCAATGGTTTTGGTTTGATTAAAATAATGACATATATATAAATGCAATTTGAATTTAAAAATACAGATCTTAATGTAAGTGCAGATCAGTTTCTTGTGGGCACTGAAAAAATCTTTTGTGTGTGTGGTTTTTTTTTTTTCTTTTTCTACAGGATCCTGCAATATGCAGGATTTCTTGTTGCTGTTCACAAGATCTTATATTCATTAATCTTGATTTTTTCTTTGTTTCTTGTGTGTGTTGAATTTATCATTAAATAATATAATTGTACAAATGTCCCAGGTAAGAGGTGGATTTTATGTTTTCTTTTAATAAGCATCATTTATGTTAAAAGGCAGTATTTCCTTCCTGAGTGTAACCATTAACTGATGGATTTCTCTCTGCCAAGATCTTGTGTTTCTTTTTATTAGTTTTAAAATGTTATATCAGGTTGGTTGCTGCTGTACTGAACATTGAATCAATTTTCCCACGCTAAGGTAGAGCGTTAAGAGCCACGGGCAGAGAAGTAGTTTAGTGGGCTAAGATACCAGCAGCATTAGAGGTGTGTTTAAGGGAAGGTGTGGTGGCTAGACAGGGCACTATGACACACTCCTAACAACGACATTTTCCTTGCTAGAGTTGAGAAGATTATACAATGATGACCGTCCTAAGCATCAGTTTTGCCAGCATCCACATTGGCAACCATTAGGATTTAATGTGTGTCTGAAGGGGAGCACATAGGGAGATTTGAAATTTGTTTAAAAATGTGAAAATAAAATGCTTTTAAGCCATATGTAGGTGACAGCACATTTGTTAGGATCACTTACATGCTTTCCATGTCCTGTTTCAGCAAATCTCAAAAATAGGCCTTTGTTTTTTATACATGGTACCTATGTTAACAATCAGCCAACTAATAATGACATTTTTTGAACTGTTTAACAACAAAAATTTTAGTATCCTGGCTGTGTTTTGCTGTTCACCTGGACAAGAGACTTCTGGATATTGAATGCCATTCACTGTGACCCATTACAAGCTTGAGAATTAAATACTTCTAATAAATTGTTATTTTTCAGTTCACTTAAGGAATATTTAAAGTAGTTTGTGCATGTCCTACACTTTTACCATTTTCATAATTCTCAATATTTTTCTGGTTACCTGTTGCCTAGCGACAGTATGGGGATTATCGACATGTTTGCTTACTTGGTTAATTCCTGAGCAATCCTCCCTGGTGTTAATACAGAATATGTTTCCAAGAGATTTGCCTCAAATAGAAAGGGTGCTAATGAAGAGATGGAAGGGGTAGGGGAAAAGTTGCTTCCGGGGTGCAGAATCCTAAAACAATGTAGTATTTCTTGGTTACTGTGAGAAAAATCTCAATTTTCTTCAGACAGGATTTTCTGTGAAGCTTATTTTATTCGTGATTGCAATGGCAGGCGTCCTGTCAATCAGGAGCGCATTTTAGCAAACAAATCATAACCTTTTATTCCCTATTACCTGACACCTGATCACCTCCCCTGTTTCCTCACTGGCTGGGTACTACAGGTTCACAAGCTACACGACACTCCTTTATACCATATGTGTACAATTTTTCTTTTTGTCAACCCTTTAATTTCTCCTTTCTTATGTTTTGAGAACTTGTGATCTTTGTTTTACTGTTCTCACACTGCTCATCCTCTTTTTTCTCAAGCTTCTGCCTTATTTTGGAACAGTGAGGCCTTCTACTGTCCCCTTACCTACTTAGCATTTCTCCTTATTATGACTGCACAGCTACCTTGGAATAAAGAAAAATAATTCTCTTCTGCAAAAACACAACTTTGTTTCTCACAATTCCCCCCTCTTGTTTTCTTACTCCTATTGTTGTTTTTGCACCTCTTCACATACTGCACTCTTGAGTTTTTCCAACATTAAAGTGCAATATTCTTCTTTGGATGTCACGGGGGTTGACAGATATACAATGCCATTATTATTACAATACCAACAACTAGTTGTTTGAGCCAATTCTATTCAGGTAACCACGAAGTTAGTTTCTCCCAAATGTTTCTAAGTCCCCAGGAACTGTCATCTTGAGCTACTCTATGTAGGATCTTTTTTTTTTCTTTTTTTTTTTTCCCCCAAATATTTTTGAGATCAGTCAAATTTGTCCCATTTGATCTACATATATACAGCAACTAGTAATAATTACAGTGCATGCTCCTCCTTATGAGGAGCAGCATGGGACCTCAGGGTGGAACAGGTTGACCCCCTGGTGCGGCACCCTGGCCAGAAAACATGCCGAATCGAAGGCATCCTGTTTGGGCAGTCCCGGGCAAAGACTGGCTCATCCTCCTGCCCAACACCGTGGAGCCCATGGAGCTGGATCCACCAGAAGATACGGAGGAGGCAATGGAAGTGGATCCACCGCAGCCAGAACGGACCTGGGACTACCCAGTATCTCTTACTACTTACTACTCCACAGTATATCTTATTCCTTACTAATGATTTTGTTTGCTGTTTCTAGCCTGCCTATCTAATAGTGGAATCTAATTTGGTGTATGTTTTAAGGTTGAACTTCTTTGGATTACTTAGTTAAATAGTCACAGTGTCCCCTTTCTCCTCTGAAACTGAAAGACAGGACTGAAGACAGGAGTACATGTGCACAGGTAGCCTCCTAAAATAGATTCTGAAGAAGGGATATTTTGTACTTCTCTGCTTGGATTAAGTTTTGGCCCAAGGTAGCTTTTTCCACTCACCGTCTTTGCTGCTGGTCAGAGCTGGGTTCAGCCAGTTAACGGTGGCCTGTAACTTCCTCAGTTTCACTGGATCACCATGGTCAGTGCAGCTCACTGCCACTCAAGCTTCTACCGTATTTATGGAACAGTCCTAATGATCCAGAGCATGATGAAGCTCGAGCTAAGAAGAGACTCTCGTGAAGGCATTCAGGTTTCAAAAGCAAACAAAAATTAATAAGAAAATTCCATCCACTCCTATTCAGGTACTATATATCCATATTTCTCCCCTGTAGACAAAACCAAGCTTTTCTTTGCTCCACGTAAGCCAGCAGAACATGCACACAGTGCATCCCAGCCTTTGGTGCAGGTGATGGGCAGGTGCTAAGCCACTGGTCCTGTGTGGTCCTGCCTATAAAGTTCAGAGCACAGCTTTTTGGAATTCCTTACATAAAACATTTGCAAATTGAATGAGATTTGCCTCCACAGCTGCAGAGTCATAGAGTCACAGGATGCAACAGAGGCAAGTTGCCACGAAGAGCTTCCTCTGAAAAACCAAGGCTCCCCTGAGGGCCTCAGCAATGCAGGGGGAGGGAGGAAACTGCAGTCCCGGTGCTCAGGGAGGCAGGTGAAGAACTTGGTCAACGTGCCTGAAGGCTGCCCTCCTTCTTAAATAAAGGCTGACGCTGGGGGAGGCTTCTGATGCCTGGTGAAAGGCTGGCAGAGGAGTTTCCAAGGACAAGATGGAGGGGACTCACCAAAGCAACTTGTGCCTGGCCCATTGAAGCAATGGCAGGCTGTGGAGAAGGAGAGAACACATAATGTTAGACAACTCGACTTTAACCAGGCTTTTAGTATGGCCTACTTAGTGCCCAAGCAGTGAGCTACGGTGCACTGGCTAGAAGGTGGGGTGGACCTCTGGGATACGAGCGTTGCCTGCAGTGGATGGAGGTCCTGTGGCTGGGGACCTCAGTCTTTTTAGCAAGCTGGAGGAGGGGATGGAGGGCATTTGGGGCAAGTCTGCAGGTGGTACTGAACTGGGGGAGCAGTAGATATACTGGAGGAGAGGGTCACCCTTTGGAGGGGCTTCTGCAGGCTGGAGGAACAGGCTGCTGGGATCCTCCTGGAGCACAGCCTGGGCAAATGCTGGTCCAGCCCTTGGGTGGTAGTGGTGCAGGATGGGGCCCACAGGCTGGGGACCAGCTGGGTCCTGGTGGGCAGCAAGGAGATGTGCATCAACCATGGGACCTGCAGCCTCGGGGGCCCACAATGGCTTGGGCAGCTCTTTCAAGGGTGTGGGCAGATGATAGATGGGCAAGATCCTTTCTATTCTATAGACAGACACCAGCGAGCCCAAACATGCCACAGGGAGCCTTGAGTGCAGTTAGGGTTCCTCAGAAAAAACTGTGACTGAGTGGAATAAACATGGCCAGGATGAGGAGGAGCTGGAGTATGACACATCCCAGCAGTGAGACTGAGCATGTATTCCCGCTAGGCACACATCTGCACTTGCACACACACAGCATCACACTGCACAGAACCACGCATGACCAACACAAGAAAGTGCTTTTCCAGCACTCACATAAATGCACAGCACTCACAAAGCCTTGAGCAGCTCTGGCAGCCCAACCCTGCTCTTCTTGTCCAGCTGATCTGGAAACAAGGAACACATGTGTACAGGTACATACGTATGCATATTTACATTTGCACAGACAGTATCTATCCATCATCTGGCTTAAATCCCAGTGTCCTCCCCTGCTGCTGGCACCTGAACACAGGACCTGCAGAGGTTTGCAGCCATGCTCTGCTTGCTGGTATACACAGCTCTCATTTGACAGGTGAGCCCAGGTGGAAGTTCACTGGACATACCTGCTGATTTCACACATAGCCATTAAGAATAGTCTGCACTCACAGAATATACTTAGAAATAGGGTTTAATGAGAGGATGCAGTACTGTGGTGGTTGTACCCTGCTGAGCAGCTGAACTCCACAACTGCTCCCTTACTCCCCCTCCCCAAAGGAAATGGAAGAGAAAATATGGTGGGAAGGGCTCAAAGGTTGAGGTAAGGACAGGGAAATCACTCACCAATTTTTGTCACGGGCAAAAAAAGACTCAGCATTGGTAGATTAATGTCATTTATTACCTATCACCAACAGACTAGAGCAGTGAGAACTAAAACTACCACCACCACTAAAACTAAAGCTCCCCTCACTTCCCATCCACCCTCCTCTACCTCCTCCCCTGAGTAGTGCAGGGGGATGGTCAATGGGGGCTGTGGTCAGTCCTTAATACTTCATCTCCGCTGCTCCCTCACGGTCCCTCTCTGCCCCTGCTCCAGTGGGGTCCCTCCCACGGGATGCCGTCCTTCCCCAGCTGAGCCTGCGGGGGCTGCCCACAGGCAGCAGCTCTCCAGGAACTGCTCCCACACGGCTCCGTCCCACGGGCTCCATCCATCCCCCAGGAGCAAACTGCTCCAGCACGGGTCCCCCACGGGTGGGCGGCAGCTCCCCCCAGACCCCTGCTCCTGCGTGGGCTTCTCTCCACGGGCTGCAGCTCCGGCCCGGGGCCTGCTCCTGCGGGGGCTCTCCATGGGCCGCAGCCTCCTCCAGGCCACATCCACCTGCTCCAGCGGGGGCTCCTCCACGGGCTGCAGCGTGGAGATCTGCTCCATGTGGGACCCATGGGCTGCAGGGGGACAGCCTGCTCCACCAGGGGCCTCTCCCTGCACAGGCCGCAGGGGAACTGCTGCTGCCTGCCTGGAGCACCTCCTGCCCTCCTGCTGCACTCACCTGGGGGCTGCAGGGCTGCTTCTCTCTACATTTCTCACTCCTCTCTCTCCCAGCTGCTGTTGCCCAGCATTTTTTTTTCCCTTCCTTCAACCTGCTCTCCCAGAGGCCCACCCAGCGTCACTCCCTGGCCCAGCTCTGTCCAGCAGCAGGTCCCTTTGGAGCCATCTGGAGCCGGCTCTGCTCTGACATGGGGCAGCGGCTGGGTTCTGCTCACAGAGGCCACCCCTGCAGTCATCCTGCTACCAAAACCTTGCCACACAAACCCAATGCAGGTACACAGCAGTGATCAAATGGTGGACTCTGTTGTAAAATGTGCTACCAACCTGTTTACACTCAGCCAGCCCTTTTATCTACCCTATCTTCTGTTTTCCCATGTTTGTTCCTTGCTGAGCAATCCTGTTCATTCTCTTTTCATATTTTGTGTCCTTTCCCTAAGCATCACATTATAACTCTTTCGTACTCTCTCAATCCCCTTAGACCCCATAATAAGTTTTACAGAGTCCCTAGACACCCTTCCCCCTGCATCCTGTCGTGGTCCTTCAGGCAGTAACCTCCTTCAGTATGGCAGGTATTGCAGGAGAGGCGTTTCTTGGGTTGATTCAGCCTGGTGGGTTTCACATCAGGTGCAAGTGTCTAATTGCTTAGTGAATGACTGCTTAGCAGTCAGTCTAATGAAATTAATGATTAAGCAATGAGGTTAGTAGAGATCCTCACCATGTCTGTGTTTGCCTGAGCCTCTCTATCCCTTATGTTAACCATGAACAGACTTTAATCACATCACTACATGGTGATCCGTGCCTTTCTTTGGCCAGGGGGGACGAAGCAGCAGGGAACCCCTTCGGCCACCATCAGCTCCCAGGAGAGAGGGCGCAGAGGTGACAGAGGCAGACTCTTCTCAGAGGGGACAGGCCCCAAAGCAACAGGCACAAGTGGCAGCGGGCACTGACAGGAGGCCAGAAGAACTTGTTTTCACAGGACAATGCCTACTGCCTGGGCTGGGGCCCACACCTCCACGCTCAGAGACTTTTCCGCCCCGGAGCTGCTTCATTGAGCTGGCCCTGCTGCAGGCAGGGTGTTGTACTGGGTGTGCTGCAGTGGCTCTTCCAGCTGGCATTTCCAAGGATTCTGGGGTTTTGTTATGTTTAATTTTAGCTCTGTCATTTTTATGGACTGTTTTACAAGGTGGGTATAATCCTTCAGTGAAGAGCAGCAGTGGGACATGGCTCTGGGGAAGTCCTGTGAGGGCACTGGAGCTCCATGTGGGCCTTTCAGCAGAGGGCTGAGATGATCCCTGAGTGGGATGGGAAGAGCACTTCAGGGAAGGTACAGATGTGGTGAGGAAAGTGTGGGGAAAGAGACTGGAGGGAACAGGGAGGAAGTTGCTTGTTATGTGGCAGTTTCTGCAGGGTGGGCAAGGCCACTGGGGAGTGCAGGAAATCCCATCTGCACTTGTAACACGTGCAGCACCTCTAGTGAGACAAATGAAGCCATTTTATGAAAATCTCAGGGGAAAAACAAACAAACAACCAAACAAAAAAACTACCAATGAACCAAATGAAAACCACACAAAATCATGACAGTTCTTTGACTGGGAGCAATAATTCATTTATACATAAGCTCACAATAGCTGCCTTGCAGCATGTGTTTGTCCCAACATCTTACTCAGAGAAATAGTTTTACTGGAATATGTGAGCAGGGAAGGGGACATAAGGAAACAAATCATAAGCAATCTAAATCAAACTGCTGACCCGTTTCAGCAAAACCTGGAGAAAAGCAGGTGTCTTAGGATCACTCTGAATTCCTGCACCTCTGAAGGACCTCAGGGCAGGGCCCTGCTAAGGACTAGGCAGGCAATCGTGACTTAGCTAGTGTCTGGGCAATGCAAAAGAAGCTACTGGTCCAGAGTGGTCCATGCAAGTATGCCTTGAGCAAAGGATGGATGTTGCAACCAAGCTTTGCTGGTTCCCCTGTCCCTGGAACAGCTTGCTTTAAATGCATACTGAAGAAAGTCCTGCAAGTGAGTTGCAGTGAAAACCGCTCCCCCTTTACAAAGTGTTGTGAGGACGTGCCTGAGGTCTGTCTGCTACCAGCAGGGACACACTGCATTTAGCACAGACATGGTTGAAGAAAGGCCAGTCTATCTTTCTGCTTCCCCTGGAAAGCTTGTTGTAGAGACTACTTGCTTGCCCCAGGGTGAGTTTGGCAGAGCCAATGTGAGACACCAAAAGGGAGCATGGCTAGCAGACAGGTATAGCAAAAACAAGCTATTTAAAGCCTGAAACTCTGATGATAAAATACTAGATGATTAGCAAAGTAATTTTACTCCATTTGCAACAAATGTACTCATTTGCATGAAGAGTGCTGTGAACGTAGATTAGCTGAAACAAAAGCACAGAGATTGGGCAGTTTTCCTCTTTGATGCAAAGATTATAATTAGTTCACATTTCTGTATGTGATGGTTTGAAAATGCCTTCACTGAATACAGAGCAAGCATAACTTCTCTGGTAGTGTTTACCTATTGTTGGATGCTTAACACAAATTGTTGGATCCTCTTCTTCAGATCAATTAGATCGTCTTATTTTTTTTATACATGTGTCATCCCCCCTGAAACCCTCTAGAGATACGATTTGTCTGGAGTGGTGTTTTTAATGTTATTGCTTAATGGCCTTGCTCCATTGCTACTGAAATCAGGGGAGCTTTGCTCATGCTGCCAAGAGAGCCCTAACGTGCAAATTGTTTCCAGTTCCCATCACTGAAATCTTTTGCTTGCCTGATGCTGTATTGTTTAAAATGTCTTAAGTACTCTTAGAAAATAAAGGCCAAATCAGTTTAATTCTGCATTTGAAATGTCAGTGTCATGCTGCTTTTATGTAGGCATATGCATATTGAGTATTATTTTCTGAGTGTAATTGCCTTAAGTGCTGTTGATCATGCAAAGAGAATGATGCATTCTCTGACTCAAGGGTCTGAGAATCAAAGATCCAAATCCTGCAAATGCTTAAGCATGTGGAGAAAGCCCTCTCAAGGGATGATGCAGGCATCCAGATACTCTTGTGTTCAAGGCTTTGGTCCATATTTAGCAGACTGAATCTAGCAGAAGCACGCAGCATGTCCTCCCTGAGCAGCACTGGCTGTTGTAGGGAGAGGCTGTGCAGAAGGGAAGGAGAAGGACTTGTGAGGACAAGTGCAGGAAGGAGAAGAGCAGTGGGGATGGAGTGATTGGAATCGTGGAAATAGCCAGATGGGGCACAGAAAATGCCAGGAAGCCAAATGCAGAGAAAATAGAAAGAAAGACTGGGGAATGTGTGAACCTAGGGTCAGAGTGGACAGTGGTCTTCAGCTTACTGGTGGTAACATGAAAATATTAGGTTCAAATCTGTTTTCAAGATGTTTGTGGAGGGTTTGCTGTGATTACCTTCACCAGGGTGTCTTGATGAATTGAAATATCAAGAAAAGAAAGGGAGGTTGGAAAGATAGCCTAAGGACAGTAAGAAGTTCTGGAAAGTTGAGACCAGTCTGAAGACCAGTAACACTTATAAGTGTTGTTAGTTCAGATTGCTTACTTTTATTGCAAACCCTGCCCTCCCGCTCAATTTTGAGAAACATTCACTCATTTCTGTACTGCATGATTTCTCATGAACATTCTCTCATATTACAAGCTTAGGGTGGTGAAATCTGATAATCCATAGTGTTTTGGTTTGCCTATTAATATTCATCTTGGTCTGCTGACCATCCAGTGCTTCATGGGATCCTGTCGTGGTCACCCTCACAGCTGCAGATGTGTTCAGAGCACTGTGTCTTGGTGCAGTGGATGCAGAAAAACAAGGAGGCACTGGGAAAGCGGTAAATATAATGTACAAATATCCATAGAAATTACATCCTGAGTATTGCTAGAGTTAATAGTACAGAACAATTCCCTTTTTCATGCATGAATGTTTTACAGAACAGCAATTTGATGGCTCTTATTTCACTGAGTTTCTTACTCCCTGAATGTAGCATCTGAAGAAAGGCCCTCTCACAGATTGCGAATAAAGGAGGGAGGCTTCTTTTAAGAAGGACCAAGCCAAAAGTCTTGAAAGTGGCTGGGAATTTCTTTGTTTTAAAGAGAGAGGGAGAGGGAGTTTTGCTGGTGAGAAAACAGCAGGTAACTACAAGGAGGTATTATATCTGGGAAATCTCATCTTTTCTGAACATGCCCTCTTACAGGAACATACAAGATGACTACAAATGGAAGACAGTGTACACTGGCTTGCATTTTCTATTTCTTTGACAACTCTTGTTCTCTCATGTGTCTTCTACTCTCTCTTGCTGTACCTACTGCAGGTGCAGGGTTCTGCACTATTCAGCTGCACACAAGCCAGCTTGTGGGAATACCACTGCCATGTACCTCTTCTGAGCTCCATCTCACAGCCTTGTCCAAGTCTTTCTCTGTGTGTGTGTTTGTATTTCACATACCTATGTTGAAAGACAACCAGGTTGGTTTCAAGTAGGGGAAAAGCTTTTTTAGATAGCAGTCTTGTGCTTCTTCCTCCACTTGGTAATTACTGCCTAGTGGGTATGTATACACATGGGGTGCTGGGATCCTGTTTCAGCAAAGTAAACAACAGAGACCAGCCTCTTTTGCATGCTTCCTCATTACAGCTGGTTTTCATGTGAGACAAGACTTACAAAAATTGAATATTTGAGGCTCGTAACTGATGAGGCAGGGGGAACATTTCTGCCTGGCAAGCACAGCATTCCAGTATCCAGGCTGTGGCCCTGCATGAGGAGAGAGGAGGGCAGTAAGAAAAGAGCTAGGCCGCTGTAACTGAGGTCCCTCTCTACCAGTTAGGGCTACTGCACTGAGTTCTGCTGCAAGCTGAAAGCTTTGTGGGAAATCAAGGGGAGCTGCCATCAGCACAGCTTGCAGTGTGAGCTGCAGGGATTTGGTTGAGATGCCCATGTGCACAAGGACAGCCTTGGCAGGAAAGGGCAAAACTCGTGGTAATGCAGCTGAGAGGAATGAATCAAGGCTTGCAGGGAGAAAAAACATATTTTAGTAGGTAACATAAAAATCAGGCAAGCTTTTCTGGTATGCATGTGTGCACAAAGGCTACGCACCTGAGGGGTATAGCAGCAGTAAAAGGGGTAGGGGGCAGAGCCAAAGGAAAACACCTGCAGCCTCCCAGAAACCTTGGCTAATGATGTCTCCTGATGTGTGGCCTTCTGCAAAGGTGTGCAGGTGGGCTGGACAAAGCCCTGGAAACAACACCCTGGGGAGCAGTTCCTGCTGTTTGGCATGAGGCAGGGAAGGCCTCTGCTGTCCCCACAGCCTAGCGGGGAGATTTAGGCTGGTGACACTTGAGGTAGGGCTCATCAGTCCCGCCCTGACTTGTGAATGTCCACGCTCATGTAAGTGCTCTCTGATGTGTCTGCTGCTCTGGTATGTCACAGGCGACCCTGTGATGGTTCCTTTCAACTGCTGAAGACTTTCCTGATATCAAGACCAAGGGTTTTCATGGTCTCATACAAGATTTGTGAAGAAAAGGCAAAAGTTTTTTTTCTCTAACTGCATTGAATGAGCAGGGGTATGTCTGAAGCAGGGAGAAAGCCTGAAAGTAAAACTGTGCAGTGTTACAACAGACTCGTGGCCTGTTAGAAACAGAGTTATCTGAAGGTATGCACAGACCTCGGTGTCTGACCCGGTGGTGAGGGTGCTGCCAGGCATGCTGCTCCCCAGGGCACAGCCCATGAAAGCAGGAAGTTGGCTGATGAGATGCTGACAGGTGAGAGTGCAGTGCACCAGGGACCTTGCCTGGAGGTCCCCAGAGTGCCAAAGGATGAGACTTGGTAACTGAAATAGCAGGTGGAGAGCTCTTAGTTTGTGCGGCTGGCTCCTGCGGTACAGAAAGCCAACGCTACTTCTCCAGGCAGGTAAGTACTGTCTTGGAAGATGTTATTTTTCTGAGTGTGAAGCTTTGGCACAGGTGGATGTTGAGCGAAGCCCTGTAACTGTGATGCTGGGCACCAGCGCTGCTGCCTTGTCTCCCAGCGATCTGCCCTGGGGGCCGCCTCGCTTGGTGCTGTGCAGGATGAGTAAGGTTGGCTTGAACCTGGCAGGAAGGAGATGGGAACTTCTGAAGGTCCTTGGGTGATAAGGCCAGCCTCTGCAGACATGGATGGCCAGGCTGAGGCTGCTGTGCTTGTGCCCAGACAGCTACACCATGACTGTCTGAGGGTGGGCAGCCACAGTGATGGGCCTGGAAACATGGCCTGGACCAGCGAGTGGTCCTGGCAGGCTGATTTCAGCAGGTCTTCGCTGTGTCCCACGGAGCTGTCTCACACCGACATGCTGAGCAGAATCAGGGCATGTGGGCACAAGCCTGCAGGTCACTGTTCTGCAGCTTTGCTTTGGCTCTTCCATCCCTGGTGGGATTGATCTCAAGGGGTTTCCAGCATCAGGCCACAAGCCTTCAGATGTTCCCTTCTGCTGGGCCCTGCTCTCTGGCAGGTCATGAAGAGCCTGGATCCACCCAGAGTGGGAGTGTTGCTGCCTGGCACCTGCTTCTTTGGGGGTTCAAGTGCCTGTTATTTCCTGCTGACTTCTTGACACAGGCTGCAGCAGCTGGTGGGAGATGTCCTTCAAGGGCAAACTGGGAGAAACCCAAAGCAGCACCCTCAGAAACCTGAGCTTTTGACAGCCCACTGTTTAGAAATCCCTCAACTACATTCTTGGGTGCTTGGTCTCAGTCTATGGCTGTCTGGGCATGGACAACACCTGGTGGCTTTGGAAGGGATGGGGTCATGGCAGGCTGCAGGGCAGAGCCTGAAAACCACCCACTGGAAGGCAGGCACTTGAAAACACATGACGTGCAGCCTGGCTTTCAAACAGGCAGAGAACACAACATCTCCCACAGGCTTAACAGCAACAAAACAACAAAACTACCCAGAAGATGTGTCACCTGTGTGGCTGACATTAAGTTTTCATCTCCTTTTATGCCCCAGTCTAATTTTTTTCTTTCTTTCTTTCTCTCTCTGTTTAACTACAAATAAACTTTTTCTTGCTTCGCAATGGGGATTTAGATGAGGAGCGAGGATGAAAAATCAAGTAGATACGTTGGTCCTTCTGGTTTTGTTTGTGCTAATGCCCTTGCCTGGGATGTTACAACCCGATGTGATCTCCCCAGAGAAGGCTGTGTTTGGGCCTGGAAGTTGTGAACTTCCAGGCAAGACATCAACAGGAGCCTGAGCAGGGAGTCTGTGTTTAGAGACCATGGCTCTGCTTCCTCTGGCGGCTGCTGGAGCAGGGGTGTACTAGCTCCTGAGCTAACTCCGGTATTCTTCAACCTCCCTGCAAGCTGTGGTTTAAACATATTAATATGTTTTTGAAATATTTAGATAAAAATCTGGTGCTCAACCCACACTTTCCTATTTTCAAATGCAGAATTTTTAACTGGACTGAAGTGTAACTTTTTGATAAGAAGAGATGGCAGATAGAATTGGTCTGGTGACTGATTTTGCATTTACAAGTTACTACAGAAAACTTTTCAATCTAGAAATATTTTAGCTGGCACTTGTTTAAATTGGATTATCTTAAAATAGCATGAGTTATTTTAGAAGTCTCTTCTGCCTTGAGCTTCTTAGTACCTATTAGGAAATATTAAGTGTGCATTCACTATGCTAAAAAGAATAATGGAGATCTCAGAGCAATCAGTTCTGTGTGGGATGCTTAAAGCTTTAACATAGTTTGAAGTGATTATTTCCAAATTAAGATACCTAGAGTTAGAAATGATCATAATGTGACTTCAGCAGTTGAAAGACATAGAGTAGGAAATGCAGCGAGCTGGCAGTGTGTATGTGCTCTGAATAGGTATTAAGTGTTTATGTGTGCACTCTCTCAGCCCATTGCAGTGGTATTATTAATATCCATCCACATATAATTGGTTTAAAAGCTACTCACTCTAAGAGTCAGTTTCTGTGATCTGAGAACTTCATACAGAGCTACTAATCTCAGCTAATTTAAAGCAAATAATGTTGTAATTTGTTACTGTATAGCAGGTTTTATTATTTCCTTTTATTGTACGTAGCAAGAGATTTTCTTTTCAGTGGGAATATAATGACCACTGCCACAGCGGAGAGAACAACCATGTGCTTGGGTCTTCCAATTGGTTGGAGAGGCATGTGCCAACGCCACATGATGCAGAAGTGAGCTTCTGCCAGGCACAGCTTTGGCTTCATCGCAGTCCCTTGGGAGCCATATGATTTTGGAGATTTTTTTTCATATTTACTTCTCTCTGGAAGCCCATGGAGTTTTAGGATCCAGCCCGCCTAGAACAGGAATCCCACTGGCACCTGTATTACGTCATTGGGCTGTGACCTGATTTCTCCAGCCTGCAATCATGAGGAGGTGGCTGTGGTGGTTTTACCCTGCTGGGCAGCTGAACTCCACCACAACCACTCTTTCACTCCACCTCCTCAAAGGGAGGGAGAAGAAAGTATGCTGTAAAGAAAAAAAAAAAGCTCACAGGCTTTTATTTATTTTTGTTTTTGTTTTATTTTATTTTATTTTTAAATTAAGGATAATTCTTTAAAATTATCCCTATCCTGAGATAAAGATAATTTAATTAAAGGGAAAAGGAAGAGGAACAACAACAACAACAACAAAAAAAACCAAAATAAGCAACAACAGCAAAACTAACTAACAACAACAAAACAGCAAGTAAAGATAGTGAGGAAGCACAGAGGGAAGAAAAAACATTTATCCTCTATAATCTCCACTTCCCATGAGCGAGTGATGCTTGGCCACATCCCAGGAGGAAGGGCCTCAACACACGTAGCGGTTATTTGGGAGGGCAGACGTCTTCATGAGGAGAGCCCTCCCTTCTCTTCCCCACCTTTTACTGCTGCGTGTGACACCACACTGTACGGAATATCCCTCTGGTTGGTTTAGGCCAGCTGCCCTGGTGATGTCCCCTCCCCACCTCTTGCCCACCCCCAGCCTGCTGGCTCTGAGGGTTTGGAGGGAGCCCTGGAGCTGTGCCAGCACTGCTCAGTGACAGACAGCACACTGGTGTGATACCAGTGCTGTTCTAGCTACAGGTGCAGAGCACAGCGCTGTATGGGCTGCTGCAGGGAAAGCTAGCTCCATCCCAGCCAGACCCAGCACAGCAAATGCATTTTGTCCTCTGTCCTTCAGGAAAAAGACTGTGATGCTATGGGGGACCAGCAGCTGAAGCTGGTGACGTCCTGCCTGCTATCCCCAGGGCTGGCCATGGTGCAGAGGAGGAGAGACCCACACCTCAGATGGTGTGGTGAGGAGCAGCAGAGTGTTGCAAGCATGTTTTTGCAATTTTCTGGCGGTAGTCTAAAAAGAAAGAAGTACTACCGGGTATGGACAGCCTGTAGGGATGGTAAAACCAGTGTCCATTTCTGTGCTAAGTCCCTGGGTGG
The DNA here is from genome assembly GCA_011074415.1 of Stictonetta naevosa. Taxonomy (NCBI): domain Eukaryota; kingdom Metazoa; phylum Chordata; class Aves; order Anseriformes; family Anatidae; genus Stictonetta; species Stictonetta naevosa. The sequence goes on from CM021729.1 coordinate 45,412,188, forward strand.
ACATCCCTGCAGCTCTGCTTTCAGTTTTCAGGATGGACCTCCCTTTATTTGTGTGAGCACATCCCCATTTCTGGCACTTTGTCAGATTGTGTTCATAAAGACGGTAATTCCCCCAAACACATTAAATGGAGAATGACAAAGAGGTTGGCTGAAGTCACAGCATGGTAAAAATCTCATGCTCTTTATTTTTTCTTCTCCTGCTGGTTGGATCCAGCGGTTCACGCATATCTCTGTACCTGTGCAGTCCTGAAGGATTGAAGTGGCTGGATTTGTGCCAGCCACTTGGACTGCTGCAGCTCTTCCTAAGCCCACCTTGTTACTGAAGTTGCCTCTACATAGCCAGGGAATTTAACACAAACACAAACACACACATCACACACACACATGCAAATCTGATAGCTTTTGGTGGTTCTTCATCAAAAACAAACAAACAACAACAACAACGACAACAAAAACCCCACAACCCACAAAATAAAACATGCCCAATCTGGATTTACTCTAAAAAAATGACCCTGAGCACATCAAATTTAATGATTTGTTTTCCTTACACACTAAGCCAACAGCTATGCTGTTAGAAACAAAGGGTAAGGTCTGCACTTGGGGTTTTCTTCTTACCCCAGATGGCCTCATCCGTCAAACTTCTTTGTGTTTTGTGTAGTGCCCTGTAACATTGCCTCTGTTTTTGGCAAATGAAATACTATTTTTTTTTTTTTTTAAGAATGTCTTGAGTAACAGTGGAGACAGACAGCTTCTGGAAGGTATTAAAATACTTTTCTAGTTAGACAGGTTCATACAGCAGAAATCTGTTAACAAGCAAAAGCACTGGTTATCGGCACCTACAGTAAATGCAGTAAAAATAATTCAAATAAAACTGAAATCCATTGTGCTCTTGCCTCAGCTGGACCATGCTAAATGGACCATGAGAAGTTGTTTTAAATAGACCCCAGTGGAACTTTCCATCAAAATGTCTTTAAACAAAAAGACACTAAACAAATATTTGTCTAAAAAGTGTTTCCCAGCGCTGTCCCTGCCCCAGTGCCTCGGAGCATTTTGGGCTCACACTTGTGCCCAGCACAATCTTTAAATCTGCTGTAGCTGCTCAGATGGGCACCCTGGAGGAAACAGATAATGAGGAAGAAAAGTGAGCATGGTACCAGAAATCCCCCGCAACAGACAGACAGCTGATGGGACCAAGCTGATGAGATGGCCTGGGATGAGTAACAGCCCATTGCTCATTGCTGGATAGATTTACCCTTCTTGTTAGGAAAAGGGGAGAGCCTGCTGCCCACAGTCAGGGATTTTTGTTGGGCGAGGATGGACACTCTGAGAGCCATTTCTGAGAAGGGTTGGGGTTGCTCTTGTGGCTCTCAGTGGCAGTGGTCCCCCTGTGTTTGAAGGGTAGCTTTTGAGGTAACACTTGGCTTGCTTGGGACACCATGGAGAAAATTAAACCACTAACACTGGGGTCTTACCTCCGGGCTTGCTGCTGCAGGGACTGCAGCAGAAGTGCTGTGTCCAGCCCTGGAGCCTGCAGCTCACAAACACTCTGGTAATTTGGAGGAGGCTCTGAGAAGAGCAATGAGAACAATTTAGGAGACCAGAAAACTTGCCTTTGCAATGAAAGAGCTGGGAGTTCAATTTGTTTGACTTACCACCCAGGAGGCCAGGTGCTGGCTTCATCCCAGTCTGTAAGTAGCTGGTGGGAGCAGGGATGTGATGACAGAGGGCTCGTTGGTCAAGCAGGCAGACAGATAGCAAGACCCAGCAGCCGCAGGTTAAAAGAAAGCAAATTCAAAGCAGAAATGAAGAGCAGCTTTTACCAGTGGGGTTAATTGAGGACCGTGCTGGGGTCTCAGCCTGGCTCCAGAGTTTGATCTTGAACCTTGAAGTGCTCCTGCCAGCAGGGAGGGTCAGTCAGTGGGGGAGCACCCCTTGCTTTACATGCATGTAGGGGAAGGGTGGGGGGGGGGGGTTCTTTAGTCCCTGTGACCCTGCGGTGCTGCAGGTGATGTGCAGGTGATGGTTCAACAACCAGAGCACTAGCACATGAGTGTGGATGGCCAGTGTCTGCCCTCCTGGGGACTAGCACACCCAAGCTTCATGGCAGATAGGTCTCATGTCCTCTGGATTCTGTGCGCTGCCCTCATGACCCTGAAACAAGAAAACCTTTTGGGTTGGTAATATGCAGGATGATCATGGGGAGCAATCCTGGTGCACAAGGCTCCTGAGAGTGTCCGTCTGTCTGGAGAGGATAATGGAAAAAAATTGCCCTGATAGCTGTGCACGAGTTTCCTCTGAGGGGGAGTCAGATGGCATGAGATCACTGCTGCCAGCCTGGGATCAGAGTCTGGGAGTGAAACAAGCTGAGCACCTAGGCTTGGGCTTTTGGCATGGCTTTGTCTGTGGCTGCATAGAAGCACTGCTTCACAGCTACTGCTGTGCCTGGCTGTTTTATAAGACCTTGCACAAAAGCTCAGCAGGGTTTTCCTTTCTAGACAAGTGGCCAAATTTTCATTGCTATCTCAGAGATTAACTCTAGTGCTCAGATGCCTGCACAGTTTTCTTTCCTAGCTATGGGAGTAGCTGATACAGTGTCTGAAGCACTGTGTGACTTCCTGAACAAAAAGGGAAAGCACAGAATTCTTCTGTGAGCTGCTCTGCTCCACTACTCAGTAAAACAAGCTATTTGTTCATGGCAAACCCCTGCTCCTTAGGAGAGGATGTTCTGCTCTTCTTAGTGAAATGTGCGCTTTAACACTGAAGTCCTGTGAAGAAGACATTTTCTGCTTGCAAGGAAAGAGCATCAAAAATCAGCTCCCTTGGAGGGAGCTGAGAGGAATACGGCATGCATGATATGCGTTGCTTTTACACACAATTTTCTTCCCTTTTTGAACACATTTCTGCTATATAACAGGAGGGGACTATTTATTGCCCAAAGCCGCAATGCTCCTCCCACCAGAAGTCTAATGCTGTCTCTGCCTGTGGTGTACACAGCTCAGACTAGGAGCTGCAGACCCGCATGGTGTGCACCACCAGTGACCCCACAGTCATTCTGGAGCCCACAGCCACCAGCAGAAACATGATCCCTGTATTCCAGGTTCCTCCTGGGGCATGGGCTCTGAGGGGCTTGTCTGCAGCCCTTGTGATTTCTCTCCTTTTTCTCCTCTCCTGGCTTTTTCCTTGGTGGCAGCTGGCTTTTCCTGTGGGCCTGCTGATGCCCACACCAGGCTGCAGGTGCAGGAACAAAGTGAGCCTCAGGGGACACAGGGAGCTTTCTTTAGTTGACTCAGAGGCCTCCCTGGAGTTTGCAGTTTAATGGCTTTGGACCAGATAAAGGCAAATCCTGCACTGACAAACTCTACAGAGACTGCATGTGTGCTCAAGGCTTGAGTGGTCAGAAAAAGCTTTAGTGGCTCCACTGGCTTTGAAAGAGATGGGTCAGTGGGGAAGGCAAGGAGAAGCAGAGAGCTCATACCTGAGCAGGAGCGGGGAGAGGAAAGAATGACTGGGCCACTCTTCTCCTCTGCATGAAATTCCTTAATAAAAGCCAAAAAGGACTTGTTTTCTGTTGTAAGGAAAACTGATTTTCTAATGAGTGAGTAGGAGACTTCAGTTCTGACAGGATGGGCTGGCTGAGGGTTTGTAAAGCTGTTACGCTTCCAGGTTTTCCAGATATGCCATCTTTGCTGGAAATTATGTTTGGCTGAAATCTACAGTCTTTGGGCGCCTGCCAGTAATTCCAGATGTTCGGTGGCCTGGTTAGAGCTGTTGAGCAGAAATTCAGAGCCCAGGCACTGCAGATGAACTGGTGTGTTCTGTGCAGGTGACTGATTTGCTCCACGCTGAAATGAATGTGCTGAACTTGTTGTACGTGCTGCGTAGGGGAATGTGTGCTCAGGATGCCAAGGGACTGTTGTAGAGGCTCATCCGTGGTGGGACGTGTGCTGGGCATGTGCAGCACAAGGTGGCAGGTTTCTCGTGCACGCGTGGCTGTATCCCACCCCCCATCCTAGCTCTGAAACTCTGCTCACTGTAGCACAGCACATCGAGCATCCTTTTGCTACCTCCCGTTGTCAGTCTCTTTGCTGACTTTTGGAAAGTGAGCTTGCAAAATGCCCCTGCTACACCGAGAGATGAAGGTTAGAGAGAAAACTTAAATGACCCTCTGAAGCCAATGGACACCACACATTCTGTAAATTGGGTGATTTGCTAGGTTCACCATAGCAGAAAATACAATATAAAGCTGAGTGTAGACCTATTTTGGACGCGGTAGTAGCAGAATTAAGAAGGGAAGTATCTTTGACTTACTGGGGGAAGTAATTTAGGAAGAAATTGGAATGGTTAATTAGAGAAAATTATCTCAATCTAATGCTTTAAGACTAATTTAAATGCTCCAGTCTCTTTTATGTAAGGAAAAATCTCTTTTAATAGCTTAGATTATTATCAGGGAATGTAAATTTAGCGGTAGCAACAAAGTTTTATAAATTTCCCACTGACAACCATTGTTAAAAAAACCCTCTAAATATTGTGAAACAGATGTGAAGTTCACAGTGGGCTTCTTTTTATTATTTTTTTCTTGGTGGGGCCAAGGAAGACAAGGGTCAGGGAAGGGTATTTATGAAGCTTTTCAAATTTTTGTGTAGCAGAATATGGTTCAGAAACAGAAAAGCTGTATCTGTGTGATTCCAGAATTTCAGACTATCAAGGGAAACAGTCCTTCTTTTGACAAGATCCCAAGATTCATGGGGTTGACAGTAAAAATGCTTCATTTCTGAACGTGGGTATCATATTGGAAATTCCAAAAATATTTTGTTCTGCTTAAACTAAGAAATTAAAAAAGCCCCAGGTTAATTACATACCCTTAATTAAATACACACATACACACACACACACACACACACACACATATATATATATTTTCCCCAGGGTCCCAGTTGTTAAACTAAGAGCTTGGGAGTGTTGCTTGATAGCTCTCCTGGATCAGAAATCTGGCTTTCATATGCCAAACACCTGAGGTTTTTCAGGTTGTGCTTCCTGTGATGCAGTGGTAGAGAGCCAGCTCAGAGCTGCATTTGCTACAAACGCATGACCAAAACAGGGAGAGAAAATCTGCTTGTCCCGTTACCAGGGTGTTGCAGTCTCTATTGTCTCCATTGGTAGGGGTTGTCTGTCTTTTCCTCTGTATTTCCTTAGCTTCCTAATGCAATGGTTTTCTAGCTGGAGAGCCTGTTGTTTGCTACAGCTCTAGTTGTTCAGGAGAAGCCTTGTTTGGATTTCACCGATTTTCCAACTACAAAAGAACATCACTCTTTTCCAGTCTTGGTTGGTAAAAGGGTGATAGCCTCCTGCTGGTGCCTCTCTGCTCCCGTAAGAAGGATCCGCACTGCCCATGCTGTCCCACCTGATGGAAGTAGGGAGATGCTGTCAGGGACTGGAGGACAAAACAGGGCCTGGAGATCAACCGTGTCTACTGCTTGCTTTGTGAGAGTGCCACGCTTGTGTCTACGGCTGTCAGTGTGTCTTCTTTCTGCAGCAATGTGAAGCGTCTTGTTACCTTAGTTCCTACTCTCATTTACCTTAATTGACACAAGAAATGAACAGCAAGAAACACAAGATTCCTTATTACCTTAACGCACACAAGAAACCAACCAGCAACTCCTCCTGCCCTCAAAAGGAAGCAAGCACCACTCCTTTCAAAATCAGCAGAAACCTGTTGCATATTTACGTGTTTAGCCCGAGTCCACCGTGTGGCCATTAGGCTGTGTAATGAGGGAGAGCTTTCGTGGGTGACTCCAGAAAGCTGCCTTAATGAGCTGGCACTGAACGTCCCACTCAGGGCTGGCGTTCCGTATTCCTCCGAGAGGTGGTAATCTATTAAGCTCCTCTAAACTGCGACTCTGCCCTCACACCCTGGGGAGGGATGAGTGCCATTTAGTCACCGGGTAGATAACACGTGTCTCATGACCGTGTCTGCAATTACCTAATGCGAAGTTGTAGGATATTTTTTTACCCTTTGGGAGGTATATTTTCAAAGTAATTATGTATCTCCTACACCAGGGATGCTTTGCTTCAGCTAGTGTAAATTCTGCTTTTCGCTGCACTTTTTTTTTGCAGAGGATGGGACAGATTCTGCTATGTTTGTCTAGAATAAATATGCAGTGATTCATATTTTCAGTAGAATAATTCCTGATTTATGCCAATGTTACTATAATAAACTTGTCATTTTTTTGTATAGCACACTTATGACAGGATTGAGTTTTCAAAAAACATTAGGAGAGTGAATTAATTTCTGTAAAAATGGTCAGCACTCCACTTCTTATATAAGCATGATGTGGCAGCTTTGGGACCAGAATACAAATGTCTCCTGAAGGTATGTCTCTACCTATGAATTTTCATGTGGAATGCCATGATGACTCCTTTGTGGCACTCGGACAGCTGGCGAGCGTGGCCCTTTCCGAGCTGATGGCTTCATTCCCAAGTGCTCGTTTGTGGGCTAAAGCCCACAAGTTTTATAAGCAGCACCAAAATGGGTATTCGCCTTAGATTACAAAAAGGAGGAGCTTTATGGAAGTAGTCAGCACATTCAGTGCTGTGTAGTTGCTTTGAGGCATAGACCAACCTCTAGCTTCAGTGGAGGCTGGAAAGGAACCTCCTACAAGCAGTTCAGTTGGTAATAAAGCCGTGCCCAAAACTTTCATGTCTTTCCATGGAGCAGCTGATTCTGGGCAAAGAATTCTATCTGGATGTGCCACTGTAATATCACAGATTCTGTGTTTACAAATGCAAGTAAAGTTTTTTGGAATGATCTAGATACTAGCACATGGCAAAACCTGAAAATAAGGCCAGATCCTGATGTCCTTTAGATTCATTTTAATATGGAGCAAATCCAAGAATTGGGATTTGTAAAATTAGTCCATCTCCATCTACTATAAACTGAGCCTGACCTTGCTTCAAGGTGCCACATGCCTCGGTTCACCCTTCCTTTGCCTTCCCTTCAAGGCACAGGCAGTGTGCTGCCCCAGGGTGACGCTGGCCACAGGAGGATGGTTGCAGCATGCAGCCTGCTGCAACCCGGTGCTCTGTTTGCTCTTTGGCTTTGCAGGGACCATGGACCTCCAGCCCAGAGGTTTACACGACACCTCTCTTCTTGCCAGCCATCACCACCAAAAGGCATGGCAGCATTGCAGCTGTACAGCAAATGACTGTTTTACATACCCTCTACACATACCTGTGATGCCCTAAACTGTGCTGGTAGGGAAGAAGAGGAACTTGCAAGGGTAGGAGGCAGCTGGGGAAGCAAGGAAATGTAGCAAGAGGCTGAAGGGGCATGGCAGGGAGGAGATGGAGAGTCTGGGAGTGAAACTGGGGGACAGAGAATTGGACGTCGGAGGAGGAAAGGGCAGCTGGGAAAGGCTGGAGAGGGAAACCAGCAGAGAGCTGTTCATGTGTCTTGAGTCAGTGTGCAGTGCTTTCATTGAGCAGGCCAAAGGCAGAAAGGGAAGCATCTCCTATTTTTAGCCAAGCAGCTGAAACACTCCTGTCCCGTGCCCCCGGGGGTTGGTGGTAATGGAAGCCACCCTCTGAGCAGCCGCGGGGCAGGGCTGCATTTTGCCTGCAGGCACAGCTGATTTTGGAGCCTGTGGCAATGCAGACCTCTGAGCTGGTGCTTAGAAAGCTGGAAAGTGGTCTGAAGCCAGGGACAGGCATGCTTGTGCTGCTCCTGTGCTGCGTGGGGGGCAGCCGTGATGGAGCTAGGCTGGATCCTGCTTCCAGCACTTGTGGCATTCCCAGTGCCTGTGAGCTTGCACATCATGTAATTTCAGGTCTCTTTGGCAAACCCTCAACTGTATAGGGAGATTGTCTTCCTATCCTATCAGCAAGCACCGCAGTGCTTCTCCAGAGGGTAATTCAGTGCAGCTTAAGTCAGGTTCCTGCCTTGCTTTGTGCTTTGCAAGACCTTTTCTCTAACAACCTTTCTCCAGCACATGCTTCCAGCTCACACGCTTGAGTTAGGTGATGCTGGATATATGCGCTACAGGTCTCCTCCCCTGGTCTGTGTCTGGAAACTGGAACCATGCATCGCTGGCCTTGTGGGGGACATCCTCTCAGAAACAGAGGTCTAGGAGGGGTGTGGATGGGATGTGTAAGGCTGAGGGTGGCAAGGGAGATCAGAGATCACGGGCATGCTGACATGAATGTTAGTCACACTTGCAAAGACCTAAAGACCTGCCTAGATTTCCTTCTTTATAGGGAAATCTTGTTGATGTATTTTATGCACCATTTTCATCAGTGTTGGGCTACAGGGAAGTACCAAAACTCTGTTCATTGTGGGGATTTATTTATTAATCTATTTATTTATTTATTTATTAACTGCAACTTTTTTTCTAACTTTTTGCAAGCTTGAAAATGGTATTTGGAGAAGAAATGAAAGGACATCACCTTTTTGTCCTGATAAGGTTGGCGAAGAGAAGAGGAGAAAAAATGCACCAGGTACTTCACCACTCACAGGTTTATATCTTTTATGCATGAAGTGGCCACCAGGTTTAGTTTACATTTTACAGTTTTGAGGTATTACCCATAAATAGTGAGTGCAAAGGGGCCACAAAGCATGGGTGTCTTGTTCTTGTCCACTGAGATAACCCCCTGTAGCTCTTCTTGCTGCTGGTGAAAAGCTGGGCTTTGCTGGGGCTGTGAGGTTTGCTGAATGCATCCAACAGCAAGTCTTGCTGCACTGCTGCTGGAGGGGCCCCAGGAAGAGGCAGAACTGATTTGTCCCCCGTAGTTTAAGAGTGGCACACGTATGGTTGCCATAACCCAGAGGAACAGAGCCTAATAAAAAGGGGGCCCTGTCAGCATCACAAGGTGTCCATGGTCATATTGTCCTGCCATCCTTGCTTTATGCTTATGCCTGTGGGTTTGTGCTGCTTATGTCAAGGAGGACAGGATCTCTGGGATGAAGCTGGCTGCAGGGAAGAAGGATGAGCTGGCACTGAGCTACTAGGAGCAGCAGCTGTGCTGCAGGCACCTGCCTTCCCTTCCTCTTCTTCGTGGAAGTGCGAAGCTGTGGCAAGTTGAGTGTTAAGTCTGTGTCTGTTCTGAAATCGGTCGAGACATTTTAAGACACCGTGTGACAGTGTCTGTGGGTCATTAGTTTGCTGAAACATCTCAGATCAGTGTGTTGAGGAACTGGATACAATGGGAGCACTCAGTGCTAATTTCTGCCTGACATTTATCTACCTTGGGTCCTGCAGGACGCAGTGATTTCTACAAACTGTTCTGTGATCCAGTGATGATGCTGTGCTTTGCTGGCGTAGGTCTGGTGAATCCTTTCCTGCCCCAGATGTTTTGTAGAAGCGAGATATTGATAACATGGTGCTTTTCCACCCTTAATTACCCCGGCCTGGAGTGGCCGATGAGCGTTGTCACCAGCATGTATTATGCCCCATGAGCGGTCTCACCCAGAAGCTCCCCATGTCCTCATCCTAGCACAGAGCATGTGTGAGGACCATGAGGTGCTCCCCATAGACCTGCACCTGGACACCTTCTGGGATGCTGTCCGGGCATATCTTGGTACGTTTCGACTTTGCCTGTGGGGCTGGGAGTCATATCACCCTTCATGCTGCTGCTAAAGAAGCTGCTGCTGCTGCTGCTGCTTTACGTGACTTGTTAAGAATGGAGGAAAGCTTGGAAGCAAAGAAATTACCTTGACATGCATATGCACAGTCTTTACAAGGGCTGTGTGAAAAACTGTTTCAGTTGGGCTTGGGTTTTGATGGACTCTGTTGGGCTGGCTGGATTTGGGCAATTCAGCCCAGTTGCTGCTCTGGGTCTATCAGCTGGTTAATCCATTGCCAGAGCCTGAAGCGGACCTGGCAGCAGTGGGCACATGGCTCCTGCCCAGCTTGGAGAGGAAGGGCAGAACGCTAATCTCCCTGCTGAGCTTTCTGGAAACATGATCTGGGCTTAGAGGCTGCCTCTTACTGCAGCAAGACACCACTGGGCTTCAGGTGGTGCCTGGTGGTTCAGGACCCACCAGGAGCTGAGGCCTCTCAACCCCTTCCCTTCAGTGCAGAGGCTAGCCAGCCTGCTCCATCTGAAGTGCCAGCAGGACCTCTGTGGGTGTCACGTCCCACACTGAATAAGTAAGCAGAAAACTCCTGTCACAGGTTTTCACTGAAGGATTATGGAGAGTCAAGCAGCAGTCACTCAGCATCTCTGTCCTGGCCTAGAAGCACACTTTGAGGGTGGGGGTCACACTGCCTTGGCCACCACCCACCTCTCCCCATCTTGGGGACCACGAGAAAGTTCATGTCTCCTGGCAGGAAGCCAGGAAACTACTTTTCACAGAGTGTCCCAGGCTTTGAGGGTAAGCAGAGTGCCTGCTGTTGAGTGGCTGGAGATGCCCTTGACAAACGGGCCGTGGGTGGCCCCTGGAAAAAAGGAAGAGTACTGAAGAGTTTTTGGAGCTGGCTGGTACTATTATTTTAATATTGCTGGGATTTTAGGATATCTGTGATGTGTTATAGCATTGAGAGCCTTGGACAGACAGCTTTTTATTATTCCTTAAGACTAGATAAGTTAATGAATCACCATTGGTACCTGATCTCAGCTAGATCTGATACAGTGACTGTCTGTACCTGCTGTTCTGGTCCTGCAGATTTTTCCATTGTGTGGTTTCTGCAGATAAGATCTCTGGTGTGATTTGAACATTAGTTATTATGGGTACAGAAAAACACTGAGATTTCCAGGTAAGCTGAAGGATACATGAACGGGACCTCAGTGACACTGCGTGTTTGACTTCTGGCTCATTTGGAAATACTGCAGGTGAAGCCATCTTTTCTAAACTTCTCTGGGAGAGGAATGTATCTGGAATATTTTCCCTTTTCTGGTATTACTTTGTAATTTCAGCCAAGATGTTTCCTGTGGCCTTTCTGCTGTTCTCTTGTTTGAGTCCTCCCAGGGAGCACAAGGCTTGTGGTGGTTCATAAGAAGATATGTAGATCTTTGGCTCCATCTCAAAAGCTAATTCACCACCCACATGTTGAGGAGAATGGCATCAGATACCTCAGGCAATGAAGAAGGGTGCCTAAGAGGCAAAGATGTGCCATGGATGCACCTTGGAAATGCTGCTCATCTAGCATGTAACCGTGGAGGACTGAGCTTGATATAAATGTTTGATCACAGCCTTGAACACCTCCCTGTCTCTCCCAGCAGACCAAGATTAACATGCTGACATGCGTAACAGATTCAGTTCAATGAGGTTTGATGTGCATGGGCTTAATGACCTCTTGCCTGTGCCAACCCCAGTCAATACCCTAGTTTTTGGAGGATATTGTGGTGTAAATCAAACAAAGCCAAAAGGAAAAGAGGCTAGATGAATTGCTGATAGCAGCTACTGTTCAGCTCAGGCAGATGAGTGTTTTATTATCCCTTGCACAGTATCCAGGGGAACCTCAGGAGCTCCCTAGCAACCATGCAGAAAGAAAAGGAAGTGTTTTAAATCCTGGAATGAGTGTGTTTGTGCAGGGATATAGCCCCATGGGTGCTATCTGGCTCAGCTGTGATGGAATCGAGAGGTGCTACCTCCTTCCGTGGCAGTGCCAGACAGCAAAAATGGCAAAGGTTGCAATTTGTGTTACCGAGAAAGGAATATGAGCAGTTGTGGTCTAAGGGACAATTTGGTTGCTCCATGAGGAAATTATTCTGCAGTCATTAGCTGGGATACATGTTCCACCTGTATACCACACAGAGTGTAGCTGGTGCAACCTCTCAATTTTCTCTGCTCTCACAGAATTCCACTTCTTCCAGCTCCGTACCTCATTTCCCATCTCCCTTTAATTGATCATTCATCCAAATTTAGAATTTTCCTGTTTCTGAAGATAGCATACTTGTCATTGTCTCTCTTACTGCTTGGCTGTAAGGGGGTCACTATGACAAGATGGGAAATGTCCTCTCGGTTGTCTCAGGACTGGCTTTATAAAAGATCCCAAATTTCCTTGATGGTAAATCTTTCAAAGACAACATGCAAACCACTGACCATGAACACAAATGGTTCCATGTGCAAAAGTCACCTTACAAATTTGATTTCAGGTGTTTAATTTTATTTAGGTATTTCTCCCCTGTCCTGGTTTCAGTTAGGACAGAGTTATTTTTCCTCCCAGTAGCTGGTAGGGTGCTATGTTTTGGATTAGGATGAGAAGAGTGCTGATAACATGCTGATGTTTTAATTGCTAAGTCACCAGTGCATCTTTAAATCCCTCTGCATCCAGGATATGTCCACCCACCTGATGCAGTTCCTCCAAAAGGCATCATGATAAGGTGCACTTTGCAAATGTTCATCTTCAGCTAAAGGTAGCATCTGAGATTTATTGAATCATAAAATCATTCAGGTTGGAAAAGGCCTCTAAGATCACCAAGTCCAACTGTGACATTTGGTAGCTTCCCTGCAGTTCTTCAAGCACTATGCTTTGTTTCACTTGGCTGGGCTGACACATAAACATCTGTAACCAAAACTGAGCTGTTAACAAAAATCTCACTCCTTCCACATAAAGTCTTGAAAAAACACCATGTTGCACTGTTATCTCCACATGTATCCTCTGCTCTTGGCAGGCACAGGCGTGCCTTCTTCCAGAGATGGGATCACTGGGAAAGAGTTCGTATCTGTTCCCAGGTGCCTGTGGAACTGGCAGCATTTTGTCCAAAGCTCAGTGGTTTTCACCTAGACTGTCCTAATGATTGGAAAGGGCTGGAGAACCCTTCCCCCAAAGGAAGCATTGACTTCCTCCTGTTTTCCAGTGAACAGTTTTCCTGATGAAAGGAGGCATATCCATAGCTTGGTATTTTTGCTGTTTCCTTAATCATCCTGACTAAAGGGGAATAAAATTGCTGCACCAATGATGCACATTGCACTGCAGAGAACTAGCCATGGTGTTTCTCTCCTTTACTGAGCTGTGCTATGGGTGTCTGTAGGCTATGCCACTTTGCACTTCAGCAGGCTGAAAAGCTAGGGAATGTTGCCAGCTCCATGGGCATCCAGTGTCCCCTGTGCTTGGTGATTTGGGGATGAATCTGCACCCTCCCCTTCCCCCTCCCTCTCGTGCTATTGCAGTGTTTGCAGCCATGATGAGCTGAGCAGAACTTGGGCTGATGATTCATTACTGGCAGGGTGCTGAGCATACAAATGAGAGGGTACAATCAGCAGTGGAGCTCGTTTTGCACATTTCTGCTCTACTTTGCTTTACCAGCAGGAACATTTCTAGGACCAGCCTGCAGTCCTGCACAGCGCTGAGGACCTGCTCTCTGGGGATGTAGTGCTGTAGACTCCCGTGACATGTACAAGCAGCGGCAGGAGTTGTGTACTTACTGCACATGAAGTCCTGCTGGAATGCACCTATGCTCAGTGCCTCCTCTCCTGATGGCCTCTGTTGCTGATTCCTACTAAAACCCAAACTTGCTGAGCCAACTGAGCAGTTCAAAGAAACACCCAAAAAATGGGATATATGCATCTCACTGCCCTTCTCATATAAATCAGTGTGCAGTGATGAATCCTTATTATTTGTGCGCTTCTAGCTATTTGTAGATGGCCACAATCCAGATTAGATGCTCTGTGCCAGTACATCTGATTGTCAATAAGAGGCAGCTTGACTCAGCTGAAGCAAAAGCATTTTCTGCATATGACAGAAGAATGTTGCTAAAGTTGGCTGACTCCCGGACTGCGTAGGATATATTCCAACTAAAGTTTTTTTCTTTCCTTTCCTTTCTTCTTCTTCTTCTTTTTTTTTTTTTTTTTTTTAAAAGAAATGAATTCAGAATTTCCCATAAGGCATCTGGCAAAGTTGATAGTCAGCATTTTACATGTTCTGATCTTTCTTTCTGGTGAAAAGAGACAGATCTTGGTGTAATGCTATTGACTACAGTGATTTATCTCCATTTGTTCTCATCAAACAGTTCAAAACCAGGACCTGGTATTTGCCCAGTGGTGTCACAAAGTTCAGTGCTGGATGAAACGTAGGTGGGGGCAGGAGAGAAAAACAAGCTTCAGTGCAGAAATCAAAGGGATCAAGGTAACAGCCCTGTTGTAGAGATGTCTTAGTTTGTGTCCTGTTGGTGCTGATGCTGCCAGAAGAAATTGGTGTTTCTCTGAAACAAAGACATGGTGGTGACAGACCAGCAATGCACACACACATTTTCAGCACAGTTGCTCATGCAAGGATTTATCATGCTCCTTCAGGAAGCAGTTGAACCAGGCTAGTATGCTGCTTCCCAGGTGCTGAAATAGCCTGTTGTCTCCTTGTATTAGTTATTTGTGTTGAGGTCCTGGTTGTATTTCTAAGTAAAAGTGGGTAAATGTTTGTTCCCTTCCCCTCTGAGCAATACAGTTATTCATAGAAGTGAGGAAATTTAGCACGCAATAGCTCAGGAAACTCGCTCTTTCCTATTTGGAGCCCTAATTAGAGCAATTAATCACTGCTGCTTCTGCCATCTAAGCTTCCAGGCTAGAATATATTGTCCTCTCTTGTCAGAGCAGAAATGTAAAAATGGTTTCCCTTTACCTGACACATTGCCAGTAGAGCCTTTATCAGTGTCTGCCTCCTACCAGCTTCTCTCTTGCCTGAGAGCTGGAGCTGAAAATGTAAAGAACAAATTGACATGCCTGTTCCAAAGGAAAGAAGAGGTGCGAAATTTTCAGAGATCAGTTTCTACCCTATTTGTGTTGGATTTCTCCAGTTGAACTACCTTTCCTTGGGAATTTCTCGTGGGTTTCCATTTTGCTGTGTGATAAGATAAACATTTTTCATAGAATTACAGAACAGTCGAGGTTAGAATGGACCCCTGGAAACCATCTAGCCCAAACCCCCGCTGAGCAGGATCACCTAGAGCACATTGCACAGGATGGCATCCAGGCAGGTTTTGAATATCTCCAGAGAAGGAGACTCCACAGCATCTCTGGGCAGCCTGTTCCAGTGCTCTGTCACCCTGTGCCTGGTGCTGGGCACCACTGAAAAGAGGCTGGCTCCATCCTCTTGACACCCTCCCCTCAGATATTTATACACAATGATGAGGTCTCCCCTCAGTCTTCTCTTTTCCATGCTAACCAGGCCCAGCCCTCTCATCTGTCCTCGTATGACAGGTGCTTCAGCTCCCTCATCATCTTCATAGCCCTCCTCTGGACTCTCTCCAGTAGCCCCATGTCCCTCTCATACTGGGGAGGCCAGAACTGGACCCAGTACTCCAGGTGTGGCCTCACCGGGGCTGAGCAGAGGGGCAGGATCACCTCCTTTGGCCTGCTGGCTACACTCTCCCTAATGCAGCCCAGGATACCATCGGCCTTCTTGGCCACAAGGGCACATTGGTGGCTCATGGTTAACCAGCTGTCTGTCCATCAGGACATTTTTGTGGAAATATCTGGACATTTCCACTTTTCCACTGTTAAGAGTCATCTCCCCTCACCCCTCCTCCCCACTGAACTTCTCTAGGTTTGTGTGCTGGTCAGGATGGGGATGTGATTCCTAGTTCCCTCCATGTGTTTTATCTCCATAAATTGCTCCTCAGCTGGTCCACCAGTGCTCAGATTCACTGGCTAAATGCACGATTCTCAATCTGTTTCCCCTTTACCTCCCCACACATGGCTCCATGGTGCTGGGAGCACCTGTGTGGACACTGAGATGTGGAAATGTGGTGGCTGAGTGAGGACTTTCTCCTGCTCTGCTGCACTGCCAAACAGAATGGCCAGCTTGCCTCACCAGTGGCAGTGACTTGGCTAATGGAAGTGGCCATCTGTCCACAGCCAGCATACTTATTCTGGCTGTGCACACGCAAGACTAAAAAGTACCAACATGCAGCTGTGCACACAGTTGGTACTGGACTGCAAGTCTAGTCTAGTCACATATAAAATAGTTTTTGAATAGTCATCTGGAGATTTGAAGCATTTCCAGCTGCATATGTACGACAAGTTGAAATTCCTGTTATTGTTAGTCTTTGCTGACAGCAGAATTGTGAGATATCCATTTTGCTGTGGTGTAAATACCTTCTGCTGTTTCTTTATCAGCCAGCTTCAAAACCTCTTACAATGAAGCAATTCTCCGCATCCGAGATGCTAACAATAATGTTTGTCTTTTTGCTGCCCTTGATGAAAAAGTAATGAACTATGAATGAATGAACAGTTCTGCCCTGTTGATGCTTTTTCTCTTCATGCTCGGATGCAGAGATACATTTACTGAAACAGGGCCAGAGTTGCTTTTTGACTTTCAAGATAAATTTGTGGAGGAAAACCTCCAACAGGAATGTTTGTTCTTAGAGCTCTAGATCTTGCAGACCTTAGGCAGCTAAGTACTGCCACAGCCTTCAGTGAAGGATGACCCAGGGTGTCATGTAACTCTTGTAATGTGACAAACACAGGGCACGGGCAAAAGTTCTTCATATTTTGCCACTCATTTCTATTTATTGCCTCATCAACTGATGGAATAATCTGGCTCACCATTAGTTGTTGCTCCCCCTAAGCAGAGAGGCAGCAGCGAGCATGCATTTTGCCATCCTAAATCTGTGTGCACACTCTTCCTTTCTAGAAGTTGCTGTGGGGAGCAAAGGATGAAAAGTGAACCCCAGACAGCACTTAACACCTCTTCCTTGAAGGTCTGTAACTTGACCACTTTTGATTTGTTCAGGGGGAAATAAAGACAGCCCCCATTCCACTTGGCTTGGCCATTTTGCTTTTGCAAAAGTGACCACGGAGCAGTTCACACGCAGCCCAGACTGACCTCTGTGCACCCAGGAATACTGCAGCAAGTCTGGAGCCTGGGCATCACAACAGCAACAAGTCTCCCCCACCCTGTAGCACGGAGCAGTGTTTCCTATGGGCTACAGCATGTCCTGGCTTACCTTCTCTCAACAGTGCCACAGCGTGCACGTTTCTGGGGCTTCAGGAGCTCAGTGCACCTACCCAGAAGGTTCTCGCTTAGTGGTGTCACAAGAGAAAACTGCTTGTGCCCACAGGCAAGACAAGACAGTACGTAGTCCACAGTATACAGGAACATGAAGCTCAATGATCTAAGCAATGGTCCACCCAAGGCTGGGTGATGATGATGGTGTCCTTCAGTATTTTCTGGTAGCTCTCCAAAGACTTTACTGAAAAGGAAGGCTCTCTGCCAGCCAAATGCTGTTCTGAGCTGCAATCCGCTCCCAAAATGCTGAAAGAAGCACCCTTCTGTTCTGTTCAGCGTGACAAACAATATTTCTTAGCAACAGCTTCAAGTTGCATTTCCAGTATCTGCTTTTTAGAATAGCCTTGACAGTGTGAATCCTTCCCTTTTCTGGATTGGGTCCTTTTTTTGGAACTGGTACACAAAGAGCTGTATCTGAGTTTCTTTCCTTTCGATTTAGAGCAAGAGAAGAATCAGAAGGCAGTATATGATGTTCTCCCAGTCTTATTTTGGTAGTAGTCTTTTTTTTTTTTTTTTTTTTTTTTTTTTTTGGTTACTAATGATTTTGCCTGCTCAGTGTTGCACAAAAAGGACTTTCACCCTCCGCAGCATCTCAGTGTATTCTTAAAAAGGTCAGGAAGTACTTCTTCTGCAATGAACAGAGGTCTCGATTACACATTGTAAAATTTTGGACAGATTTAGCAGTTTCCAGCCCTCGCATTTCAGTTTCCTGTGTTTTCCTGGGAAGCTAGTTTAGATGACCTGTGTGGTACTTGGCTGCCTATCAGTGTTAAACTGTGACACATATGATGGTAGCTTCTGGGTCATTCAGAACGAAGAAACAGTTATTCCAAATCACAGCAAAGCAGAAGTTTCTTGGTGGCTTTCTGCTTTCTGGTACAAGCATGAGCTCCTTCTGGCAGAACTTTTCCATGTTTCTAGGAGATTTTTGGCCTAGAGATAGCAAGAATAGGCCTCTACTTAGATCTGCCACTGACAATACCTTTTGGAGGTCTTTGTGAGGCCATTCATTTTAGCCATGAATGCATGGTAATTTATGTACTTTAAGACTGTACATAGCCTGTGCAAAATCCATGACTGGTTTGTTGCCTGGGTCTGGATATGGTTATTCAGAGCTTGTCTTTCCATAGCACAACGTGGTGCTGTTTCCCCCTTCATTTGTGAGGGAAAGCCAAAATGTGGATGTTTACACATGTGCCAGATGCCTTTTATGACCTCTATAGGAATTAGTGGCACTTAGTAATTTGTAGGAGAGAGCTCTACTCAATTTCCCTAAATTTAATAATTTAAATCCTGGAGATTTCACTGAGTATTTCAGTGAGATCAGCTTTCATTTAGAATGCAGAACCTGGGAGAAAAAGAAAATTCTGAAAGAACCTTCTCTAAACCCAAGTATTAGATTTCCAAAAATATATTCCTGGCGATAATCCTTTTAGATATTATAGGTATTCTTCCATCCCCTAATCCAGTGTCTTAATATAAAACAAATGAATGCTTTGGAACGTTTAGTCCTCCGAACCCATTAAGAGGATCACAATAAGCTTCCTCTCCTCCCACACTTCACTTTATCCTCTGCTAACAATGGCCACAGAGGAGAACAACTGGTGAGGATGCTTGTGGTATTTAGGAGGTGTTTAATCCCTACGTACTGTACTGAAACAAATGATTCACTTGCCAAGATCATGAAACAAACTTCCTAATGTCCCTGTTAGATGGAACCAAACCAGGTCCAGAAATCCAGAAGTGAAACCATAGGAACTTGTGCTAGATTTTATCACTACCAGGATAGATCTACTGGATAGTTTCACTCAGGATATTGCATTTTCTGTGGTCTTTTAATGAGCCAGAGACATTTTGTTACTAAATGCATTATCATTCCATAAAGCATGTGGAGGTCTTCCAGATTTCTAAAACTCAGTGAGTGAAGGAGTAGCAGCAGTCTGCAATGTCATCTCCACTCCTTATCTCAGGATAAACTCACTGAAGTCAAAGGCAACTGTCAAGTCAAAGGAAGAATGGAAAAGGACATCAATTTTTGTGTTTTCCACTGTACAGGAGAATATGCTGTTATTAAGAGAGTCTCATGACTTCTTAAATGACTTGATCTTCAGTTTCAGGTTATCTAGGATGACATCAGGGTGACATATTGGTAAACTTAAGGAAAACTTCACCAGGTGCCCAGACATTGGATGGAAAGACATAGCGCAGCTGTCCAGCAGAAAAGAGTGGCTGTTATTTGAACCAAATTTTGGGAACAGCGATTTGTATGCAGCTTTTTTTATCGTACATCCGGACTGGCATGGATTTCACTCTTAGAAAGCTATGTAGGGGAGGAGTTTCAGTACTGGTATTGTAATAGAAAGAACACACAAAAGGCCTGCCTGTAACTTAAGCACTCAGATCTCCTGTAGTTACTTTGTAGTTACAAAGGTAGTGCCTCCCTTTGGGTGGAACAGGCCATACACCGAGTTGTTGCAGCCTGCATTTGAAGATTTTCCCACAGCACTGTGTCAGCCTGTGGGCTTCCTGGAAACCACCTTTTATCTGGTAAACTGTTCTTAAATCAGCTGTTACTGACTCTGGAATATATTCTGAGAACTAGTCACATGTCATCAAGAGATTACTAAGAAATTCAGGAAGTGGGCAGTGACCATGAGGAATTCAATCTTACTCTTACACACTTTAATGGGAAATATAAGCCTGCATTAAGGAGAGGTAACTTTAGCACACTTAAAGACTACTATCATATAAAATTAACAGATCTAGATCTTTTTACCAATGGAATTTATCTAGAATATTAGAACATCCTGTAACCAGGAAATATTTAACTTACTGAAAGAGACTCAACTTCGTGCTAAAGCCTGGGACTTTATGCCAGGGTTCCACTCACACAAGTTTTAAGTCCCTGGAAAACACGTTCTGCAATGAATATGGTAATTAAACCCCTAATTTCAGTTGTGCTATTAGGCATCAGTCTAAGACAATGGAGATTATTAAATGAAGAGCATTAGGCTTTTCTTATAGGATATGCTGTGCTTTAAAACGTATTTTATTGATCCTAAAATTACAAGATCAATTATTGACATTTTGTTGAGGATCAATCTTGGATTAAATGGCAAAATGAAGAAAAGGTTTTCATATGTATTATGTCCAAAAGCAGAAACAGATTGCCCTCCTCATGTGAACATTCAGAAACCTTTTCTGATGATTAAACATTATGTCTGAAATATATCTAAGTTATACCAGCCACCATAGCGCTTTTTGGTGAACCAAAGAAGTCCTACAGTGAAATCAAACTTTTGAGTAAAATCTGTACTATTTGAATACGATTTCCTTCTAGCATCATTTTTTCCTGTTTTTAGATTCACATATATTCTGTCAATTACAATGCAAAGTATAAGTAACAGATTTAAGCAAGGATGTTGGAGTGTGAAAATAATTCATGTGAATTGCTAATAGGCTAGTGGGAATACATTTTTTCCACATGAAGGCAAATTGCATCGCATCAAAGACAGCAGACTTGATTTTCCACTGTTTCATCCCTAGACTAGCCGCTATTACCTGTAAAAGGGACTGGAAAGCTGGGAGCAGTCTGCTACCAAATCAGTACTCCACTGTCACCAAAGTATTGCGTCTATTCTTCCCTCCCTTTGAACAGATGTGAGTAAAGCTGTGAGCAAATTAAAACTACAAGCCGTGGGGCAAAAAGCAGTCTTGTCATTACTTCAGCTAAGCAAAATGGAGATTTGATAGCACATACACGATGTCTCTCTTCCGTTCTCCCTGGTTTTGCTATTTAAGGCAAAAGCCTTGTAATTAGCATCCTCCAGTGACATGAATCGATCAGCTTTGCATTTGCCTTGACAATCATGTGACAGGGAATGGAAAACAGAGGGATGGTATGAGTCCTCTCAGGTAATTAACCTACGCTCCAATGCTTCCCACACCAGCCTATTTTCAATTTCGGCACAGTACAGTTTATACACTCTAACATTATTGCTCAGAAGAGAGAGTGATGATTCAGGTTTACTAAAAATGGCTTCACAATACTGCAATCATGCTTGTGAAGCTTCATCTTGAATCCTGTATTTATAAGTTTCTTCTCACTGAGAAATAAATACGTGTAGTGCTTTATCAGAAAAGTTAGTCACCAGATACCTGAAACACTTGTATACCATCTTTTAAGAAAACATGGCTTGTTTGGTCAATTTGCCTGCCAATTTTTTTTTCTTTTTTCTTTTTTTTTCTTTTTTTCTTTTAAATATGTATAATACCATAGGTGACCTCCCTTAATACCGCTGTCCATACAAATAATAAATAACTGAGAAATAATATGCCTCTGCTGCATCCTGTCATGCCAGAAGATCAATATTACGTTAGAGATTATTTAGAGTAGGTGTTACATATTGTTTGTGCCCAGACCCACTGAAGTCAATGAAATGATGCCTACTGGCTTCTGTGGGAGTCCAGCTTGGACATTGTTCTGGCAATCTGACCGTCACTAAACTAAAATATTACAGGGGATAAAAACCCAAATGAAGAAAAGTAGAAATTCAGGAACTGAAACCGAGCCACAAATAAATATCCTAATTCAATGGCATTCTGAACAGATTTAAATAAAATGCGAAACACACATACACACGCACACATGCGCACGCACGCACACAAAAAAAAGTTATGAATTTAACAATCTTAAAAATTCATAGTTTAAAATTGTTTACATTTAAACAATTGAGTATAATAGGTAGCTTTCTTGACTTTCCATTTATTTCCCTGAGCACTGATCTTTGGAACATCTGGAGTTTCAGAATTGTCTAGTTCATAATTCCTAAAATAGTTAAGTAAAATACTGTCTTTTTAAGTCAAAAATCAATTCCTTAAGTAAAACTAAGATACAACTTCCATGAACTACAATGTATACAGCCAAATTTTTTTGTTTGTTTGTTTTTTAAAGCCAACAACTATCATTACACTTCTGACTCTGTATTTAGGCACCTAGCTGGTCTGTCTTTCACAATCGCTCTGGCAGTTCCTATTTGATTCCGTAACAGGATACTACACTGTATCACAACTCATCTAAGTGGAGACCTACAGGTCTAAGGATCGAGCCTCATCACTTTAATTACTCATTTTTGCAAAATATTTTGGGTACGTAAGCAGTAGGGTGGGCTGTGGATTCAGGTTCATGCCTAAATTAGTGCTGTAGGTGAAGACTGCAGGACTTCCCAGTAACTTCCCTGCAAGGGGTTAAAGAGGTGCATCTGCAGAGAGCCAGCACAAAGCCAGTCTTCGGTACTAAAACCAGACTTAGCTAGGGCAAATGCTTCAGGCTGGGCTTCTGCACGAGGAAATCTGCTGGCCAAAAAGAGCTGCGCTTTAAATTTCTGCAATGTAGAACTACACGGCAACTTGGCAACTGCTGCTTCTAGCTGTCTTCCCTAGATGAGAGCTTTAATTGTGAGCTTCACAGACAACAGTTTGCAATTTTAAGACTTCTAAGGCATTCTGCATTTTAGATTATACAAAGTGTGCAAGTCAAAACACTTTAGAAAACAAAACGGTGCAGAGAGACTTGGTTATTTTTAGTCTAAAGTCTTCCCTCTCCAATTCTAAGGCTGTAAATTACGTCAGTCTCTCTGCAGCTAAAAATTTTAAAATAATTTTGCATCGACCACAGAAACACATTGTAACTTTGCATTCCCTTAACTCTCCCTCTCTCCGGGTATCTGAGACACTGGCATTATGCAGCAGGCTCGAAATGCAGGATTAACTGAAAGGTTATTTTGCAATATTTCATTTCAGTATAGGGTAGCTGGGGGAGGGACGACTGAACCAAATGCAATCTGAAGAGTTGCTTTTTGGCTCTTTGTGCAACATGAAATTAAGCTTTCACCTGTTTTCGAAAGATGTAAAAAATATGTCATACCTGCTTCCCTTAATTGGCACTTTCTTATACTATCTGATACTGGCGTTCCACGGCAGAATCCAAAAGGAGGCTCTAGCAGTTTTTCTCTTTGCAGAAAGCCTTTTTAATACCTCCAAGTTCAGAAAGAGTTAACAGCATACAATCCCGTTAATTTTTCCCCTCTTCAGGAATTAAAGTGGCCTCTTAAAAAAAAAGAAAAAAAAAAGAAATCTTACTTGGTAATAGGAGTATAAATACTGTTTTGAAAACACATTTGGAAGATGACTTCCAAGGTGTTTTTTTTTTTTTTTTTTTTTTTTCTTTCTTCTTTTTCCCTTTAAAACTGTGACCACTGCACCAGTTAAGGCTGTTTTACAATATATATATATTTCAAATAAAACTTTAATATTCAAGCTTACCAGATTGATGAATTGTAACAGGTAAAATGGAATTCTTTACAAGGTAAACCATGTAGTTGTACAAAATAGAA
>CM021729.1:45446196-45473732 GCA_011074415.1 Stictonetta naevosa
CTTCTCCTTCTCCTTCTCCTTCTCCTTCTCCTTCTCCTTCTCCTTCTTCTTCTCCTTCTTCTTCTCCTCCTTCTCCTTCTTCTTCTTCTTTCTTCTTACTTATCGATGTTGTTATTTTGTGGTGTTTGTTTGAGAAAGTTCCCTGTTGTGTTTATCTGCCCTTTCCTGGTTTAGAGGTGGCTTTCCCTTGTCATTCATCAGTCCCGTTTATTCATCATTGCCATTTATATAGCCTCTCTTTCTCCTTCTTTTGCTTGTCAGACTTGCTCTCCCTTTCTTTCTGGCCATGCTATATCCCTCTCCTTTATAAAATTCCTTCCATCCATCTCATCTCCATGCAAATGGTACCTCAACTCTGGTTTTGTTCATCTAATGTGAGCCTTCTTTTACTGCATCTTTGTTGCCTTGTGCATTGACCAAAGCTAAAGATCTATTCTGTTCTGTATGTCTACATGCATCTTCTCCTTTCCTTACTTTCCTTCTGCTATGGCTGCATATTTCTGTTTCAATCTGAGGTGTCTTTCTCAGGGATTTTTAAATTTAAATGTTTATTTTTTTTCACAAGAAAGCTGTAAAGGATGCTCAGAATGCCTCATCCTTCTCATCTGCTGTTGAATTTTTTTTTTCCAGGTCTTCCCATCACTGTCATTATTTCAGACTTTTCTTTCTTGTCTTCATCTTCAAAAGCATGGAGGAACCTCCCACTATACATACAACTTACTATTTTCTGTTTGCTGGATCCCTTCATCACTGTCTATTGACTATTTAAATTCCTTGCTCCTTTGTCAAGCTAATATATATATATATATAATATATATTTGCTTCAGTTGCGCATAGTGGTATCCCATATCCCAGAACTTCTTTTGTGGCTTATCTTAGGGAACAAAAAAGTTTAAAAAACAAGTGAAACACTTGCTTTTTTTCTGGTAATAACACTAGGTTATTATTACTGTCTCTCTTGTGCCAGAGCTCAGGACGTCAACATTTATAGCAAAGGCTTTGTAGCTATATGCTGTCAGCCGTATAAAGAAGGTATGGATTTGCTATTTCCTATTGTTTGAAGGACGCTCAAGGTTTTTATGTCTATTCTTGTTGAGGTGGTGATATTAAACTTTGAACTAGAATGGGGAGAGAAGCCCATATCGATCAGCAGAAACTGGTTAGACAATATCCCAGAATGATTGAATTTCTGTTTGTTCCCTAGATCTGTTCCTGCTGCCTTTCAACACAGGGCTGTGTTGTAAGTGAACTGACAGGACGGACGTCCTTGCTGACTCCTTTGGCAAGCAGTGGTCTTTTCTGATGGGAATAGCCTTGCACAAAGTTGCAGGTTTCAGAGCTGGTCTCTGAGGAATGCCATTGAGATAATTCTGCTTTCTTGTTCAGGAGAAAATCCAGCTTGGAGCTGAGGAAACTCAGTCTTGAGCTGAGAGATAGGGAAGATGGACTGTCACATGTCCATGGAGTACAGTGGCTGTGCCTTGGAGGAAGAGGAATGGTCTGAAGTGCATGAAACCCAGTGGTGGTTAAGCAAGACGTTGGTACTAATGGATACAGACTGCCATAATGGGCTCTGAAACAGCCTCCAGACCTTCCCAGCTGCCTGGGGAGTCTCAGTGATCTTTGTTATACTTAGGCAGTCACTAAATCAGAATCCCACCATTACCATTTTGAGAAATTGCATCTTTGGGTCATAGCTTTGATTTTTCCTTTTTCTTTTCTGTTATGCCATTCTTAATGGTCCCTGTCATCCCCAGGTAGCTCTGCCCAGACACTTCATTTTTGTTATGCAGCTCACCATCTAGTCGCTTTGTGGAGTATCTGGACCTGACCATTAGGTCACATCTCTCTCAGTGCCCTAGACCAGGACCGACCTGCTGACAGACAGGGTAGTGTTCCTTATTCCTCTTTGTCCAGTTGATCACCCTGGCAGTGACATTTTCTGTTGGCTTGCAGGGACAGCAGGTCCCAGGACGGCTGCTGGTGAAGGGTGCTGTCCACAGGGCTGGGAGGAGGAAGGTGGCAGATGTCTTCATCCAACGAGTGCAGGGGCAGAAGGGAGCTCAGTGCAGACCCAGGCAGGTGTTTTTGGAGGACTGGTAGGAGCAGTCGTGGCTTGTCAGCAAAGGGACACTGTCCATTTTCACTTTCATGCATATTTAACGTGTTTTTTCTTTAAATCTTCATCATACTGCTCCATATTATACATGCTGTTTGTAGCTATTAAACATACTTGTTTCAAGATAACTCTCTGCAATATGGCACATCCATAATTAGGTATAATTAACTTCAATTAACAGTATTAAGTTTTGCAACACTCCTCCTGCCATATTTTGAAGCTGGCTTTAATAGGTTTTGTGACTAACAAGCCCACATTTGCAGGTTCAGGTTCTACAAACTCATTCGTATTCCAGGTGTCCCCTTTTTCATTTCTGTATTGTGCCTTTGAATCCAATCATTTGTCGTTCAGTTGTCTGCATAATTAACTTGCAGCCTGGAGGATTCCTCCCCTCTGAACGCAGGATCCTTACAGTTCACCTTCAGTGCTATTTGCATTACAAAACCGGGAGGTTGCTGATCACAACACTGTTACAGAGCTTACCAACTCCTTACCTTGTGAAAGCTAGTTAGGGAATGATGTGCCGTGTTTAACAAAGTCCTGAGTACCGCATATAGCGAATGACACTTCACCTTGCTCGTTTAAAGACAGAACCATTTTTTTTTCTTTTATTCTTTTAAGAATCTGCTTCCCCCAAGTTTTCCTTTTAGCATTAATTTTGTTGTTGCTTTTGTTGTTCCTGTTTGAAGGTGCTCCAAAGTGTCACATGCTAAGAAGTTATATAAAACAGAAGATTGATGGAAAGACAAATGCAGTTTGGCAACAGGAAAAAGATACTAATGCCATTTAATATGTGAGGGGCATACCACAGCATATTGCAGCTCCCCTGGTGTCCAGCACCCATATCTCTGATAAAGGAAAATTGCTGTCTTCCTTTGCAGCTCAGCTTGGTGTTTGAAGGTTTCTCTTGGTCCTCTAGGGACTGGTGTACATATTTCTTAGCTGTTATCCCCTAAATAACAGCTGGAAGCTACAAGACTGGCGGTGTGTATTGCAAGGTCTACCCTGTGTTCTGGTCATGGAAAACAGAAAGTGCAGTCATGATAGATGCCAGGAGTGCTGGCAGTGGCACAAAGGGGTGTCTCGGCTGGCCCCTGAACCAAACAGTTTCCTGACATCTATGAAACAGTTCATCGCTCTCCAGTTTTCTGAGGCTGCATGGGTATTAATTTGCTTCAGGTTGTAATCAAGCTGTCACTGATTTTAATAGGCCTTGGATCAGACAGGCCTTAGTTTTTATATGGTTTCCGTTACAGTGTTAATTAACTTAGCATGCAGATTTAGCTATGAAGCTCAGAGATTTCATTTAGTTTTTATAATTTAATTGCAGAAACGTGGCAATAAATGCAGATGAGAAGCTATGTGCAATTAATATTGACCCAGAACTACTCAAATGTCAGACACTTGTCTCTGAAGACTCACTAGGAAATCCAATGTGTTAAATATTGATTTTGTAAAGTGGGCTTTTCAACCAACCTTGTGCTGGCCTATCTGTATTATTTCTGGTCAGGACCACGTGAAACATTCTCTGCCAGAGCCAAGGCTGGTAGTTAGAATGTCCTGTCACTTGGTGATGCTAGCAGCAGCGTTGTTATCTCATGCAACTTTTTCAAAAAGACCAAATCAACAAATAGAATTAGTCTCTTTATGGGTGTGGACACGTTTGTGTGGGGGGCAGGGCAGGATTGTTTTCCTGGCTTTTAAAGGAGGATAATTTAGATCTGTTGATGAACAGCTCACTGAAATTTTGGGGAATGAAGTGCTGCTGCCACAGCACACACCTTGCCTTTGCCTGACTTGAAAGAATCTGTGCAACACTGGAGAGGGACTTTGGTGTCCATGTTGATCCAGTCCTCGGCAGAGATTGCTGTTGGAAAGACACGCTGAGTAGCCTAGGATGTGTTCGTATTAATTCCTTTGGAAATGGGCTGAATCTCTATCTGTCTTAGACAAATATCTCTGAGGCACTGGGGTTTGTATTTTAGGTCAGAGAGGCTACCGTACTGAAGAAAAGAGCTGCCTGTTGTCACATCTGCTGGGAAAATTAGTGGTCAAAGGTTTAAGTCATAGCAAGATCACTCTACATAGGAAGTAGGTAAAACTCTCTAGTGATCAGTAGACTGAACCAGGGAATAGACAGATAGCTTGAGAGGATAAGGAAATTATGTTACTGGAAGTGTCTAATGAAGTGGGTGAAAGATGTATGGGGTGGTTCAGCCACAGCTGGTCCTGCTGGGTGCCTCTTTAGAAAGATTTTTTGAGAGGTTGGTGCTCTGCTGTACTTTGAAAGTAGCTGGTGCTTGGTAATTCAAGGAATGAGAAGTCCCCTTTTTGCTGTGAGCCTGGTGGGGATGGGAAGGGAATTCTAACCATGGACATTCTCAGCCTCTGGGATTTGCCTATTACCTGGGAACCTTCACTTGGCACTTAATGCAGCACCCTGTGGAGACTGGGAGGGAGGGCACAAGACCTTGTCTTCAGTGCAGCATTGGAAAGTGAAGTTTAAAAGCCCTCTAATTACCTTGGTCTGTGTGGCTTCAAATATCACCAACAGCTTCGGGGCAGAAAAATGGAGCTCCTGAAATTGCTGCTAGATTTAAATTAGAGGTAATGGGAATTGTGAAGGCTGCATCTTCTTTAGATTCACCACTCAGCAAGATGGGAGCAGGTAAGGGAGAAAGACTGGAGGGAGGTTTGTGCCCTGCAAATTGCAGGGACTCACCGAGTTATTCCTGTAGGGCAGCAAACTTTGTTTAAAAACAGAACACAAACAGAGGCGGAGTTGAAAGCGTCTCAGCTGTCAAGCGGGACGGAGACAACAGATCACAGAGGTAGGTAACTAAGCTGCATGCTAAAGGCACAACTGCCCAGCTGGGCTGGTTTTCTGGAAGGTGTCTCTTGGACCTGTCGTGCCCCACGGCCTGCATGGGACCTGCACGTTGGACTGTGAGATGTCAGAGCAGGACAGGATGCCACAAGGTGCTCTACATGCCCACAGCCTCGTTGCCTTCCCACCAAATGTGGGCTTCCAGAAAGGAGGGGAGAAACGTGATCCCTTCCTCCACCACTCCCCGCTCCACTTTTGAAGGCGATGTTGTGGTCTGAAGCTTGTTGCAGTTGTCAGTGCACTGTCTATCTGCTTGAAGAGCTGAAAAGCTAAGCTGGGGACAAGCAGTGCCTAACTGCTGCTCCATCATCTCCTGGGAAAGCTCCACATTGGTCTATGGTGGGAGAAACATTACAGGGACTGCATCCGAGCACAGCTGATGTCTGCAGATAGAAGAGAATACCCGCTTGCCTAGGATCATTTTGGTGGTGGCATGTTTTGTAGCACATATGCACAGCTTAGATGCTTTACTTACCTGCTTCTGGGCATCTGACTGTGTTAAACTTTGTGCGGTGACTCAGAGGGCTTTCCCTTGACAGAACATAAAAGTTCACTCACAGTCCATCAACTTACGTAAATGTTTGAACTATTTTTGTTCGAGCACATTGCTGTACATTTTTAGACTAGCTGAACTTCATGCACACTCCGTTTGCCAGATTCACCACTTTTCTGTGTCCAGGGAGAGAGCATCAGAATCCCTCCGAGGCTTTTAGGGACTTCACTGGTGCAGAGTGCTCTGTGAACAGGGCCACGTTGCTTGTGCATCCAGACCTCAGCGGGAAAACTGCTAACTTGGGCATGGCATAATTGCCACTTTGTGAAAGTTACCAGAAATATGGATAAAGTCTAACTCAGGAAATACTGCTTGGATTTGAAGTGCATTGAAATAGACTAGGGTGGATTGTTACAGAGTGCTCTCCTTAAAAACCTGTGGTGTGAGCATACTCAGTCTTGTCTTTGCTATTATGTAGAACTAAAGCAGTGCGTATCTGTTATTTACATGCTTATTCTCTATCCCACTATATGCCATTGTCCAGTTCACTCTGCTTTGGTTCCTGGGTAAGATTTGTCAGTTCCTCAGTCACCTTGGTGTCTTTTTCAGTGGAAACTCCTAAACGTGATTCAGTTTCCCTAAAGTCATCTACTAGACCTCTGAACATGCTTATATCAGGAGGACTGGTGGATGACTGAAGCATTTCCTCTCCTTTCTTTTTCCCAACCTTTCCTCTTAAAGTGCAAAGTTCTGAGAACTGGAACCACCCTTTATGTTGGGAAGGAGCTTTGTAGCTCCTCTTATTTTTTCTGTGCCATAACTCCCTTGGAAGAAAAGTGGAAATGCCTGTGTGGTCTAGATTTATTTATTTATTTATCTATTCATTCATTCATTTATTTATTTATTTAGCTGGATTTTTTACTGGAGATGTCTTCTTGTAAAAATGTTTTCCAAATGTCAAGATTTTTATGAATTAATTTGTTTGTCACTCCCTGCTGTGTCCCAGGACACACTGAAAATGAGACTTTTTTTCAAGAGTTTTATCCTGCTGTGAATATTTATATACATCAAGTTGCAATAAAAACAAACAATTTTCTCATTAGCAATGCAGCCTGCAGAAGTCAAATAATTTCTCCTGTGGCTCTGTCAGGGACACCGTGCACTTGAAGTAGGGGAGAGGAAAAAGGGTTTCAGAAAAGAGGACTCAAGATTAACATCATGCACTCTAATTGAAGTTTTGAAATTAGCCGTTTCATCACCCCATATTTATTGTTTTAATTTACTTTGATGGCATTTGGTATTGGAGCATGAGGTATGAATGTCCTCGCATGCTGCATGCATAGGCAGAAGTGAAAGGGATATAACAGAGTCCTTTCCTGGAGCTGGAAGAAAGATTTGCTTGCAGTGGTCTTTGCTCCTCACCACCCAGCCGTGCTGAACAGAGCCTGGTGCCATTAACCATGCTGAGTCTCAGTTTCCTGATGGTGATGTGCCCATGGATGACAGCTTCAGTGGGACTGAAGGTCTGTGTGCTTGCAGTGCTGGGAGCAGCATGCCCTGCTGGTGTCCTGCACCTGGCAGGTGCCCACTGGCCTTCTGGGTTAGAGGGAGGCTGCCAGAATAATTTTGAGGGAGAAAGAAGTGAAACCAAGGGCAGAAGTCATGTCCTTACTGGGTCACGAAGACAAAAGCCACCAGTGGGTCTGCAGCACCGATGAAGGTAACTGAGCCATCAGCAGTACCACGACTTGCTTGGATGCCCATTAGTCAGCACCTGGCTCCCCTCCCAGCAGTGCAGCCCAGTGGTTCAGGGACAGCTGGAGATGCAGCGTCTCTGTGTGGGTGAAGACAGCACACAACAACTTGTTTTCCTGTAGGGGAGCGTATGAGCAGCACGGTGCAAATAACATTGGGCTCTTTGTTTCCCCTTTACCATTCAGAAAGGTTGTAGGGTGGCTGTTGGGCTGCTGTTGCTGTTGTTTGGGTGCTGGTCTTGAAACCTGTGTTTGTTCCCATAGCAGGAGGACAGTTTCCATGCTGTTAACATGTCTGTCACCGCAGGATCGGTTCTACCCGCGAGTAAAGAATGGGTCTAATATCTGTGCATGTGGATCTTGCCTTGCAGTGGTCCCTGGTGGGGAGATCTCTGTGGTGCTTTACTCAATAGCTGGTGTTCTACATGTTGTTTCCTCTCCACTGAGCTCCAACAATGGAGATGGAATTTATAAATGAGATAACATATTTTCCCCTGTTGTTTGTCTCACACTGTGTCCATTTGTAAGTATTTAGCATTGTCAGGCGCTACAGATGTGCTGTTATTTTCCCTTAGATGAAATCCCGCAGCCACACAAATGTCAGAACCTCACACTTGCTCTCTCTGCTTGCAAGAGCCTTCTTGCTGCAGTAGCAGCGATGAGCAGAGCGGTGATATCTCATCTCCAGAACTGCCTCTCCTCAAAAGCTGGGGCTGGCAAGCAACTCGGTGGAGCAGATCAGGCATTCCCCAAGAACATTTTTCAGTTTTCTTTCCCTTTCAGAAAGAGGATACACTAGCAGCACTGTGAAGCTTTTTTTTTTTTTTTTTTTTTTTTTACTGCAGTACTGCTTCTTGTGTGACTGGCTGGGAGTGTCCAGAACTGCTCAGAGCTATCTGTGTGAGTGATGTGCTGTTACATCTTGGGTCGCAGATTTTGTCACCCCGCCCTCCTACCACAAGTGGTCTTAGGAACTGAAGTAAGAGGTCTGCAGGGGATGTGATGAGAAGAGGAGGAAGACTGTACTGAAGGGAATTGAAGGGGAAAAGGAGGTGGGGGAAGGCAGGGAGATAGTGCTGCAGGTACTGTTCAGTCTTTGGTTTGGAGACCATTAGATAAAATGGAAATGCCAGTAATCTTTGCTGCTCCCCAGGCCCCCAACACTGTCTTTGGTAATACTTTCACTATGTGCCAAATCCTGTGGCATGAGATAGGCAGACTGCTTTTCGCAAGAGGGGAAGGCAGGTAGTGATATTCTCCAGATTAGGCCCAGGAAATAGGAAAAAAACAGCTGAAGAGCTGGTTGGAAATGCAGGCTGCGTGGGTATCTTCCCCAGTGGGTGCAGAAGAGAAATGGGGGAACACTGTGAGATCATTGCCCTGGGGGTGCCAAAGTGCGGCACAAGAAGATCTGCCATTGGGCAGATCCCTAGCACAGGTTTCTGTCCCCTGGAGATGTGGAGGGGAGCAAGCTGGAGGTCTTTCAGCTGCGGAAATGAGAGAGGTAGTCAAATAAGCCGTGCCTTGCAGAGAAGGGCTTGGGCAGTCAGATGTGCTCAGTCAGGGGAGAAAGACAAGGAGGTAATGTTTACCCATACATGAAAGGCTGCTGCAAAGATAAAAGAGTTAGACCAATTATTTTCAGACATTGGCAAGAGCTATTCAAAGAATAATGCGTTTTGAGGACCAGCAAGGAAAATAGCTTGGATACTGCAGTGAAACTTGTCACTGGCAGGATTTTAGTTCTCCCGAAGCAGAAGGAAGGGATTTCAGTCAGCGTGGGCTCAGCAGTGTAACCAGGAGTACCGCCGGCACCAGGACCAGCTGCAGCACAGCCCATGGACCAGCCCTGCAGATCAGAGTGCCTGCAGGGAAGAGCTGCGCCCTGCTGCCGTGTGAAGGGATGCTTTCCTCACACAGGTCCTGGCAGGCCCCCAGCCCTCAGCCCCTGCCCTTCCAGGGGAAGGTGCAGCTGCTGCAGCTCCAGAAAGGCTCTTTTAAAATGGGGGAGGAGAAGCCAGTTCTGTTTTTAATTTTGTGAATGCAGTCAGAAGATAATTCATAGAGAAAGTGGCAATACATCTTTACACCCAGTGTTACAAATGCAGCAGCTATAACTTATCGCGCTGCATGGATTTGGACTATGTATATTATTAGGTATATATTATACTCCATGGCATAATGTGGATGAGGCAAATAATATGAAGCTCGGAGCAGGAGTCATCTGCCAACACTTTCCACTGGCCTATTCTTTTGCCAGAAATGCTAAAGCCAGCAGCCAAACCTCATAGGCAACAGTTGTGGGTTAAAGTCTTGTACTGCAGCACCAGACTCCAGGGTTCGGTGCTGTGCGTGAGCTTCCTTCTCTGTCCTCACAGTCTGGTGAACATGGTGAAATAACCGTGCAAGACCTGTGGAGGCAAACTGTCCTGAATTACCAAACAAAGATGTTAACACCTCTGAATGTACTCAGCTGACTCCTGCTTTCTGAATGCCAATTGCAGCCAGTCAGGGAAAGTAAACGGTGTAAGAGCAAGTTGCAAGTCGTAAATCTAAGTAAAAGAATCAATTCATCCTCACCTGTTTATTTTAGTAACATTTTCTGAATGGCCCGTGAAAAAAATGCTGCAATATCGAGCCCAGACTATGATGTAAGATGGGTTTATCTCTGATGAATTTAGTTTCAAGCTGGATTCTGTCAATCTTGCTTATATTCAATAATAACTTTTTTGGTTTATGTAAATCTGTTTGCTTGCTAAGAAACAGATTAGGGTGTTATGGTCTTGCCACATATTATGGAAAGATAACAGTCCAGTTTTGCTTAAACCTAACCCTGGCTGTGCCTCCATTTTTGGCCTGAATTGTAATTTATTTTCAAATATTGTGTTAGCCCTGCTGACATGTCAAACTGGATACATAAGACCATTTTAATATGGTCTTTGTTTATTTGTTTAAGTACTTGATCTAGTGCTTGAAATTTCTTGCCTGTGTGACCTCTTCCAGTATTTTGCTGACAACTAATTCATTGAATCTGACAAGTTATTTTATTTAACACTAAGCTTGTTTTCATCTGGTCTGAGAGTATTTCCTCACTTGCTTTCTACTTCTGCTCTCTGGCTGCAGTTTTCACCCCAGTGTAGGGTTGCTGGTTGGAGGACATGCCTACTGCAGACACCCTGTGGGGCTTTCTTTTTCAGTCTTATCTGTAAGCCATGGCAGCTGGGCAACATGTACTCACCCCATTCAGCCACGCTTGTCAACTTGCAGAGGAAAGGGGACAGAAACCTGCAACCTGCAGCTGCTGTCATCCCACACCGGCTGCACTGGGAATGTGGGCAGAGCTTGCTGCACACTTCAGAACTGCTTATTGAATCTGCAGGAAGCCTGAATGCATCTGAGGAGAGACCTGCACTGTAACTGGAAATTAAAGATATTTCTCCCTACCTCACAGGGTAAGTAGTGTTTATTTTACATATCTGTATAACCTAGCATAGCAGTGCGCTGCAGCAGCCTGACCTCTGCACTGATTTTGCAGTTGGTCTTACATTAGTGGAGGCTGCTCTTAATCTCCTCAGCAGAGCATGAGAGGAGAATGAAGATGCGTTAGTCCTACAGCATGCACGCAGTCACAGGGAGTAATGAGTGATGTCTCTGCAAGTAGCCCTGCAGTCCTTTACGAGGTAACGTGGTCTTTGACGTCAATGGGAAGTTTGCTTCCACAAAAGCTAAACAGGGACTGCAGGATTTGGTTTCATGTGGTTTTATGAAGCACAACTGTCAGAGCCACTGAAAGAAATCAGGATGTATTTCACTGGCAGCCCTCCCAGTGTTGCTATTTGTGATGCTATTCACTGCCACCTTGGTTTACTGTGTTGTTTCTGCTGTGTGTATTTTTGTGTCCATGTTCTACAGTCATTTTGTCATCACCTTTGCTGTTAAAGTTAGGTTGGCTCTTCACCACCTTCATTGTGAGTGACTCTTGCAGGGAATGCAGGGGGACATGAAATTTTGGGACATGACTCGGATGCCATCCTGCCACCTTTCTATTCAATTTGGGCAGAAGAGCACTGTTCGTGTTCGTCTTTGCATGCAGTACATCTCATTAGCCAGTCACACATACCTGTGTGTTTGTGCCACTCAAGGGTCAGTTGTGTTGCTTTTTGTTTCCTTATGGACAACAAAATCATGGAAGTGCAGGGGGAAGTACATACTTCTCAAACAGAAAGGGTTGAGGGTTTGAGAGAAATGCATGCTTTCAGGATTTTGTTGGAATTGCATGGTGTGATAATACATGACCCTCTAAACTGAGGCAGTGGGTGCAAGAGAACAATCTCACCCACCTGCTTGGGAAGCCCTGCCCCTCAAGGGTGCTGCAGTCACAGTGAGTGGAAAGCAGGGCAATGGCTACATTTTATGGGAGACTGCTCTGTTCTGGGCATGGGGACCCACGGTTAATGCAATGCATGAAGTTCACCAGGAGGCCAAAGTTTTCCTGGTGTGTGGAAGAAGCAGGCAGCAAGCATTTAGTTCTCTGTTGTGTAGTGTCAGGGCGGGATTATGCTTTTCCTATTCATTTTTTTTTTTTTTTTACTTTAGTGGAAGAAAGAGTTGGGGAATGTATTGGCTTGTAGCTACCTGGGGTCCCTTTCCCAGCATATCATGGTCATTTCTGTAATATCACACTGGTTTCACGCTTTCTGAACAGTGCCAACATGGAGCACCTCCAGAAACTTGTCCTTCTGTGCTAAAGGAACCTGAGTACTCGGGCTTGTAAATACCATCCATTTCATCAGTGTGACAGCTAGAAAGGTTATTTGTCCAAAGGCCCATGGGAAATAAATGTCAGGAGGAGAAAAAATCTGTCCAGGTCTCCTAATTACTAAGTCACTACATAATCAATTAGATTTCTCCTAAGTGAGGCACACACTCTTTGTTTTGGTTTAGCTGTATATAAAACCCAGTATCACATCAGAGATTTTCACTTGTGCTCCATAGTAGATTTGGAGCCTGTAGATCTCATTTTTTTCAGATGTGGGGAAAATCCTGCCAATTCTAGATTTGCAATGAAGTTACGGGATGTAAAGATGAAGTGAAGATTGTGTTTTGATGATGAATGCAGTGCTTGGAATAAGTGTTTTTTCTGAGCCTGGACCCCAAATGAAATAAATACCTCATTGTGCAAGGAAGCATGGGCTGGAGATAAAAGGCTGGTACTCGAGTCTGTAGTTGCTGTATGCATGGGATGCTGGTGCCCGTGCTGGTGGTACCTCCTTGAGTTGATGCTTGTGGACTGCATTGGCATGAAAATCACTTGGCAGCTGACAAGCATACTGGAGCACAGGGTGTGTGAAAGAAAAGATGATGCTCCTTGGCATCCCTCTGATGTCTCATTGCCTGATCGCTCCCTTTTCTGATTAAAGCAATTACACTGGAAACTGCCAGGTTGTCTGTACGGGGGCAAAGGAGGGAAATGTGCTGAGGAAGGACTGTATCACTCCAAGGTGTGCTGGCTGGTAGGATTTCTCATGTGGTAGAAGGTGTTTGGGAGAGATGCCAGCCTGTTGCAATTCTACTGTTACTTGTTACTTTGTGCCTTCATCTGAAACTGATGAGGACCCATCCCCAGTTCTTGAAAAACTAGATCATCAGTGCAAGAGGACTGTGTGGGTGGTTGCCAGAGGGTGCTGGTGGTGTTGTCCAGGAGGGGTGTGACAGGAAGATGTCCAGTGCAGACTGGTGGCAATTCAGGTTGCTGGTGGAGGCTGTGTTCTGGTGTCCTGTGGGAACAAGAGGTCACCCCCCACCATTTTGCAGATTTTCTCTGTAGGACTAGGTGGTGTGCTGGGTTCTTGGTGCCAATAATCAGGGGATTTGGTACAGAAATGTGCTAGCTGGGCAATAAGTTAATGTTCTAAAAAGCCTCAGTAGCTAAAGCAAGTCCAAGCAGAGTTCAGCACAGCTTATGACATATATTTCCCAGAGGGATATTTTCCCATGCTTACTGGAAACTGTATTTGCTTATCTGCTGATCAAGCTGGTCTTGGGTGGCTTAATAAAAATATTAAGTTTCTAGCAGTACAATTAATTTAGTTTCTAGCAGTACATTTGTCAGTCTTTGCTCTTGGTCACAAGAACTCTCAGAGCCTGCTGTCTCTCGCCATTCTGGGCTGAAAACACTGAATGGGCAGTTTCTGTCTTCCTAACATTGGTGTAGCTGTTACAGTCTGAAGGCACAAGACAAGTTTTTTTAGCATGAAAGACTAAGTTTTATTAAACTAGCAAGTGATAATGCAAAGTGCATAGCTGGGTATCACGTGAGCTTTCAGACACCTGGATTTTCTTTAGGCCCACTCTAGATGCTTGTGGATATTTTCCAGCCTTGCTTGGCAATGACTGTAAACAACTTCAGCTCTCTTCTGCAACTTGTTTTTCATTTGGTTTCTGTACCTTTTCATTCATTTGCTTTTTTTTTTTTTTTGCTATTTTTTTCTTGAGAGTTTATCTCCTCTGGAAGTCTTCGCTAAGAGTGTAAGTTCATACAGGTAGGTGTGTTGCCCTGTATGGATTTAGGCACACAAGATATTAGTGACAAAAATGTCACAGACGGTCATTCTTCTTGGCAGCTGAATCACTTTTCAAACTGTACTTTAAAGTGTACTTATGTGATTGCTTTGCTTTCTTGAGCAGTAGAGCCCTCTGCAATTTTATGTAGATGAGTTTTCTCCTTTATAGTGGGAGGCACACAAGATGAAGTCTGAGGGTTTTTATTTAGGTATTTGTATGCAACTTTGGCATTTCATTTTGCAAAAAACAGGTTATTTTTATACAGAAAAATGCATGTTGTTCACTTAAGTGACTGCAGCAATTCTGCCAGCTCGTTAAGAATTCTTTAGTAATACTGAATGTTTTCCAGAGGACAACATAAAATGACAACATTTACTTCAGCTTCCAGAGCTGAGGTTGGCCTTATTTTTAACCTGAGTGCATCCTAACCCAGCTATTGTCTTAGCTAGTGGCTAAATCTGGTCCTCTATTTTCTTTAATGTAAGTGGTGCTGAGAAGGAAAAAATAGATAGGTAAGTCAGTAGAGAAGTCAGAAATTTTATAGTGTAAGTGATGAGTGTAGCACTTTTTCCTAATGCACTCTGTGGTCTGTAGGTAACTGTACTGGGTAATAAGGGAGAAATATAAATGGCCAGTTTTGGGATTTCACTGTAGAAAGAGGTCACCAGTGGAGTCTGATGAGAGGCTGTGCTGTTAAACATTTGTAAATGTTATGGCAAAGGAAGTGAATAGTAAGGAGAAAAGTTTGCTGATGCTACTAACCTTATTCAGTTTTCAGGATAAAGGCTGTACCAAAGAGGAACCTCATGAGACTGAGTGGAGAATAAATAGACAGCTGAAATTCTGTGTAGGCAAATGTAGAGGAATACATGTGGAAAGGACAATGCTAGTTTTACACATAAAGGGCTCTGAGCTGACTGTTTCTGCAGAGGTATGAGATCTTGGGGTTACAGCAGAGCTATGAAAATGTGAGCTCAGTGTACAGCATCAGTAAGAAAACAAGTAGGGAGCAGAAAAACTGAGTATTGGGAGATACATGAATGAGAACAGGAAACCAGTTCAAGAACACTGTTATTCCACTGTGTAAATCTGTGGTGCTCCATGGATAGTTCTGTACCATGTACGCTTCTGATCCTGTGATCCTACGTTGGTTACACTCAAAAAGACAAAAAGGTACAGAAGGTTGTGATATGGATGAAATAAGGAATAATTTCCACTAGCTTGGCAGCTTCAGAGTGGAAAACCTCAAAAGTACACAGTGCTCTATGAATCAATAAATGGCATGTGAGATGGAGACCAGAAAACTCATTCTTTCTTCTGACCCCAGAACGAGGGACCTTGAAATGAGACTAACTAGTTCTGGCTCAGACCAAACTGGAAAATACGTCTCTCCAAGGGGCTGATGGAAGTTTTTTATCAGAGTATTGTTAAATTTTATACAGTCCCATAAAGCAGGGTAAAGTCAAGGGAGAAAAGTCAGCTGAAGACTACTGTATAACAGCTTACCACCTCTGGGTTGGAAAGCTACTAGGAGATTAACGCCAGATGATTACTGTCTTCATATGTTTGTGTTCACAGCTGTCATCAGAGTACTCAGGACCTTTGGTGCGGTCCTCATGTGTATTCTTCAGTTAGAAATAACTTTTGTACTGAATGTACAAATGAGTAGTTGCAAGGTTTTGCCCTTTTCTGTGACTTCAAAATGTTCCCGCCTTTGGTCACACGTGGGCCACTTCATCACAGAGGCTTGCTTGAGGTCACAGTGGCCACCACTGCCTCGTGGGCCCTATAAAACAGGCCCCCCTGCCACTGGCCCACCACTCGCTCAGCTCCTAGAAGACTAGAGGCAGCAAGGCGAGAAGCAGCTCTGCCTGGTTTGCGAGGACAGCCATGCCGTCCAGAGCAGCACCAAGAAGGAAGGCAGCTGGCAAGGAGATGTGTCATGGGCAGAGAGAGAGCGCCAGCAGCACCAGGTACAGCAGCGCTGGAGGGACATCTGATGCCCAGCCCACAGACACATACAAGCAATATCATTGGCACCGGAGGTATGAAAATCAAGATGACAGTGGCATGGGACCTCAGGGTGGAACAGGTCGACCCCCTGGTGTGGCACCCTGGCCAGAAAACATGCTGAATCAAAGGCATCCTGTTTGGGCAGTCCTGGGCAAAGACTGGCTCATCCTCCTGCCCAACACCGTGGAGCCCGTGGAGCTGGATCCACCAGAAGGTACGGAGGAGGCAATGGAAGTGGATCCACCGCAGCCAGAACAGACCTGGGACTACCCTGGCACGTCTTCACTCTGTGCCATCAGGAAGCACAAACTGCATCACAGGAGTGCCCGGCCAGCTCCCTACTTGTTGCTCAGGCCCCATCCCAAGCATTAGCTTGGAGCCCCCAAATCTCACGGACATCCCACAGGCTTACCTGCAAGATGTCCTGGCAATAAGCAACTCTTGCCAGTTTTCAGGGGTTGTGTGAGTGCTTCTTTCCCATCCCCCAGCCCTTGTGCGACAGGTGGCCTCTCCTGCACAGAGCCTTGAGGAACAGCACAAGAGAGGACACAGCTCCCTTCGGGCTGCCGGATGAGTCTCCGAGTGTGACCATGCACCTTTAACACTTGTGAAAATAGACCGAGGGGTGAAAATGGGAGTGTGTGAGCGATTATAGGTGGCTAATTTCTTATATGAGGAGTCAGTTTCTACATCTGAGTAATTGGTAACGACAGACATGGAGAAGGCTGAGGTACTCAACAACTTCTTTGCCTCCGTCTGCACTGGTAGACGGGCTTCCCAAGTCTTTCATTTCCCTGAACCCATAGATGGAGGCTGGGGGATCAAAGTCCCACGCGCTGTAAGTGAAGAGCAGGTTCAACACCACCTGATGAATATAAACATGTACAAGTCTATGGGACATCATGACATGAATCCCAGGGTCCTGAGGGAACTGGCTGATGGAGCTGCCAAGCCTCTCTCCATCACATTTGAAAAGTCCTGGCATTGGGCGATGTCCCCAGGTATGAGTCCATCCTTTCTCAGCCGTTCTTACTGTCGTCTCAGGAGTCAGGAGCACTTGGAACAGTCCTTCCCACTCAGGTTGCAGTTTCAATTCTCTCCATGTTCACGTCAGATCCCAATCTCCTGCTCGGAATGGATGGATCAGGACTTCCAAGGGTGGGGTTTGAGCTAACAGTCCACGGGTCCTGAGAGATGACAAAGAGGACGACAGCCTGAGTACATAGTTCTTAAGAAAAGCATCTTTTATTTCAAACTGAAGTAACTCATTCCCTTTATCCATGTACAACAATCCAAATAATATTTAATGTGGTGAAACTTGCACATCTTTTCTTGGTGCAGTTTCAATTCAGACAAGTGCCAAAGGTAAGCACTTTGTTTGGGGAAGCTGAGTTTCAATTGCTTCTTTACTGTCTGATCTGCTCCACCCTCCCAGAAGAGGAAGGATGCCAAGGAGTGTGAAATTTCCACTTAATTCTTAGAGTCCACATTAGCCCTTGCAATATTTCTGGCATAAAGTGATTTCTTTGATCAGAGTCAATATTTTCAACAATTACATACCTGGGAGTTATTTGTTTTAGAATTACTTTAGTTACATTGTTCGCAGTAGCAGATACCGAAGGGAAAGCTTCCACCCACCCTGACAAATGATTGAGCAAGACTAATAAGTATTTAATTTTACCTACTCTAAGGAGTTCTGTAAAATCTACCTGTACATTTTGGAAGCATTGAATTCCTGGTTCGCACCCCCCTTTGGGCTGACTGCGGACAATCTTCCTATTTACCTTTTGACATACTACACAACTTCTGCGTACTTGGTCAGCCAGAGTACATGTATATTCCTACACATACATATTTCCATAGCACAGTGTCACACGTTGCTTGAATTCCCCAAAGACCCTCTTGATGTAAAACAGTTAATATTTGCCTCATTAGCACTTTATTCAGCATTTCTTTCCCATCAGGGAGTATCTGTTTTC
Organism: Stictonetta naevosa; assembly: GCA_011074415.1. Taxonomy (NCBI): domain Eukaryota; kingdom Metazoa; phylum Chordata; class Aves; order Anseriformes; family Anatidae; genus Stictonetta; species Stictonetta naevosa. The sequence goes on from CM021729.1 coordinate 45,464,006, forward strand.
CTTTGGATTTCGTGACTCCTAATTTCTTAAAAACCTCTTTCTCTTAAAACTTGTTAGTTCTTTTTAGTTTTGGGTAGGGGTAGCTCAACAGTTCCCTGAATCCTCTCTGGGTTTATTCTTTGTTCCCTCTCAGACACTAGATGCCCTAAATATTTGACTTCTCTTTCTACGAATTTTAATTTATTTTCCAATACTTTCAAGCCCTGTTTTCCCAGAAAGTTAAATAGTTTGTTAGTGCCTTCCTTCACAACTGTTTTCTTCTGTCCTGACAATAAAAGATCATCCACATATTGTAACAGTAACACCTCCTTGGGAAGTTGGAATTACTCCAAAATTTGTTCTAGAACTTGCTCAAATGAATCAGTGGCCCTGTAACCCCCGAGGTAAAATTGTCCATCTGTATTGCTTCTTCTGCCCCATTTCAGGATCTTTCCACTCAAAAGCAAATATATCTTTGTTCTCAGGGTCTGAGAGCACCCCATTAATAACACTGGTATTCCAGCCTAACAATTTACTATTTGAATGCCCAATTTCATTATCAAATCCTTTCCCAACAAGTTAGTCCCTGCCTCGGGTGCATGCAATAATTGCCCAGTGATCATTCTATCCCTAGTCTCAGCTTATTGTCCCCAAAAATGACACTGTTATCCCAGTCCCCATCACATTTAGGGTTTCATTAGTTAATTTAAGCCTTGATACTTTACAGGCCAGTAGTGACCTAGCTGCCTCAGTGTATTGGGTGCAATGGCAAGGTTCTGGTAGTGGAGGGGGCTGCAGAGGTAGCCCCTGTGAGAAGAACCCAGCAGCTGCCCCCTGTTAGATAAGGGCCAGTTTCAGCTGGCTCCAAAGGGGCCCGCCGCTGCCCAGAGCCAAGCCATGAGCAATGCAGTTTAAATCTCTATGACAGCACATCCAAGAAAAGGAAAAAAAAATGCTGCACAACAAGAAAATGCTGCACAACAGCAGCCAGAAGAATGAGGAGTGAGAAACCTCCCTGCAGACACCTAGGTCAGTGCAGAGGAGGGGGACTGCAGTGCAGAGGTGCTCCAGGCGCCGGAGCCGAAGCCCCCCCACGGCCCACAGGGAGGCCCCTGGTGGGGAAGGCAGACCCCCCTGCCACCCATGGTGTACTGCTGCGGAGCAGATCTCCACGCTGCAGCCCATTCAGGAGCAGCCCAGGAAGGTCAGCACCCCACGAGAGGGACCCCACACCAGAGCAGCTCCCAAAGAGCCTGTTTTTTTGCTGTCTGTGGAGAAACCCACACAGGACCAGCCCAGGAAGGTTGGCACCCCACAGCAGAGCAGGGGGAAGAGTGACCGTGAAGGGGCAGTGGAAACGAAGCACCACGGATGGACAGCAGCCCCCACTCCCAGCACCCCCTGTGCCACTCAGAGCAGGGAAGAGGTGGAAGAGAGTGGTTGGGGGAAGGTGCCCCCAGCTTGTTTCTCTGTTTCTCACTGCTCCAGCCCCTCAGCAATAGGTAATAAATTTTATTAATCTTCCTATGCTGTCTGTTTTGCCCGTAACGATAACTGTAGAGTGATCCCCATTGAGGTACACTTTTTCATTTATCAGGGAACTAGCTTTCTGAGAAGACCTCACTCCCCTGTTCTGAATTTATAACAGCAATCTCTCCTCCTTCTTCCACTCCGGATACTCCTTTTTGAAGTGCCCGTCCTGGGCACACTTAAAACATCTTCTCAAAGCCTGTCCCTGCTAGGATTTAGGCTGCAACACAGGTAGCTTTCCTTGTCTGCTATTCCTCTGTCTCTCTTCCTCTCCTTTCCATCCTGGGCCCTCTGTCTCCCCCTCTGCGTCACTACCCAGCACGCTGTGAATACCATTTGTTTCACTCTCTACTTTTCCTCCTCATCCCCCCTCCTGGTGTACACCTTCATACTACCCGCACTGTTCACTCCATCCTCCCACCTTTTGGAGCTTTTTCTGCATATCTGGCCAGGCTTTAATCACAACATGAACTTTCAAGAGCCCTTGGGCTACTGGGTCCTCAGGATTCATCCCCGAGTACTTTCTCATTCCGACCCTGAGTCTCTCATAGGATTCCTATGTTGTGGGTTGTTATTATCGCAGTTAGATAAGCAGATATTTCTGCTCTATCGGAATTACTCTCGGTCCGAGGAGGGGGGTGGGAGGAGGAGAGAGGGAGGAGGGAGGGGATATAAATTAGGCCTTAGAAATGGATTTGACTGTTCTGCTGGGCCCTCAGTTAAAGACTTCATTTCCTTCTTAAAACTCCTAACCTCTCTGCTGGTAAGGGGGGAGTGGCACTGGCCCCATGTTGGCCCTGCACTGCCCCAAGCCCCCACCAGGACCCCCACCTGCCTCCACTCCTGCTGCTCCGCACTCCCCGGCGTGACTTCTCCATGGACAGCATCACTTGCAGTCCCCGTGTCCCCTCCTGGAGCACCTGCCGCTGCCTCCAGTGCAATATTAGGATTATACGGAGCATAACTTGATTCCTCCTCCAAAAACAGAACCTTATTGTTTACATATAAATTTCAAGGCTGAATTTTCATCAGACCTGAATTTTCATCAGACCTGCCAAAATACTGAAGTTCCTTTTATTAGCTTTTTAGGCCAGACAACTACACAATATCAAACCATTTTTAAAAATTATATATATATATATATTTAATCTTTTCCCCTAATTTTTGGGTTGTTTTTCCAAATCCTTATCATTCTCTCCAAAGTGCTATCTTTAGGCACAATGCTGGGGTCTCCAACCCCACCCTGCTGACTCTTGGAACCCTTAATCCCCAGCTCTTCCTGACGTGCTGCTGTGGATGTTACCACCCACAGGGTACCACACGCCTTCACCTAGGATTAGGACAGAGGTAGGGTGTACTGCCGAGCACCTCACTTCACCGTGCTGGGGTACCGTACACCTAAGGGCCCAACCCCCCTGAGACTCTTTCACTCCTCTCCTCTTTCTTTTGCTTCGTCCCTCTCCAGCCAAGGGGACTTTGTTCATCCCCTCGCAGGACTACTGAGCCTTGCAGATCGGGACTTCACATTTGCTCTACACTAAAAGTGTGTCTCATTCACACTCACACATTCACACACCAGAGTCTCCCTGAACCCAACCTGAGGCAAGATATGGTAAAGTTTCCTTTACCTCGGTCCGTGCACGGCTTCCCGGTCCAGGATATCAGCAGTAATCCCAGTGCCTGTTCCTGATCTGGGCTGGACTATACGTGGGCTGTGTCTGTGTATGTCTGTGCTGGCCTCCCTTCTCCCCAGAGCTTTGCAGAGCCTGTCTTCAAATTAACAGTCTCGGTCCTTTGCCGGCCATACCGAGATGGCCAACCACCCCCGACGGGACCGCTGAAATCAGCGGGGTGCACCTTCCTGTCTGTGGTGGCAAGAAATCTTCAGCAGATCCCGGACAGGATCCCGGACAGATCTCCAACAAGATCCCGGATGAACCCCCAAATTGTGAGAAAAGTCTCAAATAATTTTCTTCAGACAGGATCTTCTGTGAAGCTTATTTTATTCGCGATTGCAATGGCGGGAGTCCTATCAATCAGGAGCGCATTTTAGTAAACAAATCATAACCTTTTATTACCTATTACCCAACACCTGATCACCTCCCATGTTTCCTCTTTGGCTGAGTACTACAGGTTCACAAGCTACTCGACGCTCCTCTATACCATATATGTACAATTTTTCTTTTTTTTCAACCCTTTAATTTCTCCTTTCTTATGTTTTGAGAACTTGTGATCTTTGTTTTACTGTTCTCACACTGCTCAACCTCTTTTTCTCAAGCTTCTACCTTATTTTGGAACAGTGAGACCTTCTACTGTCCCCTTACCTACTTAGCATTTCTCCTTATTATGACTGCACAGCTACCTTGAATACAGAAAAATAATTCTCTATTGCAAAAACACAACTTTGTTTCTCACACTTTTTGGCTGCTTTAGCATCTCCAGATCCAACCAAGTGGGATGGTGTTGGTCTTCCTGGCATTTCATCAGCAACCTGAGAGAGAAGACTTGTGCCTTCACGCCCTTTTATGCACCACCTGGTTCTGTCCCTTTTGGACCTCTCCAGATAGCTTCTGTGGGGACCACAGGCAAGACAGGAATCAAAAGCTCCATGAGGAATCCAGGTAAAGAGGCATCTAATATTTGTAATTCATCTGGTTCATAAAACAAACAAAACATTTAATGCAATCACATAAGCTTTTCCTCCAAAAGGGAATGCTGACAAAATGGAAGCTCTGGTCAAAAGGCACTTTTGTCCACTTTTCCATTCAAAACAGCTCCATCTTGCTGGTGTTTTTCATTCACATTACAAATCCAACTCACGCCCCAACATGTTCATTGCACTGGGACAAGTGTCATGTGGAAGTTTTGTGCCAGGAATGCTGATGTGCTGGGGCTGCACTGTGTGTTGGTGTGAAAACAGATTTCACATTCTTTGGCCCAGTGCAACTTCTGTTCCCTGTCCCCTGCTCCTTGTCTTAGGATGGAGATGGGAGGTGTGACTGCCATAGACTCAGAGTAATACAACACTGTCTGTATTGAGAGTCCTTCCCATCTACCAGTGAGCTATTGGTGAATACCTAGCAGAAAGGCAATTTTACTGTGAGCTTTCTTAGCACCGTCCCCAGCTCCCAGCATGGGGTCTTCCTAAGCTTGGGTATGCCTGAAGTTAGAACCTGTCTGTTTGTGCCTCCATGCAGTCCTCCACAGCCCACTACGTGACTTGGTGCTGCAGCAAAAAAAGCATCCTCATGTGGTCAGAGAAGGCCAGGGAGGGATGAGTGTGCCCTTACTTTGGCCTGTGGTAGCATGAGCACCTCCCCAGCACTCATCCTCTTGATGTGATTATGAAAATGCCAAAGAGCATCAGGTGTGTGGCCCAGATAACTGTGAAACATCAGGCATACATATTGGTGTTGAAAAATTGGGTTAAAACCTCAGCAATGGGGAGACAAAAACAAGCAAGCAAAGAAACAGACAGACAACCAAAACCAGAAGGAAACAGTGACAGAAGACTGTGTTCTGTGAAACAGGATCCAGTAGGGATCACCCATGGATAAACAGCAAGACCTGTCTGCTAAGTGACAGTCAAAGATTTTTCTTGGAGCATCATTTTATCACAAGAGAGGAGAGAGGCCACTGTAGTGGAAAAACCCTGAAACTGGTTCCTGAGAAGGCTAAGCATTTTTTCCTGCTGAGTCGTCACACAATACTGTGAGAAGAGCTAACTCTGCAGAAGCCTACATCATATTGCCTATTTTCTGCCCATTAATAAAATTTCCCCTCTATTGCACGGATACCTTGCATGCTAGGGTCTACACTGTGTCATCTTTCTCATATTGACGGTTCTGCTATGCCACTATTGAATTTGCCCTAAAAGGATAATTTTCTCCCAAATTCTTCTTCCTTGAAAAAATTCTACAAAAGCTTTGTAAATGGTGTGTACATAGTTGCCTACAAATATGAAAATATGAAGGGTTTCTAATGCCTAATTTTTCTCAACAGAAACTATAACATTTTTTTTTTTTTTTTTCCATACAGATCATTTAGAGTGGGTTTGCATATGTTACGACAGCAGTGCTGTTAATAAATTATTCCATTTGTGAACAAAAGAAACATGGGCAAAAATCAGGAGTCTGTGAAGAGTTTAAGAAGAGGGCAAATAACAAATGCATTACAGATTTTCTTTTAACACTCCCAGCTGATGCATTCTCTTGAAGCATAAAAATGTTTTAAGAACAGTACGTGGAAAAATTTTGAATTTGAGCGCTGCAAAGAGGAAAAACAAGGCTGTCAGGTAGTTTAGAGAGACGGGCTAAACATTAAAATGTCATTATCTATACTGAAATATGTGTATCTCTAACCCACACCTAAATTATTGGAATGTAATCACAAAATCTTTGAAGTATAAAAACAAAGGTGAAATATAATTTTATCACTGGTGAGAAAACAAAAAATCAATAACCTTCACATCATCTCTTACATGAGTGGAAGTCATAACATGAAACAAAACATTATCATTTATCCTTGAGTTATGAAGCAGAAATAAGAGACAAGTGAAAGGTTTGAGCCAGTCTTTGTCCCAGGATGCATCACCAGCATATCACTGAGGCTGCAGCTGTAACTGTGGGCTAGATAAAGCTCCAAACACAAGAGTTAAATGGTGTAATTTCTATAATAGACTGCAGCTGTATTAATAGTAACAGTATCCCATGTAATTCTTGTGTGTTACATATATATGAATATTCTTTGTTGGTTCCAAATCAACATAGTTCAATTCTGGCAAGAATGGATCTGGTTGTTGGAATCAGTATCTTCCACTTCCACTGCCTCCACCTCTGTGTTCTCCAACACCAAAGTAGAAGATTACTGTATTCATTAGTTTGATTATTGAAAATCACAACATGAAAAAAGTTTGTGAGTATTTATGGAAGGGAATGCTCTCCGAAGACTTCAGAAAAGGTTTTTATTATTCATGCATCATTATCATTATTGTTCAAAGCATTATTATTTTATCATTCACATATTAGAGTTACTGAATAGTTAAAACATTTGATGGATAATTTATGAGTGGAAGAGGAGGACCGTCCTGTTTATTAGAGAGGTAACACAACCAGACAGAGTCATATAAATCTTAAATGCCTATTCAGGAGGATCAAAAAATCATATTTGTTATGTCATTTTCATGAACAAGACCTAGGTTCAGATTAATCAGGGCTGCAGATATTATTTGCAGATATTATGAATTTCAGCAAAGATTTATGGCAGTGATATTGCTAAACTCCACAGCTGTTGACATTTCCTGCAGAGCAACAGAAATGAAAAGGAGCACCACTGAGTAGGATGAGCCCATGCTCATTCAAGAAGGTCCAGTCATTGCAGACAGAAAAATGCTGTAGTTTTAGTTTCAGTGGGTTTCCATGCTCCCTCCTTAGCCAAACTTTGTTACGATTGCAGTTTGGGGGAGAACTGAGTTAGGTTGCAGTGGAGTCTGGTCAACGCAGGGTTGGTCAATGCATTGCATCTTGGCTTTTAATTATGGACAACTGCTCTCAGAAATTAATACCTGGGAAGAAAGCTTGCCCAGTACTATATTCATGCTTCAGAAGTTCAAGGGGACGTTAGACATGAGGAGTTGGCAGGCAGCATACGATGTGTGAGTACTGATAGTATCAGATGTCTCTCTGCCTCTGGAGATCCACAGAAAGGCTCAGGAAGAACTGAGTGCTGGACATACAAAGTATGGGACTCAGGGTTGTAGGACAAGCAGTCTTTTTCATGTTGGGGAGTGTAGGGATCATCTCTTTAACTATTTCCTCTCTCAAGAGTTGGGTGGCATCTTCTGAGTGTGCAGGTTTCAGTAAGCCTCCAGAATGGACAGTCACTTTGATGCTTAGTGGTAAAAGCACTGAAGCTGTGACTTGTTCTTTCTTCATGAGTAAACCCTTTATGTAGTTTGTTGCAGTGGCATGTAGTTTCGGAAACAGATTAGGTTGTGCCAGAGCCTGGGTACAGACTTCTGCACAAAGGAGAAGCTCAGTGAAGTGGAAGCAAACTAGTACTTCATTTGGCCAAAGGGAACAGGTTGCCCAGAGAAGCTGTGGATGTCCCCTTCCCTGGAGGTGTTCAAGGCCAGGCTGGATGGGACTTTGAGCAACCTGGTCCAGTGGGAGGTGTCCCTGCCCATGGCAGGGGGTTGGAATTATGTGATCTTTAAGGTCCCTTCCAACCCAAACCATTCTGTGATTCTATGATTTTATGTTTCTATGTAGAGCTACTGCATGGATGTCCACCTTGGTGAAATCTGACCAGGGCAAGTCTTCAGTATGCTTTTTGGGTAAGTGATTATTGCTTAAGGTCAGAAGCTTTCAATTAATATCTTCCTCATTAAAGTCTGTTCCTTCATCTAGGAAGAGTTTTCCAGGAATGCCTACAGGCAGGTGCAGAGAGGTGAGTCCCAGTCTCTGGGGATGGATTGGTACTGTGCTGTAGTGTTTGTATGTGTTTACATCTAGGAGCCATGTATGCTAAGACATTAGTTTGCCATTTTGACTGCTTTAGGAGCTGCATGTGGGTAGTAATATATGCATATATTTTTTTCCAGAAAAGTATTTGCACTGCTTCGGTCTGATGTGAGATCCCCTGGCAGTCTGATTCATCACTGAGAGACCATTTATACTTCTAATATGAACCCCTAATTTGTGTGATACATTTGCTCTGTTTTATTTTGTTTCCTTCTCTTTAAGAGACTAACGCATAAACTGTAAACTGCGTTGAAGATACGTTTGGAGCAGCAAACATGATTTTTTTTCCAGTTAAAACTAAGTTCCCCATCTAAATGCAGCAGTTTCATGCAGCCACCCTATGTGGCCTTTAAGACACCTTTTTTAGAGCCAGGAAGTCATAGAACGGTTTAGGTTGGAAAGGATATCTTCTCGCCTAACCCCATGCTCAGTGCAGGTCCTAATTGGATCAGGTTTCTCAGGGCTGTGCCCAGTTAAGTCTCGACCACCTTCAACTATTAAGATCTGACAACATCTCAGGGCAACGTGCTCTCGTATTTAACCACCTTCATGGTAAGAACATTTCCTACTACAAAATCAGAATTTCCTGTGTTATAATTTGTGTCCACTGCTTCTTGCCCTGTTGCCATGCACTTCGGAGAAGGGTCTTGTTTTATACTCTCTATATCCTTTAATCAGGTAGCTGTAAGGAGCAAAATGCTCTTTCCTTTGCCTTCTCTTCTCCAAGAAGACACATGCCAGCTTCAGTCTCTCCTTGCGTACTGTGTGCACGGACTCTTGATGATCTAGATGGCCTCCAATGGAAACAGCACTCCAGATGCGGTATTGTAGGTTATCATGGCTTTGTCTGGGATAGAGTTAATTTTCTTTGTAGAAGCTTGTATGATGCTGTTTTGGATTTTTTAATGAAAATGTTGTTGTTAACATACAGGTGTTTTAGTTATTTCAGAGCAGAACTCACACAGAGCCCAGGACTTTTCAGCTGCCAGGAGGAGGCTGGGGGATCACCAGGAGCTAGGAGGGGACACGGCTAGGGCAGCTGACTTGGCCTGGCCAAAGGAATGTCCCATACCACATGGTTTGACTGCATGTTCTCCTGCTGCACTTCACAAGGTTCCTCTCAGACCTTTTCTCCAGGTTCTTCTGAAGAGTAGCCTAGCCTTCTAATGAACTGACCACTACCCCTGCTTTAGTGTTATCCACAAATATGCTGACAGACGACTCCATCTCATCAACCTGGTCACTGATGAAGTCTTTGTCCCAGCCTCAACCCTTCAAGGATGCCAGTGGTTACTGGTCATTGGTTCTCCAGACAGTTTCTATCCACCACATCGTCCACTTTCCCAGCCCACATCTTATGAATTTGGTGGTAAGAAGACTATGGGAAACTGTGTTAAAAGCATTACATAGTTAAGGTATGAAACATCTACTGACTTGCCCATGGCACCAGTCACCTCACTATGGAAAGTGATGAGAAACAACCTTGAATGAAGTTCCTCCAAATAACTGTTTAGCAAAAGCAAATCTCTCAGGGACATTGACAGCTTTATGGGTCTCCAGGGGACTGGAAGTCTTGCTTGAACACAGACAGATTGACTCTTCAAGGTGTGCTGTTTGTATTTGTGGCAAAACCCATGTCCTCCAAACACCAGCAGTAGAGGGATCTTTCCTCCAGGAGCCTTTATTTGTTCTTCCAG
>CM021729.1:45473832-45494444 GCA_011074415.1 Stictonetta naevosa
CCCCCCAATTTTAGAGATGAATGCTTTCTTTTCAGTGTGCTCACCGGTAGCAGTACAGTTATGGGAGATTTACCACTGTCTGCTCATATTTTTGGCACTTAGGTTCAATTTTTCTTCTGCAGAGTTTTGTGCCAATGCAACATGAACATTCAGCTTCTAGAGGACCTTTTCATCTTCTGTCTGAGCATGCTAAGCAACGAAAGCTGATGCTTCTTTTCTTGTCTATTCTCCTTCTGAAGGTCTCATAGATGTCCCAGTGGTGACCTGCAGTTGTTGTGCCAGAAAAGCCAAGGTTTGGGTTGTGTTATAATGAGGCAGAAGGAGGGCCACGTAACACACAAATGTTTCAAAAGCTGCTGGCTAATTGGGAGATGTCATAATTTCAGTTTTGTAGCTTTTAGAGGTGTCAAGGACTTACAACTCAATGGACTGCAGTCACAAATCCTGAAAGACAGTATCATTTTTATTTAGCCACTGACTTTTAAGCACCTAGGTTCAGATGATGTCTTTCTAACTTGGTATCTTGACTGGAACAGGCATCAAGAATAGGCAGTTAGAGAAATAATATCTGGGGCAGCGTGTTCGCCTACACACAGATCCTTGAGCAATGTTGTACAATGGAAGCCTTCTCAGCTTCACAAGATCTCCTGGAATTTTCATGAGAATCACTTGAGCCAGAAAGTATGATAATTTAAAATAAATAATTTGATTGGTCAGGTAAATACAGACTCACTGAGCTGCGCCTGAATAACTGCATTGTCAGCTGCAGAAGCAGAGCATTTACTGGAGGGATAAGCAGATAAAAGCTAAGATCTCAGTGTAAGAGGAGATCTTGTGGTATCAACAGAAAGGGGGATTTTATGGCAAAAGATTTGAGAAAAGAAATTAAGTATATTCCTTAAAATGATCAAGAGGTTGTAGAAAGTAAGAGAAAGTTTATGAGGATGAGATCTCCTGGGAAAATAAATCTTTAAGCAGTTCTGTATGTGTAATTCCTGGGCACTACTCAAGGCTAATAGATAGAAGAACAGAATATGAAAAATACTGAAGAGGAGCACAGTTCTTCTCAGGGTTCCTAAGGGCAGTGGTCAGCTTTTACCTGCATACCACACTCCACCTCTCTCTTTATTGTTTTAGAGAGGGTTCTGTCCAACCTTCCTCTGTCTTTGCAGTTCTTGCATTATCAATCTACAATGTGTGCTGCAAAGTCCTGCAGCGTAGGGATGTCTTAAAATGCTACCTTCTCAGTACTCACAGAAAAGATTAAAGATTGTACTGCTGCTGGTTTCATTGTGGAGGCAAAGATGACTAAGGTACTCCTCTTCTCACACACGTGCACAAAAGTGGATGTTGCTGTTTTATTAGGCACATTCTCAACCTTGTAGAGAGCATTTCTAAAGCATCTAAATACATTTCTGAAAACAAATGAAGCTCTGAAACCAAAGTGTTTTGAGGTGCTTCCCATTGATGCAGAAATATGTAGCCAAAATTTTAAAATTATAAAAATCTGTGTTTTGCCCACTTTACTGGCCAAACAATCATGTTACACAGGTTGTCTGTCTTCAGGGTGGTCTATCTACAAGATCACAGCCACCTGAAATGAACCTTTGAAGTTCATTATTACTATATAAACTGCAAAAGATGTAAGTTTTAAGGGGGTTAATAAAATACGGAAAGTTATTAAAGATGACCAAGCTAAATTCTCACATTTGAGAAAAGTGCACATATTTTTTGAAATGATTTGACAATGGAGAAACTCGGAATTTTGTATACTTACTAGGCAGTGGTGCATTGTGCATCACAGCATGAGATGCCTTGACAAATGAGGTATGCTGAGTTTGCTAAACAGAACCTTTGAAATACTTTCCTGGGTTTCTTAATGCCCTCAGCTTATTAACCCAGTGGAGTCTGTATACACGGATAAGAGCTCGTTCTGCTCTGCTGTGCTCCTGTTGATGTCATCTAAATCTGTGCAAAAGGATGAAAGAAGATTTAAATAATTAGCTTTCCTCTTTGTTTTGTGCTTGTTGTAAGTAATCACCTACACAGTATAGAGAGAAGCTTGGTCTTTCATGATGGAGTTCTGGTTAGATTTCTGTATAATTGCCTAGTGCTGTTTCCTGTTACATTTTTTGGACCAATATGAAACTGTTATTTCAATGTCACCTTACTAGCAATGAATATTTGTACATAATGTTTTATGTAAGTGATTTGGACATTGTTCTCCTGTCATCTATCTGCAATATTACTGTGTGTTCTCCTAGAGGAGAAAAATATTCTAGCACTTGTTTTTATCTATAGACTAAAATAAATAACTGGAATTATTCAGAAAGAAATAAATTATTAATGCCTGATGTATTGTCCCACTTTTATTTGTCTTGAGGATATGTTTACATTTTTTCATGTTTCTAGATGAATTAATGGATTTTTCTTTTCTTTTTTTCTTTTTTTTTTTTTTTTGGTTGCTGTTTTCTTGTGACTTCTATGAGGAAAATTTATAATAGTGAGAACTAGAGACTGTTATAAAATGTGGTTGCTGCAGAAGAAGTGTGTGTTTTCTCTGGGCTGAAACGAAATGTCTCCCTTATTCCCTGTAGAGGAGGGAGTGAACTTAAGTGAAAAGTAAGAAGGTTTTACTTGAGAGCTGTGAAGCTGTGTAACAACAGCACAACTCCAACAGCTGAGTACTGTATAGGGGCTGAATCAAATTGGCCCTGTAGCTGCATTCTACTTGTCTTATTTATTTATTTATTTATTTATTCTTATTTTTTTCCTGTATGGGTTTTTGTTTTAACTCATCTCTAGTGAAAAAGGGACATAAAACACTCCTCTGAAGAAATATTTTTTTTGAAAAACTACCTCTTTTACCAGATCTGAAAGCTCAGGTTCTTATGCAAATTGATATCATCATAAAAGAACTGTTCTTCCATACCACTGACAGATGTTGCTGCTAAGAATGCAATCTACAAATAGGCTATTGCAATGTAATGATTTATTTTTACAAAAATGGGTTTAATGTAAAATATTCAGAACAGATGGGATAAGAAATTTTGGAGTGATTTCTGAGAGGTTCATTTGTGGAATACTATTGAGCGTATTCTCTGTGTGCGGTTCAGTGGTCTATGAGCTCAGCCCAGTTTCATTGTGTTTGATGAAAGGTTCCCATTCATTCAAAGGGATTTGACTTACAGCAGCAGCATCATGGGATCATAGAATGGTTCGGGTTGGAAGAGACCTTAAAGATCACCCAGTTCTAACCCCCATGCCACACCTCCCACCAGACAAGGTTGCTCAAAGCCCCATCCAACCTGGTCTTGAACATTTTCAGGTATGGGGCATCCATTCTCTGGGTGAGAACAAGATCCAACGTAGCACCTGTCCTCGTTGGATTCTCTGTCACTTGGAGAAGGAATCTGTCATCGATGCATTCCAGGAACCTCCTGGATTGCCTATGGCCTACTGTGCTGTCCCTCCAACAGATTGTCAAGGTGGTTGAAATCCCTCCTGAGAACCAGGGCTTTGGAATGTGAGGCTACTTCAATTTGTCTACAGATGACCTGATCTGCTTGACTGTCTTGATCAGGTGGCCTGTAGCACACTCCCATTACAATGTCACCTGTCCCTGCCCTGCCTTTAATCCTGACCCATAAGCTCTCTGTCAGCTCCTCACTCATTCCCAGGCAGAGCTCCATGCACTCCAGCTGCTCACTGACAGTCCTTCCTAAAGAGCCTGCATCCTTCCATTCCAACAAATGTCATGGGAGCCATCCCACCACATCTCTGTAATGCTAACAAGGTCCTAACCTTGCAGGCATGTGTGCATCACTAACTCCTCTTGTTTATTCCCAATGCTACATGTGTTAGTGTAGAGACATTTAAGGTGGGCCCCTGATGAAGCTGACTTACTGGCTGGAATCTTTGGCCTTCCTTCGTGCTGCTCTTCATGTTCTCTTCTACTGACCCATGACCATTCTCCAGGCTCTGGACATTTGACACTGGCATCAAACTGGTAGGAGTGGGATGGATTGAGGTTCCCCTCCCCTGGTAATTTTAGTTTCAAGCCCTCTTCACCAGCTTGGCAAGCTGGTAACTGAAGATACTCTGTAATGACACCTCAGGCTTCAGAGGAAGACTATTCCTTCTGATGGTCCTTGCTGTTGCCTGCTTTCATCCTCCAGTGTTATTGCCTTCCCTCCTTTCTATTTTTTTTTTTTTTACTGTGATCTTCTTTATTCTAATTTAGTGTGTAAGATTTCACTTTGAATAGGCTTTTCCATACTTTTCTGCTAAAATATTACCTTTATCATCCCTAGAAGCTGACTTTAAGAAAAGCTAAGTTCGCAGAAACCTGCAACATAATCATGTGCTTTGTAAACACATGTAGGTCTCCTTTTTGCAGAAGTGGTCTTGAGTTATTTTGGTTAATTTTATCACTCTGTAATTCCTTCAAATATATTTCTGTTTGCTATATTTCTGAGACAATTCTAGCATGAAATGTGTCTCTAATCTGCACAAGTTGAACAAGAGTACTTAAGATTCAGTGCATCTTCACAACTCCAAATCTCAATGGTATTTCCCTGAAATGTGTCTTATTATTTCAGCGTCCAATGATTTTTCCCAAATGGACAGATTTGGGTCCACTCTGTTATATACTAGAAATTGAAAACCCTGTATGTCTGTTACTTGACAATTTTACTAATGCCACTATGCCTTTGGCTGTCTGTCTGTCTGTCTGTCTGTCTCTCTTTTTTATTTTATTTTTTTAATGTTAATTCTTAGTTAATACTTACTTTAGTGTTTAATGCACACATTGACAAATGGCGAAAAGATTTTGAAAACTGTGTTTTCATGGCTAAGAAGGATTTGGCATGATATCTTCGTGTCTCTGATCCTCAGCCTATGAACTTCCATTTTAGGAAACAATTTTAGGAAATAATTCATGTTGTGATTTGGAGATTATCTAATACTGTGAATCCAAACTCAGATGTTGCAGAATTTCCCTTCCCTTCCCTTCCCTTCCCTTCCCTTCCCTTCCCTTCCCTTCTCTTCCCTCCCCCTCCCCTTCCCTTTCCTTTTTTATTTTCTTTCTCCTCAGCTACAGGTATTTTCTTTCATGGTAATAAAGTTTCCTCTTCTAGAGAGCTGTGAGATATATAGCCATCATCCATTAGGTACAGGAATCATTGGGATGGCATATATTGGAAGGAGTTTATCCTGAAACTTAAAAGAATTTGCCCATCTTGCATTAGGAGTCATTGACTGTAATACAAAAATTGGTACCTGGAGCACTCTTCAGCTCTCTTTCATTTATCATTTTTATCAGGTTTTATGTGCTATTCCAATAAAACACTGAACATTTTTATTTTGCTATTTTGAAGCAAACTTAAACTTCTCCATCTCTGTTTGGAAACAAGAAACGTTTGTTTCTTTTCTTTTCTTTTCTTATTTTCTTTTTTTTTTCTTTTTTTTTTTTTTTTTGATGAAGGAGAATCAACATCAGAAATAGCATTTTAGGGAGGAAAAATATTTTAAGGATAGACTATAATGCCCATTCTTCCAACAGCCAGGTTTTAAAGGTCTATTGCAGGCTGGAAAATTGAAGGACTGTTGAAAGGTCCTTGATTTATCACTCCTTACTTTTCTTTCTGTAATGCCCCTGTATGTCCTAAAATATCTTAATTAAAGCTAAGACTGTTGTGTCCACTGTGTGTCCTTTGGCTGCAGTAAAAGCATAGCCATCCCAATAAAAGCTGTTTTAAAGACAGAAAATTAGTGCCAGCTTATTTTACCTCTTGGTGAAACACGCCCGTCACACTAAGGGGAAGGATGCAGCCTTGGAGGACAGTTGACCAGGCTGTCCATGTGACTGCTTGTCCTTGTTCGATGTGCAGGTGCATGAGGATTTTCGGTCAACTCATCTGAAATATATGCCTCAACTTCCGGCTCCCTTTGTCAAATTGTGTTGCCTCCCTCTTGCTACTCAGTGATGGTTCCCAAGCTGTGCATGTTGATTTGTTTGGAGAGTAGGAGTCATGAGCATGGCCCACATGAGACTGCCTATTTAAAAGTAGGTGCCTTCTTCTGGGGCTAAGTGTGTTTCTTAGGTGAGCCTGGGACATGTGCCATTGGGAGAGAGGATCCCATCACTGCTGGTGTTGGGCAACATCCTAATTTCTGCAAGAAGCTGATTCCCCCTCTTCCCACTTGTAGAGCAGGTTTATTTTGTTGACCCACTCCTTGAAGCGCCAACCATGCCTCTTTGCTTCAGAAAGGTGTCACGTTGTCCTCTTTTTCTCAGAAACAGGGGAAAAGATCTAAACTCACTAAGGGAGGACGTGCCATCAGCCAGAACTGAAACAAGGTGAGGAGGAATGTGTCGTAATTATAGAGGGAAAATTTGCAGCCAAGGAAGCAGTAGGTGAGACTCTTTGCAGTCACTGCATAATTGGACCAAGTACTAAGTGGTTGGCATGCACAAGCAGTACCAAGCTGTTGGTTTGCAAAAGGCTTTTGCTACAGGAAAAACAAACCAACAAACAAAAATCATGAAAAAAAAAAAGAAACAAAAAAACAAAGCCCAAACCAGCCAACCAACTAACCAATAACTAAAAAAGAAAATCTGGAAACCTGAGGAATTAATAGAATAATCTTACAGCACTTCTTGAATTGTACCTGACTCCAATGGTTGTGATCAGTGGCACAACATCCAGCGAGCAGGCAGTCACTGGAGCAGTGACCTGGGGTGAATGCTGGGGCCAGTTTTGTTGTACCTCTCCATTAATACCTTGGATGATGGACGGAGTGCATCCTCAACAAGCTGCAATGGTTCCTAACTGGGAGGAGTGGCTGTCACATCAGGGAGCAATCAGCTCTGGCAGACCCTGCTTTGGGGAATGGGCTTGGCCTAGATGACCTGTGGAGGTGCCTTCCAGCTGCAGCCATGCTGCAGCTCTAATTTTGTTTTGCACCTTGCTTTATGCTTTGACCAGTTTCCACAGGAATTTTGTTTTTTACTAGTACTTAACTACATTGCAGAACTCTCATGGGTGTCTGTCCTCTGGGGGTTTCACCAGCTGTCTCAAGTTCATGGCGATAGGCACCTTGCAGCTCAGGTTGAGCATGAGAGGGAATACATAAGGGAAAGTCACAAGGATCTTTACATGGCCATGGCCATGTTTTTCTATTTACTAGTATGTAACTGTTTGCTCTCTTCGTGACAGCATTGATATTGAATAACTTTTGCTGTATTTGTTTTATACAATATTCTTCTTGTGAACCTCCAGTGCCTTAGACACACTTTTTCTTTCACAAGTCTGTTGTAAAATGTTCTTCCCTGAAGCCTCATCAGCTGAAAAACATTAGGGCTGCCATGGTCTTAGAAGCAGCTGGAGGGTAACATGTCTTCATTGACATCAAGGGCAATAGGTCCTTGCAGGAATGTTCACTGCAATGTCCACTGCAATGGACAATGTGTTTCCACTGCATAAATTAGGGTTTTTATTTTTATTTTTTTTTCCCTTATGGAAACCTCATTTGCCATATAAGTCACAAAGCACTGCTCCAGAACATTCACGGGAAATGGGCTGTTTGATTCACAGGTATGTCTCAGACATTCTGGATCCCTGCTACTTTGGCAGAGTTGATTGCAGGGTTAATTTAGTCTGATCCTTATCAGATGGATTATCAGATCATGCTTATTATACATTTTTGAAGTTATCTAACTTGAAGCATAGAAAATGAGAAAACAAAAAACAAAAACAAAAGAAAATTAAGAAAAGAAAAAGTAAAGTGAAATAAAAGTTGTTCTTGTGGTTTGCACATTTGAATGATAAGTTGACTTTTTTTTTTTTTTTAAATTAAATGATACTGAGTATAAGCTCAGTCTTGCTACTTACTATATGCGGGAAGCCACACATGAGTGGGTGAGTTAGCCTGCCCCAAATACAGGAAAACATTTTCCTTTCTGCCTTATTTGCCATCACAGAAGTTGTGTTACAAAGGACGTCAAGAGAGGCCTGTACTCTGTGATATCTGGTGGGATAAGGTCACCATCTGTGATCTCCTGTCTGGCTTCTTCAGCGTCTGGAAAGGACCAAGCTTATATTGTATTTTTCTCTTCAGTGAGATACTGGTAGGATCTCAATCTTCTTCTATCCACTTGGAAATTAGAATTCTACCATCTTTTGCTTGCAGTCAAATGCTATTGAAGTTGGTTAAGTGTGGAGTGTTTTTTTTTTTTTTTTTTTTTTTATGAAGAGTGGAATAAGGAAGACATCAGAAGATGAGGATAATGTGATTGCATATACTGGATTTTAAGATGTCATTACAAATGCAGCTGTGTTTAAAACACAAAAAGTTCATTACACTTGCTAGTCTCTGAGGATCTGGCAGTCTCTCAAGAGTTACTTTGGACAACAGTATTTTCATAAGCAAATGAAGGAAGTATCTTTTATTCAATAAATGAAAGTTGTTTTTGTTGTTGTTTTTATTTGTTAGTGGAAAAAAAGAAAAGGAAAAGAATAAAAGAATAGAAGGATTGCTCTCAGTTTAGTCTTGCCTTGGCAAATCATGATCCTACTTTATCTTACCTCAGCTGTCCCCAAAACACATGCTCTACATTGTCAACTGGCAGCATTGACATTTTCCTCTGATTTAAAAGTCAGACTGAGTATGTTGTTAAAGAAATATTAGAACTGTATTTTCCAGAATGTCATGATAATTATAAACTTTTCTTCAACCAACTAAAAAAAATATTACTGAATCTGCATTCTGTAGGAAAATGTGCTTATTAGGAAGCACATTTTTTTTTAGTGATACAAAACTTAATAAAAGTAGTACATTAAAATAAAAACTTACCTCAATGAGGATATGTAACTTGACATTGGAAAATGGAATTTGTCCATAAGTCATTCAGATTTGCAAATCTAAGGCTTTTCTCTTTCTCTAGGATATAACGGTTTGCAGACGATTTATTTATGGTTAATGATAGCAGTATGCAAGATGTGTCCCAGATGTAGTGGAAGATTAAGAAGTGTGAAACATTATTGTTTGCTAGCTTTTCACAAGCTACTTGTTTGTAACTATATAATTTCATCTGTGATTTAATACTTGCTTTCCTTTCACTGTCTTGCTGAATAGCACAGCCTTTGTAGAAACCTAATCTGAAGGACATAATTCTAAGAGCCAGTAGAATGCATCAGTGCCCATTTAGGTGTTGGCAAAAACAGATAGACTGAGCAATAGATCAGACAGCTCTCCTGGAGCTACTGAGCAGCCATGCAGACGCTTTTTTCTCATGGGTATAAGAGCAATAATCTGCGGGATGTTTTCTCCTTAGCAACTTAAAAGGAATGCTGTCAGTCTGAGTTCTTGAAATACACTGATTTAAACAGTACACATTTGCTGATTGTTCGCAGTTGGATAAGGGTGTGCTGGACATAGAATAAAATAAAATCTTAAATGGAGTTTTATGTCCCTTTATTCCTGTTCATGAGCCCCTGAGGAGGACAGGTCTGGTCCTCTCTGTGTTGTTCTGAGGCAGACTGCTGCACTGTCCTGGTACTCCCTCTGTTTGTGTGCACTAAAAGGCAATGCTCATCTCTTGTGAATGCTCACACATAAAATAAATTAGTAAAACTCCAGTGGGTGAAGAACCTGAGTGGAACTGAATAGGTCTGTTTTTCATTCCTGGTTTGGCCACATATTGCCTGAACATCCTTGGATGGAGTTTGGTTTCTGTTATAAGGAGGTGGGTTCTTTCTCTATTTAGCCTGGAGCTTCAAAGCAGGGCCTGACTCACAGTGTGTTGCAAGACAGACAATGGCAGGACCTCCTCCTCCTGCTCTCATGCACATGAATTCAGGACTGATGTACTTTTCGCTTTTGAGACAGTGGCTCCTTACTGCCTGCTGGACCTGATCTGTCACTGCTATCTATGGAGGGGTCTGCAGTCACACTGATAGTGCCAGAGCCCCGTTAATTGGTAGGTCTTATTCCTGACAACAGTCATGCACAAGAGAAGTGCTAAAGGCAGCCTTATCTAAAAACTCAATTAAGATGGTTGTCTTGTCACCACATTAGTCATTGGTGTGTCATAGGGGGGCAGCTTGACGGAACTTTGTTGTACTTATTTGAGGGAGAAAGTGGAAAAGCATGTTCGACAAAAGGAACAGAAGCCAAGCCAAATCCCCAATGATCTATTCTTCTTCCTGCTAAGTGGTTACATGTGTTTTATTGCTGAGCATCCAGCTAAAACTTTCAGGGACGTTTTTGTGGGGTGTGCTGGGAATGCTGACTCAGTGCAGCTCTTGCAGCCTATTCAACAAAAACATCTGGTTCAGCTCTGATTTACACTTGTTTGAAGAGAGAAGAGCAGGTGCATCTATTGCTTCAGTGGGAAGTTGTCAAAAGAAGGGACGTTTTCCCACACCACTTCTCATCAGGGTGCCTCTGCTGTGGCTTGGGAGCCATTGCTTCTGGGATTTCTAGTCTTCAAAAGCCTCATATGCCATCTCAGCACATGAATGTTAGGTATCCTCCAGTCTTATGACAATGAGAAAGTACAGTTTCCTTCTTCCATGGGTATTGGTATCACTAATGAAGGATTTTTCTCTTTGAAGCAAATGGCCTGTTTCAACCTGCAGAGTATAATTAAACTGGTTTAAATTTGGTGGATTTATTTAGCTGAATGGAACAGATCTTGCCATGAAATAGGAATATCCACCCAGGAGCTCAATGACTGGTAGAAACTGTTGAAGCTTTCTCTTAAAAAAGAATTCTGACCTAACAGATCCACTTAGAAGAAGGGTTAGGTAACAACCATATTACCATGCTGACCCACCATAATCCCAGGAGATGACAAGGAGAAATGAGGTGAGTCTGGCCCTGTGTTATCAGTGTTGAACAAGACTGTTGACCAGTTCTGAGATGGGTGCAAGCCTGAACAAGAGCTGGTTGAACAGTTCCTGATTTACACATTTTTCAGCACGAATGTAGCAGTCCATGAGAAGCACCAGCATATATTTGCATTTGGAAAACTCTTTTTTCAGCAGTCTGGCATAAGTTTGAAGTGTAGTGACTATGTATATTGTGAAGCTAAACTTGATAAAGTAGATATTCAGGTTGTAAAGTTGCAATTCACCAGTCCATGTCTCCAGGATTAGGCTGGCACACTGGCATGAAGCTGGGATAAATGCTGAATGGAGATCTAATTCTTCATCATCAGTGCTTTTGTGGCAAAGGAGGCCAACAACGTCCTGAGCCAAATTAGAAGTGTTGCCAACAGATCAACAGAACTGATGCTTCCTCGGGTCAGCACTGGTGAGACTCATCTACAGTTCTGGGCTTCCCAGAGAGATGTGGGCACAATGGAAAAACACCAGTGAAGAGCCATGAAGGTGAATAAGGGACTGGAGCACCACCTCTGAGGAAAGGCTGAAAGAGCTGGGACTTCTTCAGCCTCCAGAAGAGAAGGTTCAGGTGTATCTCATCAGTGTACACAAATATATGATGGGGAGGAATAAACATGAAACTACAGTCTTCTCAGTGGGTCCCAGTGGAAGGACAAGAGGCAATAGGCACAATATAGAACAATAAAAACTCCACTTAAACATCAGACTGTATAATATCTTGAGCAACTTGCTGTAGGACAGGGGATTTGGATTAGATGGTCTCCAGAGGTCCCTCCCAACTTCAACTGTGCTGTGACTCTGGGATTTTGTCACCAAAGAAAATCCCAGTGTTACAGCAAACTGCACATTGGGTACAAAAATGCCATGTTCTTAAATTTAGCTTAATTGTATGCAGATTTGGTTCATGTGCCACTTAAGCTTTGCTCATCAGTCTCTCATTCTTATAAATACAGTTCATACTAATTCAGATAACAATTCAGATAACACTGTGACAGATTCTGCTAGGGCACAAAGGATTGCCTAAATTGTAAGTAACCAGGATGACAGGAACATTTGAGGACAAGGGTGAGCAGTGCCCTGACTGTCACACGGTGACAGTGAGAGCAAATGAGCTTAGCTAGCAAGCTGAAAATGCTCTTCTAAGTACTCTTCCAAACACAAGGTATGATCTGGAAGTCAAACCATGATGCTTTCATTTTACACGTCATTTTACTTTAAAAGGTCCAGTTTGTTAAATTCCATGTAAAGTTTACATGTATTTTTACAGTTATATTTGGTGGGATTAACTCTTCAACATGTGCTTACTTAATAATGCTTCTTGCAGTGTATGAGCTGAATAAAACCTGGATAAATCTTCCATAGTTGCTTCAGGTCTGCAGGGGCAGGAATTAGTGAAAATATGATTAACATTCTGATTAAATTAACTGTCTACAACACCGAATATATGGATGATGTGGACCACTGGAATAAAATTTTAGTTTCCATGGGTTTGCTTTCCAATAAAATGTAATTTCTGTTCTCCAAAAGGCAAACATAGGTAGCATAAACTTAGTGAGAACAGGAGTCCTAAACCCAGTCTGTGATGCGTGAAGTGGAAGACAGCAAGAAAAGTCCTATCAGACACTGTAATCCCAAAGAGTATGGTCAAGGCTCCCTTGTGGTTTGGGAACACAAGTTCACCTGAACCTCAGGGCAGTGTTTGTTATCTGGCAAAGACCTCACAGAGAGCTTTTGAAGCCACCAGTGGTAGGACAAAAGCACTCCAAGATATTCTAATGTTTTAGGTGGATGTAAGAGATCCATGATCTTCAGAGAAGCTCCAGTGCAAAGCAGCACCAAGGCTTTCCTTAAGCACTTTAAAACACGGTATTATCAATGCAAAAACACTTCTGCTACAACACACTAGTTATGCTTAAAAAAAAAAAGGAATCTGAATGTTTTGTGGAAATGGCAAAGAGTGTTGGGGATGGACTTGCAGTACTGTGATGTTGTGAGAAAACATTTTGACTGCTGGAACCCATTAGGTCCATACCCAGCCAGTGCTCCTTTGTGTTTGCAGGTGCCTGCTGCATTCCTGTTTGTCTCTTGACAGCTATTTTCTCATTTCAGGTACATTCACTCTGTTGGAACACTGAATGTGCTTTAGCACACAGCTATTATTTTAAAACACCTACTCTCACCCACAGTGAACAAACAGGCTGTAAAAGCAAGGGTGACTTCTTTCTGCATATATGTGATGAGGTTTCTTACCTGGAAATTGACCTTGACACTCATTGTTCTCCTTGGCATTCAGCTCAGCAAGCACAATTTCTGTCAATTACTAGGCAGTAGAACATATGACTGTGGCTTAATTAGGGAGCAAAGAAACACAGCACTTTGTTCCTTAATTCAAGACTGTGACTGCAGTGTTCAGAAGGCTTTTGTGTGTGTCTTGCTGCAGGGTGCAGCATAGTGCTGGAAGCATTTAGGCTCTCTGGATATAGAGAGCACTGGACAGGCCTTCCCACCCCGAGGGTCCCGCGGTGGATACCCAACATTGTAAATGGAGAAATGGCACAGCTGGGCGAGGTCTGCCAGGGTGCTTGCCTTTGGAGACCACCACAGAGAGCCTCAGCAGCAGAGGGGCTGGTGTGACACAGGCCATGCAGACTTCCTTCAACATCCATGTCTTGAGCCTCCCTGTAAACAGCTCCAATCTTGCTTACACACATGACTTAGGATCGTTAAGAATCACTGGACTGAAGGATAATTCTTCACCCAACAGACCATGGTGCTCAGGGCTTTGTCCAGGAAAGTCTTGAAAACTTACAAGGATGGAGGAAACTTGAAAACTCACAGGAAGAGCTTTTCATTATACCTAGTCTGAAGTGCTCTTGTTCAGCTTTTGCCCATTGTCCCTCATTCTCCTAGGCTGTGAAGAGCCTGGCCCCATCTCCCCAGTACTATCCCCAGAGGTACAAGAAAGATCTTAGGTTGTGGCGCTCCCTGACATTTGGTGTCACCTGGAAATGTGACATGAATGTGCTCCACCACTTTCTCCAGGTTGTTAATAAGGAAATCTGTCCCCATGCCCCAAGAAAGTATTACCACTAATTATACTAAATCTGACTAGCCTAACTACCCTGAGAACTGCTCTCATGCAATTGAGATATATTTTATCATATTTGGTTTTGTATTTCAACCTTTATTTCATTGAATGCCCTTTTGATCTGCCCTGAGGGAGATCAGGAAAAAACACTGATGACTTACTTTCTGTGTTTATTTTTAATATACTTTATTATTATTATTGTTTGTAATTGTTATTGTTATTATTATTTACTTTATTAGGCTAGTTTAATCTTGTAAGCATTTTGAATCTTCCTTTTTATTCTTTCAGCATCCTCTGGGAGATGGAATGACGCCTAATTCACTCTACTGTCCAGAAAAGGACTGTATAGATGCTGTTTTTCTATATTGCTGCTTATTTCTTTTGCATCCTGTTAGGTGCCTAACTTCATAAATCACTGTTTCATGTGAAAGAGAAGCTTTTACGGAACAGATCTTGCTGGTTGTCTTTTGTGGTCAAAGGTGGGGAATTTGAATCTCCAGAGAAGCTGTAAGTGTGTGTGAATGCACACATACGTGCAAATAGAGACCCACAGATAAGGATTATATATATTTTTTTATCTCCCACAGCAAAAAAAAAATTACCTATAAGAATGTTTTCTCCAACTGGCGTGTCGTTTCTCCTTTTGCATATTACTGTTTTTAGTGTTATAATAATACAATGGTCATGTTGGCACTTCACTAGTATTTAAAAGACCCCAGCTAAATTTTTTCCTTCTCTCACAGAGGTGCTGAAGAAGGTGGCTGAAGCAGTTGGGTTATAGACCATAAAGAATCCCAAGGACAGAGGTCTGTTTGGGATTTCTGACCCATGAAGGCATGCACAGGTTGTTTGGTACGATCAGATGTTCGGTGGTGGTAGCAGTCTGCCAGGCAGGTTGATCCAAGTGATTTCTATGGAGTAATGAAGAATATCACTGTGAAATGAGTAGCAGTAAGTCAGACTCTCAGCTGCCATAAATGAGCACATCTCCAGTGAAATTAAAAGACTTCTGTGCTGGTCTGCATCAGATAAAGCTCTAGCCTGTCACTTGTTTATTTGTTGGTTTGTTTGGCACCACTGAGATGAAAGCGCTGTTCCTGAGATATACCAGGAGACAGACACAAATGAAGGAAATGCAACAAAGGATATCCAAGCTGTGTGGAGGAAGAGAAGTACAAATGTGATTCCACAGTAGCAACACAATGATATACAAAGCAAGAGTTAAAAATAAGATGTGGATGAGGGACAGAGGGAAGGAAGGAGTGAGAAAGAGAAGGATGAGAGGAGAGAAGGAGAAGGTGAGAGAGGGAGGAAGGTATTTTGGGGTTCCCTTGTACAAATGCATTTCTCTTACAATTTTTTCCCTTATACAAATACATTTCTCTTTAGAGTATCATTGGCCAACCTGTGGCTGTTGAACATGCAGTTCATGTTTTTGATACCTGATGCTGCTCTCCTAACTGGGGCCCTGGAAAGGGAGTGCAGCTCTTTATGCGGATGATGTTTATGAATGGTCCAGTGGAAAGTGAAGATGTGATGAACAATAAGGACAGGGAAAAAGCATCACGTGGATATTGTAAAATCTGGAAAAAAAAAAAAAAAAGAGGGAGCAAAAAATTACAGAGCAACATTGAAATAGGAAAATCATAAAGTCATTTGAAATGGAGCACACACACGTTCTCTGTGGGTGAGAACAATGTGGGAAGCATGGAGCTGGAGGAGTGAGCAAGGCACTGTTGTCAGTGTTGAATTAGCAATAACTGAGCTGTATTCCCTGAACTGCCTGAGCAAAAGCACTGTGTCCTGGAAAGAGGAGCAAGTAGGCACTGTCTGTACCAACTCCAGTTCAGCTGCTGCACTCAGGAATTGGCAAGAAACTTTGAAAACCTATTAGGAGGCAGGAGGGAGCAGCCAAGCGATGTGGGTCTGTGAGGACTGGCTGATGGGGAACCTATGAAACTGTAAAGGCTGAGAGCCTGGCTAAGTACAGGGATGTGATTGCAGCTTGTCTGTCTTTAAGGCAGAGGTGGAGGAGCCTGTGGCTGAGTTACAGACTTCAGGTTTACCGCAGACAGCTCTCAGCTCATGAATTTTCTGCATTTATTATGGAGAACACTAAAATGTGTGTTCACACTTGGTCTGCTAAAGCCCTGCTGGGCTTTCAGCAGGAAAAACTGATCTATAAAAAGACAGAACTCTTGAGAGGTGGAATATAGAATAAATGGACAAAAATTTTAAATAAAGCAAAGTTGAGCCCTTTGTGGCTGTTGAAAACATCCACAAGCACTGTGCTTTGCAAGGGACTGCAGTAGATGATGTGATATGTCTGCCTTTGCTTTATCTGTGCAGCTCATTAGCAAATGCAAGCAGAATCTGAAACCCATGCTGGTTGTCTCCATCTGGGAAGTTCCCACAAGAGTGGTGGCAAATTTGTCAGAAGATTTTATAAGGATCTGCCAGCCAGTGGGTCTCCAGGAGACTGGTCTGAGCAGCAGGCTCTGTGGGCAGTCCTTATGCCATTATGGTGACCTGCATGCGAGAGTACATTTGAAACCTGCCCAGACATTTTAGGAGGCACTGCCAAGTCTGGGCACTGCAGGGAGAGCCTCTGCAACCACCTGAGATCACTTCTGATATGGCATTCATTTTTTACCAGGAGGGAAGCGTGGTGTTTTGGCACTGAGAAGGAATGGTGTTGTTGTCTTGGTCTCTTTTCTTTCATATTTCCCAAATATTTATTGGACTGTACTATGTGATGCAAAATTTGTTTACAGATTGCAGCTCTTGCTGCGTACTGCACACAAGATGTTTACCTGGTTGTCTTTTTCTGCACAACTTGTTTTAACCGCTGTGCATTAGGATTTTGCTGTAAACTAATATATGCAACATCTCATCTTTGGGATTGCCTGTCTCTGTTAAGTTAGGCTCTGATCCAAGCAAACACTTCACTGTGTATTTGAAGATAAGCCTTCTGCCCTTGCTGAAGTCATTAGGACTGCTTGGGTCATTAGTTCTGATATATGTGTGCATACACATGACTAGCAATGTTGCTCGGTGGCTATGAGAAAATACTTCCCCCTAGGCAGACTGCTGACAAGACACAGGACAGGGGTTTTGTCTGTAAAAATCATGTAATTACAAAAACTCTTCCCCTTCAGCTTAGCCTGATGAAATCCGTGGCATCTCTCCAGATGAAGACTGGAAATGTTTTCCTTCCTTTTTTAGCTCACTGGGTTTCTGTGTGTGTCACAGGCACTTTATATCCTTCTAGTATATTTATACTTTCAACTTATTGATTGGTAGATGGGCTGATAGTCCTTTGGATTTATCTTGCTGCTCATTTATAATTAATTTGGCACAGGCATAAAAAAATCAACATTTATTCATTTACTGTCTATTCACTGTGATTGTTTTTTAGAAGGCTTGAAGCAAAAATAGAAGAGCCATGTCCTAGGCAACTGGCCGACACGAGCGTGGTTCCGGACATGTTGCCATCAGATCTGGCTGCAAATTTTATCTGCATTTGCTGAAAAAGTGGGGGACTCTTAGGCCATCTGTACAGATGGGA
The DNA here is from genome assembly GCA_011074415.1 of Stictonetta naevosa. Classification (NCBI taxonomy): domain Eukaryota; kingdom Metazoa; phylum Chordata; class Aves; order Anseriformes; family Anatidae; genus Stictonetta; species Stictonetta naevosa. The sequence goes on from CM021729.1 coordinate 45,491,399, forward strand.
GGACCTCCAGTGCAAGGCTGCTGAAGTATATGAAGATGTGACATTGCTCAGTGTGCAAAATGGGCCCTGCTTGAGGGTGTAGAAGAGGAAAAGGCTATTATCCCGGGGGCACACCTATGTCCCTTAAAATCTCTTGAGGATGATGTGCACCAGGTGGAGCAGAAGGCATGCTGTCAGAGGGGGAAGGGTGGCCAGAGAGGCCTGGGGCTGTTGGAGAGAAGACAAAGATGACAACCCTGCTGTTTTGCCCATCGGCAGCCCTGTTGCTGGAGCTGAGTGATGGAGTTGTAGAAAAACTGCACTGCTCCTGAGGCCTGATCACTTGTTCTCCACCAAGCTGATCACACCGTTCAGAGTATTCTCTATATCACTTTCCCTAGCTGCCAGTAACAACTGCCTGTAATTTGCCTTGATAAATACAGTAGGTATGAGCATTTAATTCAAAATGACAATTTAAGGTTTCAAAGCTGTTCACCTGCACTGCAATGCTTTAAAGATCTCCCAAATGCAATCTTTTGTATGTGCTTAAAATCTGCCTCTGCCACTACTCAAATATATTTATAGTCTACTGGTGGGCTGCCTATGAAAATTCTCATCCCACAGTTTTTCCTTCAGGTTGGTGAATGCTTCTATGTTTCATGAAGGTTAATGCTACACAGAGAGAGAACCAGCTGCTCAAGATGGGATTGTAAATGCCTGCTAACCCCCTTAATCTGTGATCTCAGTAATGCTTTCTCTACACTCTGTAGAAGCACAGATCTGTATCGCTCATGCAGAATCAAAGGGTTGTTTCACTTCCCTTGATCCTTGCAGTATATCCACCTATGTCTCCTTTGAATGACTCCTCCAAATTTTCTTCTTCAGTATTCCACTCTCGTCCAAAAAAAAAAAAAAAATAAAGGAAAAAAAAAGTTTCAATTCCCCCTATTTTCCTGCCCCCCTCCTCCCAGTGTGCAAGCATGCCCAAGATGAATCACTGCATAATTATACTCCTATTGCTGGTATCCTTCCGTTGGCTCTCCCTTTCCGCTCGTTTCATGCTTGCTTGCTGATTGAGCCTAACATGTGGGGCTGGCTCTCTGATGGGGTTCAGGAGCACCAGGGAAAGCCTTTATCCTGGGGATAGGATACCCCTGAGAGCCTCCAGCCCAGAGGTGGGCTCAGGAGGAGGCAGGGAGTTCTGGCTTTCGAGGAAATGGTGTGTGCTGCGTGCCTTCTCATGGGGAGATGAGGGCAGGGCAGGACTTCTTTTTGGCAGGAGTTTTTTGGCAGGACTCTCTCCTCAGATGGCTTGTGGTAGGTCAATGCTTGGAAAACAAAGCGGATCCAAGGTGGATGCTCAGCTGTGGCTCCTGGGGTAGGAGATGGCTCTTCACCACTGCTCCCAAGAGGGCAGCAGGGTGTGCGGCCTGGGCAGTGGGAAGGGAATTGCACAAGAATGATCTGGGCTTTATGATGAGATAGCTTGATTGGTTTTACAAATGAAGGAGCCAGGCCAGGACATGCATGGAGACGGAGGCCTGACCTGGGAGACTTGGCCCTCATCTTCCATCTGCCAGAGTTGTGTGGGCCGAAGCTCTCAGAGGCCCCTGAAGAGTGCCAGAAATGTAAAGCAGCTGGATGTCCAGTCCCCACATCATCCTTGAAAAGTCCCAGCCACAGAGGTGTAACACAGAGGTGTAACCCCGTCCTCATCCCTCCCATGCAGGAGGTGCGAGGAGCCTGCAGAGTGCAGCTGCAATCCGCTTCATGTGGCGTGGGAGCTGCAGGGACTCCTTGCTGCTGACCTCTCCCGTTTTGCAGTGCCCTCCTTCCTGACTCAGCTGTACCCTCTGTCAGTTTGTTTTAACCCATCCCTCCTCTCTACACTCTCTTCTGATTTCTTTTTGAGTTGGTGGCCAAAGTATCCACACTCTAAGCAAGCCCTGATTAAGGACACAGCTCTGTTTCTGTAACAAACACCTGCAAAATTTTGGATGTATCTTATGGATAGTCACACAGCCTGCCCAGCAGCTGTTTGCACACCAGCACTGGTGTGGAAATGTAGACAAGTTCCTAGAGCCACAGTGGCACAAAATAGTAATTTGGGGGTTGCGAGCATATTTCTCCCAGGATGTTTAAAGGAGTCATGCCAGTATGCATTTTTGACATGTAAGCCCTATGCGTTGTCCTGGCTTCTTTGGAGGTGGCACCTGCCGTCTCTTTGTATTCCAGGCACGTCTTGCTCCACCACGAGTACGTAATATCTGTTAAATCACAATTTTGTTTTCGCACAGGGGAATGTCTTGTGGGAGAGTGAGCAGTATCTGTTTTTGGAAACCTGGCACCAGGGCTGGTTTGATGCGAGGAAGAGCTGAGATGTAACGCTGGTTTACTTTGTGGAGGTGCACTCATCCAGCACCCTATTTGCTTTGTAGTTCCTAAAGAAAAAATCAGACACGCACAATGGGCGTTTCTTTCAGTGGTGCTAAGATACTGTGATGAAAAGCCAGCCTGGATATATACTCACTTCAAAGAAACACCAGCCCAAAATGTGCTCTTGAGGAGTTTGAAAGTTAGTCAGCTTAATTAACATTTTGGCAGCTAAACACTAGCGCGGCTGTTTGCAGGGACAATGGCTAGGATATCGAGCCCTGCGGTTCTGATCTGCTGTACATGTCCAACCTCCATTTCCACCCCTTGTTCTCTCTTGTTCATTTGCTCAGCCCACAGCACTTGTAAGGGCATCCCCAGGTGCTGCTGGAACACCACTTGTGGTGAACGTCACAGGCACTTGGTTACCCCCAGGCCCCATCCTCGCAGAGCTGCCTCCAGCCCCAGCCAGCACCACAGATCTCTGCAGGAGCAGGGTTTCCTGGGGGAAGATGTGGTCTTTTTTTTTCACCTTCCGGCTGCCACTGCTTCAGGTTTCTGTCATCCCTGGCTCTGGGTCTGGCAGTTACAGAGCACTGGACTCTCCAGGCTGCAAGCTGACCTGCTGCTTTCATCTGGCCAGCTCTTGTCCTTTTCAGCTGTGTCTTGGCTGCTAGTTTTCCTGTTTAGTTTT
>CM021729.1:45498074-45514177 GCA_011074415.1 Stictonetta naevosa
ACAATTGGAAGGCTCACTACAGGTGTGGGCTCACGAGTGCTCCAGATGGCACTTTGTCTGTTTTCTGATCACCTTCTACATGCCCAAGGCATATTAGGCTAATTTATTCCCCAAGACCAGATGCTAGGAGGTGTCACCTCTGGAACTATGTGTCAGCTGTGTGTCTCCCACACTTGCTGCTGGAGGTCATGTGTGCTTCCTTCTTTGAAAGCTGTGGGACAGGAGGCATGTCCTCTTCCATCTGAGGATGCTGATTTAATTTAGACAGGAAAATAATTGGGAATGGGGCTGGACTGAGCAGTTCTGCTAGTATCAGCTTTGTGTATAACAAGTGCATGAATGACAAGTGCACAGGTATGTAGATCAAGAATGCGAAATATTTTTTGCTTGTACCACAGCTTGGTGTCATACAGGGACATATATATTTTATTTTTAGTGTTATTTAGCTGACTAGACATAGGCCAGAGTGTTCAGCAATGGGAATATTTTACTTGACTTTGCTGCTGGTCACCATATGTCCTTGAACACATCGTCTTTTTTTTTTTTTTTTTTTTTTTTTTTCCCTCAGCTTCTGTTTGGTCCATGTATTTGTTGCAGAAATGGATAAGTGCATATTTAATCTGTGATGGTAGATCTTATTCCCTATTCAACCTATGATATGCTATTACAATTCCAGTATTGGCTCCTGCATTTCAGCTATAGAATACTGCAATATTTATCTTCAGCTGTAGGAAGTAAGGTACTTCATTTTTTTTTCCCCTGCAAACCTGCATATTGCAGGTGCAGTAGATATTCTTAAGCATTAGAAATCAGTGGACAGTTGGTGCATAATACTTAAGGATATGTACTGCACCTGGCAATTTTATACTTTAAATGAAGATTTGGATCAAATAACACATTAGAAACAAAAGAATTTCTCTTTCTGTATTTTTTTTAAAGATAATCTCCCTTGATATTACATTTTAAGAATTTAAAAGCAAAACTGCTCATTCTGAAGGATCATAGCTTTGTATTTGATCTCAGACCATGCATTATTGATTTCCAGTATGTGAAAAATATCTAAAATGTCTGTGATAAAAATGCAAAGAATAAAAATGCTTTCACTGCTTTTGAAATTAAAATCAATTTTATGTGCACTATGTTGCAAGGAGTTGAAATTTTTTAAGTAGGTTAAGTAGTGGGAGGAATATTACAGAAAATGATTGCATTTCTTTGTAAGATAAATTAGTAAAAGTATAGTGTAATTAGTATAGAAACAAAATAAATTCTGCAATTGAATGCTGACATATACTAATGCAATATTATTGCTAAGTGCTGAGAATAGGTTAAGTCTGACCCCTTATAATAACTGTTATACAACAGTAATAAGTTGTATACCCCTTATAATAACTCTTCCTCTATTTAGATAAGGGAACACAGGCTGCAGCTCAGATCATAGTGGTAATAACCTCAGCCTTCAATTCCCAACCAGAGTGTCTTTCTGCAGGTGGACCACCTGCTTGCAGTGGTCCAAGGACCATGCTGCCTTGTGGGGCCAAGAAAGGAGTTTGTTCCCCCAGGCAACAGGCAGCAGCCCCACACGGTGCCACCTGCCTACCCCTGAGCAGCCCATCCTAATGCCCTTGCCACAGTTTGCTGCCCATGAAACCAGGCTGTCCTACACTCTGGCTTCCTGGGAGGGAGTGGCAAGTCCCCAGGTGTGTGTGAGGATGGTTGGGGTCTGCAGAAATAGGTATTGGGTCTTCATAATCTGGTAAGCTTTGTAGTTCTGGAAGGAGCTGAGGGTTTGATTGCTGGCTGGTTCATTTCCTTGAGAACTACCCTGTTCTCCTACTTCTTCTCCTGTGATCAGTTTTAATTGTTTTTCCTACTGCACCATGTAGGATATTGCCCTTCCATCCTGGCCCTTTCCAAATGGAGATGTTTATTCCCGGTGGAATCAATCTTCTCACTGTCTGAGCAATGCTACAGGCAACTCCTTAGCACACAGCAGTGCCTATTTCCCTCCTCCTCCTCCTCTTCCCACCCCCTCAAAGTGCCATTTCATGTACATTCATGTTCAAACTTCTCCTTATTTTCGTTATGTACTGGAGACAAAACAACTCTAACCATCCTTGGCTTGCAGGTTCATATACCAGTTGGAGCAGTAATGACTGGATAGCTTTGATTCACTTTCAGTTATAGGCAGAGTCCTCTCCCAGACCCAAAGATAAGCAGCTGCTACCTTGAAGCTGCTCTCATTTGTTGCTTTATTCCTAGGTTCTGCTGCCAACTCCGCTATGGGTCCTGGTACAAAAGAAATTGCATATTCCATATTTCCCATCTTCACAATGTTTGTTGGCTGTCTCTCTGTCTTGTGGGTAAAGATAGCAGCCTGTCTAAGGAGCAACTGGGTTTTCTCTAGGTGCCTCCACACCCCTGGCACTAAAAAAACCATCCTCATTATTGCAGCTCTTGTAGGATTTTTAACATGTATTCTGCTGGGAAATACTCAATAGAAAAGATTCAATTAGCAGTAGGTAAACACTTACTCCCTTGCCCTTGTGGTGACCATCTCTTCTCCCCATCTCAGTAATTGACTCTGTAAGATAAATATGGAACTTAATCTGATCCAACTGCTTTTCCCCATTGTTTTCTTTCTTTTATTATCTTTACAGGAAGGAGAGTAAAAGTATATGTCTTTTGTGTAGATGCTGCTGCTTCAACTTCTGAGATTGTTCACTCATTTTTAAGAGCCCTTATAATTTTCAAGGAGATCCAAGTGTACCCCTGTTTTTCCTAGGGCTGCCGAGTGGTTTGACTGGATTTATCGTGCACATGCTTCCCAAAAGTGCAAGATTATTCCTCTTCTTTGATCTTCTTTCACTTGAATTAATTTTTTTATTTTTTTTTCAGAAATAAATTGCACTTTCTCCCCTCTTGCCTGATTCCACCAGTATGGGGCGCTTTAACCAGAGCAGTAGCAGCGGTAGTAGGTGTGAATGTTTTGTTTTATTTGGCCAAGGAACAAGGGGGATGTTTTGCATCGAATGATTTTGTGGTGGCTGCTTTTCTCGTGGGGAGGGCGAGATGTGCAGCTGTGTTTATTTTATGAGTGAGACACTCTGAGAAGGATGCTCTGAGCGCTGACTGCCAGATCACGCTCAGGAAAGCCTCAGCGCTGAAGAGCCTGGCTGTCAGGAGCCGGGTGACTTCTCCTTCCTCCTGTGAAAGATCAGAGAATTTGCCCTCAGTTCTTGATGTGGTGCTCTAGGTCTGCTATTTCACAGGCTGATCCTTTTCCCCCTACACTGTTCTGCACCTGACCCTCTTTTGTGCACATCCCCTGGATTATTTTTGGCATCATTTCCCTTGACTTAGGTCTTCTCAGACTTTTTCCATTTCAAGGTTTGTTTAGGAGACTCTCCTTCCTGTCAGCATGACAAGGGACCCGATATCCAGCAGCCACTGTATGCTGGTGTGGGGTAAGGAGCAGCCAAACCGTTCAGTGGAGTTGACTAGAACATATGATTTTTTTTTTTTTTTTTTTTTTTTTTTCCAAGTCCACAGCAACTTTACAACAACTGTGGTCATGCAGGCTTTGCCATGGTTTTGAGGTGAAAGAGGTTGTCCTCTGACTAAGCAAGATACTTAAGAAGAGTATCAGTGACCAGCTTTGGTTTTCAGCTCTTTCAGATGCACAGCTGTCTGAAAAGCAGAGGAGCAATAAAAATAACGTTGTGCCTGCAGTTTTGCTCTCCTGTGTGTATAACTGACTATGCTGCATCCTGTTGTCTTGGCTCCCAGAAGCAGCTAAAAGATTGAAGCCATTGGACCGCAAAGTTAAGATAAAGAAAATCAAACTATCTTTACTAACAGGTAACTAATTTTCCATGAAACCCTATTTTCCTTGGCTTAAAGCAGTTAACTTTCTTCAGCTTTGGGAGTTTGTGACTGTGTAAAATAACAAGATCATACATAGATTAGCATAATAGCAATTGCAACAATAGTGTTTTTTAATAGTTCATTTAGTAGTGCTTTGATGTTTTTAACAGTCCCTAATGGTGCAGCATTAGAAATGATTCCCTGAGTGCTCAGAAGCGAGGACTGAAAAAGAAAAAAAGAAAGGCTGTCATTACTGAAAAGGCACCTATTGATCCCTGTCACAGAACTGGGATGCTATCTCACCCTCTGGTTCTGAATAAATAATGGCCTTTGACATAATGCAGCTCTGGACAGGTTAGAAATAGCAGCTAGCCTGTGAGAGACGCTGAGATATAACCAAGCTTCTCAGCTAGAATAAAGCTGAGAACTGCTAGGGGTGGGGTCACCTTTTCACTCCCTTTCTTCCACAGGATCTAACCAGAATTATATTTATTTGAAAAACAGCCTGAGCAATTCTTTCTGAATAGGTTATTTTAAAGGGACAAAAAGGGATGTGAGACTGTGTGGAATCCCCCAGACAAGCTGGACCCTGCAGGAGCACTTAAAGTCTTGGGGCTGCGTTTAAGGAAAGGTGTTTTGTATGGTGATGAGAGTCACCTTTTAGGCAAGCTTCAGCACAGCTTCAGAGGATTAAGTACAGCATTGTGCTTTTGCAAATCATTGCCAGGGTTTCCATTAGATTCTCATCCATGTTCCAGCTATTTGTGTTCTTGTGGTCCCAGCTAAAAGCCTTCTGGTGTCTTGTTATGAGCTGTGGTCCCTGATGTTTTTTCCCTGACAAAGGTCCATAGCTGAAATGTCCCATCTGTCAGTAGCAGCACTTGATGGGGCATGGCAGTTTATGTTCTTCCCTTTGGAAGCCAAGGCATCAGTTTTTCCTTAACAGAAGTGTTAAGGCATTGAGAGAAGAGACTCTAAAATTATCAGCCAATGCAAAAAGGTCATTTTCTTGAGGGACTCAGACAGGGTCTGGATGTTGTGCTGATCCACCTCCCACTGCTTTACTCTGGCTGCACAAGCTTCCTTTCCATCCCAGGACATAGCAGCTGCCATGCAGACTCTGTGAGAGCTGCACTGAGAAATCACAGTTGGCTCTTTCCAGAACCAGGAATGCTTTTGCATGCAGAGACACTAAGGTACAGAGATGAGAAATTAGTAAAACCCAGCTGTTAGGCATGGGATCTTGGGAGTGTGAGGTTTAGTGGTGAGTCAAAGCTGCGGGAAGGTTGGTAATTTGCAAGAAAAAAAAAAAAAAAAAAAAAAAAAAACAGAAAGAAATGGTTATGATTTTTAATTACTTACATGATCTCTCAAAAACCCCCTGATGTGGCAATGTCCTTTCATTGCGTACTTGGGCAAGAACTTTCATGGAAGGTCTCTACAGTCCTTACAGAACTGAGAGCCAAGCTCAAAATCAGCCAGGAGTTCAGATGAGTTACTTCAAACAAGTCATAAGGCTCAATGTGGAATCCTCTGAGAACATGAATTTTCTATACTAGGGACTTTAAAATCTAGATTTAAAAATTATACATACATATTTTATACTGGTTTCATCACCAAAATGTGTCTCCACAGCAGCAATCAAAGCCTTGCAAGATATATCTGTAAGTCAATGTTGGGAATCATTTAAAGAAAAAAACTCCAAATGTGGTATTTATATCTTCACAGACTATCTTTAGGTGCCATTAGTCATGTTCTTGCACTGTGTCTCCCAATCCTCCTCTTTCTGAAACAGCAATATTCCACACCTCGTTCTTAAACTTTGGGAAAACACTTAAAGCTCCTAAAACCATTTTCATTCATTTTTCAGAACAATAACATCAATGCCAGTAAAATTAAGTTGAGCCATCTTGTGCTTCCTCAAAAACACTTTTGGTACAGCTCTTTCATCTGCAAAGAGCTCGCAAAGACACTGTTTTGCCAGCCTTTTTATTTTATTTTTTTTTAATTATTATTATTTTTATTTTTTTTGTGAAATGAGTAGAAGAGTGCACCACACTCAGAATTTGCTACATCTAGAAATAACATTTGTCTGCGTCACAGCATCTCTGTGGGGTGGCAGAGTGTGAATGAAGCAACACAGAGGGTGAAGCAGTGTCTGAAATTTATTGTAGGGCTAATACCGAGTCTGGAGATGGAGGCACAGAGGGGAAATGCCAGAACAGATGTAAAGAAGAAGATGTTGCCACTATGTATGTGTCAGGGAAGAGTGTGGCTTTTTGAAGAGCAAGGGGAGAAAAACAGAGAGCAGTGCATTCAGTAACTCTGAGTGGAAAGCTTGCTTTTGTTGGAGGGTAAGAGGGGAAAGAACAAAGCAAATTTAAGAGACATCCGGGACTGGAGATCAGCTCAGGAGAGAGAAGAGTTAATGAATGTGATGTGTCCTAAGTAAAAGATGTTTGCTGGCCCTGAAAGCTGTGAAACCAGGATGGATTGTGCAAGTCTTTCTCAATTGCCGTGAGTGAGGGCTACAGATGAATATAAAACAAAAGATATCAAATGGATAGGGAAGGTGGGATGGGAAGACAGACAACACTGTGTAAGTTGGTTGTTTCAAGGGATAGAAAACAATATGAGGAAGGCCATGGTCAACAGGAGAGATTTCACGCCTGCCTGGACCAAGGCATTTTGGAACAAATAAGGCCCATATGTTCCTACATGGGAGTGGTAAAAATATTGATAGACCAGGAGAGATGAAAGTATTCCAGCAATTTCTATCTTCTGTACTAAAAAGAAACAGCATAAGGTGCTGACTTTTCTGATGGAAACCAAGGATGAATCCACTGGGATCTTCAATCAGCAGTCCAAGTAGTTTGCTCCCATGATCCCTAAAGAAAAAAAGAAGGAAATCTTCCTTTCTCATTGAATAAGAAAATCATTTATTGATATTATTGAAACAAACAAACATAAACAAACAAACAACAATAAACTCTTAAAATGCTGCAGAAAGTGAGGAAATATCAAATTACTGGAATATGGCTATTAATAAGTAAACAAAAGAACACTGAAAATTATAGACCAGTAGACCTGACATAAGTCCTGAGGAAAAAATAAATGGAAGAGCTTAAACAGCATTCCATTAATAAAGAAATAAAGGGCAGGAATATAATTAATGTCAGTCAAAATAGTTTTTATGCAAAATAGGACTTGTCAAACAGAACTGATCTCATTCCTTGAGATTACAAGTTTGGTTGATGAAGGCAGCTATGGAGATACAAGATTCTTTGTAATGATTTTGATTTTGTATCACTATCTTTCTGATAGAGAAACACGTTATTTGACACTGAAATACGCAGGCACAAAGAAGTGGCTAGCTGACAGAAGTAGTTTCTAAGGGAAGATCTCATAATAAAGGGTCATTTCAGTGCCTTCAACAACCTTGCTATTGAGAGTATCTCATACTTTTCTCAAGATCTGGGAGTAACTACAAACTTATTGAAAAAACCATTTGACAAAACATCTGGTACAATGGCTGCAAAAGCAGGGGGAGAAACTGATGTGCCAATGGAGAGATCAGGATTATTCAGTAAGCCATTCAAGAAAAATGGGTTGGTACTATTCAGTGCAAGACTGTGTACACATGGGCAGGCAATGTTGGCCTGACCTACAGTATGTGGGACTGTAGCCTGGGAAGAGTTTGGGGATCAGAAAGGATAAAACAGCTGAAATATGAACTTGCAATTGATGCCACAGCAGGTGGATCTAATGCTTGCTATGGAAACATATATGACTGAGATTAATAAGAGCAGAAATGTGATGCTGAAAATTCAATACCAAAATACAGCATTTGTCCATGACCACAGAAAATAATGCAGAAAAGAGATACTAATGTGGGACATGAGGAGTGGGGAAGGAGAAGCAAAAACTGCCTTGGAATGCAGAGAATGTGCCTTTCCTTTATGGCAGTGTTTTCAAATGTTTGAATTAGCTGCAGGTAGGAATTTTTGGAAGGCTGAGCTCTGCTGAGTTGCTTTTAACAGGCCCTCATTCAGAAAGCGTGACCTTACTTCATTGTAACATAGTTCCTTCTCCCAGAAAAGGAAGCAAATTTAATTGAAGTCCCTTTCACTCTGACTGATTGCCAAAATGAACTTAGAGCTGAACTTCTTCACTTTAAGCATTAATTCAGATCATCTTGCCTGATAGCCCCTGTGCAGGCATGCTTGGAAAGCATTCAAGAGATCTCATTTGTTCCCACCCGACAAGTGACGTGATTAGAGCATAAGTATCAGAAGGGTGCTTGTGGTGCAGGGAATAAAGGCAATGGAGGACTCACAGTTAGAAGTCAGATCAGAATTTAAGGCTAGAAAAGAGGTATGTTTTTAACCAGGTTGGAACAAAACAGGGAAAGAAATGGCACTGCCTCTGCTTTGTGATGTGTTTGAATGAAGATGGGATGCCTATCTGCAAGAAGTTGTAAGAGCCTAAATAATTTGGGGGGCTCAGTATGAGGTTAAGCATGATATATTAAACAGTTTGATATACGAAGGAGATCCTGATACAGCATCAGACCATGTTTAGTATTAAATGCTGCAACTGAAGAGAAGCTCACTGGCCAGTCAATCGTGTAAGAAGCAAAACCAGCAGGAGTCCCAAGAAGAGGTGGCATTGGAAGTGGTGGCGTACCAAACAAAGCCACAGGTTTACTTATGTCAGGAAGACTGAAGTTGAGCAGGGATGTTTGGCCGTTACCTTTACTCTGTCACACCTTGACACATAACTTGACCATGGCCAAGAGACCCACCATAAGGCTTGGGTGTATCAACCTCTTGGGAGGGCTTTACTTCTGCCTAATGTGCAAAGAAAGATTTCTACCTACCTGATCATGTCTATAGCTTATCAATAGCAGGACTGTGGGAAGCCTCATTAGAAATAAGACAAGAAACTGTCCAGTCCTCATCCTCCCACAATATCTGTCATTCTGCACTAGTCTCAGACTTGATAGTTTCTGCCCAAGTGTGGTAAAGCATGCATAAGTATTTTCAAGGCATTACACTGCCTCTCCAACACCTGCTCTGCAGTTCAAGTGGATGGTGTATTTCCATTTGGCATTTAGCTGTCTCCTGTTACAAAAGAATATTAGGTGTATGTTTGAAGATGTCCTTTACTATTTTTCTCTGCAGCCCTGAGAAAGGACCTTTTAACTGGTTCACAGACTAAAGAATGTAGCCTTAAATTGTCAGGAGTAATTCCCTCTGCAAACTAAATGTAATGCCAAGTAACTCTCCTTATTTTTTTTTCCTCTTGTTATCCCCTCTGCCTTTGTCCCTTAGGTACTAGTGACTCAGAATGGAAACTTATAAAATATGAAGAAGAACATGCAAAGTCTCTCAGAGAATAAACAGTATTATTTCCTGACAAAAGCTGCACACTGACAATTATTGAGCAACACCACGAAATGCCAAAGATATAGAAACACTAAAAATGGAACTGACGTGATTGTGAGACTCCCACACAAACCAAGAGCACAAGAGATTCACAGGTAGGAAGGACTTGGTTAAACTCTCCTCAACCTTGCTGCTCACCGATTACATCCCCAAAGAAAGGATTTATTATTATTATTATTATTTGTGTGTGTGTGCATGACAGAGGTTAATGACATCATTTGGAGATTCTTGATACTAGCAGTCTTTTGCTTGTGTGAGCAGGGCATACATGATTTAACCCTTAAGTGCCCAGAATGTCTGAGAAGTGCTTGGTGCCTAGCACTTCCCATTTGTACAAGGATTTCTATTGCCTGGTGGTACTTGTGACTTGGTCCTCTCCTGAAGAACCTTCCTGTGTCCTCAAGGTGATCCTTTCTTTGTCTTGTTTTCCTTTCTCTGTTCTCCTTTTTCTTAATATTCGGGGGACTTTCAGTTTTTTTTTTTTTTTTTTTTTTTTTTTTTTTTAATTCTTCATTGGCATAGATTTGTAGTTAAGCAAGAAGTGGACTTTCATGTTGTTTTCTCTCCTGCCTTTTTATTTCAAACCTATTGCTTTGTACTGTGCTGCTTCCTGCAGGTAGACATTTTTGTTTAGACAACAGTGTTATCTCCTTGCATTGTCAAGGGAAACATGACCAAAATGGAATTCCATATATATCCCACCAAAATGTTTCCCTTTCCATATTAATGTTAGGAATGGCAGCTGTGTGGTGTCTTTAATTCAGAGAAAAATGCTAAACAAAAGCCCACAAATTGCAGGCCCCAAACACCAAAGATGTGGGATCTCGACTAAAACCACTTTCTCCAGTTTTAAACCATTCTCCAGTTATAATCATTAAAACCATTTACCATAGAATGGGAGGCTTTTTGTGCCCACATGTGTATCTGCTGTTTCCTTTATCATTAAAAGTTCATGCCTATCCTTGTGCCATAGTGGAGACCATCTGCAGTCCTCCTCTGCTTCCACTCAGAACATCTTCATTGCACCCACCTACTACATGGATCCCCCTTGCTTTGCCATCTTGTTTGCCATCACCCAGTCCCAGACCTCTTCTCCCTGCTTGCCACCAGACCTCTTACCCTTGTGGGAATGGTAATCTCCTCTGGCTTTCGTTTCTGCAGCTTTCTTCTCGCATTTCAACTAAAAATACTGCCACTGAATCAATTAGCTCCTCTTGCCGGCATAACGAAGTGCACCCTCACTTTAAGCTCTCCTGTGGACTGCCATTCCTCCCACTTTGAGAGACACAAAACTTTTATCATGATCTTCAGACCCTTCCCTTAGCGCCAGCAGTCGCTTTTCCTTTCTGTCTCCCTGAGCAGGACCACCTGTCACCACCCTTTATTGTGGCAAGCACACTGTTTCTGGCAACTGGCTCGTATGCTTTTCGTTTTTAATGCTCTCACTCCCTTTTAATCACTTTGCAAAGCACTGCAGCCATTCTCTGTAGCTGCCCCTTTTATTGTCTGTCTTTTTCCTCCTCTGATCGCAGCTCTTCGGGCTTACCGATGAAGCTGGTGGCAAGACAAGGAGGCTGTGATTCCTGCTCCTAATGTGCAAGCAGGAGTTAATTCAGCTCACTTAACAGCAGATCTGTTCTCTGTGTGCAGCAGAGAAGGCAATTACTGTCCTGTGCTCAGCACTGATGAGGTATCCCTTTAGGAAAATCAGAAACAAACTGGAGAGTCCAGAGGAGGAAAAAAGAGCAATTAAAGGTTAGAAAGTCTGCAATCAGGAAATGTTGAAAGCACACCATTTCCTAAGAGGGAGAAAATGAAAGAATGAGATAAAGGTTCCTTAACATGACTTCTGGTGCATTAAAAAAAAAAAAAAAAAAGTTTCCAAAGAGGCCAGCCAGCAGTGGTGCTCAGGCCCTGGGAGGGTAAGGCAGGTGGTGTGTTGTGAGGGAGAGCTGCCCTCGCCCTCCGCTCATGGCTGCGGTTGTGGCATGCGTGGGGTCAGAGCTGCCCCACGGTCTGGTGTTGCAACAGGACATGGACTTCCAACAGGAGCTTCTTGGAGGCACACCTGCTGCAGAGCAGGTTGGGTCTCATCATGACAGTGCTTTTGTCCTGTCAGCTGTCAGCAGCAGCCAAAAGCGAAAATCATAGGTGTGGCCTACATCTGCAAGTGGCGAGCTGTAACCAAGCCCGACAGAGGAGCAACACCTTTCTGTCATGCTGTCATGCTGTGGGAGCTTGTGGTAGTGCCACAAAGGCTGCCCGTGGGCTTGAGTATCCCAGGAGTGGCAAAGGCTGTTTTATGACCGTGTCTGGCCCCTGTGGCCTGGATCCAGCTGCATAAAGCGACAGAGCTTTTGGACTTATACCCACATGCAGAATAACGACTACACATGACTTCTCAGTTTAATTGGAGAAGACCTCCTATCTGAAATGGTGCCTGCTTTGCAATCAAGGCATGGATCTAGTGTTCTGTGCCATGACACCAGAGGCAGTGTTATGGTAGGGCTGACACGAGCTTAGTCTGTTGAAGGTGCTCTGACCTCACTCCCACTCTCTGCAGCTGGCCTGCTCCTTTGTAACCTCCCCAGACAAACTTCAGCGATTTGTCTGTGTCTGCTTTTGAAGCTCCAGCACAGCTCACCCTTCTCTCAGCCCAAGGAGAATGATGAGACCTGCCTTCCACAGGTGCCGGAAGAACTCTTCTGTTAACAGGCCTCTGAAAGGAATGGCAAGGGTAGAAGGCTGGAAATCGGCTTCAGTCAGGAGCCCTGACTTTGAAGACATTCTGTAGGAGCATTGTTTTTAATTGGATGGGGTTATGGCCTTCCAGAAATCATGTGCTGCCTGTAGCCTGATGATCTGTCACTTATTTTCTGCTGATACTGTGCAGGCCTCCCTGCCACTGCTTGTTTAGCATTGGTATGTGCAGCTCTCCAAGACTCTGCATGTCCTCCTTGCCCCACCACAAATTCCTCTGCAGCTGTAGAGGACTCGAGGACTTCTTCCAACCTGCTGTAACATCAATAAGAAAGAATCCTGCCTGGCTCTGCTTACGTATTTTGGCTACTTCAGAGCCCTGAGCATTTTTCTGCTGTTGCAGAGTAAATTATGCTGTCATGTGTCTCTTTATGCCCTGCTACTAGACTCCTTGCAAGGGAGTGCTAAAATCTGAGGCAGAGGAGGAGGGAGAGCACTGCCCTTCTTCTGTGCTCATAACCAGCAAGGTTGAAAGGGCTGTGGTTGATCATGCTGCTGCTGTTATTCTGCCCTGCTCTAGACATATAGGATTGTGTGGTTGCACCCTGCCTAACTCAGGTCACTCCTGCAATCTAGGGTAGCAGAGAAAGCAGAATGGCCTCTAAGCCACTGGCATTCCTGGTAAAATTAGCCTCATTTGTAGTTTTCAGCAGAAGGGACAGTGAAGACAAGCTTGCACATAAATGAGGATTCACGGCACCCAGGGTCAAGCTGATTGATCCCTCCTGGCCAAAGGGCCTAAACTTTTACCTTCCACTGATTCCAACATAGGGTGTAGTGTGGAGGCATCTGTGAAGTTATTATTATTATTATTTTTTTCTTCTTCCTATGGATTCTACTGCAGCTTTGAGGTTGTTTCCTTGCTAAAAAACCTCCTTTATGGATTACTTACAGAGTGCATACCTTAGAATCCAGGCAACTTCTCTGGGAAAAGATTGGTAAATGTTTCCATATGATTTCATATGTTCTTATCATATATAATTAAAAGGAAGTGCAAGGAAACAGCAGGCATTTTCCTTTGTTCAGAAGAGAGACAGGTTAAAGGATCAGCTTTCAAAAGTGCCTCTGAGAAGTAATGACTGTTGCTGGTATGAATGTGGTAAACTATAATTAACGTATTTGGGGAATTGAAACAGATTTTGAGAACAATGGCTTGTATTTTTATATTAAGTAAGAATATAGCCTATGTATAATTAAAAGTAAGCACTTAACTGCAATTATTCTCTTCCTGTCTACCAAAGCTATTGTTTGTTTAGAAGTGAAGAAAAGAAGGAGGGGCTGGGAGCTGTGTACATTATTGCAAAGCAAAAAGACAGATTGGAGAGGGTGTATTTGCCAATAAGCAAGCTGATGAGTGATGCACAATGGTAAACAATCTCAGCTCTCCTTTTTGCATGCTAAAGGCACTGTTAATACGATATTTTTGTGTGCATGTTGGTGAGAGTGGGGAAAAGGATGTGTACCTTTGTCCCTAAGAAGAAGATACATTATGAGTTCTCAGCTGCACTTGGAGTCTGTGGTGGGAGCTCTTGGGAATAATCACTCACAAGCCACTGCGTTTGCACATGAAGTTCTGCAATTCAGAAGACATTTCTCTCCACTGGAAACCATCCTCCATGTTTTTCAGTAAGGTAAAGGAAAATTGGAGGGTGTTGGATAGGTTTCCTCCACTGAGCAGCAGAGCTTTTTTCTGCAGGGGCAACCATTTCATTTACAGCCCCAAGAGTGACACCACATTCTCCCATCTTTCCAGTGAGTGTGCTGTGGAGTGGCACTCAGACTGGGGATCTTTGGCTGAAATTTGTCCTTTACTGTCTTCCAGCTGCTGGGACAACCAGGTGCCTTGCGAGAATTTTGCTTACGCACCTTCCTTCTCTCTGCTCTTTCCTGCTAAGGAAGCAAGGCAAAAAAGAAATACCATCAGCTACATGTAGGGGACATACAGAGACATCGTCCTTAGTCTGAGTGTGTGGCAAACTGTAATTAATGTCTGAGGGGCGAAAGTGGATTTTGAGAACCATTTTGCTGAGAGGACAATTGTCATTCTAACTGAATAGCTGTGTGATGGCCTTTATCCTCCTGCTGAATGACTGTATAATGACATTCTGCAAATCCTGAAAGGTGTGAAAAGCAACTGTGCCCCTCTGGCATATTTTTTCATGGGAGGTCCACCTGTCACTCTGAAAGCCTGGTGTGGTGAGTGGAAGATTTATCTTACACTGCTTGTCCTGATAATGCCACATTCACACAGGACATAAACATCCAGCACAAAACCTTGTGAGCGTTGGAGGCTGAATGCAGGTCAGGAGGACATGTGCTGTGTTTCTAGAAAGGGACTGCTATGGATATGTATGTGTATGGGTATTTACAAAGGAAGAAACTGAAGTCTGATGACTTAGGAAAATGATCCTACAGTGATGGGACTACACATTTCTGAAGAGGTTAGAATTTTTCCTCTTCCTTCATCTCCTTCTCCTCTATGCCTTACATCCAACAATTCATTTTCAGAATTTGGAGCATTTTATATTCACCAATGCCAAGTTGCTCTTCTGGGACAGTACTACAAGTCCAGGTGCAGTGTGCTCTTGTCAGGAACCATATCCATGCTCCACAAAAAGGCAGGGTCAGATGTGCTGAATATTAAAGGCCATGATCTTTGTGACAACTTTGGCCTTCTTGTAAAAGGTCACTACTGTGGCAGCTTGAAGCTGTGCTCACACTCCTGATTCCCCCCGGTAGTGTGTGAGAGCTCTGGGGAGAGTCATCAAGGCAGTGAATTATCTTTGGCTCTTCCAGCCTCACAGTGGGGTTATTGAGAACAGTCTGTCCTGCAAGCAGGAGGACTCACCTCCTGGTGATTGCAGGGGTCACACAGGTGGAAAAGGAGAAGGCAGGTACCCGCTTTCTCCTCACTCAGAGGGCAGTGGCGAATGGCTGTATCTTTCTCTTGCTGGAAGCATGCTTTCCTAGTACCAGTCTGTGTCTGCTGTTGAGAGTATGGCTTACACTTCTAACCGTACTTTTCTGGTAGCTGAGTTGATTTAGAAGTCAGGATGGGATCCAACAGAACACACCTTGCTTTGGTGTACAGTTTCAGCAGATGGACTGGGATTGTTCATGTCTGGTATTAATTTCAAGTTTAGAAATATATATATATGTATATATTTGATGAATGGCCACAGAGGACTGCATTATTAGACTTGAGGGTTTTAGTGCTTTCTTCCAAGTTATTATGTCCTAAATACTCAGATAGGCTGCTTTCTAATGAATGACACTTTAAATCATATTGCTAGAAGGACTCCACCTGGTTTTTAAATGTTGAACAAGTTGCTTCACTAGAAGCATCTTCCCTCCTGCTCTCCCTACCCCCATCCCCATATTCCCTCAGTCACCCACCCCCCCCTCCCTTCTTCCCTTTTCCTCTGCTATGCTGGAAAGAAGCAAGACTCTCATAGACCAGCATGCTAAACGCTGGTGCAAACTTTGCACTGCCCACTGTCTTCACCACCTCCTTTCCCCTGGTCAAGCTGTGCAAAGTTATATTTAAGAAAGTGGGTGAAAAACAAGCCTCCCCAAATCTGTGTGCCTTGTACAGCTGAAGATTCTGTAGCTGAGCTCCTAGTGGAGCCAGACACCCTGGCTGTGTTGCCATTTTTGCTTGAAGCATGGCTTTTCCTGCTGCAGTAAGGGTGGTGTCTCTGCTTGGCTGTGGCAGTGGGGTGGCCAGGACCTAGGTTGCCATCCCCAGAAGCTGATCTAGAGATAAGAGAAGCTCCCTGTCACACTACACTCTGGGGGCTGGGAAGCAAACATTTTGTCTCTGTCTGCATGTCAGGGTAAAATTTACACTGCTTCCTGCAGTGTCTCTCTGCCCATCTCTTCGGTTGCACACAAAGGTTTGCAAGAGAGAGCCCTGAGAGAAAACTGATCCCTGCAGCTTAGGGGAAGAATGGGCTCCTAAATCAGCAGCAGCCTTTGGAGGCTTATTTCCCAGCTGCTGGGCATGGATAGAGATTAAGGGTGATCGTTTAC
>CM021729.1:45514577-45532972 GCA_011074415.1 Stictonetta naevosa
ATTTATTATTTTTTATTTTTTCTTAATGCTGGCAGTGGTGTTTTTTATATATAGGATGCAGTGTCATGAAAACCTTTGTTTTCCTAAGAAGCTGAACTACTAATGACAGGTCCCTGTGTGCCTATCTTCTGCCAGCCTTGCTGTCTTGTCAGGTTTGTGTTGATTTACCAGCGCTTGGAATGATGTTCTTGGGTGAGCCAAGGAGTGATATTTTGCTAACCCATGGGCAAACTGCAAAATTTTGCCAAATATTCTGGCCATAGCCTTGTTGTAGTGTGATTGCAACAGCTGGCTTCAAAGCTGGTCCATATTTTAGGCTGGTGATCTCCTCTGGGGACAGGAGGAAATGTGCCTGGTACCTCTGCCATCTCATCAGTTGATGACCTCTGCCTGCCTCGGTGATTATACTTTCCACAGAGGAATGAGAGTGCCTCTTCCCTGTTGCACTGAATATTTCTGAAATCCCTAATGGTACACAAGTGGCCAGTGGTGCTCAGACAGCACTGTCCCATCCCCCCATAAGACTGTCACTGTCTTGTTCCTTTTATTCCTGCTCTCCTGTGATCTTGTTAAAGTTTTTAGTTTGCACAAGCAGCAGTTAAAGAGAAAAATAACCACCAATGCTCCTCACCTTCGTCCTGAGTGGAAAATTTGTGTTGTCCCATTGCTGTAGATAATTTTTCTGTGGATTCTGTCTCCTGGAACTGGTCCAGAGGTAAAAACTCTTCCTCTTAAACCATTTTCACATTACAGTCCCTCACCTCCCCAAAGCACCACTAAGCTTCACAAAGTTGCATGTTTAGCAATAGACAGTACAAGCCTGTTGATGTTAGCTGCAACAACACAGAGATCCCTGGAGGAAAACATCGTCATTTTTACTCCGTGAGTTTTGATACAACAAACACCTCCTATGCTTCATTTACCTCCTCTGTGAACACCACAAATACGGACACGCCATGCAGGAGGAGGCCATGAGTGTTACAAGCTTGTGTCTGCAACATGCTTCATAAGAATCACTAGTGGGTCAGCTCATTTGGACAAGATAAACATAGAACTGAATTTGCAATGGGAGCTTTAAATTCTGCAGCGTGATTTTCAATAAGTTCTGTCTTCACTTACAGATGTTCTGTGTTTCCAGCCTTATTGTGAAGCATCCATGCTTTGCTCTCGGATAAAAAAGCCACGTCTTCCACTCCCTGTAAGAGCTGCCTCAATGATCCCTTCAAGGAGCTTCTGCTTGCTTTTAAATGTTTTTTATCTTTTCCTGGAAGACGTTGTGGCGTATTATCATGCTACATTTTCAGAATGGCTAAAATGCTGTTAGAGCTGAAGGAAATGTCTGTCCTTTTCATACTTTTGTCAGAAATGCATTGTTAGTTTTCCTTTATCTTAGGGCAGAGGCAGTCGATAACACTGAAGAGGAGTGAAGAAATACTGCAGACTTGGATTGGGTTCAGTGTTTGTGCTGTTTATCTTTTGGAAGGAATGCTGGAATTTGTCAGTAGAGCATCTCTGAATAGCAGAGATTTTTACTAGTTGCCAGGAAAACTATTTAATTGTGTTTGTATGAAAATGATAATTATTTTTGAAACCAATAGCTATGGTGCAAAAAGAATCTGTGAAATATGTTTCAGGTTTCTTTTCTGTTTTTCATGATTTTTGATGAAAAGTCTACGTCTAATTGGTATTAATATATATTTTTTCACTTTGTTTTAATCTTCATTCTGATAAACAGGATATTGTGGGTAAAACAAAATGTTTCAAAAATGCAGCAAGACCTGCTTCTAGCCCTTCATTTCTCTGTCATCTACTGAATGGTTTCTGACTTGCTCGAAGCACTCAGACTCTTTGTATAGGCACATGTCAGTATCTCTTCAAAGCAGTGGGCTTCTTGGTTAGCGTGAGCCTCAGCCCTGCCTCCATTGTGATATCCTTCTGCTACCTGGGCCTGTCCAGTTGAAAGTTCCTTCTGCGATGAGACATTAAAGCATGGGCCCTCTTCCCCCATGGCTCCTTGAGGACAAGGTCAGATCTTGGGGAGCTACCCTTGTTGTTCTGCTGGAGGTGCTCACCGATATGATCACAAGGATATGCTGACATCGTCTTCAGAGAAGCAGTCATTCCTCTCCTTGACTGCCCCTGAAGTTAACCGAGTGTTGTGTCCTGCTTTCCACAGACATCCAAGATGGGGCTGTAACCAAAGACCTGAATCAGTAGGTTGCAAGCTCTGACACTGTGCTTGGTTTTAAAGTTACAAACCCTGTGGTGTCTTGGGGCAGATGAAGGGGTTGTAAGAATGAGATATTTGGTATTTAAACCCTGTTGTTAATGTCTGGAGCAAGTCAGCAAAAATTCTGCCACTGTGTTATTCTTCCATGCTTGAGGCCAAAGTCTGAGCAGTTGTTTGTCACCAAGCTTTCCCAGCAAATCCAGCAACAAAGCAAGGACCTGGGGCATCTCTTTATCATAATCATATTACGGGGTTCAATCTGTGAAATGATGACTGTGTAGCTGTTTTTCCAATGTTACGATTTTAAATGAAGCAGCCACAAGAAACAACCACACAGTTCTGAAGTCAGTAAATGCTAAGTCATGTGAAAGTCTCAGGAACCTCAGAGCAAATGTTTTAACAGCATCTTTTTTTCACCTATTTAGTTAAGCTATCACAAGCATGTTTCCCGAGTGATGAATATTTCAGCAGAGAAAACACGCACACTAAAGTACTCTTAAAATGTCCATAGAGTGTCAGAAAATGCTATTTCATGTTATACTTACCTTTCTTTTTCAAAGCACAACAGCAACACAAACTTGTTCTATTGAAAATGAAGTGACAAAGTGTCATATCCTTTGAGTGCATACTTTCGGACCTTCTGAACCCACAGTGATTACACATACAAGGTTCATGTGAAACCACAACCTGTTCTTAAACAGACATACAGGATTGTATAAATCTGTCTGGAATAAATGTGTGTAATCTGAGGAGACTATAGGCTCATAAATTAATGTAATGCCAAATCAGATCCTTGCACTAACAGTCTTTGGTTGTCAGTACACAAACAGCCTGTAATATCTCATGTAACTGAAATATATAGATTCCTTTCACTAACCTGAAGTGAGCTGATGGCAACAGTCGTGCCTTTATACCTTCTATCTGCCTGTTCTGGTGGAGATGAAAAGGAATGGCTCTATGCCTCCAGTTTATTGTAGACCATTTGTTACCATCTTAAGGGGGTGGTGCTCCTCTGGGGTCCATACCAGAATTAACATTTTCATCAGTGATGTGGATGATGAGATGAAGTGCACTTTCTGTGATTTGTGGGTGACAGCCAGTTAGGGAAGAATTCACATCTTTGATACACTGGAATGGGTTGCCATTCACAGAGACCTTCATGATCTGGAAAAATGAGCTGGCAGGATTTCAAGAAATTCAGTAAATAGGAATGCAAAGTCCTGCCCATGGGGTGGAATAACCATAAGTGACAGTATAGGCTGGGGGCCAATTGGATAGAGAGCACCTTTGCAAAAAGAAACTAGTGGTGGACAGCAAGCAGAAAAGCATTCAGTGTGGTTTTGAAGCAATTAGGGATAACCACATATTGGGCCACATTAGGAAAAGTGCAGTCAGCAAAAGGAGGAAAGTAATTGTTCCACTGTGCTCAGCAGATCTGAGGTCTCATCTAGAATATGGTGTACAACCTGGGAGTCTTCAGCGCAAGTGAAATATTGAAAAACTGAAGTGAGTCCAGGTGAAGATGGGGATTGGGTTGTGGGGAGAGGTGGAGAACATGGTGCCTATCAAGAAGAGTTGAGTTTATTTAGCTTGGAAGGCAAAACAGACAGAGGGTGTCTAATTCCTGTCTTAAACTGCCCATTGGAAGGTTACAGAGAGGACAAAGCCATGTGCTTCTCAGAGGTGCAAACTGAAAGGACAAGAACCAAAGGACATGTTGCAGCAAGGAGAATTTCAGACTAAACAGTGATAAAAACATTTTCACATGAGAGCAGTGTGGCCCTGGGACAAGGACCAGAAGTGATGTGGACAACCTG
The DNA here is from genome assembly GCA_011074415.1 of Stictonetta naevosa. Lineage (NCBI taxonomy): Eukaryota > Metazoa > Chordata > Aves > Anseriformes > Anatidae > Stictonetta > Stictonetta naevosa. The sequence goes on from CM021729.1 coordinate 45,518,625, forward strand.
TGCATGGAGATTTTCAAAACCCATCTGAATGAAGTGCACAACTATCTGACCAAACACTGAAGATGGCTCTGCTTTTAACAGGGTATTAGACTGAAGACATCCAGGGGTCCCTTCCAACATAAATTATTCTGTGATTCTGTGTGAATTTGACAAGTAGCTTTTCTTAAATTTTGACATGCTGATACCATCATTGTACTACAGTTGTATGGCTTCTCCTGGGGGTTCAGGCGTATGGTCTTGCTCTTCTAATCAGCCCATGTGTCCTTTAATGACACTCATGCTACATATATAAGTTTCCAGAACAGACCTTCTGTACAGCACCGGCAAGCCTGTGGAGGGAAAGGGGACTGACCATAGTGAGCAAAAACACTTCCTGTAGATCATCCTTACAAAATGGAGAAGAGCAATTCCTGAGAGGTCCTGAAACAGCCCACAGACACTCACTGGTTTGACAGCACTTTTTATTGGAGTAGCAACAGTGCCTGAAGTGTATTCTCATGAAACCTTTTTGCTATTTAAAATGGAATTTTATAAAAATGTAACTAATTAATTTCTGAAGGTAATTCCACATAGCATTCTGGAAGCAGATAGATTCAGTCCCTGCTCAGAGCCAAATCCAGTGTAGAGGTACCATTGAACCTAGAGTAATCTCTGTCTAGGGAAGAGCCACAGGACAGGCACAGGATGTTAACCTAGTCCCAGGACCACCACAATGCAGTTTCAGGCTTCCAGTCAGCATAAAAACAGCAAGTTGACCTCTTTCTGCAAAAGCAGATGAAGGTATAACTTATTTCTTATTCCCTGAGCAGGCAGAACTATGACTTGCTGGCAGTATCTGCATGTACTGGTGTCCCTTTATGCAGAAATAGTGATGAAGCAATGTGAACTAGTTTCTAAAAGATATTTCCTTGAATTCTTCATCTTCTTCAGTTTTCATAGGTATTTACACAAAATGTTACAAGTTGCTACAGGAAAATGTGGTAGGCCCTATCAGAGAGTAAAGGGTGAAGAAGAAAACTGGGCAATCGATTTTTAGCAACATACTTTGTTCACTTATTTATGAAAATGTGTTTTCTTGTGTAAGATTTGCCATATATGATCACTTGCCATATTTCTGGGTTCTTTTCTGAGTTAAAAAGTGCTCATTGCAAGTATTTGATCCTAAAGATTACGTGTGTACTGATTAATTTAGAGTGGGATATCTCATGCTTCACTTCCTCTTTATTCTCAAAGTTAGAAATGAACAAACACTTGCTATTTGCACTGAACTTTCTGTGTATATTCTTCAACATGCACGTAGGTCTAGCTCAATCTTTTTATGTTCTTGCCAATAAGTTGTTTGTTTAAAGTATGCAGAGAAAGCAAGTATGCAAGATGCATAAACACAATGAAAGTTAATTTGTACAGAAATTTGTACTAATTTGTACTTACTCTGTATTAGCAATATTGGTGTCCTTGAAAAGGGAGCTGGAGGTTTGATATTAAACATTATATGCTCTGCTATCACACATTGTGCAAACTTTGATTCAGCCAAAGGTTTTTCAGGCTGCTGAGAATCACTGGAGAAATGTATGAAAAGAGAATGAGCTTCATGCTGGAATTGTTAACAGAAGCAACATATTTTGTACCACTTACGTTTAGGAAAAAGGTTGAAAGAAAACTTTCCACACACTGTACTGTAACACCACTGTAATTTCATTTGGTAAGACTTGGGGTCAATTGATGGCTTTAATATTACGGAAAGGGAGCTTTAGTGAAGAGCGATTTCTGTTGCTAAGACAACCATCTCACGACACTGCAGTACAGCAGAAAAATGGACTATTATTAAATGATGCAGTGAAATTAATGATCTAGAAGTAACAGGGTGCCAGATCCTCGGCTGACACAGAATGAAGCTATCTTCCTCAGAAAGCTCTTCTCATTTGCACAAGGTGAAGATCTAGCTTGTATTTCACAAAGAAAAAGCTTCTGATCTTTGAAGTGCACTGTCCCTTCTTTTCAGATACAGGCTGAGACCATGGGGTTTGCTGCCGCTGGACAAGTCAAAGCTCATGACATGGGAATCAGATCCTTTCTTTCACCAGCCCATGGGAGAGCCTGGAGGAGACCACTGTCCTGCAGGCTTCAGTTTCCAAGCTGGAAAATGACAGCAGCTAACCTGACTTCCTCTCATCACCTCTATCCCCAAGGCTGGAGCTCAGCTGCCACATGGTGCACTGTCACAGCAGGATTTATTATCCCATTTATTATCCCATCATAATGTTACCTATCCATCAGTAGAGTGGCAATATTTCTGGAGACAGTACTGGTATAGTTCTACATCTCCACAACTAGTGTAAATAAACCTTATGCAGACGATTAGAGCTCAGACAGTGAAACCACTTGTACAAGTGGTGTACAAATGATGGCTGAGGAAAAAGATGCTCCACCCATCTTAAAATCCCAGATGTACGAGTAGTATTTCATCCACTGCACTTAACACATCTGTCTTCTGATATATGGGTCTAAATTTAGGGAGAGGTATGCCTCTCACCATTTTTGTGAAATTTCTCTATTTGATGATGTTTTAAGCTGCCAAGAGAGCGGGAGTTGAACCCCATGGTGCTGAAGTAAGTTTGCTCAGCTTATTCCCCTATGATCACCTGTTTTCATTTGTTTGTAACTTTATCTATTTTCCTGGTGGGAGAAAAATGAGAACCTAATTGTGAGATTTTTCCATGCTTGTTTTTCTTCCTCAGGCTGGCTATTTTGAAATGTTTAGTTTTGGATCAAATGCATTTAACATGAGCCAAAAATGTGCCCTTGCCACAAAGAAAACTAATGACATCCTGGGCTGTGTTATGCATGGTATTGCCAGCAGGCTGAGGGAGGTGATCCTTGCCCTGTGATCAACAGCAGTGAGTTCTGTACCCAGTCCAGTTCTAGACTCCCCAGTATGGACATAGAGCTGCTGGAGACAGTCCACTGAAGGGCCACAAAGCTGATGAAGGGACTGGAGCATATCTCTTTTTTTTAGAGAAGGCCTTAGAGAGCTGGGTCTGTTCAGTATGGAGAAGAGGAGGCTCACGGGGGATGAGATCGTGTACAAAAACACATTGAGGGAGGTTACAAGGAGGACAGAGCCAGGCACTTTTCAGAGGTGCCTGGTGACAGGACAAGAGGCAGTTGGCACACACTGGAGCACAGGAGGTTCACTCTAAACATCAGGAAGCACACTTCTGTGCTGTGTGGGTGCTGAGCATAGTCACAGGCTGCCCAGAGAGACTGTGGTATCTCCTTCCTTGGAGATCTTCAAAAGCTGCCTGGACATGCTCCTAGGCAACCTGCTCTATGTGTCCCTGCTTGAGCAAAGCGACTGGACCAGATGGCTTCCAGAGGTCCCTTCCAACCTCAACTGCTCTGTGATTCTTTAAGATAAAATATGGCAGGAAAGGAAGGTGGAAATAATTATTTTATTTTATTTTATTTTTTTTAACAAAACAAAACAAACAACTTAATCTCCATTTTTTCTTGGCTTTGCCTCTTTAACTTAGGTAAGAAACTAGTCATTCAAGAACATGTTTTCATAGAAGGAAATGCCTTTATATCAGTGGTGAGAATCTACCCAAAATTGTGTTTATTTCTTTCTCATGTACGTGAAGTTGTCCCTAATGAACTGGAAAAGTGGTCTGAATCAGAAAGATGAAATTCAGTAATGAAAGAGAAATCAAATACACAAGACCAGTAAAGAATAAGAGGTCACATAAAAGTGCTGTAGAAAAGGATCAGGAGACATAATTTCTTCAGATTGAGTTTATGAGATATTGTTGTGGAAATGCCAAATTTTATTATTGAATTTATAGACAGGAGCATAGTTGGCAGGACAAAGGGACCGTTCTCTATCTGTGCTTAATACTGGTAAGGCTGTATTAGATTAACTTTCAGAGGTGTATACCAGGATTTAAGAAGATACAGAGAAACTGGAGAGAGCTATAGGATAATGATAAAAGACTTAGAAAACCTGAGCTCTCAGGAAAGGCTGAAGGACTTGGATTTAGTACAGAAAAGGACATATTTGAACAGGACTTGGTAAATCTTGGTAAATCTTGGTAAAAGTATGAATAGATTGTTTTGAAGAGAATGGTTATCAATTGTCCTTTCTATCCAAGCAGAGTACACTACAACCCTCCCAAGGTTGTCCCAGAGGATACCTGTAGCAGAGGGACTGCCATTTGACCCCTTCCTAAGGTGAGTGTCCTGGCACCAAAAATGCTTGCTGCAGGTATTGCTTCCATTTCAAATATGTTTACCCTGCTGATATTAACCAATAATAGAAGAACACAAGAAGTCATGTAACATGTAATAAGCACATGGGAAGAAGATTTTTTTTGGTGATTAGGCAAAAGGGTGAATAAGAGAAGAAACTCCTGCCTTAGAATAAACAATATGTACTTAGATAAAACAAAGAAACACAAAACCATCCAACTTCATATGGAGAGTCCAAACATATACTGTGACAGAGCTTGACCAAACAGTTTGGTGGGATCTATAGACAGCAAAATGTGAGTGCTGTCGAGACCTAAGCAGTAGAAAAGCATGAATTCTGAGTAGTTACTTGTCCTTATTCCCTGAAGAGATTTGCATTTTTCTTGTACTAAGAGCTTGACCTGTTCAAATGAGCCCTACTTGCAACACAAGTCTTTAATTTAATTTGAGTCACTTGTCAAATGAAGCTAGCTAAAATACTAGCTTGTTTTTCTGATGTAATATTTTTCTTTTATTTTCATATTTATTTTTACTAGGACATCTTTTTCTGAGTATTTTTTCTTCTTCATCCTCTATCATATCTTAAAATCCAGTCTTTCTTCTCAGCCTCTCCCACTAAATTCCTTGTTCATCTCTACAGTCAACTACTGTAGGATCCACCTACCCAAACCCACCCAATTGTTAGTCATCTCCCCACCCCACCATCTGCAGGCCATGCCATTCATGGCATCAAATCCTTGCTCATCATATTTCAGTTACACATATCTTCTTTTCAAGGAATGGCTTATTTGGATGCTGTGCTTCTGCTTCCTTCTTTCTGCACATCTCCCCTGCTTAACCCTATGCCTATCTTCAAAGTTACTAACTACAGTTAATAAAATTATAGGAAAGACTAGAAACAGAATGCAAAGAATCAGGAAATGTGAGGAAAGAAGGGCAAACTGTTTGAACAACCTTTGTTGGATAGTGACTGAGATGGTCTAATACTTTGGTGTGGTGCAGCTTTCACCCTTCATTTCTGAGATCCAGGTATGCACGTAAGGTGATGGCTGTACAATCCTGTAAATAACTTTTGAAATGTATTTGTTGCTATCTACCATCCTCATATGAAAGCCGATGACCCGTTCAGGACATTATCTGAATGAGACATCTCAGATCTTGTTTGCATCTTGAGAGAGAAATCTCACCAGTGAACTCAGAGGCCCAGAGGTTTCTGGATGCTAGGATTTTGCAGTAAGTTGGGCCCTGTTCTTTGCAAATGTAAATGTAAATTTAACTCATTGTGAAATGCAGTGCTGGTTACAAGTGTGTAATGTGAAAAGAGACTCTGGTATTTCAAGGGCAGGTGTGACAGGAACAAGATAGAGGAAGGTATAGCAGTGACCTCTTAAAAACAGCAGCAGGCTGGGCTGCAGCTTATTTGAGTACTGTAAAGGCTATGCAATTGCAGAAAGAGACAGAGGTGATTAGGGCAGAGCTGCCCACTCATGTAATAGAGTGGGAGTGCCAGCATGCGGCAGCTGCCTGCTGCACAGCTGAATGCCTGCAGCATTAGGCAGAGGGGTATAGTTGCTGCCAGCTGGAGAGTCAGGTGGGCCAATGCACAGCTAAGTCCTTATCCCTCCACCGATGGTGAGGGAGAAGCTAGAGTTGGATTTTTGTATGTGTCATGCATGATCATCTTTGCTAGAGAGCAGAGCAGGGGACCAAATGACTTCCATCTCACTACCCCTTTTCTACTTGGCAGCTTACCTGAGCCATATGTCCCACTTGTGTATGCATGTTGAGCACCAAGAGCTCTCCTGGGATGGTTCCCTGGTTGATCAGGAACAAAGTCATGCAGGGACAGTCCAGGCAGGGCTGCTCGCTGGGGCCCTGCTTCACCTGGATCCCAGCAGCTCACAGGGACGTTGCTGATCATCATGCAAGGGTGAGACCGCAGGGCTCAGAGCAATGTGAGTTTTGGAAGGAAGTGTGGAGCCTCTTTTCTTCTGCTGGCTGTGGGAGGGAGGGTGAGCAAGAGAGAGCTTATTTTAAACCTGAACTAAGTGATTTTAACGACTTCTTTGAGGAAAGAAAAGACACATTCTGTAGTCTTCCTGAGTAATTTAAAGTGACAGAATCCAGTGAGAGACAGCAATGTTTTATTAGGCATAAAACCCTGAAAAATATCTCACAGTCGTAACCCTGAGACAGAAATAGAGGTGAAAAAATTCTGTAGTGCTTTGAGTGGCTTGGTAATATCGGTACATGCAGTCCTGCCTTTTCAAAAATATGTCAGCCATCAGCAAAAGAAGGAGTGTGGCAGGTGAGAAGCCTGGTTCAATCAGGCATGGAGAAGCTTTCTCTGAAATTTCTCCTGCAGCAAAATGCCCTCTACATCTCAACCTGGAAGAAGTCAGAGAAGGAAAAGAGCTCTTCTGCCCATTCCTGCGGTAATACCCAAATCAGAAGTCATTTTGCAAACAATTTGTGTATTTACCGAAAACAACATCTGAAGCAGTTGCTGCTCATAGGGAAGCAGCAAGATGTTTTAGGAAAGGAAACAGGGAAACACGGCACTTTGCAATCTGAGAAACACTCAAATATGCTAAAGAAGCAAGTGCCAGGTAATAAGTAGTGATAGGGTAAAACAAAAGGAGGGCACAGGAGTTTTGGCGATGTTGAGATCTAAAGAGGGATTCAGTCCCATCTGCATGTAATGCAGCTGTATCTGCTACCGTACGAGGGACACTGAAAGGTACTTCTGTTGCTTACCGCAGTGACAGCAACCTTTCCAGAATGCTACAGGGAAAGAACACTGGTTAGGCCATTTTCTACAGTTTTCTTTACAGATGGAGTTTTAAGTGCTTTACAGCTGGTTTTCTGGGTGGTAAATGGCAATAACACAGCCAGGCAGGCCGTCAAGCATGAACTGTGAGCTGTTGTTTGCGCTAACGGTACCTGCTGCTTTGTGCACACAAGGAGTTTGTCAGAACAAGTACGAGCATCTCAGAGGCAGCAGCTTGTGCTTAGCAATATTGGGACCCTGGAATGACTTCTTGTCATGCAGATTTGGGTTGACCATACCACCATCCAACCTTTCCACCCATGGGTCCAGCATCCAGCCTCACCACTCGTGGGTCCCTGCTGAGGTTTTATCTCCATGATGTTTCCAATTTACAGGAAGCATGCTACTCTTCCTGACTGAGCAGTGGTATACCTGAATGAGTCTTTTTGTTCTTCACAGCCTGCGGCTAAATGTAGACGTAGACCAAGAATTTCCTCATAATTCTGTGTGCAGGCTGTGAAAGTGCCTTTTTTTTTTTTTTTTTTTTTTTTTTTGTGTAGAACCTGCAGGAATGCAGTGATTACATGAGAGATACTTGGTGTCAGCTTAATGAGAATTACATATTACGTCTGTCTTTTAACCCCTCCACTCTCCCTCTGCTTATGAGACGAGTGAATAATTAGGAAGTATATGCCTCTTCACAGAAATTTTTATCAAGTTAAGGTTTTCTTCTATAAACAGTTTCCCCCATCCCCCACCCTCCTTATGAGACTTTTCTATGGTTTTTGACTTGACTAGAAGCAATCTGAGGTTCTCCTGCCCTGTGCAAGAAGGAGGCATCAACATCATTGCTGGTCCAGAGATGTTATGCAGGTATGTGAGTACAGCAATCTATTTGAGGGTAACCAATCTAGCCAAGAGGCAGGATGGATTAACCATTGTGAAGCACCAAACTAAGGTGTCCCCACTACTTCTGTTACCTCAGGTTTCTCCATATAATGCTTCATCATACTTCATAAACTCACCCTTGCATTCTGTGTGAGTTGGGTCAGATCAGCACTGACGATCTGAATAATTTCATTGCAGCCTGTGTTGTTTGGGGGTGTGTTTTCTAAGCTTCCTCAGGAAGGATGGGATGAAAGGCTGCTTCCTTACAAGTCTACCCTCATTCAAAGTCTGCTGCCTTCTGTAGCTGCTTGGGAGACAGAGCCAAGCCAAATGGCTGCACTTCTTCACTCGTATCCTGAAGTCAAGCATCCGTTTTCAGATGTGTGGAAGAGATGCCCACAGGCAAAAAGGCAACCACTGCAAGCCTGCAGAGCACCAGGTATTGTAGAGAAAGTGGAAAAGTGAGGGAGTGCAGGTAATGCTGGAGAGGAGAAGCATGTTGCCATGGCATGAAGAAAGCGAACAAGGGATGGATTTGGAATTATGAATGAGTGCATCAGGGCAGGTCATGGTGATAGGAGATGGGCCAGCTGTGCTCATAGGTTCCTGCCCAGAGAGGCAGGACTGAGAGATGGTATTTCCATCCTCATTGGCAAACCAAGATGTGTCAGGGATTTGGTGAGAGCTAGAGGAGCTGTTATGGTGATGTGAGAAACTCCTCCAGTGCCCCGATTTTCAGAAAGGAGCAGAGTTCTGCTGGGAAGCACTGCTAGGGACACAGCATCAAGGCATGCCCTCCTCAGGAGCTGGGCAAAACCCTCTGGTGGGAACCCAGGCAAGGCAAGATACCTGAGGGATGGTGGGGGGGTGCTGTTTGAGAAATCATAATTCAGAGATTTGAAGGAATCATTCTAAAGTTCAGATAAACAGAAATTTTGTGCTTTGAAAGTGTAGGGAAAGAAGATTAAAATTTCCCACAGCCTATAATTCTTGCCCTCTGCTCAGCTTAACCTGTTTCCAACAAGTAGAAAAGTGGCAGCTGTTGTTAAAGCATTGTTCTAGTCTTACATATAAAGAGCTGTGCAGCTCACAGAAGTCTTAGCAGAAAAAACAAATAGATAAGGACAGATACTTCCTTTGCTGGGTATAGCTATTAATTTTATTCCTGTTTATTATGCTCCCATGGCGATATGTCAGGGAGAAGGTAAACAAATTTCATATCCAACCAGCCAGGTAGAGTTACAACTACTTGCATAAGCACTTGCAGCTGACTTTGCAACTGAATGTATTATACACACACTGGCAGAGGCATAAGGAGGCACAGACAGTTCAGAAGTTGGGCTGAGGACCTGACTTACATTTGCTCTTCTCCTCTTTCAGTCCTACAGTGAAGAGGATAATTTCATCTCTTTGCCTGGTGGGGGTGGATCTGGGGAGATGGCAATACCAAAGATGACACAAAGATAGCCTCAGTGAAGGCAATGCTTCTGGATTCTTGTAGAGGTGGGATGTGTGTACCCTTCTCCCTTTGCTTGAGGGGCAGGCATCTCTCTGGGTCTAGACAACAGTACCTTCCATGATCCCACAGAGAAGCCTGTGTTTTCTCCCTTTTTTTGGGAGAGGATTGGCAGTCTTCCAATAGGGCAGTGCCCAGCTGCCCAAAAGAGCAGACATGCTGCTTTCTGCTAAGTGGACCTCAGTAAAATCACCCTGTGCAGGCTCTGTGAAAAGCAAACGAAGTAGCACTCATTCAGGTACTTGTGTAGGCCGGCCTCCTCACAGCATCCAGGTTCTTCTGTGATAGACAGCAATGTCAGAAAGGTGAGATCTGAACATAGTTTTGCATGCAGCGAGGAACGTAGGTCACATGAATCTTCCAGCAGAGCATCTTCCATTATCTGTGCTCAGTCAGGATAAAGGAGAAAGTGAAACTCTGACATTGCCAGTGTTATGCAGATTGTGTTTTCATAGATTTTTCTTTTGAGAGTGGAGTGACTTGCCAAACCTCTGAAGTGACATGTGATTTGGAGATAAATTTCCATATGCTGTTTAAACCTTGTTACTATCACAGTTCACCTGTCATTTGTACAAAGAATACAAGTACGTTAAATTGAAATTTCATCAACATGTAGAGTTACTACCTTGTAGAAATTGCCTCCCTGCAGATCCCTCTTCCCATTGACTTTAACTCTTTTGCACTGCAAAAAGTAACACTGGGATGCAGCAGATAACTTGAAGGTTACTAACAGGGATTTATGAAGTTCTCAGTATTTATAACACATTCATGTTACAGAAACAAAATGCTTTGGCTGGGCAATTGCTCATGGTGTCTTTCAGTTTTGGTACGCACCTTTTCATTGCTCTTGTTAACTCTCTCATTTCATCATTCCCAGCTGTTCAGTAAATGGATTTATTATGTTCTTGACTTTGGCCAGATGTTTTAACAACAATAATAGTTACAAAATAAATACTTTTTTTTTTGGATAATGGTCTTTGTAACACTGAGTGTCTCCTGGAGACAGAGGGACAGTTGTTTGGCCTGAAGCAGAAGAAACAGTCACAGAAAGATTCACTGGAACAACCTGAAAAGCCTGTGAAATCTTCATTAGGTCATTGTTTTTGTGATCATGGGGCTGATGGCAATTCCTGGATTTGTGCCTGTTCACCTCTTGCACTTGGGACTTTTCTGATTTGCTGTTATGACAGCTGGAGTGAGACAGGTGTGCCTTTTGGTCTAGTAAAAGGAAAGAAAATCAGTATTTCAGCATTTAAATATGATTGTATACAAAAAGCTACTTTTGACTGCCTGCGCCCTGGCTTTCCTTTCTAGAAGCACGGCATAGATTTTTAACTAGAGAATAAAATACTGCTTTTCCCTGAAAGGTTATACTTCTGACATACCATTTTATTGTTGCACTTGCTTTGATTTTGTCCCTTATCAAATTTTTTGTACCAGTATTGTCTTTTTTTTTTCCCCATAACTTATAATCAGATTGTGATTTCTCTAGGTAAAGAACACTTTTGTGCATACACCACTACAATTTAGGGGGGAGGAAGGGGTCAGAATATGTGACAGTAGTTAATTTTGGGCCTTTAGCCATTATTGCAGTACAATAGTAATAATAATAACATGAGAATTTCCAGAATTTCACCACCACAGGGAACATGACATAGCTTCCTACCCTGAGTCCCACATTCCTTTTAAAAGGAGCTAGGTCTGGTTCTCTTGCAGTCACAGAACAATTAGAAAGCAGTATGGATGTTATACATTTTTTTTTTTTTTTTTTTTTTTTTTTTTTTTTCCTGTTTGAGACACCAAAGGCATTTAGAGCTCCTCATATAAGTGGATCAATTATTTCCTGCCATGTATTTATGGTCAGGTAGTTATTAGCAGTGAGTTTTATTTATCTAGATTGCCTGAACAGATGGACCCTTATTCACGTTATTGTTTTGGGAGACAAAAAAGCCACCTGAGAACTCTCGGGTAGTCAGCTTGAGCTCAAAAGCTCTTTGCATTGAAGAGGCTGAGGGTGTGCACCAGCCCCAGGGGAATGTCTATCCACCACACGACTGTGTGGCTGGAGTTGGCAGTGGAGTATTTCAGAAGCTTGTCTGTCTTAAATAGCCACCCAAGTTAGGGGCAGGCCTGCACTCACACCAACCACACCAGAGCAATTCCTAATCCATTGCCCTGAAGGTAACAGAGAAAAGAGTCAAGCTGTGGTAGGGGGTGCTCCAGTGTTCCTTGGGAAGGACCCTTACAGGTCAAGTTCAAATCAGGTACTCAACTTTCCAGGGTTTAACCAGTCTCTGTATACTGCTATGCCTATGTGAGCAGGAGCACCAGGCCTGCCAGGCCTGACACCTTGGCAGACCACCACTCTTCCTCAGTTGCGCCTTGTCCTGACTATCTGCTCCCCTATGTGATCAACACCATCATTTCCAGGCCTTTTTGCACAAGGAGAAGCTGGCTAAAAGCTGATGCTGTTGCACCCACAAAGCAAGTGCCTAGAAGGGCTTTGACATCCCGAGGATGTTGTAGCATGTCTCCATTTGTTTGGTGAGGCACACCACGGAGCAATGTCAGTGCAACGCAGGCTGTGCTCTGAACTGTGCACTGTTACTTGGTGGGATACCTCTGTCTGTTTCACCAGAAGGAAGTGGGAGGTGAGGATGTCTGCAGAAGGCAAGCTGAGGAGAAACAATAACCAGCAATCCTCAATGGTGGCTGCTGAGAAAAGAAAGGTGTCCATGTGGCTTTTTCTTTCAAAAAATATACGTGGGCAGAAGGTGCTAGTGACAGCGAGAGAAGAAAAGGGGGTGGGTGACAATAAATGAAGAAGGTCACAGTGAAAATGCTCAGAGGAAAAGGAAGAAATAAATGAGAACTGGAGGTCATACGCAGAGCGCATGAAAATCCCCAGCTGATTTTCACAAGATAGATCTCGGTTGTCTTGCAGCGATTGTGATGCTTTGGAGGTCATACCATGAAAAGTGAGGCAGTTTTGTGGGAGCAATATCGTGCGACTGATGCGCTTCTGGAAGAGAAAAAAAGTTTTTAAAAAAGGGCAATAAAGCTGGTTTGCTCTGGTGAGAAGTGTTGGGAGGCTGAGAGGAATTGGAAAGTTGCATGTGTGCCTTGGTATTGCAATGTGGAGACTTCTCCCTGTGCCAAGGCACCTGCTGCTGTGGGGCAGTCTCACCAGGCATGCAGGTAGCTGTCATAGTCCTGAGGTACATTGCTTTCCCTGGTCTTGGTAGCCTTGGGCACTAGGATGGGTTGTTTTCAGAAGTAACAAGACTATCTGTGCAGGTTCTGGGGGTCTGTGTGCCACCTTCCTCTGCAGAACGCAAACACACCCTTGGTGTATCAAACTTCTCTCAGGGCTCTGGTGCTGGACCGCCTGAGCTCCTGGGAGCCTAAGGCTATGGTTTATGACCCTGATCTTCATAATTACAAGCATTTGAGGTATCATCGTACGTGACATTTTTTTTTCTTTCATAGTGATATGGACCACAAAAGGAAAATTAAGGCTGCGGGAAGCTTCCAGCAAGTCATTACTTTGCAGTCATTACCCTTTTTTTCACCCATGCAATGACTGTTTCCATGGAGACTGGAGCAAACCAGTGGCTAAGAGAGTGCATTCTGCTGGTTCCTGTTTCCACAGAAACATGTATACTGGATTGCCAGAAATGAAGTTACTGTTGCCCAGCCAAACTCACCAAGCGAAGCTGCTTGGGAATAACAAGTTTCCTCCCAGTTTTGTGCTCAGGTAGTCAGTTGCAGAGCATCTTGAAGTGGCAGAGCAGCTATGATGGATGATTCTTCCACAGGTGGAGTGTGCTAATCCCATGAATTTTTACTGGTTGTAGTGTGGATTACCAAAACCAAGACACCATATATTGCAACCCAGAAAACATTACTTGTGTAATGAGGCTAGAATTAAATGCTGCAAGGAACAAACAGTGATTTCTGTGCAACCAGAGCGTGCCCTATTGATGTAGTTTGGTGCCATCCTTGCTAGGCTGTGAGAGCAGGTGTAATTGCCTTGTATGCACACACGATATATGTGCACTGTTGGGAAGGCCAGCCAGTATAAATAGTGTAAGGATTTCCCACAGACACATGCTTGTTCTCTGCAAAATCTAGGGGTAGCCACAGGGATACAGTTATTGTCACTGTACATGCTTTTGGAAGACCTAGAAAATCATCCACTTAGATGATTTGTGTTTACCACCATTAAAAACCTCTCCTCCTGGTATAACTGCTCAGGTTGTCTTGGTGTTTGGTACAAAACAGTTTGAATTTAGGAAGCCGTCAGTTGGCTGATGTGAACTTTGAGATAGATAATTTAGGGAATATACTGTAGCGCACAACATTTTCAGAAATTGAGTTCATTTAGATGTCAGAAAAAAATAAGGTTTGACTTAAATTCTTATCAATCTTTGTACAAACTGTTTTATGTGTAACAAGTAGCTAGCAGAAATGTTGGTCCCCCATGTGGCTATAAATATATAAGACTTCCTGTGCCTCTGTTCAGGATGTTTCTGTACACTGGCATTTCTCGATTCTATCTAGAAGATGCACATTTTGGATTGCAATTACTCTGCTCTTTAGACAAATGCTCCAGGCACAGCAGGTCACTGGAGGAAGGCATGAGAAATGGTATCCACTCTAGCTAACATTGACTTCAAACAGGGCATTGCACCAATTTCATGTTGACCCAATGGCATTTCTTTAGTGTTTTTTTTTTTTTTTTTTTTTTTTTAAAAAAAAAAAAGACACTTCCAGGCATGTGTTTTTAATATGCAGGATTGTCATTAATAGACATGAAGGTCATCAGGAGATATTTTTTATCTCACAAGTCTGATATTTACCTTCAAAATGCCATTCACTGTAGCTATCAGGTTAGGTATTTTGTAAATCATTCCAATGATGAAGGCC
>CM021729.1:45537102-45568331 GCA_011074415.1 Stictonetta naevosa
TTTTTTTTTCTTCTTTTTTTTCTGTGTTTAGTGTCAATTCTAGGGAATGAGGCACTATTTCTTGGTGTTCTGATTTGTGAGAAGTATTCTTATTGTGTGAGGCATATGCTGGTATCCTGACAGAAATAAAATGACTTATACAATATTACACAAACTCCTTATCGTTGATATCTTTTCATTTACAACTCATCTTGCCAGACTTTGGCATGGGCTGCCTCCCAGCAGGGAGGCTCCTGTAACAATTACTAAATGATATTTAATAGTAATTGCCTGAGTTACTTCATACACTTACTAACAAGTCAATACTTTTCTGCTTCCTAGCAAATATATCTATTGATTATACAGACTGGCAAACAGGAGATGGGTTCAGAGGCTAAAAGCTTTTGAGTATGGGTTTTTTCAAGACACCAGATATTGATCAGTGCTTTCTAAATATGTATCAATAGATGTATCAATAAAATACATTTGTGCTTCTGTAACAATGGAGAAAATAGAGACATAATAGTTCATAGAAAGCCAAGGTCATGTTAAAGAGATTGTGTTATTTATGACCACTTCTATCTCTTCGTTGAGTACATGTGCAGGATGGGCTTATTTCCAGTGCTGATGAAATTGTATAATATACGTGTGAATACCATGCTGAGAGGGACAATGTGACATATAACAAGGGAAGAAAATTAATTTCTTCACAGGTCAACTGCCAATAGAAGAGCAGACAGGAAGTGAAGATCATTACTTTTATGACAGACACCTTAAGGACTGATCAGCTACAAAAACAGATGAACTTTCTTTTCATACTTACACTGTGTACTCGGGTCAGTGTACGCGGACAGGAGCAGAGCGCTGCCTCTCCCCCCAGACTTTATGAAGAAGCCTGCTGATCTTTAATGAGCCCACCTGTGGGTGCCCACCTCAGCTGTGATTTACAGGTCCAGTTTCACCCGAGAGCTGCTGACCTGCAGGAGGACCTGCGAGGCTGTACCCAGAGACAGGTTGAGAGCTGAGCCCTGGCTAGTTGGCAGAGCCAGCAGAGGTCAGCCCTCACCCAGGGTCATCCATCAGGCTTGCAGAGGGATACCTCCCCGCAGAGAGGAAGAGATTGCTGGGCTAGTTGAAGGCCGAAGGCAGAGATAAAACCTCTTGGAGACAGCCTGTTCCTGTGGTGTCTGCCTTCCTGGCTGGGGGTGCAGACCCATGGTCACAATGGCTCTCCATGTTTCTCTCCAGGTTGTCTGCAGCACTGTGTGATCCTCGCATGCATCCTCACAAAAGTGGCATAATCTCACCCGGAATGATGACTTCCTTCTCAGCTGGAGCTTTCAGCTGAAATGGACAGCTTCCAGAGGAGATTCTGTATGCTGCGGGCTGGGAGTGGGGGTGCTGGTTGGGAAATCTGTTCCAGCATTGTGGTGGGGGTTAAACTAGATGGCTGTCATCTGGCCTTGCAGAGAGCAAATAATGCCTCATTGCCTCGTACCAGTTTCATTGTGAACAGCTCTTTTGAAAATATTGTGGTAGCTATATATAAAGCGGGGTGTTGAGGTTTCTATTTTAGATTTAATTTTGCTCCTTAATAACAATGTGCAGTAGATTTACCAAACATAGCACTCTCCAGGCTGAATTGTACTTGCTCAGCCTGATGTACAAAATCTTAAATGCATCTAAATAACACCCAGCTGGCATAGTTCAGACTGTAGCTTTCTGTACCACTTTTGTGTATGGTACAGATGTGGCAGACAAATCTAACAAACTTTGGGGGGAAGCATTGGATGTAAATTGGGAACAATTAACAAAAAGAATGGAAAAATCCTCCCTGAAATAAAAATTCTGTTCAGAGAGCCTACGTGTGAGTGTAAGCACCCACTGCTTGCCAGAGGAAGGTTTAGGGCTGATTATGTTTTAAGCCTGAGAAAATCCATTCATTAGAGACGATGTAGTTTTAAAAATATGCCTGGTTCTCAGACTTGTGTACCTGTGTGTTTGCAGATCTAGGCTTTGTGTTCTGCCACCAGAGACTGTGTTTCCACAGCCGGTTTCAATTCCAGGCTGTTAATTGACTGCGGTGCCAAGGGATGAGGATTAAGGTAGAGTCTGGGCTGTGAAGCAGGCACACCGGGGGGGGATGACAGGATATCTGGTGGGGCTCGGAGAACACATTTGAATGCTACCCCTTCCTCCATTACCTGGGCTAATGGACCTGAGGTTGCCACAAGATTTGGGTCAGCCTCTTCCAGTGCACTTGCCTGCAAGCAAAGGCAGGACGATGAAGGTAGTGGCTCTCACCTGAAGGCTGCCAGCAGCCGTGGGCTGTGGTCTGGTGCATGTCTGTGGCACAGTTTGGCTCAGCACCCCTGCCAAGCACTGGAACCTGTCCAGCTGTACCAGGACTGCAGCAGGAACCCTAGCTGCACTGCTGGAAACACAGGAACTTGTAGTTAACAACTGACAGCAGCTTGTAGTTAAAAACCGGCAGGCTTCTGCAGCTTTCTGGTATCATCCAGGCAGCTCACTGCTCGGAGAAAGCTGCTAATACAAAGGCTATTGATTTTAACCAGACGAGCAAAGCCCAACTCCACAGACTGGCTCAGCATCACCAGTCCCAAGAGAAACTGTGTTTCCTTCGGTAAATCTCCCAGGCACAGTGCCACCAATGTTTTCTGGGCTGTGCACCAGTGCTGCTAAAACTCCACCTCACCTTAGAGCCTCAGACGGGCTGCCCCCTGATGCAGCACTGCCTGGCTCATAAATCTCAGATTCCTTTTTGCTGTGGTCCTGAAAAGTCCTTGCAGGGGGCTGGGATGAGTGGTGAAGCGAAGGCAAACCAAAGCAGCATGGTGATGGAGCTGTGAGCCCTTTCTGCCTGTTGGGGTTGGATGTCAGACTGCTGTCCAGGTCACTGCCCTCAGGATGTATCAGCACCAGACATCCCGGGGTTCTCTGCTGTGGCATGGGGACCTGCTGGTAGCAGGTTACTCTTCAGGGTTGTGATTTTGCTCGAAGGTGTTCATTCTCTCTTCCTGTGTACCCTCAGGCTGCGTGGCAGGGTTTGGCCTTCTGCCGTTCCTGAGCTTCGCCGCGAAGGGTGGCCTCGTGGTCCTCAAGGTGTGTTTTGGCACCACCAGCCATCACACTGGATAGCCCCCACGTGGGGCTAATTCCACTCATGTGAGAACAGAAGAAGAAGAGGAAGTAGGACTCATTGTCAAAGTAGTGGAAAAAACGTCTTGGCAACCTGTGTCACAGCAGCTGTGTCTCCTGTGTCCCTGCTCTCCCAGCTTCCAGAGGAGTTACAACTGGATATTTGCACAACACACAGGGTTCATAAAACAGTAATGTTCTCACATGAATGTTTCAGTTATCCTGTTCCATTACAGATACAATGATTTTTGCTCCCTCTAGTCTCATCACAATGTCTTTTCCCGTGATTGCAGATGGTACATGGCGCAGCCCTATTTTTCTTTGTGATTCTGGGCAGCTTTCAGCTTTCTGCAAGAATTAGTGATATAGGTGTCTCTGTTTCCTCATTTCTGGGTGAACTGGCATCTGAGCCTCACTGGCCAGCTCTTTGGCTCTTTTTACAAAGCAGGTATTTCTTAGTGCCAATCTCTGCACCAGAGAAGTCTTGTTTTTAAAGCTCCACCTGAGACAACTCACCTCCACTTTTGGTACCTATGGCCCAGGCAAAGACTTTAGATCCCTTTTGATTTCTGGCACTGTTGTTTGCTGGGGGAATACGCCTCCAGCCTTAACATCTGTGGTGTCCACGCAGAAGCGTTTTCAGTAGCAGGAAAGACGCTCTCATTTCTGCCTGTTGCTGATTTGCATGTCTTGTTCGTGCTCTCATGTGGCTGAGCTCTAGATCTGCTACTTTTCATGCTGCTTCGTCTGACAGTTTATGCAGACTTTTCAATACTTTGCCCAGACATTATCGCTTTTAGCATTGTGTGGCTTCCAAGACCTGGCAGATGTCTATTGCTTTTTTGCAAGCACAAATCCGTCTCCCTTAATAACCTCTCTCCCAGCCTTTTGTCAGTCACATGGAACACAATTTTGTCTCTAAGCATATCATTTTCAGTAATCTCAGTCTCTTGCTACTGCTCATTCTGTCTCGGTATGGCTATACACTTGTCGATCCCATTTGTTCCAACATGATGAGGCCAAAATTGGTGCTGCTCAAATACAATGCTCATTCGAGGGTTACAGTGTTTCCTAAATATTTTTGAAGTGTCCAACAAAATACATTTGTCTTCTAGCTGCTGTGCTGATAGCATGTGTTGATAAGCTTCAAAGGCTTCTTCACCCACTATGTGGGAAAAAAAACCCTCACCGCTTGAAAATTTTCTTCTGTTTTACTTAACTTTCAGGCTTTCATCAATCAGGTGAAAGTATTGTTCCCCTGTCTCCTGTTCTTTGCTGCCAGCCGATAGCTGTAATGACTGCCTGAGTAAGTCTGGGATGCACTGCTTTTTCTTTGGGGTGCTTTTAACTCGTTTTCTGCCTCATGCACTCTCTCCATCCATTTTCCATTTAAACCAAATGTTGGAATCCATGGTGGGTCGTATGAATATTGCTAGTATGATAATAACATTACAATTAAAATTCAGTCTATTACAGTGCTAAGATTTTGCTAATGATTATTCAGAACGTGGCTGAAATGTGATATCCCCCTTCTTGCTATGGTCATAATGCCCCCTGCCCCTCCCGTCTCCCACCTAACATTTTCCTGCCAAAAAAAATAGGAATAAACAATGACCTTGCACAGTGACTGCTGTGGAGCACTGTGCAGGGAGGAGCCATGTCTGACGGCTCCAACCTCAGCCCCTGGGTGCAGCAGCAAGCTGGACCCTGGACCCGTGGGTAGCAGGGTGGTTGCAGACCCAATTTTAATTAGAATATTACCATCATACTAGCAATATTCGTGCGGTGCATCCCAGACTTACTCAGGGGCAGGGTGGTGGAGCAGTCTTGGGTTAGAGCTACATGAGCAGCTATGCTGGAGAACAATGTGCTGTCATGGCAGGTTCACTCATAAATGAGGAAACAGAGACACACATATCACTAATTCTTGCAGAAAGCCACTGCCCAGAATCACAGATTAAAACAGGGCCACCACTTTTACCATCTGCAATCACAGGAAAAGTCATGGTGATGAGACTGGAGGGAACATCCAGTGACAGGGGCTATTCCCTTTGCAGGTGGAGGGCAGGGAGCAGAGGAGAACCTCAGCAGCCTCCCTGCAGCGAGCATTGTGTCTTCCTTGATTCTCCAGGCAATCCTGCCAGTGAGACCTAGTGGACAGAAACACTGAAATCCATATTTTCTGCTCAGAATGCAAAAAGCAGAAGCAGCAGAAATAAATCTGAAAACTACAGGTGCCTTTGGGGAGGCAGGAAGGCAAATACTAACTTGAGTCCAATCAGGAGAAAATGGCACCAGAGTACAGCTCTGTGCACATGCGTTGCTGATAGCAAGCTACAGAGCCTGTCCTGCCAGCAGCTCCCTCTGCATCACGTAGGTTCCCCAATGACCTCAGTTGTAGGCATAAGAAAAACAGCCAAGAGCTTTTAACAGTAATAGAGTCCTTGTTCCACGCTGGGTCTGGCTGTATTTTGAAGAAATTCAGTTACCCCAAATAAACAGGTGAGGAGTAAAGCTAATGGGCAGCAGAGGTGGCTCATTTTGGGGAACAAAAAAAAAAAAAAAAAAAAAAAAAAAGTGTGGTGAGCAGTTCTGCTTTCACAGTGGGCTTATTTTGTGACCTGCTGGCAGAGGCTGGAGGAAGCCCTGAGGAGTGGGGACAATGTCCTTGGGGTGGGCTGGGCTGCCACCAGTGGCTGGTGCTGCTCCTCTGCAGCCATCGTCATCTCCTATGCAGCCATCATCATCTCTGTAGCACCCACCCATGCCTGTCTCTTTTAATACTTCAGATAAGCTGTGAATCTGCATTAAATCTGCTACTGGACCTCTCCTAATTTTTCTGTCTCCCAGTGTCCTTCTTGAAGACATGCTATGAGCATTGATAGCCTTTTGTCCTGATGTTAAAGAGGTTATCTGCAGAAACAGAAGTGGTTATTGGCAGCTCAGGATAGATGGTTGGAGAAATCCTTTCAAGTGATTTAAAACTCTAAGAAAGGCTTATAAATGGGATTTCCAATAATGACGTATTATTTAATAGTGAACTTAGTGATCAATTCTGGAAGTGAAAATGATATTAATACTTATAACCATGAGTGCAGATCTGCTCTCTTTTCTGTTTGCAGCTCAGCTCCTGTTTTCTAATCTCCTGACTACCCTGTATGTACTTGCTTCTCATTTTATATTGAGCTTAGGCATAACTAAGATTTTAACTTATTTCTGCACTGGTGGAGGAAAAAATAAGAAGGGAAAAACAACAACAACAAAACAATTTAACTGGAGCTAGCCTTAAACAGAAGAGTTTAAACATCTCCCAGGATGAAAGCATGACAAGATGGAAGGGCCATAAGATGACTTGGAATCTGTCTACATGAGGAGCAAATGATATCTCTCTGTGCCTGAGTTCAGACCTCTCTGGGAGCTGTGACTCCTGGTGGCCTAGACTTACGGTGGTGCTAGTACCACCGCAAGGCTCAGGTGTCAGCTTTCTCTGCCATGTGCATTGGAAAGCACCGTGCCTAGTTTTCTCTCCGCAGGTTATACACCCAGCTCCCTTACTACCAACTGGTACTGACTGAGATCTCAGACAAACTCTGCCGCTCCTGGGATTGTCTCTGTTGCCCTTTCCCCCTCCCCATGCATCTTCCCTTTTTTTGCGAAGAAGTTGGTGCTGGGGGAGGGTTGTGTGAGGACATATTATATAACCTTGTTTTGCATTCGTGTTGCTAGTGGTTACCTTCTGAAGTCTTGGATTATGATACCCATTCCAAGTCCCCTGACACCTGTACAGTTGAAGAGGAATAAGGCTTTATAGTATTATCAGATTAGTCATAGAGCGCATTTAGAATGCACATAGATTAGTCATTTAAAAGGTAGCTCCAGCTATCTGGATAGGTCAGGAGAGCCTGATTCTCCAGAGCCCTCCATGTAGAAAGAATAGCAGCTGCAACCTTTAGGCGTCCCTGGAACAGACTACAGAAACCTCCTGTGTCACGCTGCTTTTTTTTTTTTTTTTTTTTTTTAAACAACAATATTTCATCTCAGATTGTGTGGGTGAATTCATATCAGCTCTAGAAGTGCTCTAAGTGGTCCTTCAGAAGTGGCTCTGAATAGGATAAGGCAAACAGTCAGCTCTGAGGACCTTGGTAATAGCTGTGGTCCTGGGTGCTTAGAGGAGAGGCAGATGGGAAGGATGGCAGATATGAAAGTGAGATAGATACTAACTCATCAAACACTTGAGCACAGGGACAGAGACACTGTCAGCAGCAACACTGGTTCAGCCACAAGAAATTCCTTTACTGGTACACTCCAGCTCCAGCTCCTTTGCCCATCTCTCCCATAAATATGTCTTCTGTTCTTCACAGTGTGCTAATGCAAGGAAGATCCTACGCCATATAGAAACCCACACTAAAAGTCAGC
Organism: Stictonetta naevosa; assembly: GCA_011074415.1. Lineage (NCBI taxonomy): Eukaryota > Metazoa > Chordata > Aves > Anseriformes > Anatidae > Stictonetta > Stictonetta naevosa. The sequence goes on from CM021729.1 coordinate 45,544,657, forward strand.
TTGCAAAGACCACTGACTACATCAGCTGTCTGAAGTCGATTTCCTTCCTTGAGTCCTGCCTTTGGGCCATTCCACAGACTTCTGTTTGTTGGTGTGGCAAACATTCAAGGCATGGTGCATCTGAGCACCAAACAACCATCTGTAGCAGGGAGCCAAGTACTATTGATCAACCTCTTTTTCACTTTTGTACAGCATGGTGTCTCACATCAACTGTTGGCCAACAGTGGTATGAGGGGAGGTGAACACATTCAGATTATTTAACTTGTTCTGGTTTCTGTTCAGACCTCTCCTTTCAAGAAATTCTCTCATTCAGAAACAACACTTTTTATTATTATTATTATTATTTTGTGAAACATAGGTCTAAACTCCTCAAATTCTCTGTGTCTCCATTACATTACTCCAGTGTTGCTTCTTCTTCTGTTGTATTATAAGGTCATTAAATGAGCATAACTACTTGTACTGCTTCTTTTCCCTTGGGCTTCATTTGCTGCACTGCCTGGCTGTAGATGTATGGAGGCAACTGTTGGGTTTCTAAGTGGGGATATGTTCTGGGTGGAAGAACACCAATTCTCCACTTAGTGTGTTTTATTTATCTATTTATTTATTTATTTTTTCAGGTGCTGCTTGACTCCCACAGGGTATTTGAGAAGGAGGAGAAAACAGTCACCAGTCAAGCCTCTGAACCTTCTACTGTAGGTCAGGAGACTGGTCTATGGTGCTGGAAAACCTTATGCAAGCCTAGGAAGATCTTTGCAGTCCAGCTAGTCTCCTATTTGCTGTAGCTAGATGTAAGACCAAGGGATACTTCCTAAGGAATTATTGGAGGATCTTTCATTTCTGTCCTGTTGTGCCTGCGAGATGACCAGTATGTCTGCTCTCCATCCGATATACACCTACTGAAGCTGTGCTGAGCCTTGCTACTTACAGTGGAATCCCAGGGTCTCCAAGCTGGGCAAAACTATTTCTGGAGATGCAAGGATCTCTCCCAAAAGCTGAAGTTTTCCATGGATTCAGGCTGTTAAAACTAAATTTCAACTAAATTTGCACCAATCTTCCACCATTTTTTTTTTCCATATAAATTGTACACTAAGTTGCTAAATCATCCACCAATTTGTTGAGCTAACTTGTGCTGCTTGTATGGGCCGATCACCCCATTGATGTTGACTGTTGATGTTGACTTAAATATATTCACCATTGATGTTGACTTCTATATATTGAGTGCATATTCCTTGTTCTCTTTATTATCTCTGAAGCTAGCTTTAGTCAGCTCCTAAGGTTACATCCATTTACTGATCAGTAATTGACCTCGGTGAATTTTTGTAACCCTGGTGTAGCTCTGATATCTTCCTGTGCTGGTATTTTCAAGTCCTCTGACCTCTTCCCATGTCTGTACACCTCTGTGCTGCATTTCTATTCTATGGTGATAAGCAGTTACACAGAATAACTATTTGCTATTGTTCTCTGTCTTTCAAAGGCAAAAATAACGTCTGGGGTCCTGTCCCCATTTGAAGATGGTACGGTTCAGGCAGCTGCCATTTGTGTTTGACAGCTTTCTCAGTCATCAGTACAGTTCCAGAAGACCTCATTAAAAGAAACAATATGGTTATTTCTTTTGCGACAGAAATCTGTTTCTTTTATTTGCTTCTAGCAACACTGTATGAAGCTTCTTAATACCTCTTTTTTTGGTGTCCTTTGAAAATGACTTTTCATGCCATTTTAAACTCATTCAGTTCTCTTTTATTCATTGACACATTTGCTTTTTCTTTTTCTTTTTTTTTTTCTTTTTTTTTGTAAATTAATAGTTCTGTTCTAGTTACTGGAAAAAATGCTGAAACCCTAAATCACTTTATTTTAAATAGATAAACTGTTCTAGCTGGTTTCACCTCATTTTTCCTTTCTTTCTCAAATAACCCTCATGAAACAGGCTCATCTTTTCCTCATGAAAGTAATGGTGCTACTATTTTACAAAGATTCACATTCAGGATATTAGATTACTAGACGTACATTTGCACAAAAGAGTTTTTTTTTTTTTTTTTTTTTTTTTTGTCTCTTCAATTTGAAAAGTTACTTTTCCACTGCGGGAAATTTTTTTTTAATAAAAAGAAAGGTTGCACATTTTATAAGACTTGGCATTTCTATTCTGATTTTTAATTCAGCTCCAGCAGCTAGAAAAGAACTAGAAAAGAGCCAGTAGCAATGTAAAAAGATTTTCTTGAAGATGGAAGAGGAAGGGAACAGCAAATGTCCATTATCTGGAAGGGCAGAGAGAAAAGTCTTGGTTAGGATACAGCGGCCATTGGGAGCAAAAGAAAACAGTGCAAGAACTGCAGTGAAAACCAACGAGCACCATTTGGTTACAGAATATGAATTGTTATAGGTCTGCACAGCTGGGTGAGCCAGTGCTCATCCTCAGAGCATCATCAGCCAGAAACAGCTGCAGCTCTGCGCAGTACTATTTTGGGACCTTGCTTCCTTGGGCTGCCATTTGCCAAAACATCTCGGTCTCAATTTCCTCCTTAGACACAGGACATTCATCTGGGGCGGTGCAAAAATACAGCATGCTAGCAAACACTTTTTAACTCTTTATTGTTTAAAAAGGTGTTACCTTCATTCTTACAGCTACCTATGTTAGAGAAGCTCTGGTGAAAACTTGATTAGCATTTTCCTAGGCTGGACATTCCCTTGTATTAAATGGGTCGGCTGTTCAGGTGTCTTTTCTTGCCTGCTAGCTAGCAGCTGAGCTCAAAATGACCACAAGAGTGGCTTGGCATGTTGTGCTCTCCATAGGTTCTGGGAGTTCTCCCACCCATGGAATTTGCTTCAGGTTATTATTATTTATTTATTTATGTTTCCTTCACAGTCCTTGTAGTGTGAATGAAAATGCGGAAGGAGCTCTTATCATCATTGGCTGCAAAGGGAGCTGATCTGGCCACTGGCCATTTGTGGTCTGCATGCACATTAGCACTGTCGTAAGCTGTACCTGCACATAAGACAATTCATTGGCACATTATTTTTTCAAAGGGAACTATTCAAATAAATATAGATTTAGGCTGGATTCTGCACTCAGTGGCACTCTATAAATAGTTTATCCCTTTTGAAGTTTAAAAAGACCAAACCAGGAGCTGTTAAACATCCTTGATTTCCCTGCTTTTAAGTAAAAGTACATATGGTTGCACATCAACCATTCACAAAGCTTTGATTAACGTGACGTCTAAGCTGGTAATCATCAAAGGAAAATACTGTGTTTTAAGTCATTCCTTCCTCAGACAGCAGAGTTCAGCAGTGTCTTGAAGGCTGTGCTGTCCCTTTGGAAAACTGGAATTTCTCCTCTTTCCTTTCCCTGTGGTTCAGAAACACCGGCTGTTTGTATGATATATGGTGATGTGCAATGGAGCAGATGACAACCCAGGAGATCAGGCTGCACGAGCCTGGGGCTGGAGGTGCAGTGGGAGCTGGACCAGTGTGCAGGTGGGTGTCTGCAGACCAGACCCCTGGTTGCCCACCGACCAGTTCACATTCACGTTCAGAGCCAGTGGGATTGCCAGTGGACTAGAGGCGTGTGGCACACAGAGAGGCCCAGCACATCGAGCAGCTTTTAGAGAGAATGAGCCACTGAAAAGATACTGGAAGAATTTGCCTTAAGCTTGGCAACACAGGAGGTTTTTAGGGGGAGACCCTGACCACTGGGCACCCGTGTGGAGAAGGCTGGAGCCCACACTACATGTACCCCTTGGCAGGGTAGTCCTGAGTGCTTTGATCTCTGTTGCACAGCTCAGGAACAGGGCTGAGGATCTGGCCTGAAGCTAGCTCTTTATAAGGGAATTCTCCACAGGAATAATTTGTTTTTATCCTGATGAACTTTTCAGTAAGGCTGAGAAACTGGTGTACTATGAAATAACTCTGTATCATTTACATTTTCTGTAAGAGCAAATTCTTCCTCTGTATAACAATTTCAAGGTTGGCAGAAGAACTGATTGCTGCTGAGAAATGGATAATTTATCATTTTAACCTGTAATAAAGTATTAAGCAGGTGAATTTGCAGTAACCTTAACTCTGTCCCCTGATGCATATGCATTATGATTTAGTCTATAATAACGCTATCAGTATTATTCAAATGATACACGACACTATCATATATTCTGCAAATGTATTCTGGTCACTGAGTGTAGTTATCTTCTGATTTAGCTCTGCCCCTTTCCCCAAGTAATCTTTTGTCTCTGCCCTGCTTACTGTGATTATTTGACTCTGGATCGTGCCCACTAAGATGTGGCACCACACCAAAGGGGCAGTGCTCTGCTGCGCCGAAGAGGTGCAGGGGAGGGCTCAAGAGTATTTTTCCAGAGCTGAGGCACTGCTGGAGCCATACGGATGGACAGCACTGCTTCCACCTGTCATTACCCTGCACAGTAGGGATGCCCAAGAGCCACACAGTTGTTTTTTTTTTTTTTTTTTTTTCCCCCTCTTTCCCGTACCATTCCCTCTTGCACTTTCCTTGAGATGGTCTACAAGATCAGGGTGGCCTATGGACTATTCGGAAGCCCAGGGACCTGTGTGTGGGCACTGGTCACAGGGTTTGTCTGGCTAGGTGATTAATTACTATGCAAAACCCAGCCCTTGCAAAACTAGCTTTGGAGTAGGATAGCTCCTGTCAGAGAGGGGGCAGTAAAGCTGTGGTGTCTGCCCTTCGGAGACTGAGAGGCAGCACCCTGAGAGACACCCCCCCAGCTCTGCTCTTCCATCTGATAACAGTGTGTTCACTCTCCTGTGGGAAATGGTTAGCTTCTTAGTGACATGGGCAGCTGATTTACTGCTCTGCACATCTGGGGACACACCAGGGACTCACACATGCCCCAGTGCCGTTGGCACACGGTTAGTCAGAATGAGCTCTTTTTCTGCTCTAACAGCAGCAACTGTCCCCTCATTTGTCCCCCTCATTTTGTTCCCTCATTTGGGACAAAATCTTTGTGCTGCAGTTACAGCACTTCAGCAGAGCTGGGAATAATAGTGGCGTGCTATTACTAAAGTTATTCCCATTTAGCATGGCCAAAGGGTTAGCTGTTGAGGTTATTAGGAGGTCCAGGCACTCAGTTTTGTTTATTCAGGTGACATTTCTGAGTGCTACCATTATTACACTTTATGTAGAACAGTACTCCAGTAAGTTAGTGTGCTACATTCCCTTCGTGGTTCTGTGTTTGCTGGAGGGACTACAAACTGAGGAGGTCTGGCAAGACCATTAGCTGCCATTCAGAGCAGCCTATTCCGCGATCTGGGGTCAGAACAATCTCTATGTGCTCCTATTCAGGAGAGTTACAGCAAATAGCACAATCTGGGGCAGCTGGTGATGCTCTAAATTGATACAAATATCTCCAGCTTTGGAACAGCTTTGCCAGTATGTGTATTCTTGCTCTGGCCCTCACAGCATTTTTGCTTCTAAGGCAGGCTTGGGCAACTGCTAACATAAGTCCGCTTACTGTTGTAATTAGGTGGATGAGCTCATCAGAAAATGAGTTGCACCACTAATTGTTTTGTCAGAATAGGATTTGGAAGGAGTTGCTGTGCATTTTTTAGGGCTTTGCAGAAGCTGGGAATCCCTCTGTGCTGGTGTGAATGCTATTCCAGGCAGAGCATACGCTGTGAAGGTTGTTGCTTTTCCCTGCAGATGATCTGGCCAGGCAGTTTGGCACTTCCAGAGGTGATTGCATCACTCTATGAAAAATCTGCATTCTATTTAGAAACCCATGGGAAAAGATTTAAGTGTATAAAATTTTAACTATTAAAAAACAAACAAACAAACTCATTTTGTCCTCAAGATTTCACAGTATCTATAAGAAAAAAAAAGTACAATGAAAGATTTTCTTGGTGATAGCTTGTGCAAAATGGGCTAGTGCATATTTTCTGACTGGTTTTTAATGGTTGACTTCTTACAGTCCTGAGCTTCGGATTGTCCTTTTTAATATGTCGTTGCAGTACCTCACAATGTGCAAACCTAAAGAAAATCAAGTCAGAGGGAAATAGTGATATCCATAGAATTGCCATGCTTGCAATGGAAATGTGCTGGGAGGCATGAGGTTTGCACAGAAAGGTGTAGGAAAGCCTTTTCTTACAAGGGTGTCTTTTCTGTAGTTAAGATCTTTATGGGCTACACCCTGTAGCTTACCATCAGGGGCCTGCATTTCCTTTTTTTTCTAGCTGGATGGACAGGACTGGTGTTTGGACTTGCCTCCTCACCTTGGTTCTGCTGCGGTCCTCCCTCTACTGTTCATGCCCAGCTTAGGTTTTCTTTAAAGGCAAAATAGAGTAGAGTAAAGTAGAGTAGAGTAGAGTAGAGTAGCGTAGAGTAGCGTAGAGTAGAGTAGCATAGAGTAGAGTAGCGTAGAATAGAGTAGATTAGAGTAGAGTAGAGTAGAGTAGAGTAGAATAGAGTAGAGTAGAGTAGAGTAGAGTAGAGTAGAGTAGAGAAGAATAGAGCAGAATATTTCAAATGGAAGGTTCCTACAAAGATCATTGAGTCCAACCTGTCCACTTTAGGGGTTACCAAAATTTAAGAAAGACAAAAATTAAGAAAAAAAGAAAAATGGTAGTCAAGCTCTGGAGTTGCCCATGAACTTTCAGATACTGTCTGTCTGATAACCAGAACATTCCTACCACCAGCCAGGAAAGAGTGAAAACTGATACATCCAGCTCTGATTTATAATATGTGAGCAGAGCCTGAAAAATGTGAAATTCCACAGGTTTAAAGAAAGTAGTTGCTGAAATTATAATACTGTTTGGTGTTCTGCTTAGAAAATATGGATAGGGGACCTCATGGCAGACAACACCTATCTTCTGTACTCTTGTTGATTTTCCAAGGGTCAAAACTTCTTGATTCATTTTACTGTCTGCATTGAAGTTTAATACCATATTCTCATTACAATGCAACATGTGGGTCTGCTTGCCCTGCACATACTCTTCCTTGATCTTTCTGTAGTGCTTGTTTATGAGAAAAGTGGATGAGTGGGTGTATAAAACACAAAGCATCTTATTGTGAGGTTTTTCAGTGTTGCTAGAAGTCAGAGTTGTGATATTTGCAAGCCCAGATTCTGAAAGCAGAGCTACTGCTTAAGTGAACATTTGCATTTACAAACTACAGTTGCAAATGACTTTCACACTCCTGATTCATCTGGGTCAGAATCACCATACTTATTTATATTTCAGCTAAAGCTAAACCATTAGTGCCCAACACATATATATGGTGCTACTGGTATCCACAGTATTATTGCAAATCAGAGATATCCAGGCACTACACTGTGTGCAATTGTGATGAGAAGAGCTACACTGGGTGATATGCAGAGCCCCTGGCTCCACTGTCCTCTCTCACGAAGAACACATCACTGATGTCTAGGAAAGAGAAGTACAGCTAAGTGTACGGTAGTGGCACAGGTTCCCAGCTTCCAGTGATTTACAGATCAGGGACTTCTGAATGATAGGCTTGTGTAGGCTCCCTCATTAAATTGTAGCAGGCTCCCTAGGAGTCTGGTCTCCAGAGCAGATGTTCTGGGTAATGGAGAGGCCAGTCAGCACATTGGTAATGGAGAAAGTGCAATGGGAATACAGCAGCCCCAAGTCCTTAGTACTGAGGTGTTGGGAAAAGTCGTGGGGACAGGCTGTCTTTCAGAAAAATATTGCCTCAGTCTCATTCTGGCTACATCTGTAAAGCACCGCTGAGATCTCTTTACAAGCAGAAGATTTTCTCATTTCTAGACATCTTTCTGGAACAAATGGGAGGGCAGGGAGAGGGGCTTAATAGGCTCATCTTGAAATAATATTTAAAGAAATACCTTTATTGTTTTGAGAAGAGAGTGAAAACATGGAAATGCTCTATACCACAAACTGTGTTGCTTTTCTTTTGGGAAGATGTTTTTTTATTATTATTATTATTTTTTATTTTATTTTTTTCCAGAGTGCTTGAAAATCTTGCAGATATATTGAAAAATCACCTAGCATTAGGATGGGGCTTTGGATGACAGGAAGAGTGATGCTGACTCTGAATGTGTTAATTCTAATGTCAATGACGAATGCAGGGAGAGCATTAGTGGTCATGATTGTTATTTCTGTCATCCGGTTCCCAAAGCCCAAAGAGCAAATGTGGTGGCTAAGACTTTTATAATGAAATCCTGGAAAAATATCGTAATCTTCTGAACCCAAGTGTAAACAAGAATCTCCCTCCTTGTACTGGAGGTAGTGGTTGTCCCCTAGTATCTCCATCCTCTCTCCTTGGCTCTTGGAGTACTCTTATCCTACAGAGGCACAGAGGCTGTTCTAATGACTCACAACTTGTAATTTATGTTCAAAAGACAGGGAAGGGCACAGACATGCCAGCAGCTAGTCTATTCCCTCCACTATGGAAAAGTATTGTCCAGCCAGAGAGCTGGATTTGGCACTCGTAAGTTCTGTACCCCACTCCCCCTGCTTTCACTGTTTGCCAGGTGTCTCTCTGTGGTCTCACTGCCCTGACCCCAGGAGGGTTTCTTAACCTCTCTTCCAGCACACTGTGGTTACCATTTGCTCCATACTCTCTGACTTCCGTAGCTTCTTTGCTAGTGGTACATTGGCATGACCTTTTTTTTTTTTTTTAATTTTTATTTTTTTTTTCCCAGTATTTCTCTTTGGAATTTGCTTCTCTCCATTGTATTTTCATTCTCTTCTTCTTTCTGTTCTTCCCTCCACTGTATTCCATCTTTTTAACATCCTCTGACATCTGGATCTTGGTGTCATGCTTTATTGAAGAAAGCAGCAACCGAATGACCATCTCCTGCCATCTTACAAGACTTACAAGAAGGAAGTAAAAGGAAAAAAAAAAAAAAAAAAAAAAAAGGGCAAGAGTCCCTCAAAACAAACTGAGTGCACAGAAGGCCTGGCTGGGTCTCAGCCTCCCTTCAGATGTCCCTGTGGGAGAGCAGAGACATCCTGCAGGGTGTAAGTTTTCCTTAGGAGACGGATGCCTTGCAAGACTTTTCTTCAGACATACAGTTGGTCTCCTGGTGCTTCCAGTTCCAGCGTTCCCTGCTGTCTTCTCCCGAAAAGTGCAAGAAATGAAAGGTTTTTTTTTCTGGCAAGGACATAGGCCCTTTTCAGCACCTGGATGAGGCATGCTTTTGGAGGTTCGCCTGGGCTTTCAGCAGCTTCTCCTTTTACGTGGGGAGCAGGGAGGAGACTAGGAGGTACTATTGTGCAGACGTTGGTGTAGACACTATTTCTGCTGACACACCACTGCCAGCTCTCCCCTTCCCCCTGCCCCGAGCTATTTTCAAGGATAATGAGTGGGCTCTAGCATTTCTAAAAACACAACTGTGATTGCAGCAGAGGAGTATGTTTTCTGGGTACATTGCCACCCACAGGAAATGGAAAGCGATTTTTTTTTTTTTTTTGATACCTGATTAGAATCATGGTGTAACTCCGTAAGGGAGACTGGAACAAGCCGCATGTTTACATTTGTTGTGTAATTTGTGGAGGTATACAATACACCTAAATCCCCAGACATGTAACTGTGGCTCAGTTCTCTCTGGAAATGCCTGTCCTGTTTTCAGCACTTTCACAATCACATTATCTCTCCCTGAATCCCAGCTCCCTGTTCTCTGTCATCGAGATTCAATCTCAAAAATGCACAAACAGGAAATAAAGATCAGCAGTAGCTCTGAAGCTATCAAGATCTCTGGAACAGGCCCCAGGAAATCAGTGTTCACCTCAATTCAGCCCCATGAGCCAGGAAGAAGCTGCATATTCTTGAAGCCTTTCAAAGAAGCAGAGCCTCTTGGCTGTGTGTTCCTGCACACTGTGGCACGGACAGGCCCCGTTCGAGGGCAGAAGGTGATTCTGCTGTGTGCACAGTGATGCCTTGTGATCCTACACCCACAGCTCTCACTCACTTTGGCACCTTGTAGGACTGGGACACTACAAACAAAAGAGAGAATGAAGGCTTTAGTTCTAGCACAGACACACAGTGATTAATCTTGCAGAGTGCTGCACATACCCAGTGGCAACCAACCCTAAATGTGAATATGGAGTTGCCCTCACTTCTGTTCCTATTCTGCGCATGCTCCTGAGTTAAGCAAACTCCTAATGACTATTCTGGTGGAGCAAAGTTTTCCAGGCTAAGCACAACCTGCCTCTTCATCCCACTTTGCACTGATGCCAGAACACCATTTGCCCCATGGTTTCTTGATGGCCCTTCCACACAACAGCCTTCTGCCTAGAGGGGAAGGCAGCTCCCTCCCTGCAGCCTCACAGCTACTACCTCTTCTGACCCAGAAGAGGTAGGAGCTAAATCTAGGGAAAAGCATATTCTGTATGAGAGGTGGAGAGCATCTCTTTCCTTCGATCACGACCTAAGAGAAAGTTAAAAAAGTCCCTTCTCTGTTTGGAGGCTGTCTGCACTGTCCCCACAAAGGTGGGGAATGTTTTCTGACCTGTTCCTGTCCCATCTGCACTGAGGGACAGGCTTAGGTTTCAGGAGAGAATGTCATTACGAATAATAGCGCCAGCTTCATCACTGTGTGCATCCACGGGAGCCCCCCGGCTCTTTATTCTACGATGCCATTGCCTCTGTGATGCTTTTGCAATGCTTTTGCTTTTGCAATGTACAAGAAAAAACAGAACCTACAAAAATCTTGAGGAGGGGTTTTTAGTAGAAGATGAGAGCACTTGAAGCTCAGGAGAGTTTGTATTCCTGCAAGACAAAACATGTGTTTGCTCTCTACTGCTGACCTGTTGCTTTTCTATTCCTCCAGTGTTCCCTCTCTCCATCCACTAGCATATTAATGCAGAAGAGAACCATGGGTACTGCCAACCTTGAGTAATGAGGATTTCAAAGATCATGAGTTTTGTGCCAAAAATTCTGGAGTTCAGCTTTAAAATAATGAGATTTTTTTTTAAAAAATAAAAATCAATATGTCTTGTGTTTCTTTGATTTGGTTTCTGGTATTTGACTCAGTCCTAACCTCACAGTTTGAAATTTCTTTTCCTGGAACTTAGGAGGTATATTTCCTTCCACGAAAACACAGTTTCCCCTGTGAACCCAATAGCTGACACCAGAAAGAAAAAAAAAGAATATATGCCAAATACTAAAAACTTGTAAGTATGTTGTTTAGTCGACACTGGAATACTGAAGAGATCAGTGTACATATATGCGCCAGCAGGGTACTAGTCAGGCTAGCAGAGAACCATCTACAGAACACACAAATAGACCTTTTGTGGGCTTGGAATTTGGTGGGATAACCAAACACTCAGCAGGTTTCATATTGCTGGAAAGCCTAAAGAGAAGAGCTCTGGCTCCCTCTGTTACAGGTCCAATGTAAAATACAATATAATTCAACATCATCCTTTATGCATGAAGAATGAGAGTGGGGTTAAGTATCTATGAATGATGTAGCAGCACATGTATTACTGAGAACTTCAGTACCAGGATACTTTTGGCAGCATGGGGAGGCTGGAAGGGGTAGTACCTTCATTGATGCTGGAGTATTATGAAAGAATATGGATGCAGGCACCTTTGTACTACACAAACAATAAAAGGCACGGAAGATAAGAGTTCTTAACTCCTTACTCATGCACATAAGTAAATGACCTACTAGTCCCTTCCCTGTGCCAGTGGAGCTACTGGGAGGTAAGGGGTACATGGTGGGAGGTCGTGGGTGCATGGCAGTTGTTGAATGCTTCCCCTTCTGCTAGTGCTGCAGTACGATGCAGGGGCAGACACGAGACCTGGTGGTTGGCATCTTATCCATCCCTCAGCCACAAGGCAGTGTTGCTCTTTCCTGTGGCTTTGGGGAGCCAGTGTCACTGGCTGTGGTGAGAGGAGGGAGTGCGCTGCTCACGGGCTGGGTGCAGCCCTGAGCCGCCTGGTGGTGCACCCACAGGTTGTCCCTTTTGTCAGGAAAACAGCCAGTGTCCATACCCCTCGTCGACTCTCCTTCCTCAGGGTAAAATGAAAGCAGTGTCTGTTTATGTACACAAAGGTGTGGAATGTTTTCTGACCTGCTCCTGTCCCATCTGCACCGATGGTTTTGATGTGTTTGTCAGCACAACTCTGTGTTGCACCTGCTTGTCTGAACCAGCCACTTCTATCTAGATTTAGCAGAGCACCAGGGGTCCAGAGAACACTGAATGCAGAAAAAATCTGGAGAAATCCATGTAGAAAAGAGAGGAGAGAGGGTCCTGGGTAATTTGGCAAGCGAGGGAAAGGCAGGTAAGTCTGGCCTCCGCTCTGTGCTGGTAGATGTATGCTGCAAACAGCAGTGATGGCAACAAAGCTGCACTCATCCTCCTGCAGTTTGAACCACTTGTATTGAGCAAATTATCTGTATTTTTAAAAGAGAATTTTATTCACTTTTCACATCTTCATGGGATGTGCAATTTTTGTTGCCAATCACTCAACCAGAAAATCAAAAACTGGTGCTGAAATGATCTCCTCCCTGGGAAGAAATTTTTGAATCTGACTAGGACCAAATTTATCTGTCTCTAAAATACTTGTGCTTGGAATGATGCAGCACCTTTGAAGCCAATGTGCTGACAAATCCTGGGAGCTTAAGCCATGCATGATTGGCTGGGTGAAGGAGCAGAAGGTCTGATCTGAGTATTGAATTATTGGGAATGTTTGTATTTTGCAGTTCGAAAATGCAGCTGAAGACTTCATAATATCGTCACATGGGAGAATACTTGAAGTTTTACGCCTAGCACCCACGTGGCTCTTTCCTGGCTTTAAGTTCTTCCTATTGCAGCTTAAACATTTAGGAGATATCCAATGGAATTGCCTAACTGAGCTATAATGAATGATTTTCATTGGGGTCCAAGAGCATCTAAGACAAAAGCTCCATTGTGTAAAGCACTGCTGACACTTGTTGTAAGAGACGGGTCCCTTTTCCAGAGGATTCACAACCTAATTAATCAGGCAGAGGCTGAGAAGGGAAGGCAGAGGCAAAGCTCTCAAGTGCTATTTTTGAGGAACAAGGGAAGGACATCTAAAGAATTTCCATTTTTCAACACCTGAGATTATGGGGACCTTGTTTCATCAGAACAACAAGGCACCTGGATTTCACAGTCAATAAGGATTAAGGGAGCATCTGCTAAAATCACTTCTCTCCACCCGTGCTCTGAGGGCATTTGTCCACACTGGAGACACCTCTGGTGAATGCCACAAGGCAGAGCCTGGTGCCCTATGACAAGGAACCCGACCACGGTGCTGCCCTTCTGCCTCTCTCGCCTGTGCCCACCACACAGCCTTCAAAAACCATCCTTCTCTGCTAAATTTCAACTACCTGGTGCCTTTGCATTTTGACTGAGGCTTTTCAGAGCAGGTATCATTCATTTTTTATCGCAGGAAAGTGTATTTTTTACACTTGTCTTGTATGCAAAATGTCTGCGCTGCTTCAGTTTAAACTTCCATTAAAAATTTACCGCACTGAGTATGAAAAATGTGAGCCACTTTGTGCTGCCCGCTCAGGGGTACCTGCAAGCCCAAGCCAGGTAAAATCCATAGTGGGGATGTGAGTCCTGTTTAGAAGTGCCAATCTCTTACCCTATTTTGAGCAGCATAGCAATGCGAGGCAAGGAGTGCAGAGGACTCCCCTACTTGTTATTATGAAAATTAGGCCCTTTCTGCCTCATTTGCATAAACGAGGAGCTGTACAGTTCCCTCCTTCCTGGCTGCTGGGAGGGATGTTTTAACATGTTTGCTGAACTATTGAACTGATAACCATTTTTCAGAGTGTTCCTGTTTGCTTGTAAGCACATTAGGGTGTGCTATTTTTCATTCTATAATAGAGCATGTTATATAAAAACGTAGCAGAAAACACATTAAGTTGGTTACCATAGTAGGTAACCTCTTGGACTGCAATCAGTTAAGAAGATATTAACATAGAGGAAAGCTCATTAATGTTAGCAGAGCCAGAGAGACCCTTTTCTTTCAGCTAATCAGTGACTCATGCAGGTAGATTTTTTTTCTTTTTTTTTTTTTTTTTTCAGAAGCTAGATATTTTCCCATCACAGAAAATTGAACTGCCCGTATGTTTTTAAGCCATCTGTCTGGCTGGGATGTGTGTGAATTGTGTTGTGAATCCTAGCTTCCAAATGCAGAAATAAGAATAAAGGATTTGTTTACTCATCAATATCTCCATGAAGGATAGGATAAAATATTCTAAATAGCACAGCGGTATTGCCAGCTATTGCTGTCATTTAAGGAGATGAATAAAGCTTATATCATACAAACTGAATTAGTACGTATAAAAGATAACTCATCCTGTGGCATGGATTTGAATTGTGTGTCTGAGGCTCTGATCCTCAGCACTCATTAGCCATCCACTCATCTGCCCTCCACTCATTAGCTGCTGTCTGGCAGTTTTGTAGCTGTACCCAGCTTTGGGAAGGAAGAGGCTGAGGTGAATCAGGCTGCCCTGTGGCGAGAGGTGAAATGCTAATGTTTTTTCTGTGCTTCTTTGCTCCTGGGCGGGAGCTGCAAAACCTGACAGACACCTGGTAAACAGCCCTGTGAGGTTTTTGTGGGTCTTGATCGATTCTCTGGGCAAACCACATCTCATGCTCCTTACTTTCCTCTTGGTCAAATGTGAAGCCTTTCTCTGCTGTACCTTCTCTGCTAACACTTTTTTACTTCTTCCAAAAATGATAAAAAGTTTCTGAAGATAATAATCGACCATCATTGAATATACCAGTCATTCATCGGAGTTAGAGAGGTGACAAGAATATATAACGTGTTAGAATATAATGTCCTTGCAAATCTTAGTGTTTGGCCCTCTATGAGGATTTTCAAAATGGAAACTGCAGATTTCTTTGGTTTAACACTGAAAAAATACAGAACACATAGTATTGTATAATTTAGTTTGTGCTAAGGACATTCCTTTTAATGTTCTAACCTAGCACTGCCTCTGAAAGGAGAACAGCTGAACTTCCAGATTTAGGTTGGCAACTCCACAGTGGATCTAAAACATGGATGTGGAAGTATTCTCCAGGAGCTATGGTAAGAGTAAAGGCTTCCTGTGTTTGTACTTGGTTTAGTGGGTGACATTAGTGGGTGATGGGGGTGTTCAAGGACAGGCTGGACGTGGTGCTTAGGGACATGGTTTGGTGGGTGACATTGGTGGTAGGGGGATGACTGAACCAGATGTTCTTGGAGGTCTTTTCCAACCCTAATGATTCTGTGATTCTATGTCAGACAGTATCACTTCCAATATGACTACTTGTTTGACCATTTTGGTCAAACAGAAGGTCTTGGATAGTAACCAGCAACCATTTTCCGACAATACAGAGAATTTGGGATTAGGTCCTCTAATATTAAATTAAGAGATGTCAGAGCCACTTGACACAAAGAATATAAAGTCACTCTGCCGAATTAAATTTGTCCCAAACATTTTACCAGGCTTTTTTTTTTTTATATTTTTTTTTTTTTGTGCCAGAAAGCGCTTCTTTTTTCTCTCCTGCAGCTTTAGTGATCTGACACCATGTGTTCTGGCTAGCACATGTAGTTTTGGTTGGCCTCGCACACTACAGATCTGGTGCTGGGGTCTGGGGAAATGTAGTCTGTGCTGTTTGCCACCTGAGAACTGACGTATTACACCTCAACTTGATAAGAAATTCTGCCCTAGTTTTGTCAGACTGTCCATGTGCAGTAGCTACTCAGTGGGTGCTGCCACTGTTCAGATGAGCTCTCTGGCACAGCAGAGCTCTCTGTTGACTTTGTGTAAGCCAGACATAGCATTCACACTGTGGAGGTTGGAGCCAGGTGTTGTGAGGGACATTGCTGGAGTAGTCAGTCCAACAAAAAACACACTCAGTCCTTTTGTAACCTGGCACCAGATACCAGGACATTTTCTGTACTTCCTCTGACATTTTTGTTGCCCTGCTGTATCACTAGCTCATGTATGAAACACAGGGAGAGAATTTTCAACATAATTTTATGCAAAGTCTGATTGTTTTGACATTGCTTTGGTTGACCAGGCATGTTTGTTGGGAGTAAGGCTTTTACATGGCCTCAAGACGGTATAAATAGTGAGCCCCTCTCTGAACTGCAAGAAAAGACATGGACTCAGCAGTGAGCAATCCTTTAGATGAACTGGCTTCTATATCTGTAATATTCTGTGCCTATTCAAAAAATGATGGCTAGACACAAAACTTTTATGTTTTCCCTGATGATGCTGAGGATCAGTACTCAGCACTTGACCCTCAGGAGGTATAAATTAGTCTCACTCAACTGAAGGTAATAGCAAAAAGCTGATACAAACTGCTGGGGATCTGGCCTTCCTTCAGAGACAAAATCAGCCAGATAGCCTAAGAAATCAGTCTAAAACAATGACATTGCTTTGCAAAGTTCATGCTCACATTACTACCAGTAGAGGCAAAAATTCTGATTAGTCAATATGAAGGGAGCAAATTTATATTTCAATTTTCACATAAAAAGAAATTCAGGCACTGTCGTTTCAGTATTTAGTTATAAATCAGTCTATGAGGTGGATGAATTATTTCAGCAAACAAATGCATTGCACTCATACTTCATATATTTAATTATATTCTCCTTATTTTAGAGTAAGGACTTCTTTCTGCTAGGAAATGCAATAAAGCTTATTGATTAACTGAACTCACTTATCAGAAACACATAGGGTCGACAAGAGCCACTTAGTATTTCCTGAGCAGAAAAGAGAATTCAGCATTTTCTATGTGGTTTCTATTAGTATCTTCATTAAACATTCATGCCATTTTCTTTTCTTTCGCTTACTTGTCTAATAAATATACCATTAGGGCCATTAAGTGCTAAGAGTTAAGTTGTTTAAGTGCTATAAGATATGCCCAGCGAATCATTGGCTCCTAAAGTATTGGTTTTCTGTCTAGATATCTGGTATTTTCACAGTCCCTTGAAACTCTGAATCCAATCATCTCTGCAGCAGAAGAAAGGTAATTGAAACATTAGGCACAGCTTGGTCCCCATGGGAATGAACAATCAAAAGATAGGCAGCTTACCATGGCATTCTACAAAGGTGGGTATATTCGGCTTTAGGAAAAAAATGCTTTAATGTTGGAATCAAAAACTTGCTTCAGGTAGAATTCTTAATGTTACTTGAGGTAGTTGGAAGGGAAATAATGTTTTCCATGTTAGTTGCACAAACATCATGTAATAGAATAGCATAAGTAACCTGGCTTGTGGGAGCTTTGAAATCCACAGATCAGAGTCCTTCCTGGCTTAGGGAAATCTGGAAATGTCATCCTTCACCTTGGGTTATCATTGTTTCAGAAAAAAATTTTTTTTTTTTTTTTTTTTTTTTTTTCATGCTTAGCTTGTGCAAAGCACTTGAAGGTCTTCAAGAAGGATAGTCCTCACATCAGGAAGCAGGTGAGTATGTCAACACACATTAGGGAAAGAGGATAAGAGGTGATCTATAAAAAAGTCACCTCGAGTCATTGTAAGAAAGAGATGCTGCGTTTTAGGAGGACCTTGAAGTGAGAGAAAGTGGAGTCTTGGCAGATAAGCCTGGGGAAAAGAAGCCCTGAGCCTTTTCTTTGACAAACTTCTAAATAGGCAGGTAAAAGAGGATTAGGAAATAGGGACTTCATTTTTCCTTGCAGAACAGAGATAAAAATATCTTTCCTTTCCTGAAGCTACGGTCCCCTTTATACTACACTTTCCCTCTAGATATTTCTAATTGTCTTGACCAAAAGAGGGTAGGTAAGCAAATGGAGAAGGACAACAGGCTCTAGTGCCACACCAGCAGAAAGGGGTGAGATGGTAAGTAAGGAGGCAGCCAAGGGAGTGCATGGGCAGAGGCGATTGTTTATAGCACAGGCCAGAAGACAAAAAAGGGAGGTTGGAGCATAGAAGAAGACAAGAGGATATGTTGGTCACAGAAGAAAGATTTAATGAAATTGTCACTGAGAAAGAGTATTAGCAAAGGGTGTAATCTCAAAACAGAGACATGAGTTACATACCGACTCCTTCTGAAAACCTGAGGCCTTAAATCTACCTGTTACCTCTACTTGACTGGCTGATGTGGCCCCAATGGTAGTTCAATAGGATGACTTCTAGTTTTACTGTCAGCTCCACCTGTGGGGCTGCTAGCTCAGCAGAGGCTGCACTGTACATGGGACCATGAAAGAGAGTGTTTTGGCTTTTGTTTCAGTATGCCCTTTATGTCAAGTGATCTACATATCTATATTTATTCTTTGAACATTTTAAAGGACATGGTCTCAAGACCCACGTGAAAACTATGAGCAGCTGTCAGTATCTCACATGTTTTTTAGGAAAAACCTAGGAGATGGTTTCTGGCCTCACCTCACACTTGGATTAACTGAGAAATTGCAGATATTTTTTGTCCATGTCTTTTCAGGCTGTCACTTTGGGACATTATATTTATAAACTCATCTCTAGAATGTACCTCAGGAATTTATGAGCAGAGATTTTGTCTCTTCTCCTGCAGTGCTGTTACGCCTGTGCGGTGTGGTTTGTAGAGCACTCCCATGTCTCTGGGCTCTGTACCTTTCTGTTTCAGTGCCCTGCTTTCTGCTCTGAAGTGCAAATGCCCTGATAAGTGGCATGTACCTCAGCAGCACATTACAAAGCTTGCGCTTTTTCTGCTGTCTGTACAGAAAAGTCTGCCCTCCTCAGGCTTTCAGAAGGCCTGTTCTTTTCTCATATTTTGGGTATGCTGTCAGTTTTTCAGCTCCTCTGCTGCCCAAAGTACACTTGTGATACTCTTTGGTAGGCTGCCCATATTGTTGGAAAGGGGAGATCAGTCTCTTCACTCTTACGTCGCTGTGTTGGTGTTTATAGGAAGGGTACTGTCCTAAGCCCTAGACGAACTAAAATGTTTCTAAAATCATCTGAGCATAAGCGACTTCACTCACATTTGAAGGTCCCTTTTTCCTTTCAGAACAGAAATAAAAATATTTTTCATTTCTTGAAGCTACGGTCCCCTTTATATCCCACTTTCCTTTTAGCTAGTTCCAATTGTCTTGACCAAAAGTACTCTTTGGCAAGGAAAGGTCTTGACTTAGTTATTTCGCTGGCCATTGTTCACCATTCGTTACTCAGGCACAAGTCAGCTGTTCCATGAAGCCAGCAGGAGCCCTTTCAGAAGCTTCAGACAGCTGCTGGATCAGTTGCTGCCTGAATGTGCTGGCTGAATAGCAGGGAGCAGGAAGCCTTTTGCTGCCTGTGCTGGCTGGAGCCTGACAAAGTGAGCCGACTTTCACAACCTACCTCCTATTCTACCTCGAAAAATCTCTTGGAAAGCTATACTGGGCTGTCCCTGTCAGAGCCTGCTAGGT
Source organism: Stictonetta naevosa (assembly GCA_011074415.1). NCBI lineage: Eukaryota > Metazoa > Chordata > Aves > Anseriformes > Anatidae > Stictonetta > Stictonetta naevosa. The sequence continues at coordinate 45,563,959 of CM021729.1, forward strand.
ACGTTTTGCTCAGCCTGTCCCGACCGCAGAGATGTCCTGCACACATGACAGACTGAGATGGGAGGGTGTGAAGGGTGCAGTCATGTGTTGCTGGGATGAGGCCATTCCCAAAAGCTGTGAGAAACAAAGTGCCCCAGGTGTCATTCCCCTCCTCCAGTTTGTCGATTCCTTTGTGAGATGTGTTGTCCAAGCAGCATTTTCAAAGAAAATCTCCATGTATGATTAAAGATTTATAACATCCCTAGTCTATTGCCATTGCGGGTTGCAAACTTCCTTTTTAATGAAGGTTTTTTCATCAGTTACAAATATCCAGCAATGACTAAATGTTTAAGAATGACTTTTTATTCTTACAAAAAAAACCCTTTTATATTCCTTAGAATTAATTAATACATGTGGGAACTACAGGGATCTTTTTTCAGAAGATCTCCATCACCATGGGCTGCTGACCTACAGAGCTAAGTTGAACACTGTTATGTGCACTAATTTGTTCCAGAAGCAAAACTGGGCAGGTGTGACAACTACTGCTCTGCACAGTGCAGACTGTTACAGCAGAGGCAGCCTCCTTGGAATGACAGGCAGATCTCCCAAAGCAGGCAGCATCGCTTTGGCTGCACGCCTTGAACTGTTTGCAGCACAAGCACAGTAAATGTTTGGTCAGCGCACAGGATGGGCACATCTCCCACTCACTCCCTTATGAGATTCCCACATCCACTCAGGAAGGGCTGCGGGATGAGTTGCCATAGGAACCTCAGGGATGGAAGAAAAAATGCATACCTGAAACCCTGCTGCTTAATTTTAGCACCGCAGGGCTGTAGCCAAGCACTGGAGGCTGAGTGCCTTACAGGTTGTTGGTGCTGGCCAGGCCCTTTGAAAGGCATCCCCATGGGTCTCATTGCACAGGGAGGCAAGTCAGCGCTGTGGGCTCCAATGTGGCTGGGCTGAGCAGCCCCTGATGATGGGACAAGGAGCTGCAGCAGCACATGCCAAGGCACCCGCAGGTGTCTGCAGGCCCAGAGCATTCAGCTTCATCTGCTCTAGTGCTCACGTTTGGAGCACCATTTGGCTGGTGGAAGCATCAAGCACCTGCTGAAAATCTACTCTGCTTAGGCATGCAAAATACAGAGGTGTGCAATGAAAGTGCATAACCCCAAGTGGGCTGACTGCTTCCTCTCCATGCTTTTTGTTCCTCTGTCTTCCCAGAAAAGCAAATGCAGCTGCCCCTCCTCAGTCCCTTTTTCCTTTCCTTTGAAGCATTGACAGTCGTGGGGAGAGGCTCACTCTCTCCACTTTCATGGCCTCTCATTACCAACAGACAAGCATTTGCCTCACAGCCTTAGGGCTCAGGAGCAGGCTGACAACATTGACCAATGAAGCACGATAACCTGATGTGGGGAAGACATTAACTGAGCATGTGAAGTTCATGAGGCTGCTGTCTGCAGTCAGATGCTGCCACCTCATGCCCCCTGATTTAGGCCTGAGATACAGCTGGTCTTAGAGTCCTGGGGATATTTTTCTCAACCTTCACTCTGGAATGCAAAATGTCAAAAAAAAAATTCTTATCATTTATAAACTGAAAAATAAATTTGGCAATACAGTTGCTATTTAAAATCAGCTATTAGAGGGACCCCATTGCTGCAGAGGGCTGCCACTAAGGTTAAGGTGGTCCAGGAGCTCCCAGTGGCTTTCAGGACAGAGGCATGTACTACATCTAAAGGCAAGAGCAGCATTAGGAAAGCTGAGGAAAGAGGAAATCTGCAGTTTTCAGAGAGGAATGCCCTTTCAGAAAGGGATGAAGACCTCTGTGAAATGCATACAATAGTCAATACAGAGAGGTATTCATAAGGCAGAGGTAATCTCTCTTAAATAACGAATTCATAAAGATGGCTTGCTAAATTACTTGCTCTGTTGAGAAGCAGTAGCATTTTTCAGGGCTGACACTGAATTCATAGCAAACTGCCTTGGATGCCTAATAAATAGGTTATGAAAGTGGATTTCTGCAATTTGTTTACTCACCTCTTTACACTGGTCTTCTCTGCATGTGAAGTAAACTCTGGAACGTACCACAAACTTTGTAATGAATTTGCAGCTTGATCTCAAAGAACAGACCAAAACTTCTCTACTTCTTAGCTTTTGAGCATTAGGAAAATAAATTTGTTTTAAACCTCTGTTTCTATTTTTTACAATAATAAATAAATAAATAAAAAGTCACTCCACAAATTTTCTGCATCCTATTTTGGTGGAATACAGCTCTCTGAAGGATACTAAGAGATTGGCAGTGAACTCGAGTTAAAACAAAATGGTGGAGTTTGCCCCCATGCCCAAGAAAGTGAATCACTGGGAGAGCTACTTTACTAAGATTAGAAAGTAACTATTTTATTTTATTTTTTTTCCTGCAGGGCATGTTTCTTTTGGTCCTGCCAAAGCCTATAAATGTATATTGGAACTAAAATGGTCCTGGTAAAATCATGGGGTTTATGCCTATGTTTTCCACAAATGTGCCGAATCACAGCTTAGATGAACAAAGTTCATGCAAGCTAGAAATGAGATAAGACCTTGGTCTCCCCCCTTTCTCTCTCTGCTAGGTTGTTGTGTTTGACTATGCCTTATCAACAGTCCTTGGCTTGTTGAAGACTCTTTATGGAGAAAGGGAAGTATTTAATTGCTTGAGGTGAGTTAGTCTAAGAAGCTGTTCCCAGGGAACTGTACCCATTGACTCTGGTAATCCTTTGAGTGCCAGGAAGGCCTTCCCTTTTATCTGGCTGCTGCTGGTGCCAGCCCAGGATCTCGGCTTGTTTAATTGCCCCAGTACTTCCTCAGTCTGCCTACATAAAAATCACTGTGGGGAAAAGAGATGACGTGGATGTGGGAGAATTGGGGATGGACAACAACCTTGCTGTGGTTTAACCTGGCCAGCAGCTCAGCACCACACAGCTGTTCACTCACCCTCCCCCTGCAGTGGGATGGGGGAGAGAATCAGAAAAAAAGTAAAAGTTTGTGGGATGAGATAAAGACAGTTTATTAGGATAGAAAATAAAGAAAAAAAAATAATGATAACAGTACTACTACTACTAATGTGTACAAAACAAGTGATGCACAATGCATTTGCTCACCACTCGCTGACTGATGCCCATCCCATCCCCGAGCAGCCAGTCACCCCCACCCCAGCCAGCCACCCCATACAAACTGTTCAGCATGACACCACATGGCATGGGACGTCCCTTTGGCCAGTTTGGGCCAGCTGTCCTTGGTCTGTCCCCTCCCATCTTCTTGGGCACACCCAGCCTGCTCACTGGCAGGGTGGTATGGGAAGCTGAAAAGTCGGATTAGTGCAAGCACTGCTCTGCAACAATTAAAACATCAGCATGTTATCAACATTATTCTCATCCTAAATCCCAAACACAGCACCATAGCAGCTACTAGGAGGAAAATTAACTCCATCCTAGCTGAAACCAGGACAAACCTGCAGGAACTTTTGGTCTTATGATTGGCAAATGCAATTGCTTCAGCTCTTCTGCCCTGCTCTTATGTCATGGCATTACAGTTTGTGCACTGGTAGCAAGACTCCCTGCATCCTTTCCTTTGTTACAGGCACAGAGGTCAGGAGCTGTGAGACCTGTCCTGGATGAATGCCCAGATTTGATCTCATCAAAGAAAGGAAAAAGCCAAGAACAATGAAAATCCACACCAAGCATAATGTCTGGCAGGGCATGTTTCTTCCCTGGTATTACATTTCTCTTATATAAAACAGCTCCTCTGTAAAGAACACTGATAGTTATGAAGGACTGAGTACTGCATGCAAGTTCAACCATGGTCAACCACTTCTGGAAGGACTCAGTGGGTCCTTTGGGCTCTTTCTTCAGTACCATTCCCATCTGCCCCCCACTATTTCTTGTGCTGCTGTGTCATGAGACGATTCTGCTCCACTTGTAGCCTGATGAAGAACAATTTCTGTTTGGGATTCTAGGTAGTCAAGAAGTCTCAAGGGGAATGGTATTTAAAATCACTCGTCTCCACTGTGTAATTAATGTTTCAGGAAATTTAACATATCTGAAATTTCCTCCCAAATATGCAATTGCAACACCTTTTCCAGCAGTATTCTGGAATGGATTTTGAGATTGGAGAAAATGGATTTTGCATGTAACATATTTTTGAATATTATATACCAGTTGCATTGATGTATACACTTTAGGCTACAGCACACATCTGTAACAGTAACAACTCTTGGTTAACAGAGAGTGCTGCAAGAAGGATGCATCACTTCAAAGGAAAAAGAAGAAACAAAAAAAAATTTTGTTAATTGGAAAATTTTTGTACTTATATCTACAAAAAAAAAAAAAAAAAAAAAAAAGTTTAAGAAATGGAAATCTGTCTCT
>CM021729.1:45568431-45596782 GCA_011074415.1 Stictonetta naevosa
AGAAACAGAAAGCACTCTGGTTAAGTGGCAAAGAGTAGGAATATATTCATACCAAAAAAAAAAAAAAAAAAAAAATTTTAAGAAATGGAAATCTTTCTCTTGTAATGCTAATGGAGTGGAAACTAATCTTCTTCTTATATCTTACCTGCCAGAGTGGAAGCAGGATAAAAGGAAATTTGAAGAGCAAGTAGCCAAGGATACGAAGGGTGCTAATAAATTATTTGAAGTATATAAAAAATATGAAGCTTGCAAGACAATCAGTGGTTGTACTAGATCATTAGAGTGTGAAATGGTCAGTCACATTTCAGGGAGGCTAAATGGTATTTTTGCCTCAGTCTTAAAGGCAAAAGTCATTGGAAAATATGTATTCTGAGTGTATTTTTTTTTTTTCCTACAGCTAATATCTAGTAAGGATGATCTATAGTAGCAAAGGTATCAGAAAACTCAACATATTCAAGTATTCAATTCAAGTATTACTAAATGAGATTACTGAGGCATGAGTGATAGGAAAAAAAAGAAAAAGAAAGAAGAAAAAAAAAGGAAAAAAGAAAAAAGAAAAAGAAGAAAAAAGAAAGAAGAAGAAAAGGTAGCTGACTGTAGCCCACCTATTGTTCCAACAGTGCCAGAATATGTTGGGAGAGATCGGAACTGTACAACCTGAGCAGGCAAGACAGAAGAGGTGTTTTTATCTTCATTTTGCATCTGTGGAACCGACACAGAGAGAGAGAAAGCAGCTTGCCCCTGTGGGGAGCCAGCAGCAGGCAGGAGATGTGTGAGGGAGGTCTGCTGGTCCCCCAGCACCACACAGCCCTGCTCGTACCAGGCCTTCAGGTCTGATTGTCCTCTGCACACCCAGCCCTGCCACCACCCTGTTGTGCAGTCAGCTGGGGCTGCAGCCTCTCTTCCCTCTGAAACTCCGTCTGCTCCTTCTCCAGTATTCAAAACAGCTTCCAAAACAGCACATTTCCCTCCCACTTACCTAAACACCCCTGAAGAGTCCCACAAATCCTGACAAATTAGAATTGAGCTTTTTAAATATGGAAATGCCACTGATTTTTCAAATGCCTGACCAACTCTAATATAAATAGGCATGGGGAGTTCTTGGACATTTGAGGCTTCAGAATTACTCAAGGCAATTAAATTATTAGAGGTAAGAAGCCTCTCTACTTGTTACCATTTTCATGCATCAGTGACTCATAAACCATACTTCCACATATAACATTTTCTCACATCAAGCCATTAACTAAAGCATGGCATTTTCTATTTCAAAACACAGCGGTGATGAACAGTGCACACGCTTGTTAAAAAGGATGCCCAGCATCGAACAGCATGAGCTGAATTTCATACCAGGAGGAAGGCAAGAGAAAACACTAAAGACAGAATTAGAAAGCATCTAGATGTGCTTGTGGGAGCTGGGTAGGAAAGGGCCTGTGGCCCGCTGGGGTTCTTTGAAAGACCTAACATACCACAGGTGAAAGGAGAAGTAGCAGTGGTGTTTTACTAAGAATTTCAAATGGCTTTGATCAGGGCTATTAGAGGACTGGAGGTGAGGTGAAGGGTCTTGTCACAGATTAAAAAGTGGTTGAAAGGTAGGAAACAAAGACCAGGCAAAAATGGCCAGTTTGCAGCACAGAAAGCAGCTGATAGCAAGGCACCCTAAGGAGAAGTACTATGTCAGGTGTTCCTCAACTTGTTTAATAGTGGCCCAGAAGAGGAGGGCAAGCAGTTAAGTTGCAAATTTGCTGATGGTACAGAATGATTTAGATTAGTGAGGAACAGAGAACATTATGAGAAACATCAAAAAACCCCTAGGAAAACTGATTGTTGGGCAACCCTACTGCAGATGAAATTCAATTTAGAGAAATGCATTGTAAATTGGCAGTGCACAATGAACAGGACAGCTGAAGCAACATGAACATACTGATGGGTTCTGATTAGTTATGACCACATCTCCTAGTGAGGGAGAAAAGGGAAGAGAAAACAGTTTTCACTGTGGACAGTCCGTTTGGAAAAAGGGAAAAAATAATGATGATAGGTTTGTCACAAACTGAATAGTAAGCAATCTGAAACCCATACACAGGCACATAATCATTTTGAAGCCTTTATTGAGGTCTGGTCACTTTGTCTTTCTGAAGACATGAAGAGGTGCAGATAAGAAAGCTGATACATATGACAAGAGAAGGAGGACTATCTTCTACAGGAGATTTTAAGACTGAGGTCTGTAAGACTACCTTCCCTTCTCCCTGTGGTAGAGGTACGGTAAATAAAATAGAAGTACTGGGTGCACTGGAAAGATCTAGTGCTCAAGGTGTCTCTTGGGTTGTCTTTCCCTGGTCAGAAGGGCTCATCACCCAACCCCATCTTGTCTGATCTGGGGAAGGCAACAGTGACTGCTATGCAAGATAGCCCACCACCCATCTCCCACAGTGAAACCAAGTTCACCTTTGTAGGCCTTCAGGGCAGCACTCACCCTCTGCCAAGGGCTTGTCTGCAGGGCCACAGCTGTAGTTCTCATGTCCTTCAGCCTTCAGCAGCCCTGCTTCTTTGCACTGTTCTTCCAGAGAGCTTTCAGGACACAAGCAAGCTGGCATTGACTTAGAAAGTCTAGTTCCTTATTTCAGATATAAAGATCACATTTGGAGTCCTTTTTTTGCAAAGTCACTTGCCTCTGTCTGACCTGGATAGACTGGATCATTAAAATTGTTCCATTTGGGTCCTGGGATCAGTCAATGTGTCTTCTTCCTGGCTTTTCACCATTCTGAACAAGACAAGTAAGCAATTTTCTCCTTATTGACGCCTTTCTATATCTTCTCATTAAACAGCACAACTAGGGCTGTGTTGTCACCGAAACACCCTCATTATCCCACCCATACACCACTGAAGTGGTCAGACAGGCATGGGTGGTCTAAGATGGTTACAGGGCTCCTCAAGATACTCCTTTGGGCTTCATTTGTGGTGACAGGAGTTGAGGTAGATTCAGTTTTAGGTAAAGCAAGAAAGCTGGCTCCTCACTTCTCCCCCTGCGGATAGTCCAAGAGCCTTTCTGGTTCAGCCAACAGGTTAGGCCCATCATGGAGTTCCCACCTCCACAGAAATCACAAGCATAGTCCATCCCAATGAAGGTGGTATGGTCCCAGCTGAGGCAAAGATTTCAGCTGTTTTATATTTCTGAGAGTTCAATAAATAAGTTGTTAAATGTACTAAAAATATTTCAAGTGTATCATTAGAGTCCCTAGGCAGTCAACAAAACTATGAAGATATTTTGTGGACAGTACTCTGCTTAGATGTCATAGTGAATGAACAGGTGAATGATGCTCTGCTTTCCTGCTTGTCCATAAAATGCTGAGTCCTCTGAGGGGATATGATAGACTGACACTGAATTCATCCTGTGGATATGTTGTTTTGGTATGTCTTGGCTACATCACTGCAGATAAGACTGCAGAGAGAAGCCTGGGGGCTTGTGTTGGTGATGTGGTATGACCACAGCCTGCAGTCAGTGCAAAGTCAGGCTGGGTATCCGCAGTTGTGCTTGCTGGCTATTTAATTCTGCTTCTTTTCCTTTGACAACTCCTCCCAGCCAAAACTGATAACTCTATGAAATGGCTGGCTCTCCAGGAAGATGTGGGGCTGGACAGGGGGAGGAGGGGCAAAGCTTGTAATAGCAAGCAGACAGTCAGATGGCAGATCTGTTGTGCATCATTTTGCTGCACAATGTGTGATGCTCGCTGCATGAAGGTTTGCTAATGGGGTTCATAACTGTTGGCATACATTGACTCTAATAGTAAAAATTACTTTGGGGAAAAAAATAAAAACAGGCAGGCACAGAGAAAGTAAACAAGATAAAGTGAGGTAAATAATGAGAAATGTTTCAGTAAAGACTTTCCCCACGAGACATCTGTTTTCAGAACTGGCTGTATGCATCCCTGTGATGGTACCCCACACCAGACAAGCAGAGGCACAAATATGAGGAGACTCTTCACCCTCCAGGAAAGGGCTGCTGTGGCTAAGTCACAGCTGGAAGAATGTTGTCTCTTACTGAGGAGACTGGGGTTGAGGTCTGCGCCAAGAATGTGGCATGCTCTGCAGGTCCTCCTCCCGTGCTCTGCTAAGTAATCCAATCCCAATTAATTCCTTGCACCCAGAGCTGACCTTCACCTAGCAGAAAATGGGTGGTATGGGGCCACTTCCAAACACTGCTTTTTTTCTGGAATGATAAACTGACTATTTGAGAAGGTAGCCTCAATTCATGGTTCTTTTATGCTTTGGTCAAGCATCAGACACTAGCTTCTTTATAGTCTGTTGTGAAATTTGGTTCATTGCTGTTTATATTCTGATTTTGCTTTCTAGAAGGTCTGATCAGCTGCACTGTTCTCAGTGTTTTCCAAATATGCTTTATGATTAAATTTGCCTTTCCCTAAAGGAACACAGATGTTTTTGCTTTCTGCTGGGTCATATGAGGAAAATTTTCAGCACTTTGTACATTTAGTGATTTCTGAGGTCTGATTCTTGTTCAAGGGACTAGTAACCACCACATCTACTAACTACTTTTGTGACTGAAAACAGAGATTTACCAGTGGGTAGTATGATTCATTGCTACCTTCACTGCCGAGCGTATGAGAAGAAAATAGAGTTTCAAAAGCGTATATTCCAACCTATCAAAATGATATTAAAAAATCAATACTAAAATAGGTATATTCTGGGCAAAGTTTCCTCAAAAAGGGTAGCCCTGCAGTTTTTATTCTAAAATAGAAAATAATAGCCTGTTTTCATTTTCTTCTGCTGTGCAGCTATACATTCCAGTAAGATGCAAAAGCCGACCAGGTAAAACATGGGATAGAAAAGCAGCTCATCTTCACATTAGGCATGTCCCAGAGGTCTTTCACTGCCATTTCACTGCTGACAGCCTCAGGGGACATTCTGGATTGCTCCGAGTCCATCAATGTGGACATCTTCCAGGCTGCTCACCTGCACCTTGGCTGCCTGGGCATCAATGCTCATGGTCACCTTCCAGTGCATGCCCCAGTTCCATCTGCACGAGGTGGCCTTGCCTTCACCCTAAATGAGGTATGCTGCCAGCCATGCTTCCAAAGCCTCCTTGGGGACAAGCAAAGCTCCAGGCAGGAGAAATGGTCAGATTGGATCCCATGGGTGGGAACAGCCTCTTCTGGGGCCAGAGGTGCAGGCAGTGGGGTGGGGAGAAGCGGTGCTGGTGGGAGCCACTGCTGCACTATGTCAGGACCTGCAGCATGGCGTGCGCCGTTCTGTGTGGCCCTGAGGGTCTGCAGCAGGAGCAACGTGGGTTTGGAGGTGAAGCGACATCTCTGTGCCCAGTCTGAGGGAGCTGGGCAGAGGGGAGAGCTGCAGGGAAAGGCACAGAGATGAAACTGCTCAGCCTGGAGAAAAGGAGGCTGTGTCCTGGCCTCTCTGCAGCATCACTACAGGCTTGAGGAAGAGTGGCTGGAAAGCTGTGCAGAGGAAAAGGACCTGAGGGTGCTGATTGATGCTTGCCTGAATACGAGCAGGCAGTGTGCCCAGGTGGCCACGAAGGCCAACGGCATCCGGGCTTGTATGAGGAATAGTGCAGCCAGCAGGACCAGGGAGGTGATTGTTCTTTAACATTCTGCTCTGGTGAGGCCGCACCTCAAGTGCTGTGTTCAGCTTTGGGCCCCTCACTACAAGAAGGACATTGAGGCCCTGGGGCGCATCCAGAGCAGGGCTATGAAGCTGGTGAAGGGCCTGGAGCACAAGTCCTACAGGGAGCAGCTAAGGGCACTGGGGTTGTTTAGTCTGGAGAAGAGGAGGCTCAGGGAAGACCTCATTGCTCTTTACAACTGCCTGAAAGGAAGGTGTGGGGAGCTGGGGGTCAGCCTCTCTTCACAGATAACTAGTGATAGGATTAGAGGGAATGGCCTCAAGTTGCACCAGGGGAGGTTCAGGTTGGAAATGAGGAGACATTTCTTTCAGAAAGAGCAGTCAGGCATTGGAACAGGTTGCCCAGGGAGGTGGTGGAGTCATTGTCCCTGGGGTGTTCAAGGAAAGGTTGGATGTGGTGCTTAGGGACATGGTTTAGTGGGTGATGGTGGTTGTAAGGGGATGGTTGGACCAGATGGTCTTGGAGGGCTTTTCCAACCTTAATGATTCTATGATTCATTGCAGTTACACTTTTTCGTCATCATGGCTACTGGTGCAAGAGCCACAACTTGATTCAGTATATATTCTGAGAGAAGACATGAAGTGTGACTACATGAGCCTGCCCTGAGCATGGTGGGGGCATCTAGGGTATAAATCAGATATGGACTCTGCCTCAGTCTCAGCCTTTCAGTTTGACACTCCTGCTTTTATTCTATCATCTGGGGTAAAAGTGTCCTACCTGTAAAAACTGAACATCAGTGGATTCATAAAAAGTGTATAAGACCAGAGACAGGTATTATCTCCCTCAGATTGTGTTTAGGACAGGTTTCCCAGGAAACTGAGATATGTCACTATCCCAGATCTATGCTCCTGACACAATGAACTTTGTGAGCTGAGGACACATCCCCTCTGCTCTGCCATGAGCCTCTCACTTTCTGCCTGTGGTGTGGGGCTTGCTCTGCTCTGGATGCTCCTGCTTCCCTAGGCTCTTCCTCTTCCTCACTTCCTCTGCTGACCCTGGCCCTGGCCTCCCAATGGAAATTTGTCTCTTTAATGCAATACTTAACATTTCTTTCTAAGTTGTAGCAGATGTAGGATGAGTCCTATGCAGCCTAGCTGAAGCTATCTATACTGACCTGTCTGACCTCTGCACCTGCTTAGCCTCTCTGTTTGTCCACCTGTGCATTTAACCCAGGATTAAGAACCAGAGTGAAATATTTGCGATGGATTCTGTTCTTCTCCTTCACTGTTTTCACTTGAGCTGGCTGCTTCTGCCTTGTCTTCTCGATGCCTGCCAAGCTCTTTGGGTCTAGTCTCAACCTCTGCAGTGAGGCATGGACTTCTGATGGAGCTCTAAGAGGGATTGCCCTCAGGGGACTACCAGCACTACATGCATCAATGGCATCAGGCATTCAGGATTTCTCTGACTTCTCTGAGGCAGTACGGCAATAAATAGCAAAGAGCCTGAAAGTTCTGTCAGGGTCCTCTGCAGAAGCAGTGTCTGTCTACCTGTAACAATTATGTTGGTTGCTTCACTGGGAAAAGGCCTCCTTGCCTCAAACACCCACGACTCACTTGGGAGCACACTGAAAGCAACGGATTTGCTATTGGTCAGCCTCAGTGAGCACCTAGCTGTGTTTCCAGTACAAAGCCAGAGGCTATTGTAAGATAGACAGACTCTAACTCCATTACCTTCTAGGCATTCAGCCTGGACTATTCTTAGGATGAACCTGATCCTTTTTAAAGCCCACCAGGATGCTGGCTTGAGCTGTACCTTCAGTTCTATTATTGATCTTTACTTCAGCGACAGCCCACCTGTGGACGTGAGCTGTATCCACATATTCTGCTGCTGCTGTTTGTCCATAGGAAGCAGCACTTTGCTTGAGATCATACCCTGCTCTTTTTCAATATCCTCTGCTTTCCTGGAGCCCTTTGATTTGGGCCCACTTCTTCATGACCAGAGCCCCCACAATCACAGGTAAAATAAAAAGGATAGAGGGTGCTGGAGAGGGGTAAAGGAGCATGCTGGTTTTGATAACAATCAGTAGCCAGGCATTCGTACAGCATCCATTAGCTTACCCCCCTCTTCTCCTTGCTGGCTGCAGGTAGCAGGTTGTTGGCTCCATGTACTCAGGGAATTGCATCAGCTGGCTGGAGCAGAGCAGTCAGAGATCTTCATTTCAATGCACAGTAATGTACACAGGGATTCTGTAGCTTTTGGAAAAAGTGAATGCATAAGAGATGTGAATTTGCCACGTCTTACCTTTCGGTTTGTCCCTACCTCACAGTGCTTGTTTCAGCTCTGCAACTCAGTTCTTTATCCTCTCTTTCCACTTTCTCTGAACTAATTAAATACAAGCAGCCTCCTTGGTGGTGCTACAGAAAGTGCATAGCAAATGAGTTGTACCATGAAAGAGTAAGCCATTACTCGCAGCACAGCAAAATGCTTTAACATTACAGCAGAGGACATTTTAGTTAGTAAGTATTAAAATCAGATGGTTATCATAGTACTGACAGGCAATTATAATGCTGATCTCTGGTCTGCCTGGCAGTGACTGTCTCCAGACTATGGCATGGTCTTGACCTCATTGAGTAGGTCACAGGAGGGCAAAGTAAAGCCTTTCACTGCCACCAGCAAATGACTGACTGTCCCAGAACTGCAGTGCTGAAGATACAGGAATCAGTCATCACAGGAGAAAATATCCTGACGGTTGAGAAACTGCATCTCTATTGTGTTAAGTAACCACTGACAGAATGCAAGCCAGATGATCTAGGAATTTATTTATCAATTTCTACACAGGTTTCTAATCAAGTAGATGTAGTGTTTTTGTTGTTTAATCTTCAAGGGTGAGACCTTTGTAAGTGAAGCTCTGTTCTCCCTGGGAAAAAAAAATAAAGGAACTGCTGGGAGAATGATAAATGCAATGTAGGAAGACTGCTTCTCAGCTGATTGAGGGTTATTTGTGCCTTTTTTTTCCCTTTCCTGCCTGCAGTGCTATTTTGAGTTGCAGAGTTCAAGTGCAGATAAACACTGTTTTGGAAGCTTAAAATGGGGAATCATTTGTCCTACGCTAAAGGCCTTCAAGCCTCCTGGTTCATTTGTTTCCTCTTGCTCCAAATTAATTGCACTAGCAATGCCTGGCAGTTTATTTCCCGGTTAGTGTTTAATAACACAGTGCAGAGAACGTGCTCTGGCATTGCAGCTGCTCTGTTGGTTCAGATACCAGCTCAGAAGGATTCCCTGCATGACCTTGCTGATGGAGGTCGCAGCTTCACTCCCAGGAGATTCCCAGCACTGTTTTACACTGCAGGTACAACACGAAACTACACGGTAGCCTCACTCTCTTCTTGCTTGCAAAGCATGCTGTGTTAAAGACAAACACACAAACAAATCTGTCTCACAAGTCTATGCAGAGTTTTCATTTTGATCCTGGGATCAGTCCACATTGGAAGCTTTGCTCCCTTTCTAGGAACATCAGCATTGCAGGCAGGAAAACTTTGAATGGCCTGATGAACTCTTTTTAACACCATCTCTTCTGTTAGACTGAGCAGAAGGGGTGGACAGAGGATCCACTGCTAATGATGTGGCACCTTCAGGAAGGTTTTGACTCTAGAGGGATGTGTGACAGGGCTGTTTAGACCTGTGTTTGAAGGTGAGAAGAGGAATTCATATGGAAGAAGCACAAGGAAATGTATTTCCTTGGGCACATGCACAAAAGGCCTAAATATGTTAGATATGTGTGAGCCTAGACAATACTCCTTAAAAAATAACATCAGTCTGGATGAACATATTTTGTCTATTACCAGTTCTGCCAGCAAGTTATACCTCTGTTGTGCTGATTTGATAATCAAAACTAGATTGTTTTCACAGCCAACACTGCAAAATTAATTCTTTGTCTGAATAATCAAATTTGTTTTATCCTTGCTCAACACATAATCATCAACAATAACTGTTCTGGTCTCGAGGTGTAAGAAGCTGTTATACCAATGAGGAATGCAGCACAATCTCACTGCCAAGGGGGACCTGACAGTATGACTGACAAGCTCAAGTGTAACCACACAGCTCTGGAGGTAATGGTCAAGGGCATGGGTGTTCAGTCTCCTTGATCCTAGGAAGTGAGAAGCAAGGTTCTGAGAAATGGATGGATCCTGCAGCAATAAGGTTTTACTTTTTGACTTTGGGACCTTCTTTGAGGGTTGAGGACAGCTTGGAACAGATGGGGTCCTCCTAAGTAGGACAGAAACATCTTTGGCAACAGACTGTCCAACCTGGTGAGGAGTGCTTAAGCACTAAGGAAGATGATGTTCCCTCAGTTAAATGAGAAAGTGGTGGATGGTGCTGGCAAACATACCATCCAGTGTGATGTGAACAGAAGAGATTAGCAAAACAGAATGGAATCGGGGTCACCCCAAACATATACACATGGAAAAAGAAGTGCCTACCAATCATCATGATGGGGAAAGCTCTCACACCTCTTCTGAGACATCAGCACAATTCATGCCTCTGTGTGTGTACATGGGGAACAAACAGGAGCAATGAGTCAGCACGCAGTTGAAAGGCTGTGATCTCACTGGGATCACAGAGATTTGGTGCAGTAGCTCACACAACTGGAGTGCTGCTGTAGATGGATGAAAGCTTTTTTATACAGGATACAGGAAGCACAGGTGAGAAACACAAGGAAAGGAGCAGCCCTGAATGGGAGAGAGCAGTTTGAATGCATAGAGCTCTGCCTCAGAATGGGTCAGGAGTCAGCTGAAAGCTAATGGGTCAGGATTAGTACGCAGATCAATATTGGTGATGCTGTGGTGGGAGTCTGCTACCTGCCAGATCAGGAAGAGATAGGTGAGGCCTTCTGCACACTGTTTTAAGAAGGCTTACATCCACAGGCTTTAATCCCCATGGAGAACTCAAACCACTCATATCTGCTGAAGGAACAAGGCTACAGGGCATCAGCAATCCAGGAGGTCTCTGGAGTACATTTATAATAACTTCTTGAGACAGATGACTGAGAATCTGAAAAGTTTAGGCACCCTCCTGGACCTGATTCTTATAAACAAGGGAGAACTGGTTGGGGATGTAGAGACTGAGCAGCCTTGATTGCAGTGACTGGCATGCTGGAGTCCAGGATCCTGTGAAAGCAAAAAGCAAACAGGCCGTCACAACCATGGACTTCAGGAGAGTGGACTTTGGCCTGTTCAGGCAACTGCTTGGCAGAATCCCCTATGATACTGTCCTGGAGAAGAGTCTAGGGAAGCTGGTAAATTTTCAAGGATAACCTCTTCCAAACTCAGGAACCTTACACTTAAGGAGCACTTCTAAACTCAGAAAATTCAAAACTCAAACTGACAAGCAGGAAAGCAAACAAAGATGGTAGGAAGCCTGCACGAATTAACAAGGTAGTAGTCCAATGTCACCGTGAGATCACTGTTGATTATCTCCGAAAGGCCGTGGTGGCTGGGGGAGGCGTCTGAGGAAGAAAGCAAATGTCACTCCTGTCTTCAAGAAGGGCAAGAAGGGCATCAGTTAACTACAGGCTGTGGACCTTCACTTTTGCCACTGAGAAGATTGGTGAGCATCTAATCCTGTAAATCATTTCCAAATATACAGGGGACAATAACATGACTGGGAGTGATCAGCATGGATTTACAAAGGGGAGATCATACCTGACCAGCCTCATAGCCTTCTATGATTAAAACTGATGCCATTGATGAGAGCAGGGTTTGTCTATCTCGACTTTGACTAGGCTTTCAGAATTGTTTCCCATAGCACCTTCATGAACAAACTGAGAAAGTATGGACTAGGTAAGTGGGCAGTGAGGTGAACTGAAAACTGTCTGAGCTGCCAAGCTCCAAGGATTGTGATCACTGACACAAAGTCCAGATGGAGGTCAGTCACTGGTGAATGTCCCTGGGGATCATCACTGTAGGTAATGCTATTTAACATGTTCATTAATGACCTGCAGAAAGATATTGATAATAGCACAAAGTACACTGTCTTCAAAAAGTAAGTAGGGATGCTTGAAATACCAGAAACTGAGAGGAGTGGCTGATACACCAGATGGCTGGGCTGCCCTTCAGAGGAACCTTGTCACATTGCAGAAACGGGTTGACAAGATATTCAGGAAGTTCAAAAAGGGGAAGATCCAAGTCCTGGACCTGGGGAGGAACAACAACATGCACTAAGACAGACTGGCTACTGAATGTCTCTGTCCATTGCTGGTCTTCCTGATACAGGAGAGGCACGGAGCACGACTCTGTGAGTGGCCAGAGATTATTATAATGCTGGAGCATCTGATACAAGGAGAGCTGTGACTGTTTAGCCTGGAGGAGCCTGGCTTAGGAAGATCTTGCCAATGTGTATAATGCAGGGAGTAACGAAAACAGAGAGAGAAATTTGTTAGAGGTTCAGTGACTGTCTCCTTTAGACAATGTCCAAAATATCAGCCATTAATTGTTTAACTGGGATTAGGATGGGATACAGGTTCTATTTTTGTGTCTACTGCAGGGGTGGGAGCCTCCAGCCCTTAGCAGTTTACTCTGTCCTTGCCCAGTGTCTCTACAGTCATGGGAGGGGGTGTGGAGAGCTTTATCAGGGGATCTGGAGGATGGATGCAGGAAGAAAGAGAGCAGCATGATCCTTTTCTGACTTCAGTGCATATGTATTGCCTGCATACATCTTTCTGTCAGAGGTAATTGGAACACTTGACCTGGGGAAGAAGAGCTCCTTTGGCAAGTCTTCTGAAGGTAGAGTCCTGCTTGGCTGAACTGTTTGCAATAGATAGGTAATTACGTATCTGGGGAAATGATATGAGCTCATACTTGTCTCTGAAAAGGGTCAAGTATATTTGCCTTTAGTAGTTTGCTTAAAGAGATGATGAATGTTTCATAGATTCATAGAACGGTTTGGATTGGAAGGGACCTTAAAGATCATCTAGTCCACAATCCCTGTCATGGGCAGGGACACCTTCCACTACAAATCTTGGGTACTGGTTAGCAGAAACTTCTAGAGCTTTGTTGAGAGTTCAGGTTGTCCCTTATACTGAGGATAAACTGTTCTTCATAAGCAGTCAGGTCATCCTTTACACGGAGAAGGAGGCTCTTTATTTAAATAACAACAACAACAAAGTGCCACTGAGTATTCAGCAGAAATGGTCCCAGTTGTTGTTCCTAACATTCTTATAACCATTAGTATTTGGCTTCGATATCACAAATTACTACTGTTTAGTTTTAACCCCCACCCAAGTAGGTTGCTATAGACTGTCCAGCAATAAGTGAACAGAATGGAACCAGTAAAGCAATTACTCATGTGTGAGGGCATGGTGGTCACATAAAGTAATGCCCAGGATCCTGATGGTTTCAGTAACGACAGGATTTTCACCCCATCATCCTCATTTCCACATGTGCCTGGACCAGACTAGAGAATGCATCTGGTCTACAGAAGCCCTGATGAGACCTGCTGCCCCCCTTCCAGCCGGTCTTTCACCTGAGGCTGGTGAACTGCTCCCCACCAGCTGCACAGCTGTGCATGGAGGCACATACTGCCTGGGGAACAGCATGACAGTGAGTGCTCCACCAGACATTGCATCCCTCCAAGTAAAGGGTATGAAGGGATAGCCAGCAGTAATAGAAATGAAACTTCTTGTCCTCTTTTGAATCCAAATCCAGGACATAATTTCAGGCTGAATGATATACCTCATATGTTCTCTCTCTCTCCATCTTGGAGATGTATATATTCTTCCTGAAACCTTCTTCTGGGGTCTATGTGGCCATTAGCACTGCATGGGGAAGAACTTGGCCACTCACCAGGTTCCCTACAATTACTGCCTTAAGATCTGCTAAACATCACACCTGCTAAGCATCCTTCAGGCTCGACAGCTCTGGGTTCCTCATGTCCTCCCCCTGCAGAATACATTTGCGGTAAATTGGCTGGCTCAGGCCAGGTGGGCTGTTCATCAGAAACAGCACTGGAGTTGCTAAGAGAAGTGAGAGCCATCATATCTAGACCTTGCTCTGTCACACTGATGTTAGCCTGTATGTGTGCATTTCTCTGTCATTCCAGGCCACCATTTCTATTAAAAAAAGCCACCAGAGCTCCCAAAACTTCACAGCTTTTGGACACTCCCACTAATTTCCCTTCAATTTTAACACATCTGACCACTCCAACTTCCTTTAGAGCTGGCAGAAGAACCGTAGGTGGCTGAAGACCTGTATTTCTCCTTGTAAGTCTCAGAGAATATTAGTCCCAGCAGAGGACAGCAGTATCTCCTCTGTGAACGTCCTCAGCTCCTGCAAGCATTCCAGGGATGGTCTGTGTGATTGGCAATGGCAGAGGACAACAGAAGTGGGTGTGAGGCTGTCCTTAGAGCAAGGCCTGTCTGAAAAGCCTTGTGTTGTTTGTCATGTTGTCAGTCTGCAGCCAGGTCCATCCTGGAGCAGCTGCACTGTCCCATCCCTGGTGGCACCAGGAAGCTGCTAATACGCAAGACCTCTCTGTTCTCCTTCAGGAAAACTTCCATGTGTCTTGTCAGTCTTTTACCCAATTTGAAGCTTCTAAAGTCATTTTATGATTTTTATTTTATTTTGTACGTGTGTGTGACACTGAGAGTAAAGGAAAGCCTTCTAAAAACTCCAGCTGCATTTTGTATGCTGTGTTCATACTTTAAGGTGATTTCACTTGGTTATTAGAATCAGCTCCTTGCTGTAGCTGAACACTCAGTACAAGGTCATCACATGAGGAATGGTTTCTTTTCTTTCTTAGCAAATATATGCTCCTCATAAAAGATGCTCAAGAGAAAGATGTATCAATCTATACTTAGACAGATATACAAATAACACAGTCCAAATAATACAGTCACATTTGCCTTTCTGCACCCTGCTTGTAAGCTGATACATTTTTCAAAAGGACTATAAGGGTGAATAGGTGACAAGTTTTCTCTCAACACTGTTGTCTTTAAGCAATTTCTCTTTTGTCCCTTCTTTCATCTGTAACTGGTTCAGTTATACAATATAACCTTAATTATCTGAATACAAAATGTGTTTCAGATTCTCATGACTCAGTAAACACGAACATGCTGAGTCTGCAAATACTGCGAGACAAAGCTCAGATAGTCTTGGAAGCTGCATCAAAAATGGCTTTTTAAGATTTTTTATTATTATTATTATTTTCTATTTTTGGATTTGTTCGTGTTTCTCCTCAGAAGCTCTGTAACTCTAGTTAGCCAGAGTTTGAATAATCAAAGTTTTCAAGTGCATAGTGACTGGGAGACTGTATTTTATCATAGGAACATCCCCCACCCCCAATATTGGCTCCCAGAAATCTACCACAATGTTTAAAGGGTAAATGCCTCAGGGAAGGGAAGGGAAGGGAAGGGAAGGGAAGGGAAGGGAAGGGAAGGGAAGGGAAGGGAAGGGAGCCCAGTATTAACCAACAAGACTCTCTGATCAAGCATCCTGAGCCAGTAGAAACCTTGCTGCAGGGAGGGAAGTTGAGACATTATGTATGTAATGCTAGGAGAGCAACTGTGCGAGATATTAAGAAGGGCAAAAGCTTTAATATCCACAGTTTTTAAATAAACCCCAGCATCCACATCCACTGCAGGTTGTCATTTCCTCTGCCTCATCTGTGACTCATGGCAGCACAGAAGACCCACTGAGTCTCTGGCAATTCCCAGTTGCTAGAAAGGAGGCCTGAAGTTATACAACATTGTCAAAGAGTTTTTGCTGGAGCAGGTGCCTTGCAGGCTGCCCACCTCACCAGCTGCCCACTGCTCCTCTGCAAAGGCCTTGCAGGGGCACATGCCACCCTCCTCCTTTTTAAAGATTGATGGGAGTGTTTTGTGTGTTTCCAGCAGTCTTGCTAACCTGAAGAGGTATGACCTCGGGAGTATATTCTTATCGCATACACGGAACATACTTAGCTTCTGTTAGCATTTTTGGAAGTCAGCATTGTACTTCCCTGCACAGTAAGAAGATAACCACATATATCTCAAAATGTTTGAAACCACCACTCAGAGCAAAAATAGTAAATAGCTGCTTTTCTCTGCCCTGTGACTGAGAATGAAGCAGTTTGCGGTTTGTTTTCCCAGCTTCGTATCTTTTGCATTTGGCAAAATATGCACATGCTTGCTGCACTAAATTGCCACAAGGTAATTCAGTCAGAAGCTCAACAGGCACAACTGCTTTACAGTCTCATAACACACTTGATAAAAGCTGCGACATTATGGAGTCTGAAAGGCTATGGAGAAAGCAACAGATATTATCAGAAAACTATATAGGATTTTGGCTTCGTGATTTGTATTATTTACAGTCTACCTAAAATGAGAGTCTTCAACTTCCACAAACCCCTGAATTTCATGGGAGTTTGACATAAGCCTTGACATAAATACAGGGGAGCATGATTGGTGTTTTCAAGGAGCATAGTGGTACACATTTCTTAATGGATTTTGAAGGCGAAGGAGAGGAGAGAAGAGGTGAGGAGAGGAGAGGAGAGGAGAGGAGAGGAGAGAAGAGGACAGGACAGGACAGGACAGGACAGGACAGGACAGGACAGGGAGTGGTCTGTAGGTCTGCAGGTCTGCACTGATCTGGGTGTCTGCAGGGCTGTTTCTCACTATTCTCTCCCAACTGCTGTTGTGCAGCATTTTGTTGTTGTTGTTTGTTTGTTTTTTCCCCTTTCTTCAGTCGCCCTGGCTCAGCTCTGGCCAGCAGCAGGTCCCTTTTGGAGCCATGTGGAGCTGGCTCTGGTCTGACGTGGGACAACTGCTGGGGTTTGCTCACAGAGGTTGCCCCTGCAGTCACCCTGGTACCAAACCCTGGCCTCATAAACCCCCCCAAAATCCAAAGTATTCAGAATGGCTTTGTACCAGGAAGAAGCAAAGCTTCCTCTAACCCACTGGCTCAGAGAAACCTCTTCCCAAACGATGCTTGTAAGGAAAGGGGATGTGAGTGCAGGACACCCCAATATTTTTGAGGCCATCAAACACACCACGTCTTTCTATTTTCACTGGTGTTTTCACTTCATAAAGCAAGTGAGACACAAGTATCAGGTCTTCTAGAGAGGCTTTGCGTAGATATGTAGGTATCAAAGCAGAAATGTCAATGCTCTTTACCAGTCTGTAGGAAAGCTGAGACAGCCCTGCTCGCCGGCATGGCCCTTGACTAGCAGGTGTGCTGCAGGCAAGTGGTGTTGCCCTTATCAAAGACATTTTTCAGATGAGCACAGATGTAGTTGTCTATTTAATAGATGGCACTTGTTTTATGCTTTTATTGCCCATAGAGATAGTATTACTTCTACAGTTTAAAAGCAGTCCCTGCTTTGAAAATTGTGGGTGGTTGTGTTACACTGCTTTTGAATCTCTTTTCTGCAGGGCTCTTTTATTCTCCCCCTAGTGTCTCAACCTTGTCCTAGAGTAACATTTCTCCCAGAGGGGTGGGTAGACTGTTCTTACTGCCTGAAGAAGCATTTGGCTGCTAGGAAACATAAACAACTACCCCTTCAGAATGTCACATATATTGTACTTTGGTTTCAAAGTAGTACATTGATGTTGGTCTTTCATTTTTGATGAGGAAGCCACAGTAATTGCTTCAGAGTATGGGACCTAAGTGTACATTTGAGACACTCTATCGATTACATCTCACTACAATGCAGTACAATCAGAAATAGACTTGACCATCCTGTATTTGGTAAGAAATGCATTAATACCAAGCTTCCTCATACTATATTAACCTGTTATCCATATCTTGTCCTGTTCTCTCCTGTCCTCTCCCATTCTGTCCCTGTCCCTGTCCCTGTCCCTCTTCCCTCCCTCTCCCCTCCTCTCCTCTCCTCTACCACTGGCCACAGCCAAGCCAGTGAGCACAGTTAGTTGGGACTTTGAGATAGCACACTGAAGGAAGAGAAAAAGCTGCTGCACAACAGCAGCTGGGAGATCAAGGAGTGAGAAGCAGCCGTGCAGCCCCCAGGTGAGTGCAGCAGGAGGGCAGGAGGTGCTCCAGGCAGGCAGCAGCAGTTCCCCTGCGGCCTGTGCAGGGAGAGGCCCCTGGTGGAGCAGGCTGTCCCCCTGCAGCCCATGGGTCCCACATGGAGCAGATCTCCATGCTGCAGCCCGTGGAGGAGCCCCCGCTGGAGCAGGTGGATGTGGCCTGGAGGAGGCTGCGGCCCATGGAGAGCCCCCGCAGGAGCAGGCCCCGGGCCGGAGCTGCAGCCCGTGGAGAGGAGCCCACGCAGGAGCAGGGGTCTGGGGGGAGCTGCTGCCTGTGGGGAACCGTGCTGGAGCAGTTTTTAGTTTGCTTTTAGTTTCTCACTGTGCTAGTCTGCAAGTGATAGGCAAAAAATTACATTAATCTCCCTATGCTGAGTCTGTTTTGCCTGTGAAAGTAATTGGTGAGTGATCTCCCTGTCCTTATCTCAACCCCTGAGCCTCTTCCATTGTATTTGCTTCCCCTTGCCCTTTGAGGAAGGGGAGTGAAAGAGTAATTGTGGTGGGGTTCAACTTCTGAGCAGGGTAAAACCACACAGCCTTGTAACTGGTGCTCCTGTCTCAGACGTCTCTGTATGAACTGAATGACTCACAGTGTGCCACTTTTCTTCAGTGCAGCTGTCACCAAATTTGCCTTCAGCCTGTCCAGCCAACTTTTTCCTGAGAGTTGAAAATATCAGTTGCAGTCTCTCAATGTCCCCTTCTCCCCAGCACTCTTATTTGCCACTCCCAATAATTTTCTATTTAATTTTTTGTTTGTTTTTGTTTGTTGTGCCTCTGATTCCATGCTACCAGCTGTTCTTTTCTCACCACAGTGTAGAACCTACCTGACACACAGCTTCTGCACCAACAGCTCCTCATGGTGCTTAGTTTTTCTTGTGCATGTGAAAGGCCACTGTGGACCTCTGCCACTACCAGCTGGCAGTGAAAAATTGGGCTCCAGTGTCATCCAGACACCTCTCTAGGCACCTCTGTCTCACTGCAGTACTCCCTGTTGTAAAATGCTTTTTGTCCTCCTTCTTGCCAACCTCCTGGAAATGCTGCTGCGGCAGAATTATAGCTACTGGGAAGAGCAGTGCAGCATAGCAAGCACCACAGGAACACAGTGCCACACAGCTCAGGCAGGTTTATGCGTTCTGTCATGAGACAGTGTAAGAAACAAGGTGGTGTTTTTTGTTTCCTCACACCAGCACCACTTGTCATAACATTATACCCTGGAGAGAGCTGTGGATGAGCAGTGAACACAGAAACAATTGTCAAGAAGCTCAAAAGTTCCGTGGGACTGAACCAAAGCCAAACAGTCCCTCATAAAATAGAACTAGAGGACTGGATGGACACTGAGCAGTTGACTAGATCATTCCGTGCAACAGGTCAGGATCAAATTTAATTTAATTAGTGCTGGCTAAACTGAGGATATAAATTTATGTATAACCTCTTCTTAAAGACCCTACATCATTCCCTAGTATTTTTTTTTCCTGGTTGCCTAGTATACATTTTTCTTCTGCAGTGTCACAATGTGATTTTTTATTCTATCCACCATGGATATGAAGAACATTTTTTTTTTTGCTTTCTCTTTGCAGCACACTCATATGCTTTTAAGCACTTTGTAGGGTCTTTCTGTTCCACTCCCCCCCCCCCCCCCCCCCCCCCCCGCCATCATTCCATTCATTTTGTGAAAGACAGTCAGTGTCAAAATGACATTCTGAAAATTTTAATGGTACGAAGACTTTTGTTTTCTATGCATTTTGTGTGTAATTATTTCTTTATAAAACTACACCAGATACTCATTGCACTATTTGAACATATCTTAGATTTGGTATAAATATTAATATTAAACTTGCATTGTCATTATTCTCCAAGGCAATAAGTCTGTAGAACTCCTTTCAGGTTGTTCAATACCTTTATAAGAATTGCTGAATAAAGCGTAGAATGAACAACTACAGCACAATAATTCTACATAAAGTCTCTGTCATTCCAGACAAAGGGCTTGGTTTGTCTGTAGGAGGAAAATAGTTTGCTGCAGGCTCTGCCCTCTATTTTCTCCCATAGTTGTTCTTTGTGCATACGAAGTACAGCTTACCCTTAGAAACTTTGAAAATGAGATTAACTACCTCTTGTTTAGGACAGGTCATAGTGATTCAAGTTTGTGTAAGTCATCAAAGTGTTGTAACTGTATGTTTCTGACCATCAACTTCTGCATGGAGACATCTCCAGAGAGTGCTTTCTTCAGATTTAGGTTAACCCACTTCTCAACAGCATCCCCTTAAAGCTCCCCCCGAAAAAGGCATAGTGGATGTCTGTTGTACAGTGAGCATTTACATTACAGATGCTGGACTTTGTCCCTTATGTCATTCCTTTTTATAAACCTCAGCTCAAATACTCAGTTTTTCAGTTGGCCTAAATAATTAATGGAAGAGAGTATGTGCTTCATCATTTCTATTTCAGAATTGGGGATTAAATGTCAAAGAATTGACATGCAAGTGCAGAGTCAGATTTTCCACCATTCCTGAAAACTGATAATATGAACTCAATTACTGTTTTGGAAGCAAGCAGGAAAGAGTAAGGTACTTCTGACAGGTTACCAAATAAGTTACTATAATAACATTACAGCAATGTGGTCCTTTCAGCGCTATAACAGCTCTGACCTTGCTTTAGGAGTTCTTATTGTTGTGTAGATCATGTCACCTCTCAACATGCTAAGCAGCACCTGATTCATCTGTTGGCTGCAGTGATTTCTAGGAAACAGACTACAGGGAAGGTGCTACTCTGTGTTAGTTGTTCACAACTATTTACCCTGCAGAGCATGATGGAGAACCTGAATGCCGTGGGTGTGTCATCTGGTAACTAATTTGTCATGAGCTTGTTAATCATCTCAAGATTTGTCAGAATTTTGAATGTGTGGTTCTTCCAAGCCCTCAAAAAGAATGTACTCTTTGCCTCCATTTGTGTTGGAGAGTCCAAAGAGAGATAAATTAGTAAACAATGAAGTCAACACACCCCTGGCACGAGGACATTTGCCTCACATTGAGATACTCTCTGAAGGTTAGAGCCGGGGGAGGTGGTGGTGGAAGGAGAAGTGTCTGCTTTCAAGTCAGAAACAAAGTGCACGGCAGTGACATGTTTCCTGTATCTAAGTCAGCACTGATTTCATGGGGTGTGTTTCAATACTTCGCTCCTACATTCCTAACAGCAACAGTCCTTCACAAAGGAAGGATTGTTTGCACATGTATAGAATGAAGAACAAATAGGTTTGGGGCACAACTGCAGAGAAGAATTCCAGAGCTACCATGCAAAACAGGACAAAAAGACAGGACGTCTTTCTTGTAGAAGTACCTGTCTTCCTTGGCAGCAATACAAGAAAAGTGAGTGTTATGTGCAAACCAGAATTGTCCTTTCTCTTCAGCTTTGGCACAGCTTCAACTGGTTATAACTACAAGGCCTCTGCACATCACAGAAGATGAAGAATGGTGTAGAGATCACAGAATAGAAACCAGGGAAGTAAGTTATATAGAAAACATGAGCCACAAAGGATGTGGCATTCTTAGTTTTGAAAAAGAAAAAAAATACAAAATTAAAAAAAAAGAAAAAAAAAAAAAAGAATGCTGGACCACTTCTGTGGAAGTTTCTAAAAGAGAGTTAGGCAAATTGATGTTAAAATTCAATCAGTATTGCCCAGGAAATAAATTACCTCTACGTGGATTTGCCAGGCTTAGATTTCCTTCAGCACCCGAGACATTTTGGAAACCCAGGTCTTGAAGAGCCTCTGTGGGAGCAGATCATTTGGGTCAACATTTAAATGCAACTCCCAACAGCAGATTCTAGTGCCAGCCTCTCTTCCTTGTTCTTGAAGGACAAACATGCAGAATGACAAAGGCCAACCTTCGGACTTGACAGTGTGACCTAACTTCCAGGCACTTTTTCTCACCTTTAATGAAAACACAAGTGAAAGATTAGATTTAGTCCTCTCTTAGTCATCGTCTCTCTGCTCTGTATCTGCTTTCCTGCAGATGCAGCATACCTGCTACAACTGACAGGTTGTCCAAACGCCTTGTGCAGACAGTGCTTTGAGCAATATGGATGGTGAGGCCATCTTTCATGTCACAAAGAGAGGCAATACACGCATCCCCACCACCAGTATGGCACATCTGGGCCCAGGTACAGTGCTGAGATTCTGTGCAGGGGATGTATTCGTGGACAAGCAGTAAAGAAAGCAGAGTTTGCTTTCTCAGAAGCATGTGTAGATGCTGTTTCTCATCAGCCTTTGTATCTTTTCCAGCAAGTTTCCTGGATAGGATGCTGGATCAGGGAGGTCCAGGAGATGGCAGTCTAAATGCTGGCAGACTACAATCTGAGGACACTGCTTTATTTTAAGTGCATGCCTCTGCCTTTGATCTTCATTGTGACTTTCATCTCCAAGCCTCCCCAGGACAATCTCAAATGACTGGTTGCATGAGCAAATTGGATGGATAATTGAAATAGTAATTAAAAAGCAGGACCTGGTCCTTCTCACATTCACAGCTGTGCAAATCAAGAGGAACTCCAAGGAAGCCAGTGCAATTACTCCTATTTAAATGCTGTGGAAGTGAGTTAAGAATCAAGTCTACTGTATCTAGGCCTTTCTACCTCTGAAAAGGAGCAGTGTAACACTTGGAGGTTTTCATGACTCTAAGAGATCTTTGACAAAAATGCAGAATCACAGAAAATGGAAACTGTGAAAACCACAACAAGCCTTCAGAATCAGAGAAAAGCCCAGAAACCAGTGCTACAACCGTGTTTTTCAAGTGGATGGTAAAAGTGCCACTAACATTTAGAACAGGAAATGTGATACACTGTGTGTGTTTTGATACACATACAATGTCATTTCTAAGCATATATTGATGAAGGGGGAATTTTTTTATGTATGTTTTATATAAATATATATATATTTGTCCAAATTGCTAGTTTTTCTGCCTCATCTTTTGTGGAGAAAATGTTTATGGATTATTTGGCAATGACACTGAATGTCATCCACCTTTTTGTTGTTTACCTTTTTGTCTGTATAGTGTCATGTATATGCATTTCAAGTTCTGCTTTTCAGGTGCACAGAAAGCTAAGAATGAAAGTTTCGACTATAAATAGAGATGGGCTGCATTAATCCCTTGTGTGGAGGTTGCACTTTAGAAATGTACATAAGTGTGCTCAACTTGTACTACACAAATAGCCAGTAAGATTGTCCATGCACGTAAAGATTAGCAAATACTATAGATATTGCTGAATTCAGATTGTAATTGCTACAGTCAGTCATAAGCATGGATTGTTCAACGAATAACACAGAGGAAGAAAGAATGCTTCTGAAATATTTGCTGTGAGATTTCAGTTTTGTGTAATACAGCTAGGGATCAGTTTGTTGAAAGGGAAATCCATCCAGCTGGTCTGCAAAGACAAAGCAGTATCTGGAGGCTGAGAAGAGAGGCAGCAGCTGGGAAAGAGAGGAGAGAGAAAAAAAAAAAAAAAAAAAAGAGAGAAAAAATGTTTTTCAGAAAAAAAAAAAAAAAAAGTTTTTTTCTGCCAACATTCTGTGATCTTCTTTTTAAGAGTTTAACGTGATCATGTTAAACTTTCACTAGCCTTTCACCTGGATTGTGTGTGTTATAAGAGCCATCAGCAATTTGTTTCAACTAACAGAAAGTTCATGTTTCAGTGCAAAGCAGGTGGAAAGGGGAGGTCAGGGACTTTTCTGCCTAATTTCTCATTGGTTTCCATTCAGTCGTACCAAGCTTTCAGCAGCCCTGGAAAGCACAGAAACTCAGACTGCACTTCTAAAGCAGAGCAAATCACAGAATCATCACAGAATCACAAAATATCAGAATGGTTAAAGTTGGAAGGGATCTCTGGAGGTCATCTGGTCCATCTCCTCTGTTCAGCCAGGGTCACCTACGTTCAGTTTCCAAGGACCGTGTCCAGACAGCTTTTGAAGATCTCCAAGGATGGAGAATCCACATCATTTCTGGGCAACCTTTGCAGATACTGAGTCAACCTCGCAGTAAAGAAGGGTCTCCCGATGTTCAGATGGAACCTCCTGCTTTTCAGCTTGTGCACATTGCCTCTTGTCCTGTCACTGGACACCACTGAAAAGAGACTAGCTCAATCCTCTTTGAATCCTCCCTTCAGGTATTTATAGCCATTGGTGTGATTCCCCCTAAGCCTTCTCTTCTCCAGCCTGAACAGTCCCATCTCTCCCAGCCTTTCCTCACTGAAGAGATGCTTCTGTCCCTTCATCATTTTCATGGACCTTCCAAGGACTTTCTCAATCTCTGTCTTTCTTGTACTGGAGAGCCCAGAACTGGACACAGTACTCACAATACTGTGGGTGTAGCTTCATGGCTTCGCCAAGGCTTGCTAACTAACCCTGACAGACCGCCACTCCCAGCCCCAGTCTGCAGGCTACTTTGCCTATTGCAGACTAGGATACATTGCAGCAAGGACACATTGCTGACTTACAGTGAACTCGGTGCACATCAGGTCATTTTCTGAAAAGCTGCTTACCAGCTGGGTGGCCTCCTGAATATACTGGTGCTTGGGGTTGTTCCTCCCCAGCTTCAAGACTTTGCACTTCTTGTTGAGCTTCAAGGGGTTCCTCTGAGCCCATTTCTCCAGCGTGTAGAGCCATTTCAGCTCTGGATGGCAACATGACTCTCTGGTATATGAGCCACTCCTCCCATTTTTTTGTCATCTGCAGACCTGCTGAATCTACCCCACCATCCATTAATGAAGATGTTGGACAGTATTGGACCCAGCACTAACTCCTGGGGCACTTGGCTAGCTACTGGCCTTCAGCTGCGCTCTGCATCACTCTGATCACCACCACCTGGGCCTGGCTGTTCAGTCTGCTTTTTCAATCCACCTCACTGTCTGGCAATCCAAATAATTTTAATGAGAACTTCAGCGCATGAGGATGTCAGGAGAAGCATTGGGTGAGTGCTGCCTAAGGCTCTGTGGACCCCCCCAGATCATGGTGAGCAGTGCTCCTGTACAGACATTTGTGGTCAGTGTGCAAACATTCACACCTATAAAAGATCGCACATTTGTAATTTTCAAACATTAATTGTAAGTCTGATCAAATGAGTCTGATCAACAGCACAATTTTTGCACTGAAAAAGAAAACTCTAACATGAACTAAATAATAGATGTTAATAGAGGACAAAAATGAAATCTTGGTATTTCAATCAACAGTCACAACAGGTACATCTCTATTTTCACAGCAATAATAGGCTTTCATGGTGATATAAGTGGTTTGCCTCAAAGGGCTGATTGCATATTTTAAGAATAGGTAGATCAGACCTGCAGAGAGCGAGGGAACATTATGCTTGAGTCAGAAACAGCATTTCTTGAAAAGGAAGACTCTGATTTCAAGTCAAATTCACTGTTGAAGAGAAGCTAAGTGATTGTGGCAACTTGCGTTATTTCTACGGAAAATTATGGAAGAGAAAAGTCCTAGAACTTCATTGAGCAGATTGGACCTGACTGGGAGGTAGCTGCCTGCAGACTAACCATGAAACAACTCCTACATAAACAACAACTTTCCAGTCAAAATGTATGCAGCAGAAGCCCCATATATTAAGCAAACAGCGTATGTTTCCAACTGGGTGTTGGTTCTGGAAAGTAAAAATTAAACACTTTCACATATTTCTAAAAAGCAATTTCTGTCAAGATAGTGCTTTAAGCTGAAATATATATTGCAGTTCATACTGCTTTTGCACTCAGATAGGCACAAGAAATATTGTTGTGTAGTGTGGGTACTGTAGAACACAGCAGTATGGCTGAATGATCTATAAGGGCTATGACTTTTGCTCTTGACGCTAACACTATTTTGTTAGATGATTTTAGTTACTTCATGTGCAACTCCATAACTTTATTGCCTATTGTGCCCTTTGTTTATATTGCAGGCTGTCAAAAGACCTGATAAACATCATCCAGTAGTCAGAGATTCTCCCTGCCAACTGGCTCATCTTCATTGATTCACAAGCTAGGAAGGACCTTGTCTTGTTTTGTGCATGTTTATGGACTCCACATACACCCATGACACAAGTTACATTAGTTCAAAGAGCTCAATTAAGGGCATGGAATTGTCAGTTGTGGTAAAACCTTCCCTAGTAATATAATGGGTGTTTGCCAGCTCATCCAATTTCTTGTATGCAAGATGTTTTCAGATGACAACCAATATAATGTTCCTACGGTTAATTAAATAACTGTAGAAAGCAGTAATTCTTGAATTCAATCCCTTTAAGGAACATGTAAGCAATTACCTCTACCTGCTATTCAACAACTAAAAGGCTTTGTTCAAGACAAAACAGGTGCCAGCTTTCTTGGGGTGAAAAACATTTAGTAAGATTTCATCTTAATTAAGAACTTTTTCAAATTGAACGATGGAGCTGGAGGCCCACAAACCTGTCTTTCTGCTTGGCATTGTGTCCACCTCCCAGGGCTTGTCAGATATTGTAGAGGCTCGCATTGAACACACTAACTATTCCCCACACAGCTGTCATCTTATTTCCCTTATTTCCCCCATCCACACCACAGTAGCTGGCTTATCCCAAGCCACATGGGGAAACCAAAAATCATATTGGTGACGCAATACATGATGGCAGGAGAAGATGCGAGAACTGTTTACCATCCCTTCCCTATATATCCTTTTGCTTTAGAGAACAGCATCCTAACTATTTCATATATTTATGGCCTTTGCTAAAGGAATGTTTGGTAGCATTTTTCATAGAGTGAGGCATGCTAATACAATTGCTGTGAATGAAGGTGCAACAAGTCTATTCCTCCCATGCTCATGGACAGCATGACATACCTCCCATACCCACAGCTTACCTTTGGGTCTGATGTTCCTTTCTGTGAACAGACTGAAGGCATCATGGTGCAGCTGCAGCACTGGGAAGAAGAAAGTGAGATTCTGCCTTTTGCACATGCAGTGATCTCAGTAACTGCAGTCACAGGGATGGCAGACGGCTGCTTTCTCAGTGCTTTGTGCTGAACCCCAAAGAACAGTCGTATTAGACAGCTGCATTACACTGTTAGTAGGAATTTCTGTGCTTACTCTCATCAGACAGTCCAAATTGCCTTGGATTTTCCCTGTGACAGCTGTCACTGCTGTAAATTGCTAAGAACAGCACAGGGCCATTGCACTGTGACAGTCGTGGATTATCTGCCTAGCACAGGATTCATCCTAACTGATTATGGTAAGATTGATTTAAGTCTTAAAACATGGTGTTTAATGTCCCTGTGCTCCCCCTACTCTGTCACAGTCATTAGCTGGAACAACTACAGATGTAAATTATATAACTACCACCTATCTGATAAAATTACATAGAATTTATCTCTATTGGCAATGCTTAGTACTAGTAATGACATCTTTATGTTGCTCTTCATCCAAACATTTTGTATTTCGCTGTCTGTGACTGCTGCACAGAAATTAATCACATAGAAGTATGTTTTTATGGGTATGAATTTATCTTTACAAAGAAGAATGAACGCTCTGTATAGAATGTCTTGAAAACATTAAAAATGCTTTAGAAAATAAAAACTTCATCCTTTAAAAAAGTGTCAGATGACGTTATGTATTTCAAAGTATTTTGTCTTCATATTTTCGCGGTCTTTCATCATCCCAGATGTATAGTTCACTACCTCTATCACAGTACCAAGTAACCTTTAGAGATGTTTTGAGGGATCTGCAGGACATTCGGGGTTCCTGGTGTCATACAAGGTTTCCGTTATGGGAACTTGTGTCCAGCTTGAGGACTTCTTTCTGATAGTGTTTGGAATGTTTTTCTGAGGAGATAAAACGTGTCTGAATGTTAACTAGGAAGCTGCTTTGCTCTATCATGTTTGGTACTCACTGTGCTAGAGCAGTGGTGGAGTATATCCACTCCTGGGCAACTCAACCCAGTCAAAAGAGGGAGAAAAACTGCTTAGGAGCTGACTGGTAGCCAGATCCTGTTCAATCTGCCCTGGAGATCTTCCTCTCCCTTCAAGTCCCATACAAGCAAACTTAGCCGGAGCTGACATTTCCTGAGTCACGTTTCTGAGCCATGAGCACTGTAACTAGTGCTGGCATTACCAGGATTGCTTGAAGATGATGTTGATCAAACAAAAAATGTCCGTGTCTGGAAGCAGTACCCTCAAGAAACCTGCTGTCAGTGACACTGAGTTGAGAACAGTGTTGGACAACTGTCCTTTCCTCTGACAGGAGAACTGCACTCTTTAGTCACCAAGGATTTTTGATTTTATACTTCCTTTCTTTGAGACATGCTGGGGCAGAAGGTGAACTGTCAGATTAACAATGCCACTGCAGAGACAATAAGGTTTGGTAAAAACAAAACAGCCTATATAGGGACTGAAAGTACGTTTTTGAAAAGGCTTTTTTTTTTTTTTTAAAAAAAAAAAAAAAGACTACAAAGAACATCAAAAGCATCTTAGAAAACTCCTGAGGCATTTGACTTGAAGAACAGCTCCAAAGAGAATAGCAATATCCAGCCATTACTAGTGTGACTAGAAAGCGAAATGGACTTTGTTAAAAGCTTTCTTTCTACTCCCATGAAGAGTCTGAACCAAAGTCAGTTACCTTCAAGGAGGAATATTACCACATGATGTAGGCAGCTCACTGGGAAATGAATTATCTCTGTGGAAAGGCATGTTCCCAGTGCTGGATTAGAGTAGAATAGAATAGAATAGAATAGATTAGAATAGAATAGAATAGAATA
>CM021729.1:45596792-45606998 GCA_011074415.1 Stictonetta naevosa
TAGAATAGAATAGAATAGAATAGATTAGAATAGAATAGAATAGAATAGAACAGAATAGAATAGAATAGAATAGAATAGAACAGAATACAATACAATACAAGTAGTTCAGTTAGATTTACAACGATCAGGTACAACTGCTTGACCACTTCAGGGCTAACCAAAGTTTTAAAGCTTATCACTGTGCATAAAAAGCACAGCATTATGCAAATGCCTCTTGAACACTGACAGGCTTGGGGCATCAGCCATCTTGCTAGGAAGTTTCTTACAGTGTTTG
Source organism: Stictonetta naevosa (assembly GCA_011074415.1). Lineage (NCBI taxonomy): Eukaryota > Metazoa > Chordata > Aves > Anseriformes > Anatidae > Stictonetta > Stictonetta naevosa. The sequence continues at coordinate 45,597,067 of CM021729.1, forward strand.
ACTACCCTTATGGTAAAGAAATGTTTCCTAATATCCGATCTGAACCTCCTCTGGATGAGCTATGTGTCCTTCCTTTGCATCCCGTCATGGGATACCAGGGAGAAGAGATCAGCACCTCCTTCTCCGTTTCTCCTCCTCAGAAAGTTGTAAAGAGCAACTAGGTCACCTCTTAGCCTTTTCTCCATACTGGACAACCCAAGTGTCCTCAGCCTCTCTTCACAGGACATGCCTTCCAGCCCTTTTACCAGCTTTGTTGCCATTCTCTGGACACATTCAAGTAACTTAACATCCTTTTTATATTGTGGAGCCAGGAACTGTACACGATATTGAAGGCGAGGCTGCACAAACACTAATTAAAGCAGGAGATTCACCTCTTTTGACCATATGGCTATGCTGTGTTCAGTGCACCCCACAACATGGTTTACCAACTGCGTATGCTGTGTTTAATGCACCGCACAAAGCAGTTTGCCCTCTTGGCTGCCAGGGCATACTGCTGGCTTATGCTGTACATGCTGTCACCAGGTCCTTTTCTGCTGAGCTGCCCTCCAGCCACTCCTCTCCATCTGTACCCGTGTCTGGCATTACCTGTCTCAGGTGCAGCACCTGGCATTTTCCTGTGTTGCACTTCATACTGTTGATGATTGTCCAATTCTCTAAGGTATCTAGATCCTTCTGCACAGCCTATCATTCCGCCAGAGAGTCAACAGCATCTCCCAGTTTAGTACAGCAGGGAATTTGTTAAGGATGCATTCAACTCCTGCATCCAGATCTCTGATAAATACGTTGAACAGAACTGGCCTTAGAATTAAACCCTGGGGAACACCAGTAGTTACTGTCCACCAGCCAGATGTATCCCCCTTCTCTAACACCGTTAATTTCTGCTGTTCAGCCAGTTTGTTACTCGGTACAGTGTGTACCTGTTCATCTCACAGTAGAACAATTTGTCCAGAGGGATGATGTGACAGACAGTATCAAAGACCTTACTAAAATTGAGAAAGATTACATCCATCCCCTTCCCTTCATCCACTAAGTGGATGACCTTGTCATAGAAGATCAAGTTCCTAAGGCGGGACTTTCCCTTGATGAACTCTTCTTGATTATGTCTGATAATAGCTTTGTTTTTTAAGTGCCTTTCAATAGGGATACACTTCTCTGTAACTTTTCCAGGTACTGAAGTTAGAATAACTAACTGCTCTCCTTGGAGAAAGAGCTGCACATACAGGTATTTTCACAGCACTGAGGATGCAGCCAACAGCTAGTCCATCAGCTGAGATGTTGATTAGTAGTGAACAGCTCAGGAAGAAGCTCTATCACAAGGACCTATCAGTAACGCAACTGAGATCCTGCTGCCAGTAGGGAGAGCCACAGTAGTCAGAGGAGCAACCACAGATATGCTTCTATCCACATATTCTCATGAGAGCTGACTAGTGTGTGAACTAAAACCTTGAAGCAGAAAGGCTGGAAACCTACCCTAATTTAGGCCTGCTAAATTTAAGATCCACTCTCACAATAAGATTCTTGGGTATATTGGTTATTTATTTGAAATGTTATGAATATGTCAAAGCCAGTGAGGTAAATTCCCTAAGAAGGAACTTCTTGCTTGTGTTAAGAACACAGTAGGTAGAGTTACACAGTGTAATAGCTCCACTACTTGAGTGTCTCTTTCACTTCTGCTTTATCAGTGGTGACATTCACCAGGGATCCTCAGAAATCATTTCTCAGTCCAAGCAGCGGAAATGTTGGTCGGATCACTGAGACAATGCCATGGTCTTTACAGGGGATTCAAGACCACATCAGTTTTAGTTCAGACACTAGTCAGCTCCCATGAGCTACAACTACAGTGAAATTTTATGTTAGTGGATGTATTATTTCTTAAAATTTCCTAACTACCTGTCTATCCATATACAAATATATGCTGATATCCACAGTAGGGATACAGATTGAGCAGTAAACTGCCTGACAAGACTCTCTGCTAGCAGGTCTCTATGTTTTAAAGAGCTTCATTGTCATTATATATATGTGTATATATATATATATATATTCTCTCGCTCTCTCCCTCCTGTATATGTATGCGTATACATATACATATATATGTATACCCTACACAAGCATTCCACATTTCTGGGGTCATGTCCTCAGCTCCCCTAAACCAGCCCTGTTCCCCTGCAGCCACCTGAGCAGGTCAGGAGAAGCAATGTGGTAAAACCCTGTTTGACCCTTGGCCGTGCACACGTTGGTGGTGCTGGCTGTGGACCCGATCTGCTGCTGGTACTGGAGCAGCACTGCTGGAGTGAGTGGAGCTGTGTCCGTTTATATCAGCTGGGCACACAGGACAAGGTATCTGGACATGGAGAGAAGTCAGAGAGAGACCAGGGGGCTTGTAACACACGCTCAATAAGTTTCAGCCCCTCGCTTTAGTGCTTGAGTTACATATCTTAAAAAGCTGATAGCTCTGAAGCTTTGTTACAGGTTCAGCAGCCCCCTCTGGAAAGGAGAGTTCGCCAAAATTCATTAGTCCCTGGGAAGCAGAATTTGCTATTATTTTTTTTATTATTATTTCCTTTCACCCACCTTGTCTTGCTGGTGCTGAAGCCATCTGGCAGATGGATTGTCACTGCCTGTGGTGAGGCAGGACTGCATGCACTGAAATGGTGAAGGTCCACCAACCAGATGTGAAAGCCTTACCATGTAGCACTGACTTGACCTGTCCAAGGCCTCTGTTCTCCCAGAATAAGATAGCAAATGTCTCCAGGGTGGAAAGCAGGATGGGGAGGATGGCCTAATCCAGTCCAACAGTGCCTCTGGTTCTGAAAAGCCAGCTTCATCGCTGCTCTCTCTGAGAAGCTGCTCCTGAGCCTCCCACTGCATCTACAGGAGGATTTTAGCAATGTAGGAAATGTCCCTTCTCCTCTCAGTTTCTCTCCTCTCAGTCTTTGTTTCTCTCCTTGACACAAGGCATGATCAATATTTAATTTCTCTGCTTATTACACTCTCCACTGCAGTTCTGGCTTTGTTGCCATTGTTCCTATCTATTACTCCTGGTCAAAAATCAGCAGATATTTTGCAAAACGTGTTTCTGGAGTCCACTCTCCCATTACCCTTCTTCTTTCCTTGAAGGTTTAGAAAAGCTCCATCCCTCCCTGCATAGCACCCTCCCAGCACCTCAGCGAGCTGCACTGTTTTTCTCATGGCGAAGCCCGGATAATGAATCATGAGGGTGAGAACTGGAGTGACAAAAGCACCAGTGCCAGTTTGTGTCAATCGCAGGCGCCGTCTGAAAAAACAAATGGCACTTCCCAGGTGAGGGGAGCGATGGGTGGAAACATTCGTCTGACACAAGCCAGGCTGCTATCTGCGTGTTGGGCTAATCATCTGGCGTGCTGCAGGAGGGTCATTATTTATAAGAACAGCACAGTGCTGTGACAAAAGGGAAGCCTGTCAGAGCTTGTGTGTTTCCAGGTGGCCTGCTGTGTGTCAGGCTCTGCTTTGTGCTCCGCCAAAGCATCCTGCCACCTAAAGATGGTGTTGACTCAGCCCCTTCCCCAGAACACCACCACCAAGGAACAAAAGTGAGAGGTGGAGCTTTTCTTTTTCCTCCCACTTCTGATTTCTTTGACCCTTGCTAGGTGGTTTCACTAGTCGTGCTCTGCAGTTAGGGCTTCATATACACCTGTTCATATAAAAGCGAGTTTCTCCTTTCACTCCTTCATGCAGAGGCTTTTTGCACACTGTGAGTTCAGGGATTTCACCCACAGACACACACAGACACACACACACACACGTGTGTTTTTCCAGGGCTTATCTCGGGGTGAAATGAGCTGTGGGGAGATGAATAGTTTATTTTGCAAAAGCTTAAAAGAGTTCAGTTAATCTTATTGTAGGCTTTTAATGGCCTTTTTGAATCAACATGATGATTTAATGACGCAGCTAAGCTCCATGTAATTCTTTGTCAGTTCTGAAATATCTGAAGCTTCTTTATTTAATGAGGAAGAAATTATGTTAGCAACATGGAATAATGGGAGTGAATCCAAAACTCTACATGGTATTCTGGTCTTGGGGAGGTGCAGATCAGGAGACACAGTGATTTACACCAACTAAACTGTTTGCTCCACTGAATTTCTCCTTGCTGAGACGCAGGCTCAGAAGCATAAATTGAGGAAATTCAGAAGATAATAATAATAAAAAAAGGCTGTGGGGGGGAAGAAACCTGACTGGAGAGAAAATGTTTAAGAATAACCATTCTGATACATTGGGAAGGAACTAAAGGTGAGATTGGTGGTAATGTCACCGAGCAGTACAAACAGTTGTGGACCGGAGTGGTGGGGAGAGTATGTTACATGACCAACTGTCATGGACCTGCAGGCTTCACCGGTTGCCTTCCTATTTTTTTTCTTGGTTTCCTTGGGCTGCCATTGTGTATCTCACTTCCTCTTAGTGCACTGCAAACACAGAGGTTTTGGAGGCAGACATCTCCCTCTCTGTCCCCTCATTCCCTGCAATCTGACCATGAAGAGGAAGGAAACTGTGACTGCGCAGCTGACAAATCTCTGCTGCACCAGAAATATTTCAAAGACGTCTAAACAGAGGAGACACAAACACAAACTCCCTTGTCACCTTTCTCAACAGTAAAGCTTTTCTTTGCCTCTGTTCTTCACAACTTTGTCATCATCTGTATTCTCTACTGCTCTCCCTTCCTGGAAATCTGCCTCTTTTCACTCATACTGTACTCATCAGCCACTCACTTTATGTTCCTGACGGGCTTGCTTGTCAGTTTACTTCTTCCTATATCTTGTATTCCACTTTGTATAAATATTTGGGAAGAGCATTAAATAACATTCTGTGTGATGAGAATTTGAGACAGTGCTGAAAAAATAAGAAAAGTGGAAAAAAATATTAATATAACAAAAAATAATTAATCATATTTCAAGTTGCATGTGCCATTACCTTTCTCCTTCCAGAGGCCCACTGGTGCTCCTACAAAACTGCTCATGCAGGGTGGGACCTGTGGTACTCCTTGCTACAGGATATTGTGGGATCTAATCATGGTGTGAGGCCATGAGTCTGATTATTTATGGCTTAGGTTTTGAAATGTATGTAGGATATCTAGAGAGATATCACACTTTTATTTTAGTTGGAGGAAAGTGTTGAAATTCTCCAAGTCAGAATTTACCTTTTTTGAATTTCATTTTGTAGACCGCTCATTTTTCCAATGGAATTGAACAATTTTTGAAATTTCACATATTTCAACCTATGTGTAGCTATCTTCTGTCTCCTGATGATATAAATACTCATGGATTATTTTGATTTAAAACATCATAGAGATCTCTTACAGCCTGGTATTTTGGGAGCTGGTTCATCGCTTCCAAAGAAATGGCTTATATTGCTCTTTTGAAATTTGAGCTGTCTCAAAGGAAGTTTCAGTTGCAGGTTGTCTTCAGGATCCAGGATAAGACAATATTTCTTCTCCACTTAACATTCAGTGAAGTATGTGTGAACTGTGAATTCAAGATTCAGTCCTGCATTACTAGATCACTGAAGTAATTGCTCAGCTGTCACGCTGGAGCCAGCATTGTCATGTCTGTAAATGGTTTTTGTAAGCACTCATTTCTATTGCGTATTTCAGGAAAGTGCTGGTGAACCTTACATTTGGGCAGAAAAGTGCCGGTGAACCTTACTTTGGGGCTCTGACAAATGTTCCTGTATTCTCCCTGTTAGAGATTAAGGATCTAACATCTCATTTTCAGCCACAAACTGGTCCTGGGTTCACAGTGTGTCAGGATCATACCTTGAGAGACGCAAAGTTGGGGGATGTTTAGAAAAAAAATAGTTTTGACATGTTCATTGAAAGCTCTTAGGCTCATTCCAGATCATTAAGTCATGGGAAGTCTCAGGAAGATAAACAGTTTACACCTGTTTTGGAGTTAGAGAGAATGAGGAGGTCAGCACAGCAGCACTATAGGCAGGAATATGATCCCAGCTGCCAGACTGACCATCACTCTGGCAATGTGGCCAGAAAAGTGTTGGATGCCTCATCCATACTTTTGCTATAATAATATATAGTATATATATATATACTTAAATATACACGTATTACATATATGCTTATATATTTTTACTATAATAATAAATAGTAAATTTATATTATAGTAAATTATATATGCATATATTATAATAACACACATATATTGTAATATATATATTATAGTAAATATGTATTATAAATATATAATATATATACTTCTACTATTTTCTGTTACCACTTGACAACTTTAAACTCGATGTAGAGGATGCACTTTGAAGACTATAGGTCTTCAGGTGTTTGAGTTGCCATGGGACTCTTCATTGCCAGGTGGGGCTTCTCTTAAAATAGGTGGGAGGGCTCCTATATATTTTGGGCAGGAAGCCTAATGGTTACGAAATATAGGATCTCCTGCAGTTTGGGGGATGTCACACAGGTGAACTTCTGGCATCTTTCACATGCTTTCATGGATTACCAGGGTCCTGCAGACTCCAGTCTTTCAGCAGGTTAAAACATCTACATGGTGAAGACCATGGTAGCTAGTGACAGTGCTCTGTGAGTGTTAGTAGAGGTGCATCGAGTGCTAACGTATTGGCTTCTGATGGTGCAGAAGACAGACTTGTGCCAGAGGAGTGGCTGTCCTGGGAAGGAAAATCACAGACTTTGTTCAGTCTTCTTCTCGACACAGCAAAGTCAGCAGTTCCTCAGGTCAAAAGTTCCTCATGGAAATTCTCAGGGAAAAGTGGTGAAATCAGTGGTAAACAGTGCAGCATTTCCATGCTAAGTATAATATGACTTGGGTAGCTGAGATACAAGTAGGTCTGCATCATCAAAGCTCTGGGTGAGGTTTGTGCTTCTGCCAGAAAAGTAGAATAGATTTTATTTCCAGAGATGCACATGGTCCATTACTAAAATGTATACCGCTCTATTATTTTCCATTTTCTTTAGCAATGTAATAGCACTAGAACCTTGAAAAGTTAGGTAGCGTAGTGCTGCAAATGTGCTGCAGATGTGCTGCATTGAGTCTCAGCTACAGATTCATGGGGAATTTGTGCTTCTAAATCTGTCACAAGTTGGGAAAATCTGACCTGCACGTTGTGGGAAGGTCTCAGCAGAAGAAACTACAGGCAGCCACGGACAGCTAGGGCAGAACAGCATAGATGCCCTGCTCCTTGAAATGTCTGTTCAGTTTATGGATGCTCCAGGCCTGGCTTAGGCCAGGGATCCCATTCCTGGGGGAGCAGTGAGTAGATCCTTGCACCCCTGCAATTTCATTGCTAATGAGTAAGACTTCTTGTTCCCGGAGCTTGCAGTTCGTCCCTGGAGAGAGTAGCAGCCAGTGGGATTTCAGAAGCACAGGCACTTGCTTTACCCTCCTGCCACTGAAATCACTGAGTGTTTTACCCTTGGGATCAGTGGGAGGAGAATTAGGCCAATACTGAGCTCTTTTGAAAATCCCACTCTTTAATGAAGAGAAAAATGGGATGTTGATGACTGTGTTCTAAAAGCTCTTCAGAGGAGATAGAATTTAAAATGCACTGAAGAGAACAAACGGAGTGCTGCTGTTGTCTGCCTGACCTGCCATTTCATCCCCAGATGATAGTTTTTCCTCTGAAAATGATATTTTTAATTGCCTATGAGATACTATGCCTCATCTAGTGAACATTAATGTGACAGAGCAGGGACTATGGAAGAGTTGGTAATCTGCGGTAGCTGAATTTAGGTATTGTGAAGTTCTCCTTGTGTTGCAGCATGATAACAGGAAAAAATAGGCCTATTTACCGAGTAACACAGGGACAGAGTAATAACATTTATTTATTTACTTGCTAATTTTGCATGAAGACAGTGGTTAAGCAAGCAGTCATAGCTACAACAACAGAAAATAATTTTAAAAGAGAACATGTTGTCTTTTAAAATTCACTCAGGTGAAGCACATGCTACATACTAATTGAGACAGCACATATCTAGGTGAAAATGTTTAGTTTTTTTTCTACAAGAATATAGGCTAACCCATCATACAAATTGGAAAGTGTAAAGATATCCTGTTCTTCTGTTATAAAATTAAAGGAAATGGATGCTATCTACCCTTTGAGAAGCCAGTACTCAAGATGGTTGAGGATAATACAGCCAGTCCTCCACCCCCTAATGTTTTGATGATAATAACTGCAGAGAAATTCAAAAATACAGAGTCCTGTGTTACCACTAGTTCAATAATGTTTTTGGGTTAGAGGCATTTCATGTTGACTCGGGGTTTTGCTCATTTTCACCCTCCTGCACGGCCTTCTAGTTAACAGTGCTGTCACTTAAAGCTTTGCCTTTTCCCATTTCTTGATCTTCTGTGCTCCTCACCTCTGCACATGGTCAGAAGATAGTTGCATGAGAAACTGTTTCACTCCCAACAAAGAGTAAAGAGAAGTTCCTCCTCAATGGAGAAAGCCCAGAGCTTCCTGGTGTCTCTCATATTCCATTTGTTGTCAGTGAACAGAGGAGGAAGTTAAGTTGTTAAGTTGTAACTGACTTCTGTTTCATTTTGCAGACAGGTCAACATCCACCCTGCAGAAAGATTTATTAACATTGGTGATGTAGCAACAAGATTCCAACGTTAAAAAAACTCTTCAAAAACTTTCAGCCCATCTCTGGCTGATCCTGGAGTCCAGTTTGTAGAAGGTCTGAGAAGCACCTCTGCCCCCCAGCATGGTGAGCAGGCGTCTAGCTGTGCTTTAAATACGTGATGTGTCAAGACATACTTCTTACTTTTTAGGTAAGATTACAGGATGTGCAAAAGCACTTGGTGCAGGTGCCACAGTAATGCTTTTTAGCTGACAGAGTTCTCAAACATTTTTTTATAGGTAATTTGTGAAAGAAAGTGTATATGTGCATATGCAGATCCCTTCATACTTGTACATTACAAGGAAGGTTTAAGAGAAAAAAAAAAACAAACATGAATCAAGAACAGCACAGGTTATTCATTATCAATGAATGCACTCTCTCAATGCAAAAATATTTAGTTGTCATCTGTTGGAAGGATTAAAAATGGCTATGAGCATGTATAAATGACTTAGTAGCTTTGTGCTGCATGCTTATGCTCAGCCTAAGGTGCCATTTGCCCTTCTCTGTGAGCTTGGAGACAACCAACAAAGCCCCTTCTATACAGATACCCAAAGGCATGAGAGCTGTACAGTGTTGTAAATATTTAATTTTAAAAACTTGTAAATTTGTAATAATTCATAATGATTTGTTCCTTGTAATTTGTTAACAACCAGAGATATCTCAGACTATGCTCAAGCTCAATAGGGACATGCAGGTAACCACCTTGGGGTGAGTGTTAAAGGGGCACGTCAGAAAAAGTTTACATAGTCCTTTACATGAGCTTTTTTTTTTTTTTTTTTTTTTTTTTTTTTAACTATTTTCCCATGCAGATCAACTAGTTTTCTTGTCTTGGTAATACCATGATGATAATTAATTTCCTGTATTACTCTTGGTTTGTACCATGAGTTCTCTTAAACCTGCTGTGCCACCCCACCACTTCATGCCATTATGAAGTCAAAGAAAGGTTTTAACAATAGTTGTAAAGTGTCGTCAGGACGGTCCCCACAAACCTCAAGGTGGGGGACAATCAACATCGTGGGTAAACTGTTGTACAAGAGCCACCAGGAAGCCCATGAATATCTTCTCAAGCTGAGAAAGACAAATCTGGGATTTGCTTCTAAAGGAAGTCAAAGCCTATGACAGAAGTCTGTATGTACACAGTGACAAGAGCATCAGCCTGAGAAGGGAAGGGATCGTACTGGTATCAGGGTAAGGCTTGTGAGAGATTAGCTTGCAAAGAACAAAATTAGTATGATCTCAGTACACCTGTGGCCTTCATCATTTCCTTCTCATTACCTCTTTTGAATTTGTCGTATTTTATATT
>CM021729.1:45607398-45620961 GCA_011074415.1 Stictonetta naevosa
GCTCAAACCTTGTGCATAATATAGCCAAGAGTCTGACTCTTCATGACTCCAAAGGGCAGGGAAGGAGGATCATTTTGATGTCCTACTTAACAAAGGTTCTTTGATTTCCCCTCCCTCCTCTTCTCTGTAGTATCAAAGGAGACCTTTATGCTTCTGTACTCCTGATCTCCCAGCAGAGTTGATTTCTATTGTCACTTCCATTTTATGGATTGGAACTGAACTCAGTTTGGACTTGCTGACATTTCTGAAGGAGCAGGGTGCTGAAGCTGCCTTGCCTGGTGTCTGGCTAAGCACACAAGCCTTCCTCTGAAAGCTCATTACTTCGTGCAGCTCACTCCGTGCAATTACATCATTCCTCCTGCAGAGCACAAAGACACTTTTTAAACAATTTCATCAGACTTTGTACTGATAATGTGATACTGCTTTTCAGACATCAGAATTGATTTTGCCCAACACTGAGCTAACTACATGGGCTGACATAAGCAGCACGTCTGGCAGTTTCTAGTTCCAGTGCACTCAGTTTTCCCTGAGTTTCTCTTCTGTGCATAGCTTTCTCTCTTCCAGGGGGATATCTGGGACATCCATTCCCTTTGGAGTCAAGGGCACATTTATGGAAGGGGAGGGGAAAAGAGTAGCCTAAAGGGGTGTTAGGCCTCTGATCAGGCTGCAATGTGGAAAAGCTTGCCCAGTGTCAGGGCTGATCTAAAATCTGATCTAAAATCTGGTGGTTAAAACCCCACAGGAGGCAGGACTGAGCAGACAAGACCATGGCACTGAAGATCTTATCAACTCTCCCACTTTTTATGTTACTTCCCTCAACAGTTTCTGCTGCAATTTTTGTCCAACAAGGGAGTAATTTCCCGTCAGCCTGGAGGAGCGCTGAAGTGATCATACAAGAGACAGGTGAAAGCTGTGTAAAACTGCCAGTGTTTGGGAAAGCTGGATCCTTCTTGCACAAGTGTTGATGGAAGCTGTAGGAACAAGGAACATCTCATCCATAAGGAGTGCTTATCTTGTTTTGCCTCGCAAAATGAAGGCTTGGAGAAATCATATTTAGCAGTAAATACATGAGGAAATATGCAGAGAAGAAAGGGCTGTTCAAGTCAAAGGGCAACACTGCCACCTGTAAAAATGGCCTAGTCTGTCCCAGAATGCAAAAAAGTCAACTGTGTAAAGTTTCTTGATCTCAGAGGAAAGAACATAGTGGGAGAAGAAAGGATAAGAAGAGTCCATATTTCTACCTGTACCACTCAGTCCATTTCTCTATAATTACATAACACTGCAGAATTCTTCAGATCCAGAACACCTCCTTGGACGTTTGCTTCCCTACAGTGTGAATTCTTGACAGCAATATTGACTGGGGCTACCTACTGCTCTTTCACTTTAGATACCAGAAATACACATGAATGGTTTTGAACAGACCAGGCTACTCCAGCTGAAAATACCAATTTATCAAGACTAAGCAATTCTAATGAGTGTCAGTGGAGGAAGCTGGGAACGTACAAATGATGAAAGAAGCTGAAAATCTGATCTGGTGGAATGTTTCAATGGAAACTCTAGGTCCTGTAAAATGTCTTTACATGTACCAAGACTAATTAAGGATGTCGGTATAAGATTGACTGTTACATAAACTAAAAATGATCTTATTTCTCAGAGTTCTACTGGGAAATACAGCCATAATTAAGTTGTTACTTTCACCCTGTAGGTAAATAAACAATCTGAGCCCCCTCTTATAGAACATGGGGAAGACTTAAACATTAGTAAAACTCCAGTGTTATCAAGGAACACTTGAACTGAAAAATTATCATCAGAATACCAGATTTACATCACAGCTTCCAGGAAGAAAAAGAGATGAAACTATATATATCCTCTCGTTTAAATAGTCAAAAATTGTCACCTGATTTTACTTCTGGCAAACCATACTACTTACCTGTATTCACACCTGCCTGAAGTTCAATATCTTTGCTTAAACAAGCATATTCTCCATACATTCTTTCTTGAATGGTTGATAGTCGCTCTCTATTAAAAAGTGTACGCTACATCTCCAATTCTAATGAGTCTCCATCTTCCATGCTGCCATATTGTCCTCTGTCCTGGGCCTCTGTGAGCTCAGACAGAGCTGGCTATGACCAAATTTCTCATGGAGGCACTTTGAGGTTGTTGATTCCCTTCTGCCCTTTGTGGCCTAGGAGTCTCTTACTTAATGCTTCTCAACTTCTGATTGTTCTCGTAGTTCTTCCTAGAAGCCTTCACAAATGAGTGGTGCTGTACTGGAAACAGTTCTCCCTAAATTGCTGCCCACCTTTTTTCATTTGTTGCAGGGTTTTGCACTTGCGTAGAGTGGTTATGGGTTCTTCTGGCACAAGACTGGAAGAGCAACATGAATTTCATTGAGGAGGACTGCCTCTGGAGTTCAAGGGCACTTCTTCCTTTGGTCTACTATTTATTTTTGGTGACCCTTGACAAATCTTGTTTGAATTTATTTATTTATTTATTTATTTATTTATTTATTTTTACAAATGTATGCTACCTTATGCAGTTTTCACATCCCAATCCTCCCCATGCAGAAGATAATTTTTCTAGACCATCCATCAGCTTTTGACCTTGTTGATGGGCCTGGTGCTATACAGAGTGTGGTACATTTGGGTGCAGCACAAGGAAAGTGAGAAGCTCCACCTGTTTGAATCCTTAATCTTTCCTGCTTCAAGGCAATACCTTCATACCTGTTCTTTGTGATCAGTCTCCTTTATAGTCAACCCTTCTCTGTTTCCAGAGTCATACATAACATGATTGTTTTCGTACCATGTACTTGCATAATGCCTAACCTCAGAGTCATCACATACCTTCTCTTCCTTCTCCTGTTTGATCCAGGTCCTCTGAGTACATGGTATTACTTTCAGAGATACAGACACAAAAGCAGTCTTCAGCTCTTTCTTGCACCACACAAAAGTTGGCCATATTCTTCGTTCCAGCTCTCCTTTTTGGACTCTATCTCCTCAAGGAGCCCTCCATTTCCAAAGCAGCCCCCCTCATTGTTAGGGACACTTCTTAACAGGTGAGTGAAGGGAGACTGCGTCCTATGTGTCCTGAGAGCGAAGCGGGGAGTGTGGTTTGCTTGTACAAGGACACAAGGGCAACCAGCACACTGGGGGTGGAACATCTCTTTAAGTCTGACTTGTTCGTTTTTGCATCAGTATGCTGTTTGTGTCCTCACAGTTGCCCTGGAAAGCCATGGTTTCCATGTTCAGCATGGTGCAGTAGCAGTCCCTTAAAGAGAGAAGGACCTGGGAGCCTAAGTGTCAGTCCCTGCAGGTGAGTGATTAGTAATGTTAAACAGCTCTGACCTCTTCCTAGAACGTGGTATTCCCCTTTCTGCCATGTAGCCACTACTTTTCCCCTTGGTGTTAAACAAGCTCAGGGTACCATTTGTGGTCTGAGGTGCATTACATTTGCAGTCTCCTGGGAAAGACTGTAGACCATGAGAGCAGCGATCATAGTGGGGGTGCTGATTCCTGGGGAGAAGGGGGATGAGTAGCAAGTGGGTCTCTGAGGGGGGCTCCTTGAATGAAGTACACATGGAGAGGAGGTCTGTATCCTTACTTAAAACTTTTGTCCAATCTCATGACTGAAAGTTGCTGGTGCAGAATCTGAAGCAATCCTGCCAGGCTCAGAGTTCTGTTAACTTTACATTCCTGTAAGCATCTGCACAGAGTAAGTAACTCTAAGTCTTGCAAGAACCGTTGGAAAGTACAACTCACTGCAGCTTTCCCCAGAGAGACTGGATTCAGAAGTCTTCCAGGCAGCACCAAGACAACCAAAAATGACAGAATGACATAGTTTGGCCTTGGGGGATCTTATAAGTTCATAAGGGTTCTTTTACCTGAAAAGGCTCTAGAGAGGCTGGACAGCCAGCTGAGGTGTCTAGGTGCATGGTTCAGCTCACCAGTGCACTCAAAAGCTCTGTTGAGATGTTAACTCATATGCATGAGCATGCTGCTCATGCATGAGCCTTTATTTGTATGTTGAGACAGGGTGGTTTCCCTGACCTGGTGGAATTAGGAGGTCATACCACAGACTGGCAGCTGCTGTTATGTCTCTTATGAAATACCTTCTTGGGAGCTGAGTTTGCAGTATTCCTTAAATATAGAGGTTGCTACTGTATGTGCCTGGCTTGCTTACATGAGGAAGAGTAACCACATGCACAGTATTTGTTATAGGGCAAGCACATGGCAAGCAGCTTTGCAGAAAAGGACCTGGGGAGGTCCTGGTGGACACCAAGTTGAACATGAGACAGCTATGTGCCCTTGCTGCAAAGAAGGCAAATGCCATCCTGGGCTGCATTAGGCAAAATGTTGCCTGCAAGTCAAGAGCGGTGATCCTTGCCCTCTCCTTGGCATTGGCAAGGCCATGCCTGGAGTACTTTGTCCAGCTTTGGGCTCCCCAGTACAAGAGAGACATGGGCACACTGGAGAGAGTCCAACATAGGGCCACTATAGGGCCACCTATGAGGAGAGGCTGAGAGAGCTGGGACGGTTCAGCCTGGAGAAGAGAAAGTTCAAGAGGATCTTATCATTGAATGTAAATACCTAAAGGGAGGTTGTAAAGAAGATGAAGCCAGGATCTTTTCAGTGGTGCCCAGTGATGCGACAAGAGGCAATAGACACAAGCTGAAACACAGGAGGTTCCCTCTTGAACATCAGGAAGCAATTCTGTACTGTGCAGGTGACTGAGCACTGGCACAGGTTGCCCAGAGAGGTTGTGCAATTTCCCTGTTTTGAGATCTTCAGATGCCACCTGGAGATGGTCCTGGGCAGCCTGCTGCAGGTGTCCCTGCTTGGGCAGGAGGGTTAGACCAGATGACTTCCAAATGTCCCTTCCAACCTTAACTTTCTGTGATTCTGTGAGATATAGTGTGGCCGAAATCAGTATTTTTATTTTTGAAATATTTACTTTTTGACTACTGGTATTACTGTGTTATGGAAACGTTCGACCTGGAAGGTTTAGGCTGCTCTGATATGAGCACACCACATATGAAGCATGTGCGCACTGGTCTGAAGTTCATGCTGCATGTCATCCTAAGGAAAGTACAGCATCAAAAATGTTCCTGATATTTGATGCAGTAAATATATTATTGAAACTAACCTCCTGTCCTTAAAATAAAAGAGGGAAAATAAAGTCATTTCCAATGTCTTTCTGAAGATATCTTTAGCAAAAAGTTAACAATTTTCTAGCATTAAATATTTATAGGCATATGGGAACACTATTATTGCCCTTCTCCAAGATGGCTTTGAAAGAAGTTATTTGAGGTGACAAATCTGAAAGTTGGTGCGTGTGGTATGACAGGACCCCGGAAAATGACATAACCAAATGAGGCGAAGCACATTTAAAATTATGGAAAGGATTTACTACACCATGTAATAGAGCTGTCAGGCAGCCTAGATCTCTCACTCGATTTGTTACTGCTGCCTTACTGCATTTTCATGTGAAGGGGCTCTCTGCTTTCTCGGAGGTGACTGGTGCTGTATCCTGACTGCATTGGATTCCATGATAAACATCTGTCCTGCAAGGCAAGAAACAGCTGGATGGTGGCAGAAAAATAAATCCAGAAAATCTGAGTCTCACTTAACTTGAAAGACTTGTCTTACAGGGATGTGACAATTCAAATGACCCTTGCAACATAAGTAAATCTACAGCAACAAGATGATGGAGAAGGGCCTTGATACAAATACAAAGATGGACCCTTACTTTCCAAAACAGCTTCTTTAATGGTTTGGTGAGATGCTGAGCTTGTGCAGCTGATGAAGGCTGTAGGAAACTCTCAGAGAGCTACATCAGGTAAGCTATTCATAGCACAGCACAAACTTCATTGGTCCTGCAGGGCCCAAGGACTGTGCTGCTCTTTCTGAAGTTCCATCCATCAGGACTATTTAAGTGCACAGAAGCAATGAGGGCTCCTATAACAATGACATTTTTCACTGGTGACAGATTTAGCCACAGTGTGGACTTTCTTATATTGTAAAGCAGTCGGATACCATGGGGATAAGCATGGTGTTAACAACACCAAGACAGACTACAGCAAAACAGATGGTTTGGAAAGGGCTGGGCCATGGCCAGGGAATACATAGCCGTGCCGGGGGGCAGCTGGCTCCCTCCACGCTTGCAGTGCCCCGTTGGAACTGCTGCACTTTGCCTTTGCCCTCACCAGGGCAGAGCATCTCCATCGCACAGCACTGGGCTGAGCCTCGTCCCCGTGATCCAGCAGGCAGCAGAGCAGCCGCCTTGCCTCTGCTCTGCAGAAACTGCCTGACGGACGATGCTGGGAGCCAGGCAGCTGCTGAATTTTTCGTTCCATTAAGTATTCACGCTTTTTCCCCCTGTCTTGCCGTTGTTGTTTCTAAACATGACAGACAATAATCAGAAAACAAAAGCATTTAAGTTCTCTCTTAGCAGCATATTCACAACCGACATCAAAGGTGGGGTTTAGCAATCATTAGTGCAATGCCACACTTCAACATGATCAAAGCAATCAGCGCCCAGGCACAATAAAGAAGATGGAGCTCTGATTCAACAGCTCCATAAAAGGCAACAATAAAGAGATCTGGGGAAAGGGTGAGAGCACGGTAAGTGTATGAGGGCATGCGGCTGCGATATCCTTTTACCTCAAAACGAATTCTCATTTCATATCCAATTATACCTCTGAGCTGTGCAGCCCAACATTGCTGTCATCTCTGGCTTTCAATTGACATTGCAAATTGTGGAATAGAAAGAGCTACCACAAAGCATGTCTCAGCTGAAATTCCTCCTGATGTTTGTGACTGCAGATGGGTAGCTCTTTGACAGCTGGGATACTTGCTCTGGCCTTATTGATGCTGCCTACTAGCCTTGATTCACATTTGGGTGAGGGACTCTCTACCTAATCAATTTAAACAACTTTTTTGCTTATTGTCTGCTACAGAGTACAAAGCTTGGAATGTAGGGACACTGCATTTTGTGTAGTTTGGTGTCAATAGCCAGAAAAATGAATATGGTGGAAGGCAAGCATAAAGGTGTCATTCACCAGGCCACCATAAGAGACCGATCCTTTTTTTCCTCTAATATCTATAGCTCAGGCTTCAAAACCACACTTGGAAAATCCTATAGGAATCCCTCACCTTCCATCTGAAGGGAGGTAGCTCTGAAATACCAGCTGTGTCTCAAAATCCTTGAGACATATAGATTCTGTGTGCCAGAGACATCATTCCAGTGACAGATCACAGCAGTCACATTTTCTTGCTCTGTTCTCTGCATTTGGTTTCAAGCATATTGATTTGGGGTGAGGAGAAAGCTAAGAGAGCTTGTGGCTTGGAAGTTGAAGAGGTGGGAGTTTGGGGGAGTTTCTTTGGGTTAACAAGACCTCAAACTCTGACAGTCTGCTCCCCGAGTATATATAGCCCAGAAGTGCAACTGAATAGCTCTGTCTTCTCTTGTGTAAGCTAAAGCACCTGAGCATCCTAAGTCTTTCTCTGGAAGACAGATTTTCCACACTGAGTGACTTGCAAAGAAAATGTTATAGAAAGCACCTCAGGAGGAGAATACAAACAAAGGATCAGACCGAGTAAAAAGGAAGACATTGAGTGATACTTAGCAGGGCACGAAACATGTAGAGAAGCAGCAAAGCATCAAGGAGCATCGGCATGTGGTGTAGACAGGAATTTCTGCTCTCCTTTGCTGGAAATATATAGTTAATAGTTTTTTATCATCATCTCAGATGACCCTTTGACATTTGCAGCAGGCAAGATTGTGCCTAGGACTTGATTTCTGTGCAGAACAGTAACATGTCCCAAACTGGGTCAACCCTTCTGCCTTTCCTGCTTAGATCCTGTGTCCAGACAAAGGGAGTTAAGGGAAGATTCCTGTCTCCTTGCTGCAGATAGGGAGCGATGGGAGGAGCGTGGGTGCTGATAGTGGCTCCTCTTCCCCTTCCTTCACAGCCATGGTAGCTGATCCCGAGTGGACTGGACTTTTGTTGGGTAACAGTAAAGTAATACAACTTAAAAGAAAGAACAAGCAGTTTCCCATTTTCCAGGAGGTGACAGTTTGGTGATTACTTGCTTAGTACCGTACCTAAAGCCACCTTCAAATTCAGAGTTTGCACATGGTCTGGTCTGTACCCAGAGGCAATACAGGATGTTTCCTTGCCTCCGACCATTTCTGTGAACCTCAGCACCACCTGAGAAGAGATGCAGCAGCTCTGGGACAGCTCATGCTTCCAAAGAAAGTGCTTATAGACAAACCATTTACAATGGACCTGTCACTACATTAAAGGAGCATCTTCCTCAAGGAAGGTTCACTCATGATTACATGTTACTCACACCACAGTGGACAGGAATTGCTCCTGTCACCAACATGTGAATTTGAGCAGTGTAGGTAGTTTTATCCAGCAACAGTGTGCAGAGCTCGACTGCAGCTTGTGCACACCTAATGCCTGAGGTGGTGTGAGTACTCCTGTCAGTGCCCTGGGACAGCAGGAAGCCTTGAGGGAAAGTATTCCGACCTACATATATTCCCAAGCAGATTTTTGAGTTCTCTGGGAGTGCCAGGATACCTAAATAAACTCCTGTTTATTTACATGGATAGCCAGAGATGTAAAGCACCTGTCAGTGCCTCCACTGCCCCACAGGGGCTGAACCCCTGTCCTGAGGGTGCTTTCATGGGCAGGGCTGGCTCTGTGGCCCAGCTCTAAGCACAGGGCTGTATGCAGTGTGGGGAAAAGCAGGTCCCACAACTCCTGGTCTTTCACATGTCTTTCTTTTCTCTGGCAGATGAAGGGATCCCAGTACCCAACCGATAAGATAAGGCATTGCCTGGAGCAGCAGTGTGTGCTGGTCATGGAGCCTTTTTCCAACATCCTGAGGAGAAGCCTTGCAGACCTGCGGGGAACAGGGACAACATGAGGGGAGCCACTGAGAGCAATAGTGGTGGAGGGTTTGCAGAATAAACCTTATACTGTGGTGTCCTCCTCTCCTCTGATAAAGAAATGGAGGGACCTGCCCAGACGTTGTGCACTGCTTACATTATGGTTTTCCTCTCGTCAACTGGATAACTCTCTTTAGTTTCCCACTGGTCTCCACTGTCTTTCTTCAGTGTTGTGCCTGAATGACCTCTTCCTTGGGCACTGACAGCTTCTTGCTTGATTTATGGAGTAACTCAGAAATCCATCACAAAACTTGGTGAATGCAGACAAGGACTGCATGGGCTGTCGTCTCTCAGCCTGCTATGGGACCACCGTAAGTACAGCTCCCCAATACTGAGGGGACGAGGAGAACACAGCACAGATAGACATTGCATGGTCACCGTGCGTGTCATCAAATGCAGGCCAAAGGGCTAGGTCCTGCTGTGGCAGGAGGGAGGGTGGAGAGGCCACGGGGACGTGCATGTGAGTGTGATGCACAGTGGGCCTGCGAGCCAACCAGTCATTCAAGGGAGCGATGTGATCCAGCAGCAGTGGTCCTGCTGGAGGACAAGAAGGCTTTCCAGACAGAAGAAGCAGGCGCCAGCTGGGAACTCCTGGGAGGCAGATGCATCGCGATGGGAGGATGACATCACCAACCACAGCCGTGCATTATCTTTCAGAGCAGTGGTTTATTTGAAACCTGTTTCCAACTGACCTGACAAATTCATTTCCAAGGCAACAACAGATGGCAGCAGACAGATGGCTCAGTAATTTCAAAGCCTCTCTAGAGAAAGGAAGTGTCACTATAAGCCTGCACTGTCTTGGCATTAAGAAAGAATGAGATCTTAACATCTGCATTAGCTGAAAACAGTTTTAGGAAGACACGGTGTAGGCTGGACCTTTGTAGCTGTTTTCATGGTCTCCATTGGTATAGCTCCATGATTCTCAGACTTTATCTTGAAATGGTATTTTGAGGCAACATTAAATGACTTGCATTATCACCATAGATATTTTCTGTGCATCATCTTGCTCAAATCATGTTGTTGCTTGGTGCTTCAGTTTCTTGTCTTCAAAATGTAGATAAAAATCCTTCACTGGTCCTGTGCTTTTAGACAGTAGATTCCTTGACAGAGAATTTTTCTCTATATGTATTTGCATGGTGGTAGACTCTACTTTCACTGGAACTTCACACAGTTGCAAGAAACAATGGTATGAGAGCTGGATTCCTTTGCTAGTCACTGATGAGTAGAGGGACTTTAGTTTAGTCTGCCTTTTTGTTACCTTTGCTTTGCTTCACTCTCTCTTTTTTTTTTTTTTTGTGTTGTTTTGTTTTGTTTTATGCTAGTAAAGGTTTAGTTTTCCCTGCTGAAGTTTTACTTCTGCTGTCCGTTCTCAAGGTTGAACTGGCTATTGTGATGTTTTCTTCATTTTGACTATCTCTTATATATTTTGTTGTTGCAGCTTTTTGAAATAAAAATCATTCTCAATGCATGGTATAAGTCCCATCAAATGTTAGAATCAATGAAAAACAAACAAACAAACAAACAAAACCAGCCATTTTGTTTACCAGAAGAAATCTCTTCTTACAGTTGCCAGGTTGCGTTCTCAGCTCTGACCTGGCCTCCAGAGAACATGTAAGTTTCTTCTCTTCTGCAAAGGTAGTTGAACATGACCAAAAAGAATCAAAGGACTGGATCTGAGCTTTCATCTACTGCAAAGCCAAAAAGCAGACTCAGAAGATGGGGGGCTTGCCCCATGGAGTAAATGTAGTTTGGGGTGAAATGGAGAATTGAAGTCATGGGCATGGATAAACATCTAATTTTCTCACCTGAGTTAAATCACACCAGGGGAGATATATGATCATAAATTTTGTGTTATTGCAAGGAGTATCAGGTTGGTTCTTCTTCTGTAGGTCAGGTCAGTCTCCTTCCGTAGTACTGTGGTTGAACTTCAGGAGTTAAAAGGCAGCTGGTTTTTCTGAACTTTCAGATCTCCCTTGCAGGAACAAGCTTGGCCACTCAGAGCTGCTGGAGTTACAGAGAGGGTAGAGATTTATTTGGTGGTGATGGGGCTGGGCTGAGCTCAGGGCAGGAACTTCATCAAAATTTCAAAGGTGGAAAGGTTGTGGGGTGCTAGCTTGTGGGTACTCTGCAGTCAGAGGGAAAAGTATGGTATGGAAAGATATATGAAATGGAGTTGAGAAGATACCTATGGAGATCCAGGCAAGAAGAGTAGAAAATTATAAAAGACAGAAAAACAAACAAATAAAAACTAATGAGATTTGTTGTCCTGTGGGGAGATACAGGTAGAGCAAGGAAAAAACAAGTCCTTAGGATGAAGCCTGTCAGTAGTCATAAACACTGAACAAAGCAAGGGATGGGAGTGCCCATTGAAACTAACATGAAGAAGATGACCCACGTTGAACATCGTCAGTTATAACAGGGCTGTTCACTGATCAGAAGATATTTGGATAGGTATTGTAACACAGGCCCTCCAGACACAAAAGGGCAGAGTACCCTGAAAGGAAGCATGACTAGTGTAAGTATGCAAAGATGTGTTTGTCACGGCTGTGACACAAAGCAGCTGTTATGCTAGGATGGAAACAACAGGCCACTGCAGGCCTCCCATGTTGTGGAAGGGGATTATATCTGCCTTTTGAGATACAGAGTTCTGGGAAAACCTGCTCTGCTTGCCGTTGCAGAGTGTATACACAGACTTAGAAGGCAGGAGATGCTGGGAGCATCTGGCTTTTATCAAAGTACTCCTACTCGCCCCAGCAAGCACCTGCCCAGCTCAACATCTTATCCCATCAGAGCTCAACAGTAAGAGGTACCCAGCTGGGTGACATACCCGGGGAACACAGCACAGACTGTGTCCTGAGAACATGCAATGCCTAGGGGGTGATGGATGTCATAACGTCCCCCAGCAGTGGGCTGGACTCAGGCCTTCCAGTGGACAGCCAAGTGATAGTTTGAGTCCTGGGTTGGTGGGTGGATAAGGCGAGTGGGCTCGCTGAGAGCAAGAGTGCCTCCTACACAACAGAGACTGCCTTGCCAGGTGAAGGAAGGACCTGTAGGAATAGATATTACTGTCCGTGAGACACTGCTGTCATGGGCTACTGCAGATGGAAAAGGCACCAGGACATAAGTGGAGCTAAACCCAAACGAAGAAGGAAAAGGACTGAAGAGCACTGTTTTGTGGACTGGGTGGCAGAGGATAAAGCAGCGTGGCGTGACCTTCTGGGAAACCAGCACTGAATAAATTGCAGTCTCAGCTCTGGCAAATGTTCATCTGCCTTCATGCAAGCTGTGAAATCAGACAATTAACTGCTGGATAAATCGGAGTGATTTGGAGTAAAACGGAGACATCCTGAAAATATTCAATAAAGTCAAATGCAGGGTGTCAATGCAAATAGGGCTTCCATCATCAGGAGCAATGCAGGGGAGCCCAGTAACTGCTCCAAGACGCTGGCAAAAATGATGCAGCTGAAGCCAGGCTATTTTTCTAAAGTAAGCTCTTGACTTGTTGTCCCCTGGAAATGAGATTTTCCACCAGCAGTCTACCTCCAGCCAGGAGCCTTCCCACAGCACTCAGGGAGCAGGCACCAGGCTCAGCAGGCACCTGGCTGTGAGGGTAATTGAACAGTGCAGCAGAGAAGGTTTGGGACTCACCAGTGATCAAGGGCTTTAAAATGAGATTAGATTGTTCTTTAAAAATCTGCTATAATCCAGCCTCAAAGGAAAAAGCTGTTACTGGATGATTTTATTTTTTTTTTTCTAGGTGTTTCACAGGCAAGGAAGGTGAAGCAAATACATTGTCTCTGCCACCCAATGTGGTATTGGCAAGTGTTGACCATGTGTTTGGGGGCCTGGTGACTGTCACGGCTGGAAAAAGGAATGGTTTCACATTACATGCTGCTTGTGACCTCCCATTAAAGCTTTCTTAGACAAGTCTTTAAAGTTTCCAGGTGCCAGAGTGAAAATCAGACAAGAGCTGGACTTGATAAAACATTCATCTATATTTACAGAGGTACCAGTGGTCTTGCACGCTGTTTGAGATCTGAGCTCTTCCCATTTGGGAAAAGGCAATTAGCTCTCTCTCTTCCTTCCTGGCTGGTGAAAGTGAGTGGCTGGTGGTATGTTTTATGCATATGTCCTGAGCTTGACCTCAGCCTCTTGAGTTTGCCTTTTAATTCTGATTAGTCGGGATCAGATAGTGCATTGGAATGAGAATTATCATGGTAGATCAAACTTGCTGATGAAGGTAGGCCTGCTAAGTTCTTAAAAATACTCCTGAGAGGCATTTTAAATGTGGGAACAGAGACTCTGAACTGGGTTTTGTGTCAAGAGAAAGCCAATGTTCTATTCATGCTTCAACCAGTGCTCTCAAAGGGATGGGCTGCAGCCATCAATAATTTTAGGCCCGCTTTGGAAGAGGGGAGCTGAGGCCAGGCTGTTGAAATTGCTTGGGGACACAGGGCACAGCATGTACAAGCCAGCACATGCACAGTCGGGCTGTAATGTGTCATGCAAACGCACCTCTGACCCCTGTGATGTAAAATGGCACTGAAGTGAGGCTCAGAGAGACTGTGTGCAATGCCCACAATCACACAGAGAACTTGTGTCCTGGCT
>CM021729.1:45621061-45653875 GCA_011074415.1 Stictonetta naevosa
TACAATGTCTGTGCTGAATTTTTAAATCCTTATGGAAAAAAAACTATTACAGCTCTGATGTATGCGTGTCTCTGTGGGTCTATTTACTCAACACCTCCGCAGGAAAGCTGGGAACTGCTGGCCTGGATCAGGCGCTGGACTGCCAGGCTGTGAGAGACAGAGGCACTGGTGCCTTACTGGCATCATGCATTTCTCTACCACCTTGCAAGTGAGGAACGTTTTACCTGGAGCACGCTGCCTTGCACTGCCCAGGCCATACGCTCATCCTCATCCCACGGTTAGCAGCAGCACCATCCAGAAGGGAGGCCTGGTGCCCTTGGGCAGGTGACTGACCTGCAAGGAGTGGGTTTGAGGAGCGTGGGGCATAACCCTGCCATGCAGCCCTCCCCATGGAGCAAGGCTGCCCTTACACGCTTTTATATTATCTATGCCTGTGCTGCTTTAAAAGCTGGCTCATCTTTACTCTTTTGAAGGCGTGGTTTTATGTGTTGATCCTGCTCTGCGAAGCTGTTGTGACCAGCTGCAGTAAGGCCAGAGCTGGTGGCCTAGGACCGTTAAGCTCTTGCTGTGAAAGCTCATCTGCTTGTGAGCTGCTGTTGTCTGAACCACAAAAAAAGGAACAGTGAAACCGGTGGTGCCATCTACTGGGAAATGGGATTTTTGCTTTGTTCGATTCCCATGCAGGGCCACGGAGCAGGAAAGGCGCCAGATTGCATTAGAGCTGTATCAGAAATGCATACTTGTTGAGACTCCCTGGTGGACTTCTTGGCATCTTTGCAGCAAGGTATCTGCTGGCAGGAGGCAAAAGCCATTCCCTCTGGCACTGGCACAAGTTAGGAAGAGCTGCATTCAGATTGTCTTAGAAATCTCTGTGGGACTCCGGTGTGGTGTCTCCCCACCACCAGTAACGGCTGCAAGGGCACGTGGAAGGGCCAGAAAGAATTGCTTTGGGCTTTTGAGCCCGGGGTAAATATTTTGGACCTGGAAGTAAATATCCGCCCTGCTGTGGCAAAATAGAAATTAAATGTCCTGCAGCTGTGACAGACAGATTGCAGGGTGATCTGGAGTGCTGGTAGCAGAGGAAAGCACTGAGCTCACAAAGCAGCTTTTGGAGAGATCCTCTGCTGTGTTTTACTCAAGCTATTTTCCAAAAACTTGATAGAACACTCATAAAACACGGTGGTATTTTGCCACTAAAATCTGCCTCAGACCCTAAGGCATCTGAGAAGCAGGGAGCTCTGGAGCTTGAGGAGAGACCTTTTGGGGTCCCCCACAGCCAGACACCTGGGATATTGGATGTGGACATAGTTTTGGTTATGAAGCAGCTCAGTTCAAAGTGTTCAGCAGCCTCTGCATCCCGCTGAACAGCAATTTCTCTTCTGTGTTCAATGTTATATACATTTTCTGGTCCATAATACATATAGCCAAACACTGAGTCAGGCTTTGCTGCAGCACACTGCCATTTCACCAGATCATTAAGTTTATAGAAGCTTTAACAAACCATTTGCTGCTGGACTAACTCTGTCCCCATTTAATTCAATGGGAGTTTCATCACTGCAATCTGTGGGAGAATTATGGTAAATGTGTTAGAAAAATCCCTTCATCCCTTCATTACTTTCTTTGTAATGTTTGGGGCCTCTCTTCATGCCTCCATATATCTCTAGCAGCTTTTGCCTCACAAGCAAGACAGCAACTAATTCCTAAGATTTTAAATGCTATCTCCAGAAATGATTTTAGATGAGCCCTCTGTAATGCACTTCATAAAAAGTCAGTATCTAATCAGGCTGACTTAGACACATGACTTCATCAGGCCGCACAGATGATTAAATGCCCTACAGAAAAGACCTGGGACACTTTGAGAAACACAATAATATATAATTTGGATTCTGGCTGGACATGCAAGGCCAATATGTCACGGAGGCAGGGAGGTGCCTTCCAAACACTAAGTGTAGTGAACTTCTGCTTAAATGAAATGCAGTCCTATTAATGGGAAGGGCTTGAAAGCAGCTCATCCCAAGTTACTCAGCTGTGAGCTGGGATGAGTGGGCTTCTCAAGATGTTCAGTGTCACATTGCCAGAGAAACTTGAAGCTGGATTTGCTTTCTTTTTCTTTTTTTTTTTTTTTTGCCTTTTTTTTTTTTTATTTTTTTAATCCAGACATCTGTCCTTGAGGCTCTTAGATGTGTCTGAAATAGGTCTTCCATGTCAAGAGGCTGCTTTGTGTTTGGACAGGAAAAACAAAAACAAAAACTACATTGAATTCCTTTGACTCCCGGTGTGTTTTTTTTTAATCCTCTTGGAGACAAACATCACATATTCAACAGCCATAATGAAAACGGAGCAACCTCCTGGTCTGTAAATCTTTCAGCCTTGTGACTTTTATATGTATAGGTGGAAGAAGTACCCTTTTGAAATTTCTTACCTCAAATTCCCAGCCTGGAAAATTACTGTTCCTGGAAGGAGCCAAAAGCATCTGATGGAAAATTGCCTTTGGATCTCCTTTGTAAGTTGTTTGATGTGAACAGACGGTTAACAGGAAGAAGACAATATTGTCCTGATTCCTGTGCCTCCAGGTCTTTCTGAGAGCTTTAGGGATTTCAATACCTGAGACTGGTTTTCCTCAAAAATACTGTGTCTTGTAGCCCCCTTTTATGGAATGCCCCAGTGCACACTCCAGTATGCATAAAACTCCTTAATGTTCTTTCTTCTCTTAATCCTTGACTTTGAGAGAGTTTAAATGCCCCCTTGAAAAGGACAGCTGGAAAAAATAAAATAAAATCTTGATTTGGAGAAGAAATGTAGTGTTTCCAGCATTAGGAAGCACAAATATACTGCTTTTCTGAAAACTGTGTGTAAAAGGAGTGGGGACAAGGGTGTGAGAAAGCCAAGGGGGTGAGAGGGCTGAAGAAGGCAGGTGAGGACATGATACCTAAAATGAGTTTCTGCTGAACCATGATGTCAGTCTGTGTGTCACGAGGCCCCTTTGAACAGAATTTTAAGCGACAACATGTCTGAATAATTCGTGTTCTTTCTTTCAAGAGGATAAGAAGACTCAGAAAAAACAGCTGC
Source organism: Stictonetta naevosa (assembly GCA_011074415.1). Lineage (NCBI taxonomy): Eukaryota > Metazoa > Chordata > Aves > Anseriformes > Anatidae > Stictonetta > Stictonetta naevosa. The sequence continues at coordinate 45,624,131 of CM021729.1, forward strand.
TTCTGCCAGAAGTGGTTTATTTTCAGATTGTGAGGCCTGATGCCATTCTTCTTTATGTTGCTTTCGCATTCATGAAAAATACTTATGCCGGCTGTAGTGTTACTGATGATTTGCACCAGTGTCAGGCATCCCACCCAAAAGAGATTGAGAAGACTTAGGGGGGAGGAGTGGGTGGGAGGCCAGTGCCAACCGTGAATGTCCCCACAGACTTCAGATTTGAAGCTTAAAGCAATGTAAAGCATATGTCATATCCCTAGTTCTGTGAGCTAGTGACCTCAGAAACTTCAGTTTATACACCTTCACCCTTCGTTTGCTAAAAGGAAAAGGAAAAGATTGTCATGGTACATTAACATGAAGGCTGTGTGTGCAAGTGGCTCCAGGGAGATTTATAACCATGGAGCTTTCTTTACAAATAGCCCTTGAAATAGTGCTTTGGGAGGGGAGAAGTCAAACGTTCCTCTCGCACCAGATGGAAAACAAGCAGCTGAGATTTTTTTTTCCTTCTTTTTGTGTTCCAAGGAGAGTGAGGTTGGACTCCTCTGAGCTGGCTCACAGAGGCAGTGCTAATACTTACCACTGATAGTGGTTTATTTCTGTGCATTCCTGGAGGATCTGCTGGGGGAAGAGAGGGTATTGCCTCCTCCTCCTCTGTGAGGAACAACTTTTATTAAATGTTTCTGAGGGGGCGGCGGATCAGCTCAGAAAAACGTGGTGAAGGGCATAAGTATAAATGGAGAAACCTGTGCTGGTTTCAAGTGCTTTGCAGCAAAGGACATAATTCAGCCCAGCAGAGGCTGAATTTTACACTTATGCTGAAGCCCTGCCAGTGTGGCAGGCAGAAGAGCTTTACAGCAGCTGCCTGGATATAAACATGTGCTAACAAAGCCCTTGTGCCCTAACTCCAGGGAGTGATTAACTCTGCCTCTTCCTGGGCCTGTGGACCCTGTGCCTTTGCCAGCTGGTGCTGCCAGCTCTGTGGGGAACAGGAGCATGTGTATTGATCTCCTCCACGTGACATCTTTTGGTGGAGCCCAGCATCACCCTCCCTTTCCCCAGCAGGCCATGCTCCAGAGCACCCATGGGGCTCTGAGATTTGGTTTCTGGCAAGACTGGGTGAGTTGGGTGCTTTGGAAATTGAAATTCAGGCTGGCAGCATCACAGGACCAATCTGTAAGTGTTACATTCACGTGGCAAATAAGCCAAGTCTCAAATACAATGGCTTATTGTCTCATTTGGCTGCAAAGATCCCTCAACATGGATGTCCACCTTCATGTGAAGCCTTTATTCTTCCACTAACTGCTTGGTCCTGTCTCCCTGGTGGTCCCTCTGTGTAGCAATATCTCTGCTGCTTTCCCCATCTTCAGGCCAGTTGCTGGACCTCCATGCCTGCCTATGTCACTGGGGACAAGGGGGAGCTAGACACACTTGTAAGGATGCCATAACTCCCTCTAGTAAGTACAAAATGACTTCAGTGATACCCTGCTTTGGTGGTGAGGGCTGTGTTGCCTTTCACTGCACACCCGACTCATCCACACAGGGCATAGCTGGGCTGCTGATGGCAATGCAAAGGGCTCAGCTTCCTGACATGTCCCACACTTCTTCCCTGCAGCACCTCCAGCTCCTGGGACAAGTTTCCCTTGTGCACGGTCTGTACGTCACACAGGGCTGAACTGCTGCTTGCCTTTGTTCTCTTGCCCTCCCCATGTGGGGTGTAACAGCCTAGGTTGGTTGTACAGGTCTGAACCTACTGCAGGAGTCCTGAGGAAGCGGTCAGTGAGACTGCAGCACCATAGCATCATGTTCCTGACTGCCTCAGCACCTTTGTGCAGCTTTTCAGCACATGAAAACCCCTGTGTAACTAAGGAATATGGAGAGCAAAGGCCAAACCAAGGTAAAGCAAGGGGATTTTCTGTACTTTTCAGGTCTGAGAATTAAAGTGTGCCCATCAAGAGCCCGTTTCCCTTCTGGGATGACAGCTCCATGACTGCACACTGATTCATGCCATCAGGTCTGTGTGCTACCAGGTCCAACAGTTTGGAAGTAGGTCAGTTTTAGCTCTTACTGTGGAGGCAAAACTCCTGCCATTAAACCCTGTGAAGTGATTTTTGAAGAGGCTGGGAGGATCTTGTACCCTGGTGGGTATGCTTCTGTAGGGATGGATTGTCTTGAGGTTTGTCAATCTGAGAGTATCACACAGCATGCATACCCCATATATGCACTGGATGTTTTCATCTCCTGCTCTGAGATCATAGGGGGGTGTGGAATCAGGGGCCTAAGACATCGCCTCCTATTCTAAATCCCTTTCTATTTCACTCTGATCTCATGTACCTGCACTCCCTTAAGTATTTTTTGTGTCTTCTTTATCAAATGAAACATTTTCATCCAAAAAGGCTATAATTGTGCAGCTCCAGAGGTAACAACAGAAGGAAGGGGAAATGTCTGTAAAAGAGGTAAACCATTGCATCTGTAATACATCATTTGCCTGCTCCAAGAATGTGTGGTATTTACTTAAATAGTAGTCCTTAAATGTGCAGTACTGGTATCTGAAGCCTGTGCTGTGGGGAGAATCTCCTCGTGCTTTCTTGTACCCGTGACTGGTGTGTTGGTATCCACGGCTCCTGTCCCAAGCATTGAACTGTGTGAGATTATTGCCTAAGTGATACATCCACAGAACTGCTTATCATCTGCGTATGACCACAGTGGGTAAGATGAAGTGTCAAAAAAGACAAGAAGAAGCACTGAGCACTTCAGGACTCCATGTAAAAGATGAAGTGGTGGAGGCGTGGCTGCTCATCACCCTCACTGGATATGTTCCACAGTAAAGGACTATTGACACTTTAGCAGTTGCTCTGGGGCATCTCTGTGGTGAACTGGCCAAGTCTGATGGTGAGAAAGCAATCAAATGCTATTGAGTAAGAAAAAACAATGACTTGGTCTCTCTATACACTGTCAAAAGGAGATTATCCAACAGTTCTTTGAATATGTCTACAATCTACATGGTAATGTGAATCAAGATGTGAGGGGCTGAAGATCAGCTTCACGTCAGTGAACTGATGGTGGCCTTTGGCTGCACCTGGTTGTGTAGGAAAGGCAGGTTTGGCTTCTGAGATGGACATACTGCATGTTTGAAGGAGAAATACAAGATGAATCACTTCTCTCAGTGCCACTTCGACTGTTTCAGTGGGGTCCAATGTTGCCTGGTTTTGACCCTTTTAAGCAGGGAAGGGCAAGAGTTGAATCTGTTGTTTTCTGAGTTGGCTGAGTGTGACAGATGACAGGGAGGCCAACAGTCTGCCAGTCATAGCATCATAGAATGGTTTAGGTTGGAAGGGATCTCAAAGATGACCCAGTTCCAACCCTCTGCCATGTGCAAGGACACCTCCCACCAGACCAGGCTGCACAAGGCCCCATCCAGCCTGGCCTTGAACACCTCCAGGGATGGGGCATCCACAGCTTCTCTGGGCACCCTGTGCCAGTGTCTCACCACCCTCAATGTAAAGAATTTCTTACGAATATCTAATCTAAATCTGCATTATTTTAGTTTAAAGCCATTACCCCTTGCCCTGTCACTACCCCCCGCCCCCCCACAAAAAGTCCCCCCCCCGCCTTCCCCTAAGGCCCCCTTTAGGTGCTGGAAGGCCGCTGTAAGGTCTGCCCGAAGCCTTCTCTTCTCCAGGCTGAACAATCCCAAATCCCTCAGCCTGTCTTCATAGGAGAGCTGCTCCAGCCCTTTGATCATCCTTGGGGCCCTCCTCTGGACTTGTTCTAATACACCCACGTGCTTCTTGTGCTGGGGGCCCCAGAGCTGAAGGCAGTGCTCCAGGTGGGGTCTCACGAGAGCAGAGCAGAGGGGGACAATCACCTCCCCAACCCTGCTGGCCACCCTGCTTTTGGTGCAGCCAGGACACGGTTGGCTGTCTGGGCTGCAAGCACATACTGCTGGCTCGTGTAGAGCTTCTCATCAACCAACACCCCCCGGGCCTTTTCCTCTGGGCTGCTCTCAACTCATTCTCTGCCCAGCCTCTATTTGGGCTTGGGATTGCCCTGGCCAAGATGCAGAACCTTGCACTTGGCTTTGTTGAACTTCATAAGGTTCACACAGTCAGGGAGTGGAAACACTGTAGGAGGTACACTGCTTGAGGCTTCTGAAACCATCACTGCCCCTGGTGGTAGTGGGGATTGCCATTCCCTCAAACAGGCAAGTAGTTTTGACAGCTGTGATCATGAAGAAGAATGTGAAAACTGGACTCATCCAGCCTTCATACACAAAACCACATAAAATGAATTACACCTCTATTCTTCTATCTGATATTTTGGGCCCATCCTGTGATTTTCCATGAATCAGAACTGATGGTGCAGATATCAATGCTAAACTAGTGAATTTAGTGCTTGTAGTACTACTGCCTGTCTGGTGGTGTGTGTCACCCCAGCTGCAGCCCTGAGTGCGGCTGCCCCTTGAGCCCACAGCCCCTTGGACGTGCTCTCCAGTGGGCTGGCTGATTCTCCCCGCTGCACGAAGAAGCCAGTTTAGCAGCTGTGACTTTGATTTCAAACACAGCCTTCAGTGCTGGCAGTAGTCAAAGGTGCCTTTTGAAAAGCTAAAACAAAGCTTCCCATGCTTCAGAAATGGCTTCAGGGATTTTCATTTCAAAGAAGCAACTTCCACAATGCATCCAACTGCAAAACCCAGCCATCCTCACTGAGCTCCACTTTGCTTTCCACAGGAGAATGCTGCTGCGGCTGACCAAGAGTAAGAGGAATAAATTTGTTTGCAGTGGATGGAGTGAGTTCTTTCTTTTTTGCAACATCTGTGAATGATCAGCATCAGGATTCTGTCTGATTGCTGGGTAGCTAAAAACTCCAAGCTGAAACATCTGTGCATCAGATACGCATCACTGCTGATACATCTGCAAAACACATCAGATGGCAGTTGATTGACTTGCATCTGATTGGGCTGGGTAACCGACCAGCAGGAGAAGAAAAAATACACAGCAGAGTCAGAGCTGTTCCCCCTCACTCCTCCTTCTTTTTGGCTCTACATTTTTGTTCCTCCATTCACGTTTTTGCAGTTGTTTTTCTTACATGGTACAGTTGTGGTGCTGAATACGGATAGGAGAGTGCAAGCCCACATTTCAGAAAGGCAGGAACACAGCTGTTCCTAGCAAAAATAACTGCATCTGCATTACCATCACTAGGAGCATAAATTAAATATGTTACAAAATCTTCCCGAAACTGATGTGGGATCTTAGTAGGAATACTAGGGAGGTGTTTTGGTGTGTTTCTGTACTATAGATTTTAAAAGGTTGGGGTTTCTCCTCTTACCTTTCCTTTGGCATTTAAATCACATTGAATCAAATATAGTTTTGGCACCAGAATTAGTTGTTTGAGGCTGAATTCCTATCTTCTGTTTTGTTAATCCCCGTTTGTGTTTATGCAGATCACACCCACTCCCTGTGCTTCCTACTGCCCAGTTCCCTGGGTATGTGCCGTTTGTTGTAGTAATACTCTTGTCCTTCTGAGTGCTCACTTAGTGACCTCTGAAAGTGCAGGCACTCATGATGATGATGATGAAGTATTTTCTTTCTGAATACGATGTGCAAGGTGGTAAGGCCTGGCTCACAACTTTTATAAACCTGTCACAGTAACCACTGTATTCCCTGACACTGCAAAGTCAGCCTGGACCTGAGGCATACCTCTGCCCTTCCTTAGAGAAGGATTCAGACATTTTCAATTTAGTAGGTCTCCTAACAGCACCTGAGAGTACAAAATAAAAATCTGTCTCTCTCACCTAGCTCTGTGCTGCTTCTGTATCACTGTGGGAATTGGTATCTATTTGTTTCTGTGAGATCTTCAGGCTGATGTGATCACACAGACATGGTATGGATAACAGGCAGAAAGTTAGAAGGTGACAGATTTATACAGGCATCTTTCTGACTGTAGCTGCTCTTATCTGCCATATCTGGGCAGCTAGCAACCAAATCCTCTGCTGAGATCATGTCATGTTCCTTGTGCTGCTCTGAGAGCAATGGGTACGGAGTGTTTCTGCACAGGTAGTATAGGTAAGGCCCCAGCATTTCTGAGACAAAGAGAGATGAAGGCTTGCTTTAACAGCCTGCTAGGACTCCATGGCTATTATAGCTGAGAGAGGGAATCTGCCACACAGTTTAAAGTCAGAGCCATCACCCCCTTAATGATCTTTCTGCAACTCAAGGCTAGCTTGTTAGCGCAGTATTTCAAACTTCCCAGGATGACTGTGATGTGGTAAGCGCTTTGCAGACTGTCTTTGATTCCTGGTAGAAGCAGAGCAGTCATTCAGTAGCTGGCTGTCCTAGCAAATGATGCCTACTCCTTTTCTGTAGGCATCCCCTGTGTGAGCTTACAAATGTTTTCAGGAGAGGAAATCTTGCCATCTAAGGCAGTGGTTCAGGTTAATGTGCACAATCTGTTTAGTACAATTGTGTTAGTTTAAGAAAGAAACAGCCTTTGGAGGAAAGATCTTCCTGCTTTAAAAACCATCAGCAAAGCACAAATGAGGAGAATAGCATAGCTCTCACCAAAGTGTGCAACTACATTAAAGGAAGGTGCAAAGAGGATGCAGCCAGGCTGTTTTTAGCCATGCCCAGTGCAAGCACAAGAGGCAGTGGGCACACACTGGAGCACAGGAGGTTCCCTCTGAACACAGGAAGCACTCCTGTGCTGTGTGGGTGACTGAGCACTGGCACAGGTTGCCCAGGGAGGTGGTGCTCTCTCCCTCCTTGGAGGTATTCAAAAGGTGCCTGGACATGGTCCTGGTCAACCTGTTCTTGGTGTCCCTGTTTGGGCAGGGGGGTTGCACCAGATGACTTTCAAATGTCCCTTCCAACCTCAACATTCTGTGATTCTGTAATGGTGAGTGAGGGGATTGCTTCAGACCTGTGTGATGTATGATCCCCATCCAGGTCCTGGTATCAGAGTCTGTCAGCACAGTGGCACATGGCACTGTGTTAGCAGTGATGCTCACTCTTCTGCAGCTCCTCGCTGTTAGAAACATGGAAGCACATTAACCACATTTAACAGACAGGGAACAAACAAAACAAACAAAACAAACAAACAAAAGCACTCTGAGATATCTTCCTTTTGCTTCTACCGTTTAAGCTTGGAGACAGTTTGTCTAGTGCCTGACAAACTGTCGATTGCTAGAAGCAAGGGCAGCTCAGATCCAATATATCACCTAGAAGTAGAAGAGGAACACAACTGGAAATATTCCCAAGTAATCAGCTGTAGTAACAACCTGTTACAATCTATTACACCTTAAACACAAGCAGAGATTTGTTCTGTTTTCTTTCAGAGCTGAGCAATTTTGTGACACAAACAACACACAAGTCCAGCAAGTACATTTTCCTTGTACCATGTGACGGAAATGTGCTCCAGATGCTTGCACAGTCTGTAGGTAGCAAACAGTAGTCCAGTGGACTGGCTAGATTTTTAAAAGATTCCTTTAACTGATCGAAATAATAAGTAATGACAAAGTGTCCAACAACTGCTTGGCTGGAAATAAAAAGTGGAAGATAACAACAAGGCCTCATAGCTGGCTTTCACTGTGCTTCACTTGTGGGTAATTTTTGGAAGCTAAGCCCCAAGCACAGCCCCCAATATTGAATGATTCATTCTCTAGATATGCTGATGGGGCAGTTTTCCCATGCCTCTGTGGGTCAAATCCTACTCACTGTTTTGAACACACAGCACAGGAAATGAAGAAGAGCAGTGTTATGACCAAGACAGTTGGCTGCCGGAGGAAGCTAGACTTGGTTCTGTGCCAGCTTTTGGGATTTTCTCCACCACTAACAACGTATCTAGAGGAAGAACATAGGCACTGAGAAGAACAGTGAAAAGCATCTAAAGACATGGAGTTTCTGAAGCTGACACAAAGTTTAATTTCGCCTCAGAGCACCCATTACACGAGACACAAATACCATTTTAGAGGAGTCTTCTCCTGTCTGCAGACATGGCAAATCTAATTTGGGCCATGGTCAGCCTAGCCTGTGCATAACCAGTTGCATAGCTAGGCCCTACATGAGATCCCATGTTCTCACTCTTGGTAGCTATGGACTGCCTTCAAGATAACCATGCCCCAGATTTAGCAGAGGCTTTATGGCTAAAAGATGTAAATGTGCACATGAGCAGCATGGTGACTTTGCCTGAATAAAGACCCTCTTAATACTCAGTTGACCACTACAGCATGGTTTCTGTGCGGGGTGACCTCTGTTATTCATGCCTGTGGAGGTGTAGCCATGGTTTTTACAGATGTGGGAAATTTTTTGGTACTATAGGAACCTCCTAATGATTTTTCTGGGCACTGGGGTAATGCTGGGAAGACACTGGAAGACTCATTGGTACAAGAGAGAGAGTTTGTCTTGCATAACTTTTAACATATAAAAGTCAGTCTTCTTGTGTGTACTAATGTCAGCCACTGGGCTACTTTATACACAGTGCAGACAAGGAGACAGTGCCAGAAGATGATTCCTGTCATCCAAAGATTTCTTCCTGAAACAAGAAGATCTTCTTCTCTGTCCTTGTCCTTGCTAAATGAAATGGGTGTTAACCTGCTCCAGTGAAAGCTATGTGAGCTTCAGTGAGCCTGCTACATCCTCTGCCTGCCTAGGTTGGCTCGAGGTACTGCTTCAATCAGGGAAGAGTTTTCTCTTGTAGGTGGGGTTTTCAGGCAGTCTCTGTGGGTAAAATAAATGGGCTGACTTTGATGAGAGTGTATGTTCTCTGAATTGAGATGAGGGCTTTAAAAGACTCTTTGCTCAGTGGTGAACTCCAGTTGTAGGGAATGTGACCATACACCTTGAGACCAGCTCTGCAACACATCTCAGCTGAATGAAGGATCATTCAAGGCATTCAGAAATGCATAACCCTTGCTTTGGAGAAGTCATTGCAGAGCAGGAGGCGGTAGGCAGAGAAGATCAGCCTTCTGTCCTCAAGAAGTTTGAAAGCAGCAGTTTTCTTTAGTTCCTTTGGGAAGAAAAATCTCAGTAAAACTGGACACAAGCAAGGAGCCACCTGCCTTGCACTACTTCAGTGAGCAATGTGCCACTAACAGGTGAGTAAGGGTGGTTGCCATTAACTTTCCAATAGCACTGGCCCTTCTTCTTGTCAGGCAGAAGAGTGATGTGTCTTTAGGGGCAGGAACTAATTAGCTGACAAATGAGGCATAATACAAAGAGAATATTGAATGTAGCAGTGGGAATTTCTGTATGAAGGAACTGAAGGGTGTTCAAGTCAAACTAAATGGATATACTTCTCTGGATTTATTCCTGTTTTATTTAAGCCAAGCAAAAATAGCTTTCTAAGAATTGAGTTGCCCTTCTGTCTTTGTGTAATCAGTTTAAAAGGATATCTTAATGTAAGCTGAAGCTAGTCTGTTTGGGGGAAAGACTTCAGTATAGGATTGGATCAGGCAGTAATTCAGCAATGTGGATTTCAGGTTCAGTATTTGCAGGGAAAGGTGATCTATTGCATCTGGTGACAACAGCCAGGGCAAAAGGCAAACGCTTGGTTGTGGTGGGTTTATGTGGAAAGGTGTGGGCAGCGGGAGGCCATTGGGGTGGCTTCTGTGTGAAAAATCCAAAAGCTGCCCCATGTTAGATAAGGGCCCTGCTACTGGCCAGAGCTGAGCCGGTAAGTAGTGTTGTTTGTGCCTCTGTGAGAGAATATTTAAGAAGGGAAAAAACAAACAAACAAACAAACAACAACAAAAAAAACCCTGCAGTGCAACAGCAGCTGGGAGAGAGAGAGGAGTGGGAAGCAGCCCCGCAGCCCCCAGGTGAGTGCAGCAGGAGGGCAGGAGGTGCTCCAGGCAGGCAGCAGCAGTTCCCCTGCGGCCTGTGCAGGGAGAGGCCCCTGGTGGAGCAGGCTGTCCCCCTGCAGCCCATGGGTCCCACATGGAGCAGATCTCCACGCTGCAGCCCGTGGAGGAGCCCCCGCTGGAGCAGGTGGATGTGGCCTGGAGGAGGCTGCGGCCCATGGAGAGCCCCCGCAGGAGCAGGCCCCGGGCCGGAGCTGCAGCCCGTGGAGAGGAGCCCACGCAGGAGCAGGGGTCTGGGGGGAGCTGCCGCCCACCCGTGGGGGACCCGTGCTGGAGCAGTTTGCTCCTGGGGGATGGACCCCGTGGGACGGAGCCGTGTGGGAGCAGTTCCTGGAGAGCTGCTGCCTGTGGGCAGCCCCCGCAGGCTCAGCTGGGGAAGGACGGCATCCCGTGGGAGGGACCCCACGGGGAGCAGGGGCAGGGAGGGACCGTGAGGGAGCGGTGGAGACGAAGCATCAGGGACTGACCACAGCCACGATGTCCCGTTCCCCTGCACCACTTGTGGGTAGGAAATAGAAGAGAGTGGGTGGGGAGAAGGTGTTTTTTGGTTTCTTTTCTTTGTTTCTCACTTCTCTAGCTTGTTTGTAATAGGTAATAAGTTTTACTATCTCCCTACTCTGAGTCTGTTTTGCCCATCATGTTAATTGTTGAGCGATCTCTTCATCCTTATCTCAACCCTTGAGCCATTTGCATTGTATTTTCTCCCCCTTTCCTTTTGAGGAGGGGGAGTGAGAAAGCGGCTGTGGTGGAGTTTGGCTGCCCATCCGAGTAAAACCACCACATTTAGCACACAGACTTTTGAGCTAGTTATCTCAGTAATGTAGCTTGTTTACTAGAACATAGTAAGAAATTATTACAGATAGTTTTGGTATATTCCTTACTATTGGCTGTAACTAGAACATTTTTTCTCTTGCTGATATTTTAGTGAGTTTACTAAAGAAGCATCTACTTATTGTATAAACAGAGACAGGTCTTGGATCCAGTCATAAACCTCCGAGGAAACACTCCCATCCTCTTTCTCAGACTGCCCGGTTTTGAGGGCAGTTTGTCTCCATTAGGTCTGTAAGGCACCTACCATAGGCAAGTCTTAGTCCTAAACTCCTGTTCTGCTTTCTCCAATAATATAATATAATAATACATTTTGTGACAGTGGCGGCTGTTACAGATGTATTAGCATTCTTGATTGCATTGCTTTACCTTGCGGACACTTTGTCCTCAGTTGTCTTGGATCCGTGACCCTGACCACCAAAGCAGAGTGCAGATGACAGAAGTGGGTCCAGTAGCAGCATAGGTCCTTCAGCACAATGCCATATGGACACAGCTATGCAACCTGATCCATGAATATGATGCAGTGTCGAGGCTCGCAGCCCTACCATCCTTTGAACTGACTTGGTTATCTCAGCATGACATTACACTTAACAGTCTATTTATCCCTACATGCATCAGGGACTCTGAACCCCCGTGGCTTTCAAGGAAAATTGAACATTAGTGTGTCAAGCTGCGTCCCTTAACTTCCCTGGAAACCCAGACCATAAGATATTACCTGATTTCTTTCATAGGGTGTGATCTGGTGATTAAAGCAAGGTGACAAATCCCAAAAGCTGTCTGGACTGTTGTGACACATGAAACAGGATGCTTCAGCTTTTCACTATCTGCAAACAAGACTTGTTTGCAGGATTCAGAAAAGGTGTCTGAGGAAATATGTGTGAAAACATTTCAGCCCTTCTGGAGAGCTGAGCCTACCCTGGGTGTGGAGGCACTGCTTTATGATGAGAAAGCGAGGTGTAAACTCACATGAACTCTCCATTCCTACAGTGCAAAGTTCCTCAAAGATGGCCAGAGGGAGCAGGCCCTTTAAGTCCTCTGGAGTCCAACAAGAAATTGGCCCCTGCGTAGGGACTGGGGACAGAGGAGGGCTCATTAAAGCCAGGAGAACTTGACCCATACATCCTGCAGGATGTAACAAGTTATAATTGTGTCCTCTGGATCTGTGGGGAGAATCCCAGGAAGCATGGTATAAATCCTCTAATTTCCTACTCTGGGGTTTCGCCAAGGATTAACATCCCTTTTTGCTTAGGAAAGGTCTTGTGGTGCCATTCATACCAGTGAGGGCCCATGTGCTGCCACAAGCTCATGCAGAAGAAGGAAACTTCTAAGCAAGTGTCATGAATCAGCACTGGCCCAGGCTCTGCAGGAAACACAAATAGTCAGTAAGTCCTCTATCCTCCATCGAGAGTTTCTCTGTAATTTATGGGGGCCCAGGGGCATGCTTCATGAGGAAGTGCAGTCTCCTCCCTACGTTTAGGGTTACAGCCTGCAGGCTGTTTTTAGACCCGCCGGGGAGCTTGCTGTGCCAGCACAGGAAGAGCAAGTCATGGTGAAACGGAGCCCTGTGGTGGCTGCCACTACAGACGTGCCAGCTGTGCCTGGTGTGCCAGCTGGGGGAGCTTCCTTGCTAGCTGTTTTTTAGCACAGGCTGGGAACCTCTACCACTGAAGTAGCCCTTGTGTTTCCAACATCACCACCTCAGAGAGGAATTCATCATGGGTACAGTCACCATTTGCTATCCTGAGACACCTAGGAGACCATCAAAAACAGAGTGGTGGTGTCTTCCCTGCTCCATCCCAAGGTGCTGGGCCCTACCTGTCATTCCCCACCAGAAGCCTGCCCTTTAAATGATGGTGCTTCTTGAAAGTGACTGTCTTAGATGGAGATGTTGACTAATTTGTGAAAAAATGATGGATGCAACACACACTAATGAAAGCCCTTTCAGTACAAAGCTGATGCTCCAATATCCACTGTCCTTAGTCAGTTTGCAGCTAGACCCTGCTGGTGAGCAGTCACTTCAGAGGGTCCTGCATGACCAGCATGGGACCAGTGTTTGCTGTGTTTGCAAGCCCTGCCAGGCCAGAGTTGGCATGCTGGCAGAATTGCCAGGCAGGATGAAGGAGCAAGAGGCTGGAAGAAAGAAGTCCTTATTAGCAGAGTATCCTGGGGGCATGCTAAGTGCAAACAGACAGAAAGCTTCTCCCTCGGCAGCTCAGTCCAGGAGAGAAGTGGTGCAGGTGATGCAAAGACAAAGAGGCAAATCAAAGACTGAAGGCAGAGCTGAGGCAGCAAGGCTGCAGTTTGTGCAGCTATTAGGGGGGTTAAGATGTGGTGAACACAGCCGTGTTCTGGCACCACAGGTTCTGTGACTTGTAGGAAAACTTTTGCACCCTGATCCCGAAGTGCAATACAGGTATGTTGGTCTCATTTCCCCTTCCTTAGCAGGAACTGCAATTTGACTACAGTGCATTTGCCTGGATTCTCATTTATGTGGATGGCTTCCTACTTCAGCCTGCATATGGCTTTAAGAGAACCATCTTTGTGGAATTGGTAATGAAATTTTGATACAGACAATAGCCACCTCTTCCCAAAATCTTGAAGTCTTTGGAACACAATATCTGTTTGTTGATATTAAATCATTATCTGTCCATCTGGGCGCTTCAGTTGCATGAATGTCACTCCATCTCGTTGCTGTACCTGTCCAGAGACAGCCTGACACATCTAGATACTGATCATTCTTGCTTTGCCTCTATATTGTTTTGGCAATGAAAAGAGATATAATCAGGAAGAGAAAAGAGGAATTAAACATTCTCCTACAGGTTTTAAAATGCTATCTGCAACTTTCCTGCATGCTCTGTGCTGAAGAGTCTGGCATTTATAAATGGGACCATATAGGTCATATAGGACCAGAATAAAAACCTAGTGTATTTCTTATTCCTTCTAATCAATTGTGGCAGGATTGCTTCCCATGCTGCACTGGATTGGTTTCACTTGAGCATATGGCCCTCCTTCCTTTCTGTGCAGAGCTGTGAGAGCCAGCTCTCTGTGGCACTGAATGTTTGCATGCTTTGTGCAGGTGCTGTACCTTTCCCTGCTACCAGCCTGTGATGTTGGCAGCTGCTGAGCAGGAGGACTCAGGGGAAGGTGGTTCATAATGTCTTCAAGACGCTGGGCCACTCAGTGAAGTCTGAAGCCTGTTGAAATGGCCTGATTCTTACGATGATGGATAGGGGTGAAAATACCAGCCTGGGAAAAGTATGATTCTGTCCTTTAGAAAGCACCCACAGAAATCACAGGGCCATGTTCTGCTCAGGCTGTCTGTATGTATCAGAAGAGGGGCAGGGGCAAAGAACAACATATCCCAAGTCTCCTTTTCTGCCATTGACTATTGGGCTCAGAGAAGGGAGACTGGAGTCAATGTGGAGTGCTCTTTTAAAGTCCCCCTCAGTGTCTTGCGCAGATCTGGCTTGCACATGGATATGTACTTAGGATGCAACACTGTGCAGTCTGAATCAGGAAAGTGACTCTGACCCTTTGTGTGCTGTTTCATGAAACCACGAGATAAGCCTGTGGGTTGTCTCCTGTCACTGATAAAAGCCAACACTCAGTGGCACAGGGAGAACAAGGACTGTGTAAGACAGGAGCAGTAGCCAGCTTGACTACTTCTCACTAAGGAGACAAGGACGCCTGGGAAATTTAGGGAAGTATTTTATTAAAACTTATTGCATTATTTATCTATGGGCATGTGTTCCTGCGTGGCTGAAAGAAGAGTTACATCAGACCCACAGGTCCTCCTGTTTCTGCTTCCTATGTCAAAATTGGGCTTTTCACTCTAGGAAGTGTGTAAGCTCGTGGCTCATCCTAGCAAATGCCTCTGAAGTTTAAAAGAGGAGGTTTTCATTTAAAATAGTTGCAGATAGCCAATGATTGAAATAGTAACGAGATGGGAGTACTGTCCACTGCTGCAAGGTGAAGAAACAGGGTGGAATAGCTTTAGAGTAAGGGTCTGGGGCCAGAATGGGCTTGCTTGCTAATGGTTTGGAACAGATAGCTTGGTACCATTGCCTTCACATGATGAGGAGAGATCCTCGGGGAAGAAGTGTCTACCCATGAACTTCCCTCCTAAATGGTTTTACATGTATTCAGCATTAGCCACACAGAGCTATGGTGGCTCTAGCTTCCTCTGATTGCTGTGTTTTTGGTTTGTTTTCTGCACAACAACCTGTTTGGCTAGATCTTAGCCTCGAAGAGGAGATGTCGTTCAGATGTGGTACTGTCCATCTCCTTCAAATTAAGCATGCAATCAAGAACCCTCCTGACTGGAGCTTGTGCATGTTCCTGCTACTTTCATGACCCTGGCAACTCATTCTCTAAAAAGACTTAACTTTCACACAGACACAACTTTAACACAGGACATAGGGGTCACTGAAGTACTGGACAGAGCTCTCAGTGGAGAGAGTTCAAATCAGATCTAGACTAGTTAGGAAAGTTACACAGCATACCCAGTAGAAATTGTCACCCTACCTGATAAGGTTTGGACACTGTTCTAGCTTCTCGAGATTACCTGCTCTGAAAAAACTAGGTGCTATGTCTGAAGGGCAATTATTAGCACTCTCACCTTGAAGTGATATTTCAGCAAATAAATTCAGAATTAAAAGTTGAAAGCACTGTATGTCAAGCGACAGTTGTGCCATTTCCTGGAACAAGTAGAAAAAGTATATTGGCTCTTTTTTTTTTGTTTGTTTCTTTTCTTTTTTTCTTTTTCCCTCTGATGAGAAACTGAAGTAATTTTCCTCAATATTTAGTGGGGAGAAAGAAAATTCCCACTTGGCTGAAGGTAAAGCAAGTACTGACTTAAAGAAAATTACCAATGAAAATAAAGCTGGAATAGAAACTTAATTTCAGCTCTGCTGCACTGATGGGCTGTCATGAAAGAAGTATCTTTACAGTCGCACAGAGGATAATCACTGACAGGCTCATATCCAGCTATGTGGTCTCCTGAGAGAGCTCAAGGCTAAACCCAAATTGCTTGAAACGTTTTCCCCTTGTTGTTTCCTTATTTTTCCTGGGACATTTTGCAGTATGTGAAGCAAACCGTCTATGTAAATCTTTGCATCATCTGAGCTCTAAGTGTCTTGAAGCAGGGACAGTCATCTTCTGGGCGTGTGTGTATAGCAAATAAGCTGGGAGGGTCACCAGAGGCTTACTGCTGTGCAAATCAATGGCCATGAGGAGGACACGTTCAGGTACTTTTCAGAAGTCAGGTCTGAGTGCTTTTGCACATACAGGGGAATTCCCTGATGCTACAAATTGCCTGAGCTTATAGCTGACCACAACCCCTGCAAGAAAAATCCCAGCCTCACTGAAGTTGGTATCCTGAAGCTTCACTTCCATCATATCCCCTGTGAGTCTGCTTCTGCCTTAGTAACAGCAGGGAGATGTTTACCACATATTTATCTGTTTGTACAAACAAACAACAACAACAACAACAACAACAACAACAACAAAACCACCTTACACAATACTAAGATTACATTTTATAACAAGTTACAGCATTGCCTACACGGTGTCTTCAACCTGACAGTTTTGCTAACATTTTTCAGAGCCAATTAGAAAACTAGGACAAAATAAGTGTTTTCACTCAGAAAACTCCTTCCCTCTTTGCAGAAATCTTTAACTACAGCTGAAAAAAAATAAAAAATAAATCAGGACAGCTTTTCTTTTGTTGTTGTTTTTTCTCTTCTCTCTCCCCCTCCCGCCCCCCCCCAAAGATATCCTGGAAGAAATCACACTAATTTAGTGGATAAGCTGAATTCAACACATTTCTACCCACTTCAGATTTTCTTCAGTTATACCACAGGCAAATTCTCCTGATATTCCCTGGAAGACATCAGACATCTACCTCTGTAAACAGAAGGTTTTACACATTGTGCATCCCTCCTGGGGGGATCAGACTTCCCAACTGCTTCCTGGATCGATGCCTATGTACACAGCACCAGGATCCACCTGGTGTTTCCAGGACTGATTGTTCCTGCATCTTTCCTTCTAGCCCAGAGAAAGGCTTGAGAAGGAAGTGGGATGAGAAGAGGGACTGCTGCATCCCCCCTTTCCATTGCCTAAGCAGCTGTTTTTCAGCCAGCAGGGCTGAGGGCTGTGCATGGCCTAGTGGTGATGCTGTGGTTCTCAGAGGAAGAGCCAAATTAGCCTTTGGAAACCTGTCTTTCCCCTCCAACACTGCAGAGGTGTCCAGGGTGTGATTTCATGATACAGCCATGCTGAATGCAGAGGAGTGGGTGAGAGGCTAAGCCATGGACTGACCAGGATGGGACAGACTTGCCTTCTGTTGGAGAAAATCAGTTAAATTCACTCAGACCACGTGAGCTTTACCATGGAGCTGTACTCCGTTTCTGCTTCCTCAGCTGCAGTATTATGACTATGTGAACTAGTCACCCATTTAAAATGCTCCATATACATAATACTTTCTATCTGCATAAGATATGGGGTCCTTATTTACTGCATTTCACAAAATAATGCATCAATGTTTATTTAGACATCTGTATTTTTTCCTCCTAAAATCACGAATTAATATCTGAATAATTCACTCCATTTATGCTATTTTTTTTAACACCTTATTCTTGCCTTCTCAACAGTTCACTTTATTCCCTTATTTTATGAGAGAAATGGGTTTGTAAGCTGCCCTTTAACTCTTTCTAGACTGCCTTCAAATGATCCTCGGCTTTATTTCTGAAGTGCTGGGGCCTAGTGCAATTCAGAGCCCCCTGTTCTGGTCATGTAGTTTCTCTTTGCCTCCTTTCAGTGCCCTAGAGATTTATTTTTGTTTAGCTTTCTCTCTCCATTCAAATTGAGATTGCTATTATTAAGATGTGTTTAGAGAACAGAATTCCACTCTTTACTCTTTATTTTTGGCTTCTGGCTGACTATGCTTGATAATTACATGTAACCACTTCACTTTGTAATATATTCCCCATATTTCCCTTCCAGCTGACCTAACACTTTCATACAGTAACATACTACAAAGTTCACTAACCCTTTTTATCCTGAGGCATAATTGGGGCTCTGTGTTTCTGAATCTCTGAAGTCCACATCAATCCTTCTAAGCAAACTTCCTTTCAAATGCAGATAAAGTAGAGTACTTTTCTCAACTCAATGAAGAAAGCTCCTTTGCCTTCTTTCTTATCTGCTTTATGATATCTGTTTCATAATTTTAAGTGGTGAGAAATCCTCATGTTATCTTTCATGGTATTTAAAATGTGTGTTGAATCGAAAAGTAGTCTAATTGTGTTTGATAGTGGGTGAATTGGCTGAACTGCCTGTTAACAGAATTGAATATATTCTGCCCCCCAAAAAATCTGTGCAAATTTCCTTTGTACTAGCTTCTTTCACTCACGACCGGCTGTGTTTGGCTGTACGAGGTGGCTTTGTTTCACATTGCCAGTTAATACTAGGGAGCAAAGGCACATGAACAAGCTCTAGACATCTCTTAGAAGTGGTCATACTGTACACAGGCTTTGCTGCATGCACAGATGGATGCAAGAGCTCTGGGCTGTACTCCCCTGCAGATCTGCTGGCAGGAACACCCACTCCAGGAGTCTCCCACCTCTGACATCCTGTTGGCCATCTCCATGTAACTGCTCCTATGGCTTGGGAAACTGATTCAGATTAAACATCAGCTGTCTCCCCAAAAAGTAGCTAATTTTGTGTATAGCCCACTCCACTACTTGGCCTCAGGTGTGCTGCAGCCAAAGGCTGTGATGTCAGTATGAGCAATTGCCTGTGCACAACTGCTGCTTGAACCAGCACACGTTTTAAGAGATGTGGTCGAGGGCCTGTCCTTCTCAGTTACCTTGATGGTACTGCCAACCAGACAACTCAGGTTGTGAGCCCTCTGTGACCTTAAGGCCCTGATCCAGGAAAGAATGAAGGATATGCTTCAGTTTGCCTTTTCCGTGCAAAGTACAGAAGTATGTCCTTAACATTAATCACATGATGAACTTCTGTTGAAATCATTTTGCAAGGGATGAGGATAAACCCAGCAATTCTACCAACAGAACTTTATTAAAGAAAAATGTAGTTTTTATCTCTTAGGTCTCTGTTAATAGGTCTAGGATGTGGCTTTCTACTGAAATGTTTCAGTGAAAGTATATATTACTTTGAAAGTCTCTATGAAATATTCCCTTTGTCCTTCCTCTTTTGCTATTTTCCATCAGCAATTCACCACAAAGAATGCATTTCCCACCAATTTGAAAATACAGCCAAGCAGCATCTTAATCAGCATTGTCTGTATGCCTGCGAGTCGTGTGTTTCAGAAAGTGTTGCTACTATTTTCCACTTTAGATCTGAAAGAAACTAAAAATAGCCAGACAGAAGGTACCTAACCAGCCTGGCAGCACATCTCTGTGCCATGGAAGATTTATTCTTATTCTTTGCAACTTGATCTGGGCACTTTAAGAATAAATGCTATCTAGCTTCCATGCCCAGAAATACATATGGCCAAACATGCGTCTGGATTATGGCATTCCAGGGCAGAAACATTTTGTTGCTGTGTTTTACACCTGTCTGCTAAGAGTTACAGTTGTTTGGAAAGGCTACCTGTCTGGTGGGCAAACTGATAGTTTGAACCCCCATTGATCAAATCAGGCATATTCTGAGAAGATGATGAAGAAGGATGTCACAAACTCAATTCTTGCTCTGATAGGTACGGATTTTTCAGCAGGGCTGGCAAATGGCACATAGTATGCTCCCTCTCTGTTAAAAAAATAAAAAATAAAATAAAAGGAAGAATTAAAATAGGTATGGATTACGACTACCATATATTGCATAAATACAATATTCTTTGCCAGATCATGTTTTTTGTTCTAAATGGTTAGCATGACCTAATGAAAGAAGATGCATTTAATATATTATCAGTATAATTCCCCTCATCAAAGGCAAAAGTACAGTAATGCACATAAAAGGCAAAACAATGAGGGATTTTGGCTCTTGCTACCTTCTTCGGGAGGAGTTTGCTTTGTACTGCAAAACTGGGTTGTCAAGCAAAAGTAAAAACGGGCATCTTCACTATCTTGGAGTTGGTGGGAAGTTTGCCATTGATTCTGAACCAGAATTTAACCCTAGGGACAGAGATTCAGATCTCTGGGATTGAAAAGGATGAGCTTGAAAGTAGGAATAGGATAAAGCTAAAGAAACAATGACTTCCTGAGTCTGCAAATAGCATGAAACAATTAGTCAGCAGTTTGCCCACTGCTTTGTGCAAGGCATTTAATTAAAACTGCTGGGGGTGGTGCAGGAGGGAAGCAGCACTGTACTATACCAATACCTCCACACACCTTGGTGGGCAGTTTTCTAACTTCACAGGTTTACGTGCGATAAGCCCTATATGTGCTAACAGCTTCCCTAAATGTGAATTATAGGTGCTATATTAAAAGTGTCAGGAAGATCCTATCATAAATATTTTGAGAGGTGTGAAAGCTCACTGTTATCATTCACACGTGACACGCACACACAAAACTGGCAGATTCCAGATTCAGTCAATATTTTAAGACTCGGATGAATAGCAGTATGGGCTTTTCAGGGTTTTAAATACCAGTCTCCTCAGAACATACGGGCTAAGAGGTGCCCTTCAGTGCGTTTTTTATCAGTAATAGACCACACCGTTTGTGCAAAGCACACTGGGCACAGTTTTGCTGGATAACGCGAATCAGAAGATGGCACGGGCACTCCGAAACAAGAAAACGAGTCAGAGGCAATGCCAGGGTCAGTCTGAAGCCGGCCGGACAGTGAAGGGGGACTTTGGGGAAGAACCCCAACACCCGGTAGCGTCTTCTCTCTGGGGGAGTTGCAGGCAGGCGGGTAGGGCAGGGGGCAGGCAGGAGCAGGGCAGGGCCCGGAGGCAGGGGCCAGGCTGGGCAGGGCAGGGGCCGGGCAGGAGCTGGGGGCGCGGCGGGCAGCTCCGGGGCGGGACGGGACGGGACGGGGGGCGCAGGCACCGCTGCCCCCCGGGACCGGGCCGGGGCTGGAGCAGGGTCTCGCCGCGATGCGGGCGGCGGGGAGCGAGGGTAAGGGAGCCCCCCCCGGCACCGCAGCCCCATCGCCCGCCCCCGGTGCGGAGGGCCCCGCGCCCTCCCCTTCCTCCCCCCCCGCCCGGAACGGGACCCTTTAAGAGGAGGGGGCAGCGGCTGGAGGGTTTGGCCAGGGGACGGGGCCGCTCCTGCGAAGGCTTCGGGATTGGGTCGCCCGGGCAAAAAGAAGAAAAAAAAGAAAAGGAAAAAAAAAAAGAAGCAGAAAGGGAATTAAAAAAAAATAAAAATAAAGAGGGGTGGAAGCAGGCGAAGAGGGGAGGAAAAAAAAAAAAAAAAAGAAAGGAAAGCTGTCCCCAAACTGTGCCAACTCCGAGCGAGCAGGGATGGTGCACCCCGGCTGGGTCTGCTTGCTGCACAGCTCCCTCCTCCTGCTGGCCAGAGCGCGGCAGAGCCGCGGCGCCTGCCCGCTCGGCGGAAAGGTAACCGGGGGGGCGACCGGACCTGGGGGGGACCGGCCCGGCCCCGACGAGCCGCCGGGGGGACGCAGGGGGGGGGCCGCGGAGCCGCCAGGGCGGGGGGCGAGGGTGCGCCGGGGGTCGGTGCGCCGCGGGACTCTGGGCAGCGGAGTGATGGAGAGGGGCGCGGCGCTGCCTGTGCACCTGAATCCGCGCCCCGTGCTTCGCTTTCCGCCCTTGGGGAGCCGCCCCGAGGCCTGACGGCCCGGTGGGAGAGAGGGAGATCCCGGGAGGAGCCCCAGCAGGACTTTTTTTTTTTTTTTTTTTTTTTTTTTTCGTGATTTGCTGTTAGCTTCCCTCTCGGGGTAGCCTGTTGGCTGACTGCTTCGCCCTGAGCACGGTGGAGCCTGTTCAGACCAGCGAGTGACAGTGCCCTTTAAGCAGAAGTGCGGTTAAAAGTGGTGTTGGGTTTTGTTTGTGCTCCCGCTTGATGAGCCTGACTGCTGTAACCAGCCCAGGTGGACAGAAAGCACAGCCGAGGGCTCTGTGCTGCAAGTTAGCAGTGATGCTCTGGCCAGTGTGAGCCCTGTGGGTAGGGTGTCATTTCCACTCAAAGTCAGGCACAGAGGGAAAAAAAAAAAACAGTTTTCATAGATTTACAGCTTTTCACTGAAGTTTCTGAACTGACAGCACATGAAATAATGTAGGAAAAGTCTTCCTGGACTCATTTTGCCTTAATGCATCTGTTAGAGTTGACAGAACATCTGTGCTTTCTGGTGGCATCTGCTTGGACCTGGAAGCAGCCTGGCCAGCAGTGAGGGACGTATATTTCACCACTTCTGTTCTCCTCCCTAGGCAGGGTGACCTCCACTGGCACAGGGAACAAGAAGCCCTTAGAAGTGAGCGCAGAGCTGCTGCTCTAGAGAGGTGCCAAAGCCACAGTGGGCTCAGTGCAGGATAGGTGCTGAGGGAGTGGTGAGAAGGCTTGGTAGGTACAAGGAAGGCAAGGGATGCTCGGTGACCTTCGTTCTGTCTCTCACCTGCCCATGCTCCTGCATGAATCCCATTTCCCTTGCTGCCTCTGTCCGATCATGCTGGTCCCCCTGCAGCCACCAAAGCTGAGATGCCTTCTCTGGTGACCCAAGAGTTAGGGCACGGGGACTCAACCGTCTGTCAATCTACGTGTGCCTTACCAGCAGCATCTGCCTGAGCTCACGCTAGGCAGATCCTGACCCCTGCCTTGGGGAGGATGCCTTGGCACCTTGTTTGTGCCTGGAACCACGCTGTCAACTGGTTTTGTGGGTGGCCAGCTCTGACAGTAAAACCCAGATCAAACCTCTGGAGCAGGTGCCCCCTTCCTCTTCAGGGCATGAAGTTTAACAGCTGTGGGCTAGTGTGGATGTGCTATGAGAAGAAGGGGAGAGCCTGTGCTGAAAAAGTTGTAGTTACAGAGGTGGCTAATTCCTTCATTTGGTAGGACAATGCAGGGAGTTTTCCTTAGGAGCCAGTGGTGGGACCTGTGTCAGTTACTGGCAAAACTGGAGGTGAAATATGTTAATGGCACCTCATTACCTGCTGGTTATTCTGTCATTAAAATGCAAGGCCACCTGTAGTTCTGGTATTGGCAGGCTGTTTCCTGGGGTCATTAGGAGAGCGGTGGTAACCATGTCACCTAGGAATGACAGCATCTGCCTTATCTGCAAAGGTGTCAAGCATGTCCTTATAAGTGTTTATACCAACCCCTGAAAAAAATGTTACTCTTTGCCCCTGCATTATCTAGGAAGGCTTTTTTTTTGCTTGTTTTTATCCAAATTCTTGATAGAAACATCTGTGCATTTTCTTACCTCTCTAGATTACAGGGATGCCTTTCTTCTTGTTGTCAGTCACCTAAAGCTCCTATTGTGAAAGAAATACGTGCATCAGTGTCTGAAAGAGACAAATTGCTATTTTAAAGAGTGAGCATACAATTCTTTAGAGGCCTTTTCATCATCATTCCATATTATAATTAAAGCTGCAATCAATAATGAGCCCCATCATTCTTTCTTTCACAGAAAAAAAGACTTTGAAAACAACCTAAAATAAAGTATGTTGGAATCCTTTGGATTATATTCCAGTTACTAAGTAATGCAGTCTGGTGGTGCTTTCTTTTAGCTTAACATTGGAGTGTATTGGTAAATTTAAAGCCAGAATCCAGAGATTTACTGCAGAATGCTTGTGGTTGTAGCTGGTTAATATTTTATGATGCGTTGTTTCTGATAAGGGGCCAGTTAATTTAAATGGCTGCTTCTCCCCCATATATTTACTTCAGTAGAGTAAGCGATGTCTGCCATCAGTCCTCAACTTATTAGTTAAAAGACTTGTGTTTTATTTTTCATTTCTGGCAAGTGGAGACTGAATTTGTGTTCTCTGAATAGCTGTAGTCAGCGAAGTGTTTATCCATGGGTGAGTTCTGCTTACAGTCTTAGCTGAGTTTTAGAGTGTCAGTAATGTAAATGGACAAAAGCTCAAGAGAACAACTGTTAAAAATGAGCGCAGCATTTCTGCATGCATTACTGTAGCTGCATGGCGCACTTTATGTGGTGAGCAAAAACACGGTCTTTGCCTCAGTTAGGTATAAATGAACATGACAAGATACGACAACAGGACAGATAAGAAGAAGGGAGAGAGCCATATAGGGAGGGCTATAGGGCTCTCTGCCTGGGTGAAATACTGCATGCCACATGCTCTGGCTTCTGTAGCAAGAAAAAAAAAAATAAGAACATATTGTGGATTGGGAAACAGGGCAATCTTGGGCTGATGTGTGGAAGACCTGGCTGTGGGGCTGAGTATGAGGGTTCGGGGTCCTGAAAGACACTGAAGCAGAAGAAAGCACCAAAGCACCTATGTGCACAGTGTGTGATGTGCTTTGAGCTGAAAAAATTATAGTCAACATAAATGAGAGACATGCCTTGCTCAGTCATGTGGGCAGACCTTGGCCAGGTTTCTTGTGCCTGGAGTTCATATCCACTTCCTAACTCTTTGGACAGCAGCTGTCCTTCCCCTCGGAGCCTTCAATCCTGATATCATATCAGGATTGAAAAGGAGCAACATGAGAATTAATAATATTAATGAAAAGTTGCTCCTTTTCTAGATATTCAGGGTACTGTCACTAGATGCATTCTTTGTTTCTCCTGTTTTTCATAGAATTATTTTCTGGATGTTTACCATTATTTCTCTAAGCAACCTGCTTTGGCAGGGCAGTTGGACTCGATGATCTCTCGAGGTCCCTTCCAACCCCTACAATTCTGTGATTCTGTGATTTTATTCCCAATAGTCAGTACATCATTTGGCCCACTTTGAACTAGTTTCTCAGAATAAAAAAGACAGACCTTGTTTGGCACTACTCTTCCAGCAGAATTATTGCTGCGTTCGTTACCTGAAATGATTTATGCTGTCTGACAAATGCAGTAGAATTTGTGTACCTGAAGACCACAGGTTGCTTTCCCTGGTGGTCCTAGAAATGCTGCTGGAAAAGCAAGCTACTGGGAGTAATTACAGTGAACTGAGTCTGAGTCTTGGTGCTTTTTTTCTGAAATCTGAAAAAAGAAACATTCTGGAAAGAATTAGAAAATACCTCTCAGTCGTAGCCTCTACTCTGCTGAAACAGATAGAAGGAAAGCAAGGCATCACAGGAGTTTCCAAGGTAACCTATGGACAATCAGCTTCCTGATTTGGGAGAGATATTGGGATAGGAACTACCATGCTTTGGGCTGAGCTATCACTCCATAGTATGTCACTGTACTCTCCCATTCTTCAAGCTTTCTTGTTCTTTCTCAGACCCTCCTTCAGCTGGTGGGGAACAAGCCCTTGATGTGCACCACATTTTTCTGCAACACCTGATGCTGTTGTCCTCTCATTTTGAGGAAGTGTTATCTATCTGTACATGCCCCCACCCATTCTTGGTCTGGGTAACTGTGCAGCCCTGGTGAGGTGAGGAAGGGAGGTCACTGCCATCTCATGGCAGGGGGTGGGTCCCATAGGTCTATGTGTCCCTTTGACAGCATTATCTTAAGCAGCTCCTTTTCCTTCTCCCTCATTCCACTGCCACTTTATAGTGCTTCATGTACTGTCAATCTTAATAAACTGAGCTGGCTGGAGAAAACCGTATTTCTTCCTCATTTGTTTTTTGTTTTGTTTTGGTTTTGTTCCAAGCAATTTGTGGCTCTGCTGGTTCCCTAACCAGTTCACAGTAAACTCTTGTTCCCCTGGGGAGATGAGGCAGGGGAAGACACTATGCCATCATACTGAGCAGCCAGATATAACTTGATGTAGGGCTCCTTAGCAGGCGGTTAAGCTTAGGCGCAGAGGAGATATGCTATGGCAGAGGATGTGCGCTATGTGTTGTGCGATGTTACTTAAATCTTGGTGCAACAGCAAAATGAGAGACCTCATTCAGGACGGCCACTCTCTCCCATATGCTGCCCCTCCAGTTCTTCCCTTGCTCCATGTTTTTCCTATAATGTGCAGTGCAATGTGTACCAACTGTGCACATTGGGAGCAGAGACAGAAATATGCATGGCAGCCTATATGTGAACCTGGCTTTTTTGTTAGTACACTACTGAAAGTGAAATTCCTGGAGCCACCCAACCCAACTCTCCCGTCAGCTTCCAAGACACCACTTTCACAGCAGTTTATGCTGGCTTTAAAGCACCCCTTGCTGAGGTAAGAGCTGTGTAGAAGGATCCTGCTACAAAGGGAAATAGGGTTGTAGCACCTTTATCTGCTGCACGTTCTTAGGGAAATGAGGTGAGAGAGAGGGACTGCCAGTCACAGCATGTGCTGCGGTGCTGAGCAAGCCTTGGCACTGCTCCTGTGCTATCTCACAGCCACCTAGCTCATTGTTTAACAGCTCCCCTTTTACGGTCTTGGGGAGAGATTATGCCCTTGCCTTTCCCTTTCTGAAGCTGGACTGAAACGTGTGTGAGCCCTGGGAGGCGGACTGGGATGTGAGAGGTTTCCCAGGTTGGAAACAGACCTGTCCTCTGGCCTTCGCACCAGCTCTGGGCAATGTGTGAGACCCTGGGCAGTCTGAGAAGAGAGATTTCCAATGCCTTTGGGACAGGCTGCAGCTGTTGGTGTGGAAGTGCCTGCAAAGAGCCAAGACACTCTGTTGTGCAAGCTCTCAGTCACTACAAGATGAGTGAGAAGTTTTGCTGGGTCTCAGCCTGCTTTCTTTTGCTACCTGTGCTGTAGGCTCTGAAGTGTGACTGATTTGCTCTATGCATGGTGGTCTGTGTGGTCTGACAGTGGTAGCACTAATAGCTAGCAGTATTACTATGCTTTCAGTATCAGATTGCAAAAGCTGTGGGGATTTACAGAGCAAAAAAGCATGAGGGTGCAGTGCCAAACACCTTTCTAGCTGGGCTGCGTACAGTAGTCTGGAACAGTACTGTCACTGCCTGGTACCATCCACTTGGGCTTGAGTCTGCTGGGTGGCTTTACTCAGGGGCTGAACTGAAAATACAAGAGGGCCGGTGGCCACTCGTTCCGTACAGTTCCTGTGGTTATGCCTGTTCCTGCATGTACATGATCAGACTTGCATGAAGTGAAGGAGTGTTGACCTCCTGACCTCATACTGGTCCCAGGTGCCTCTTCTGTCTTTTTGCCTGCTGGCTGCTGTCTACATCCAGTTTGTTTCTCACAACAAAGGTGTGTCTTTCAATTTTCCCTGCTGGCTAAGGGCAAGAGGGAATCCAGTCTGGTTTTTCTTCTTGCTTTCCTGTCTAGATTCATTTTATAATGTTCTTTCTCAGTCTGTCAGATTCATACTAGTCTGTTACCCTGTATCTTCCTTCCATCTCACTGCTCCATTATATTCATTCTCTTCCTCCCATGGTCTTCAGGAATGTTTTTATGGCCTGCAATTTAGAAGAGTGTTTCAGGACCATCTGATAGGATGCAAAGATACAGCACAGTGTTACCAAAACTCGGGTCTCTGAGATATCCTTCAGACCTTTGAAGTACCACAGAAGTGTCTGAAGAACTCTTCAGTATTTACCTGGCTTGTCAGTCTGTGCTGGTGATCCACACTGCTCGCTTCGCTCAAGTTCTGCCTGATCTGTGGCTTGGGCTCGATGTAGAGAGCTCTGGGAGAGGCTTGTCCAGTAAGAACCATTGCAGACTGATCTTTAAGATTAACCTTTCTGACCCTGGTTCTTCAGCAGAAATTGATAAGCAATGTGTTTCTAATAAATTCCTCCAAGCAGCCTGTTCTGCTTTTGGCAGTCAGGCAGGTATCTTAGATCAGCACACATGCACACTTAGCCTTGGAGCTGAGGTTAGAGTTATCTGCTGGCTAAAGACTGACCAGATGTTTGAGTGCATCTGGAAGCCTGTCCTCTTAAACAAGCCAAGGCTCCTGCCTGTGCAGAGAAATAGAAACTGTGTCCATCACTCTAGCAGGGACTACTGCACCAGTGATGGGTGTTGTGCCTGCTGCTGGTGTAATGTGACTTGGCAGGATCCGAGCAGGATCTGTTTTGCCCCATCTGCTCTCCTTTCCTGGGGGACTGCTTAGGGCCTAAGCCTACACCACACTGGTGTTCTTGAGGATGGTGTGAGGCATATTTTGCAACAGAACAAACAGCATCTGATTCTGACTTCATTAGGGTTTTGAGACACTTTTTAGAAAAAAAGACAAATCTAAAGAAATAAGCTTTTTTGTCCCCTGTTTTAAAAGTGTATGCCCTGGAACCACAAGCTAGATTTGGCCTGTGGAGTTCCTTCCTTTATTTTCCAACGTATTACATACGCTTCTCTCCTCCTTAACAAGAAATAGAATTTGGCCAGTGGGTCTTGTCTTTGTGTTTATCTGCCATGTGCCACATGCTTGTAAAACTGTATTGCTACCTGTTCCAGCAAGACCGTCTGCCAAATTATATCTTGTGTTACTGATTTGTTTAGAGCCTTGTTCAGAGTGGAAAGTTCTCCAGAGATGCTGCGGCACCCTCTGAGCAGGTGTCACGGCAGTTTCTTTGAGGCAAGCCGTGCTATGCTGAAGTGAGAGGTCCGTTGGTGAAGGTGACTGAAACCTTGCTGACCCGCTCTACTTCAGCAAAGTGATGGCAGCTTTTGACTCGATAAAAGGGGCAAGCTGGATAAGCGTCTTGCCAAGAGCCTGCTTGGGCTGTGCCCTGTTGCTAGTTTTAGCATACACTGGGGTGATGAGTTGGGATGCTGTTTCTGTTGATGCTGCCTTTCAGGAGGAAAAAGCTGGGGCCATGCTTTTTATGCTTTTAATTAATTAAAATTGATTTTAGGTCTCAAGGCCCAAGAATGGTAGTCAAAAGGACTCTGTATGAGCAAAGCCTCTTCAGGAGAAGTCCATCCTGGCAAGCTGTAGAGCCAGGTGACCTGCTAGTTTGGCACTATGTTTCCCTCAAGCCTTGTACACTGGGGGCCTGGCATGAATATCTGTCTGTACTCAGCTGTGTCTCCCTCTACCCCGGCAGAGCGAGCTGAACTCCTTCCTGTGGACCATCAAGAGAGATCCCCCGTCTTACTTCTTTGGCACCATCCACGTCCCGTACACCCGTGTCTGGGATTTCATCCCAGAGAACTCCAAGAAGGCCTTCCAGCAGAGCCACATCGTGTACTTTGAGCTGGACCTCACTGACCCCTACACCATCTCTGCCCTCACCAGCTGCCAGCTCCTGCCGCAGGGGGAGAACCTCCAGGACGTGTTGCCCCGTGACATCTACCGCCGGCTCAAGCGACACCTGGAATACGTCAAGCTCATGATGCCATCCTGGATGACCCCAGACCAGCGGGGCAAAGGGCTGTACGCTGACTACCTCTTCAATGCCATCGCTGGCAACTGGGAGCGGAAGAGGCCGGTGTGGGTGATGTTGATGGTGAACTCTTTGACGGAGGTAGACATCAAGTCGCGAGGTGTTCCTGTCCTGGATCTGTACCTGGCCCAGGAAGCAGAGCGGCTGAGGAAGCAAACTGGTGCTGTGGAGAAAGTGGAGGAGCAGTGCCACCCGCTGAATGGGCTGAACTTCTCCCAGGTGAGACGGAGAGGCCTGCAGGGTGGCACAGGGCACCAGGCTGGCCGCTGTGGAGGACATCCCGGCAGCAAGGGCACAGGGCTGGGGCATGGGGAAAGTGCTCTCCACACATGGCACCTGGAGACTCGCGCTTGCTCCCCGCAGCCCACGCCTCTCCCTCTGCCCTTGGGAGAGTTTCCTAACCGTAGGAGTACAGGCCACATCCTAAATTTGTTTAGAGCTGGCCTGGGGAAATCCCTCTCCTCTTCCCTGGGAAGCCTCGGGCAGGCTCCACCCTGAGTGACACTGGACCTTTGGATGTCTGCTCCCTGACCCTGCCAGGCCCGTTCACAGCAGCAGCCTGGGGCAGACTGGGACTCGGTGTCTAAACTTGCTTTTGTAATAGCTAGTTAAGGAGAAAGGTGTAATCACCTGGGGGAAGAAGGGGCACCGTGAGTAAATCTGGGATGAACTGCTGGCTGCAAAAGTAGCTCAGTGGACCTCTCAGTGCCCTGAGGAATAGGGGCCCACCCTCTTTATTGGAA
>CM021729.1:45653975-45736518 GCA_011074415.1 Stictonetta naevosa
TTCTTTAAAGCCAGGTGAGGGTCAGCACTTCCCTCCTGTGGGGAGCTCCATGGGTTAGGGCAGGATTTTGTGGAAGTGCATTTTCAGACCAGCTGCATTTTAGGTGTTCATGCAGTGTCATGCCAGGCAAGCTGAACAACCTCAGGTAGGTCATGGGGTCTCCAGTCTGCCATAACTGTGCCAGGGAGCAGTGTGTGCTGTGGCCCTAGCCTGTGTGGTGGGATCACAAGCCTCCAGAAAGTCATTCTCTGGCCTGGGCTAGCTTTGTTGCCCGAAGCTGCCGTTTGAGGGAGAGGAGCAGCAGGTTAGGGACAGATGGGGCCTGGTGTTGTAGCGTACGCTGTTAGCCCAGGCTGGAAGGACCTTTTGTCTTGCATCTGGGGAGCGCTACTGATGCCTGACCCTTCTCCCTGCATCTTGAACCCTGTCCTGTCACTGCTGCAGCGTCCCCACACTGGAATGGAAGGAGCAGAAGGGGAGGTGCAGCCCAACAGGGGCAGGGACAAACATCAGGCATGCTGCCACCCTGGGCCCAACAGTGCAGGGAGTGGTGGGTGCATCACTTGTGCAGTCCTTAGTTGTGGGTGAATCACTCTCACTTCCATCATTTAGAGCTGGGCAGCTCCTCTGCAAGTCTTCAGCCTTGCTTATGTCTTCTCCAAGTCCCTGTGCTCTCACTGTCCACTCTCAGCTGCTGCTGCCCCAGGAACAAGCCGGGAATTCCCATTTACTCCACCTCCTATCTGGCTGAGGCTTTATTAACATCATTGCTTGTGCTTTTCTTTGGCTGGCAGTGCCCCTGTGGTTTAGCATGTTAGAAAGGGGGGGCTGTGTGCTTTCTCCACTGCCTTACAAGGCGGTGGCAGGGAGGCTGGAAAACGTAGGTTGCAAATCACGGCCTGGTTAAGCCTACGCAACTGTTGACATTTACTTTGGGCCTTCACACAGCCTTTTTCAAAGAGCATCTGTTGGTGTGGTGTTTTCCAAGCAGGAAAAATAACAGCTGGGAAGCCACATGGGGTGGGGACACAGACCTGCAGCACACAGAGAGTTGCCCAACCTTGTGATGTTTACTGAAAGCCTTGTGAGACGTCAGAGCCCAGCTGAGGGGGTCAGGGTAACCAGCACTGCAGAGGAAACATAGCTATTGTGAAAACCACAGCCTGTGATTACCCCGCTAAGTGGGGGTGTGCATGTGAGACGCTGCTCCTCCCATGCCTGCTGTTTGGGCAAAGCAGCTGACCTGCAGGGAGAAGGAGCATGCTCTCCGGTGTGGGAGCAGGTCTGGAGCAACTAATGCACCGTAAATTCACTGCCTTCCTTCCGCCCACTACTAACTTTCCCGTACAGGCAAGCTTGAGGAAAAAGAACCACAGGCTGATTTTTTTTTTTTTTTTTTTTTTTTAATGTTTCTAAGCCAATTTCATGGTTGTTTCACATCCTGACTTGTGAACTGCTATGGTTGGCAATTCTGTAAATCCTTGTTTTAAGAGCTTTCTTCTCAGTTTGTTCAAGCAGTTGAGTTAATTATGTGTTTAATATAAATCAAAAAAAGACTTTGAAATAGGCTCTTTGAAATTGATTTCCTTTGTTTTTATGCCACTATTTGGGAACCCCCAGTATCAGACCACTTCTGTGTCTGCCTTTCAAGTGAACAGCAAATACGCAGGGATGACTTATAAAACTCTGAGGAGAATGAGGATGCAAAACCAGGTAGAGTGGTCTAATCCTTTGAAAGCAATGCTTTTTGTTGCAGCAGAGTCACAGATAGATGATTTACTTGGCAGAGTCACACGTTTAGCGCTCTCAATTTATATTTTTGCACAAGGCTTGCTCTTTCTTCCACTTGTGATGTGCTCTGACAGATGGTTGTGCTACCTGGTGATGAGGACTTGCAAGCTGTACATTGCTTTAGCTAGGTCCCTTTTTGTACCTGTGTGATCTGAGAAGGCCTTGTTGGTGTGGTTATTTAAGTGCAGATGAAGGTCTGAAGCAGTTTAGCATTGATTACCTCCCTGGGGTTGAACAACTCCCAGTAACTGCAGGGTCCAGACAAACCCAATCTAGCGACTTCCCTCTTCTCCCTGTGTGGAGAGAGAGTTAGCATTCCCTGTCATGGGGCTCTTTCTCTTTGGCTGTACTTATTCCAATTTCCTCTTTATCTTTTGTTTTATGACTCTCTTATTTTACCTGCCAAGTCTCTCTCTGTTATTGCTCAGCTTGGGCTGGCTGCCCACATAGCTAGGATGTAAAAGTATCATTTCTATATGGTACATCATGTTGTGTGCACAACCCATGGGATATTTTACTGCCTCCTCAATTCCTCTCTCTTGTTCCAAGATCTAGGTAACTTTGGGGAATATGGGAAAGATTAGTGTGTCTCCATGGTGGGGTCATGGTGTTTTTTGTCCTGTTCCATGCTGATGCTAGGGTGGTTTGTATCAGAATTTCTTCTCCCACCCCACCTCCTTTCAGTAGCAGTGCCTGTCTTGTTGCATCCTTATATTCCTATAAGGATGCAGGTTTCTTTCCTAATTCTATCAGGGCTTCTAGCAGTTTTTTGTGCCTAAAAGTAATCTGCTACATGCTGACTTCCAGCCCTGGAGTCAGTCTCTCAGACCTCCCAACTGCTCCTTTAAAGTTATGCATGTGCTATGTGTTTGCTGGACTGGAGGTGTTACTGCTCCAGTATAAAGACTCTGGAGCTTTGCTTTTGTATCTAGCTGTAGTGTTGTGAACATCAGTATGGTATTGGCTCAGAAAATGATCTGGCCTTGGCCTGTGCTGTGCCATGACCTTGGAACCGTGCTTTGGCACACTTGGGTGGTGCCCAGGCTTTTTCTCTCCAGGTTTGAACTGGAACACAAGAAGCTTGGACTTGTTGTGTCTATCATCTGCATGGGATGAAGACATAAGCATGTAGACGCTGCCCAGCCATCACACCTGAGCCAAGGCCTGGCCAGTCTGGCTTCTGCAAGATTGAGACACTATTCATGGAAGACCTTACCTCCTAACGGCTCTTGAGTTGAGAAGTGTTTTCTCCACATTGCTCTCCTATGTCTGGACCTTGCCACAGTGTTCTGATCCTACCTGAGCATTAGGGTACATGGCTGCATCTTCAAAGGTGTTTGGCTTTTGCTAGTTGGCAGCAGAACCCAGGGAGCCCGTAAGGACTGAATGCTCCTGAAATGCTGGCTCCATCTCTGGGACTCAGTTTGAAAGTCATCTTTCAAACTCTTCCCTGTATAGTTAGTTGTAGAAAGAAAAAGAAGCAGAAGCCTCAAAGGTTGATCATCTTGCATTAATTAGGACATTAATTGTTAATATCTCTACTCAAAGTAACCTCTGCAAGCAAAACCAAACCAAACAAACAGACACTGAGAGGTGCCTGCCTTTCTCTGAAGGATTTCTATGTCTTTCAAGTTCTGGATCACTGATACAACATTTAGAGCTGTAGATTCCTGCTTAGTAAATATAAACCTCCTGACATAAAGTCATTTTTCTTGTTTAATCTATGCACCCTTGAGTGTAAGGCTCCATCCACCTCAGTAGCCAGTGGTATAAAACTATCATTTAGGAGCAGCCCACATCTCTGTGGAAAGTCGGAAGCCAAGACACCCCTGCCTTGTTAGGCATGGAGCAGGGAGGTTTATTTATTTACTTATTTATTATTTTGTTTGGTGGTTTATGTTTTTTGTTTGTTTGTTTTTGTTGTTGTTGTTCCCCACTTTGCCTTTATAAGAAAGATAGAGAAACAGCTGCAATGGCTTGGAACTTGGCCTTCACTTTAAAAAGATACGAAATTGAAGAGAATTGTCCTCTGTTTACAGACCAAGGGCTTTTTTTTTGCTGCATTGAGTTGATAAATTACAATGTCTCTCTTTTACTTGAAGGGTGAGGAGGTCAAATCTTGTTGTGTTTCCATTCAAGAGATCCCTCTTCAGTATCGTGTTTGACAACAGAAGTAACAGAGCGTCTCAGAGAAAGGAAATGCAAGGAAGGACACAGTGGGAGCTGTGCAAGGAGCAGTTCAGATCCAAACCTGAAGCAATGAGCAGAGCAGTGGCTTGATGAAAGAGCCTCTGAAGAGAGGAGCACTCACTGCTGAATGAGAGAACAAGCTGGACAGAAACTATTTGTGGTTACCTGATTGTATCTTTGGCCCCAAGGGTGTAGCTTCAGGATCTATTTGTCAGGCACAGCCCGCTCTTCTCAGGTGATGGGCAGATGGGCAGATCAGGGTTTTCTGCATGTAAACTGGAACTGAAACAACTGAATTGAGCCTGTTTGCATCTTGCCTGTTGCAGTCTGTGACCTAGGGTTTTTTTTTTTTTTTTTTTTTTTTTTTTTTCCAGTTTGTGTATAAACACACCTGCAGCCTGTTTAGGCATTGGGAAAGGGGAATATGCTCTCTGGTGGGCACTGAAATAGCTTTGAACTTGTATTGTCATAATTAGAGTTTGGTTAAGATCTTATTAACTACAGGAGGAGTTCAGGGTTCTTTGCTCTGCAAGAGTAAATGGGGAAATAATCTGCTGATCAGCTGCCCGTGCATTTGGAAAGGCAGAGACTTTGTTTCAGTAATTCAGGGCTCTGCAGTGGAGCTTTGAAAATCCCAGCTGCAAATTTCACTCTGGCACAGCTTTGTACTGGTCACATGTGCTATTACAAGCTCCTTGCATTTGCACTCTGCATGCATGTCAGCTACCTGGATTTTTCCATTAAAAGTGCCATTTGCAGGGCACATTACTCAGTGGAAACAGAACACATGAGGCAGGAAATGTGGCTTTCTCTCTCTCAGCTCCTACAGATAACCCCTTGCCAGTGTCTGCCTCCCAGTGTTGTAAGGTGAGCATGCCAATACACTTTTAACTGTTCCCCAGTTAGGAAGGGCTGGGTGATGAGTAGTGTATACAGCCCCAAGAGCACTCATGACTGAGTTATCCTGGTCTCCTCTGACAAGTCAGCACCATGCCGAGTGGGAAGCAGGGAGGGGATGTGTGCTTGATGCCTTGCTTGCATGGTCAGGCAGTCAGATGCTGAGCTTTGGCCTTCACATTCTTTGGTCTTGGTGCAGATTTACAGTGATCAGCCATCTCCTTAACATTTTACCTGTTTTCCTTTTGTCACTAATATATTTGTAGGAGCCCTTCTTGCTGTCTTTGACATCCTTGGCCAGATTCAATTCCATTTGGGTGTTGGCTTTCCTAACTTTATCCCTGGATGCTTGGACAATGTCTCTGCATTTCTCTTAGGTTATCTGTCCTTGCCTCCATGTTCTGTATGCTTCCTTTTTGTGTTTGAGCTTGACCAGGAGCTCATTTTTCATCCATGTAGGCCCTAGGGCATTTTTGCCTGACTTTGTCTTTGTTGGGATATATGATGGACCTCTGTTGAGCTTGGGGCAGATGATCTTTGAATATTAACCAAGTTTTGTAGGCCCCTCTGCCCTCCAGGGACTTAGTTAATTGGATTCTTTCAAGCAGATCCTTGAAGAGGCCAAAGTCTGCTCTCCTGAAGTCCAGGGTTGTGAGCTTGCTTTTCACCCTTCTTCCTGCCTTCAGGATCCTGACCTCCATTATCCCATGGTCACTGCCACAAAGGCTGCCTTTGACCTTCATATTCCCAACAAGCTCCTCACTGTTGGTGAGGAGGAAGTCTAGCAGATCACCCCTCCTTGTTAATTTTTCTTTCACTTGGAGGAAGAAGTTACCATTAATGCTCTGCAAGAATCTTCTGGATTGCTCTTGTCCTCCTGTGTTGTCCCTCTGACAGAGATCAGCGTGGTTGAAGTACCCTGTGAGAACCAGGGCTTGTGAATGTGAGGTTGCTTCTGTCTGAAGAGGGCCTCATCTGTTTATTCTACCTGGGCAGGTGGCCGGTAGCAAACACCTGTTATAATGTCACCCAACTCTGTCCTCCCTTTACCTCTAACCCATAAACTCTGTTGGCTCCTCATCAGGACATGAGGAATAAGAGTATCTCAGGCAACGCTACTCTAGCTGCTCTCTTGCATAAAAGAGCAACACCCCTCTTCAACTCCCCAGCCTGTCCTTTCCAAAGAGCCTGTATCATTTCATTACAACACTTCAGTCTTTGGAGCCATCCCAACTCCTTGATCCTTTCCCAGCAGCGCACGTTTTCTATGCATTAACTGTTCTCTCAGCTCTTTGCAGGCTTTCCGTGGTTGAGCAGCATCTGTCTTGCATTGTGGCAGTCATGTGTGCCCAGTGCTAATGTCCCTGCCCGCATCTATACTTCTTTATGCATGTCAATATTTTCTGTGGCTCATTCAGAAACAGTAGTTTTATGAGAGCTTATGCTTCGATGATTCAAAGTCCTTTTCACTCTGACTGCTTCCTAGGAAAGAGAGAGTGTTGCCCTTATTATCATGCTGCAGTCCCTGTTCTGCTCCCTTGCCAAGATGAACTGAAAGCCAGCAGACAATCTGTTTTAACAAGAGATCTGGACTGCACACTACCTCTGCTCTGTTCTCCTAATTCTTTTGCTCCCCGAGCTTTGCTTTATTTGCAAAATCCACTAATGATGGTTGTTTTTTCTGTGTGTTGTGTCCGTTCCACACAGACACACACATACACACGGGGATGATGATACATATGTTGAATACTGAAGGACAAAGGACTTCCCTTGCAAAGCTCATCAGTAGATTACACAGTTGTTTCTCATCTGCCATTGCATCTTCAGTTTTTTTGTCTACCATTTCTGTTTTCCCCATCTTCAGCATATGATTTGTTGGTTTTGAATTTCTCTAAATTCCTACCGCCATACACTCTATTCAGAAGTCTGTTCGTTTATGCTATTGCCCTTACTAAGTAAGCCTGCAAGCTCATAAAAAGCTATCAAGATTTGTAGATGGAGTATGGTTTCCATCTGTCCTTGTTGACTCACAATTTTCTGTAATCCTATAATTATTTCCTATAATCTTTATGGAGGCTTTTCATTAGCCTGTTTCATTAGGAAGGTTGATTTGCAAGTAGGATGAGGAGCCTGAAACACAATCTCCAGATATCTGTAGCTTTATCTGGCCTAACAGAGAAGGAGTAACAGGAATAATTCTCCACTGTTTTTGGCAGCAGGAAGGATTGGGTCCCTCAATAAAATCCAGGCAGCAGCCTTGGCAGGAGGGTGCACATTCACACAAGGAATCATTAATTTCCAGCATGCTTGGATGATGGATGCTTGGTGACCAGACGTGTGAGCCGTTTCAAAGGGATTAGACAGATCCCTGGAGGATGGTCACACCAGGGAGCCTCACACATGTCCCAGATATTGTCTCTGATTCAGGACATCCCTCAGCCTCTGGCAGCACGAAGTGAGGACAGGTGCCAGGAGAAGAACCAGTCTGTCAGTGCTCTGCTGTGGTTGGGATGGCACTGGTGAGCAGCTGAAGTGAAGGACCTGGCAGCTCTGGAGCAACGCATGCAATGCTGGTGGGGACAGCGCATGTGCAGCCCTTGGGCACTGCCAGGTGTCTTGCACCAGGCTTGCCTGGTGCCATTCCCGTAGCTGGGCTCTGCTGGGAGTGCTGGCCACTGGCTGCCCACAACACACTGCAGAGAAGCACTCATCTTCCTTCTGGTCCTCCTGCTCACTTTCAGAACATGAACACCACAGAAGGCTGGGTTTTGCATTGCTATTCCCCACCCCACTGAATGTGCTGTGCCCTAGGGAAGCAGCGGCTTGTCTTTCCAGGAGGCCAGACAGTACCTGGCTGGTAAAATGTCTTTTTTCCTTCCAAAGCCTCACCATGGCATGCATGATGCTCCTGGTGCTTTCCCTGCTGTCCACCAGGCTGTCCTCCTAGAGAGCCAGCAGTGTGAACTTGGCTTACACAGCATGCAGTGCCAGCAGCCCAGTTTATGTGCTGGCTCACGAGGATGGATGCTCAGAGACTGAGCTGAGTGGGAATGAATGAGTGGGATGCTTCAGTGCACCTTTCCAAATGCGATCTCTGCATAGTGGATTGAGTTGGTGGAAATGCAAGCTGATGCTGAACAGTGTAAAAGTTGGTACTCAGACATAACAGCTTCCAAGCTCCATGGGCTTGCTGAGATCAGGAGATGAGCTTGGAAGTTGATGAGAAACAGGACAGCTGATACAAGTTTGGCAGTGTCCTTGCCAAGGAGCAGGAGTGCTCAGAAATCCACATTTCACTCCTCTTTATTAGGCTTATTCTTTTCAAGCATAGAGAGGTCAAATACAAGAAGACAAGACTGAGCCTCACACTTGAGGGAAGACAGCACGGGATTGCATTACTGTGGCTCCCTGGCTTTACTTCCCTGGTGGGCATTTCAATGAGCTTCCCACAGACTTAGAGGAAAGGTTTGGACTTCTTGTGGAAACCAACTGTATAAAAAAGTAAGGGAACACTGAACCAGCAGCAGGGCTGCAGCCCTGCTGTGATGTGTGCTGGTGGATGTGTCCCAGGGCCGGGTGTTGAGGACCCTGATGGTGATGCTACAGCTCTGCATTCTCTGATTCGGTATAGGCAGAATTTTCAGTGATTTCACATGGAAACTCGACTCCTGCTGGGAGTGCTGGATTACCTACTTGAAGATTTTCACTGCTGCAAAAATTTGTACTTTTATCTGGACATTGTCCGAAGCAACATATAAATTACCTCAAAATCAGTGGTAAAAAAGGCTAAAGCATCTTAGCTCTCCACAGTTGCACATGATCAGCACAAAACTAGCTGTCCCAGGTCTTTTGCTGTACATCCCGGGGCTGTGGAGCTTTTGGAGGTTGTATGTTACAGCTGCTAGCATGCTTGAGCAGGGCTGTCTCAGCAGGGAAGACCAGCTCTCAGCCAGCACGGGACAAACAGGTTTGCTGCTGATGGACTGAGCTCAGTTTTGGAGCCTTATGCTGGCCAAACCAACTCATTCTGCTGGGAATTTGCAGCAGTATGATCCTCCTTGTGTACTGGTTAACTTCAGCTTTGTGATATCCTGTGCCTATAATCTTACAAGTATTCTCCCTGACTTCCATATATTCCTGGGGAGATTTCTAGATTTCTGACCATGAAGAATCGGGGTATATGCTAAAGTGCAAGCGTGCCAAATTCCTCTGTAGTTCTTTGAGAGCGTAGTTGAAGTTCTCTTGCTGTTGATACACATGGTAGAATGGTCTCTGGGTATTTTAAGGGCTGAGGCTTCTTCATCCAAGTGATTGCAGACATCCTGATGTGAGGTGTGTATACACACTTCTTGGGACTCTGGCATGTACCTGTTGGCCAGGTGGTGTCTTGCCTTGCTGAGAAGCCTGTAAGTGTGCATCCCTGTTCCTTCCAGTCTGGTGGTTTGCTCCCAGCCCCTCACCAGTTTGTGCTCTGTGACAACCTGAGTGTTTGAACAAATGGCGTAGGACACATTTCCAGTCTCCCCCATACCTTCACAAAGGCTTGATCCTGCAAAGCGCGGTCAGGGGAGGAGTGGCTGGGAGGTGATAATACAGGCATCATTGCTAAAAAGTAATAATAATAATTTAAAAAAATCATGCAATACAGCCTAAGGCAGTGCTCCTGGACGGTCTCTGCCGCACAGGCAGCGTCCAGTAACTTGTTAAGCTAGGGTAATTTGATCACGAGTTTCAGCCTTGTGTGAATTTATAAGGCCTGCTTATTAAGATAAATGGGCTATTGTTGCAGATGGAGTTTGGTGGGATGAGCTGCATATTTGGGATGTTTAAAAATAAAGCATCTACGGCCATACTTTCTAGGAAGCACAAAATGGAGAAAGAGGAGAGGGTTACGCTGTGTGTCTTTATTTGCTGTGAAGCTGTTGGCAAGTCAAAAGATGATGACCTGGAGAGCTCAGGATTGTAGCTGATCAACACCACCGCAGGGGATAGAGCTACCTGTTAGCAGTATTGCATTGCACATGTTTATGCGAGCAGCTCCTTAACATTCTGCCAGAGAAAAAGAAAGAGAAAAAGTGTACTTCCTTTTGGGATTTTCAAGCAGGTTTTTGCAGCACTGGAAGAAACTTTATCCTGACATCCTAAAAAGCATAGGTGAATAGCACTCTGTCCAGAAGGTATCACAACTGGCTTGGAGTAATGCAATTTTAGACCCCGTCCGACTTGATAAAAATTAATTAGGAACTGAACTGGAAGGATGTTTGCTTAGGTACAAGTAATTGTGACTGAACTTAATTTGCAATGTGAAAAGAGAATATATAGTCCCAACCAGTAATATGTATGATTGATGTTTTAAAGGGGCCCAATTTCCCCAAGCTGAAAATAATTATAGGTCAAATAAAGTGGGAGGAAAAACTCAAGCATAAAAATGTGAATGATAATTGGTAGTTGTTCAAGAATCCTATATTAGATCCCTGAGAAACCACAATTCTGCATTTGCAGAGATGATTTCTTTAGTTAAAAAAAAAAAAAAAAAAAGCCATTTTGGTTAACAGAGGAGATGAAAGCAGCAATAAAAACCCCAAAATACAATGAATGGAAAAATAGAGGAAGCAAAGTAGACAAGTAATCTGCAAGGAAATGCAGACAATTTATGAGAGAACTGGAGAGAACCAATGAAGCGCCTTTGGGCAGTGGGTTTGGAACAATAAGAAGGGATTCTTTAAATGTATCAGGGACTCACGAAATCTTAGGAGTGGTAGGGACTCCATACTGAATAGGGTTGCAGAATTGTTGCTTATGAAATAGAAAAGTCAGAAATAACTAGCAACTGTTTCTTGGTGTTTGGAAAGAAGACGACGGTGCATTCATAGTGTGGTCATAAGGGAGTATTTTCTGCTCCAGTAAGAAATTACTTCCAGTAATTAGGAAAAATGTTAAATGTCAGTGTTTTTAAATGTACAAAACATTAACAATGGTTAACTTACAGTCCAGAATATTTAGAGGGTAAGCCAAGAAACTCTTTTAATCATTAATATAAGTGCTTGAAAAAATTCAGGGGAATAGAAAAAAGCCACTGTGTCAGCATTATTCTGGGACAGTGAGTGGGTAGCTCATCAGCCAACTGAGCCAGTTTGGTCAAAGCATGAAAAGTCTGATAGGCACTGGAGCTGGTGAACAGCTGAACAAAGGCAGCACGATGATAGCCAGTTTCCCTTGTAAGGGAAGTGGGTCTTGTCTGGCTTGTGATCACAGGTTTTGATAATGAGTTTTGACGACAGAAGTCATCATGCTGACATAATTATATGTTGATTTTAAGGTTTGTGACTTTGTTCACGGTGGTACTCTGGTGTAGGAGCACACAACAGACATATCAAAGTGACCTATTGCGAATGGCCCAGGGAAAGTGACCATTCTCATGAGATGGCTGCAAACTGGGAGTCATCCTCCACCAGGAAAGAGAGAAGTTGGAAGCTGTTCCTACAGAAGTACCAAAGGTATCTGTTCCCAGCCCCGCATTACCCAGTGGCTTTGTGAGTGCTGTGAATAACAAATAATTGTTTGCTCAGAGATGCAGGTCATGCAGGAGATGGAGGGGAGGTAAAGAAGAGCAGGTCAGATGTGGGGTCAGTGCTGAGCCACCCAGAAAGCTGGGCTTCTCTGATGCAGCCACATACAAGGCCATACATCTAGGAGCAAAGCATGGAGGTCAAGCTAGCATGTCTGGGGGGGCATATCTGAAATGCACTGGGGCTTGGAAGATACCTATCCAACGTGAGTGCCAAGTGCAGTGCCACAGCTGGGAGGGAGATGGCAGTCCTAGGAGGGGTGAACAGTGGGAGCAGGGGAGAAATGTGCTAGGGAGCCCAGTCCTGGTGCCATCACTTCAGGGAGTACTGAAGGACTCAACCAGGTCCAGAAAATAGCTACAAAATCAAATTGGGATCTGAAGGATGCCAGGACAAAAGGACAATATAGAAACTTGATCTACAAAATTTGTTGTAGAGAAACTGACAAGCCATTTCATGAGCATGGTTGTCCTGAGGGAGAAGGGCAAAGCAGCAAAAGACCCAGGCCTAGTGGCCCATCTGCTGAGGATTCACACTATCAGGCCGGAAAATATCATTGATTTTTAGTGGAGGCAATTAGCCAGTTGAACAACTTTCCTCAGGCCCTAGTAGAATTGCCATCATTCAGGCTTTAAATCGCCACCAAATAGCTCTCTGTAAAGTAATATTTTGCCCAAAGAGAAAAAGATTGCTAGGTAGAGTTCAAGGGCTGCTGATTCATGCATGGAATCAATG
Source organism: Stictonetta naevosa (assembly GCA_011074415.1). Classification (NCBI taxonomy): domain Eukaryota; kingdom Metazoa; phylum Chordata; class Aves; order Anseriformes; family Anatidae; genus Stictonetta; species Stictonetta naevosa. The sequence goes on from CM021729.1 coordinate 45,666,158, forward strand.
TACATTTCATTCTGTCTTATAAAATACTAATTTAGACATTTAGACATCTGCAATTAAGGCTAGACAAGCAGTTTCAAGCAGCCTCCAGATTCTTGATCTTTTGTGCTTACTTATTTATTTATTTTTGTAGTTCTTTACCTTTCAGGTTAGAGCTTTGCAAGTTTGTTTTCTGTGCTGCTGTGACTGTTTTCATGCTGACCTGCAGCCAGCCTGTATTTTCTTTTGTCAGTGACAGGTAGGAGAAGAAATTATTATGGAAGAGAGGTACTGTGACTCGAGAATGGGAGCAAGTGGAGGGGGGGCAGCCGCAGCTCAAAGCTGAGAGCCTTCTGCTGCACATCCTCTGCATAGGGGCTGAGATTTCAGCAACGCTGGAACAATGACACAAAGTGGAGGGTTCTCATGTGTGCTTGACCTACTGGAGGCCTGTGCTATCCAGCTGCAAATACCCTCGAGCATCAAGCAGATGCATGTGCATGCATGAGCAGGACCAAAAGACTTGCTGAGCTTTGTTCAGTGCTGCAACACCTGCAGAGGAAGACCCCCGTGGAGCCATGCTGCTGTCCCCATCTGGTGCAGAGCAGGGCATGGGGAGGCAGGTCCCCAAGGGTGGCTGCTCTGAGGAAGTATGGCTGTTGGGCACTGAGCACCCTGTGAGCATGCAGCACAACACCGCTCCCGTCTTCTTCACAAACACCCATGCCTTATCTCTGGGCTGTCAAGCTGAGAGCTGGGATTTTGGTATGTGACCACATAGCCCTTGCTGTGGGCTGTCTTTGCTTGCTGTTGACTGGTGGCACCAAAAACAAGCAGCTGGGTGCCATTTAGTCCAAGGCTGTTCTGGAAAACAAGAGCCTTTCCTGGACGTTCCTGTGAAAAGGGCTTGAGTTGGTCCTCAGAGCATTTTGTGGTGCTTACTGGGACAGTGAAATGGACAGGCAGGCACTGACGGGTGCAGGTGGGAAAACTCAGCATCAGCGACGCTGATAAATAGCAGGAGTCACTCTTCTTGCTCATGCTGTCTGGGAAAGCTACAGCATGTCCGCATAGTAGCATTGCAATGATTCCTCTGAAAGTAATCCCGTTTCCTTTGCCTAAAATTTGGTGGTTATTTTACGCTAGTGGGTTCCCCAGGCAATGCAGTGAAGTGATCACGGTGACTTGGTGTTATCTGCCTAACTCAACACTTGTGAACCCCTGGGCCTGGCACTTAAGGTATGTGCTAGGGATCTCTGGAGAGGCTGTTTGTCCACATTTGGGTAGAATGGTCAAATGTCCATAGAGCTGCTGCAAGGTGCTAGATTTCCCTAAATAAGGGGGTTTGCCATGTGATATGAAGCCGGATTGGTGGATCCACAATGTGCCTGCCAAGCCAGAACAGTCTTGGCTTAGGAAAGACTGCACAAAAGGAGTGCTGCAGCTCCTGAGTGATGCCTGGAGGGACCTGCGTAGCCTAAAAATGTGAGCTGCTTCAGAGCTGCTTTAGATTTTGCAGGGAAGGTACCATAAGCTGTGGTGACATTTTCCTTTTCTTTCTCTGTGACCAGCCTTGGTGAAATCCAGTGAGCTTGTGGCTGCTCCTCTGTGCCGGTGGTGGGGCTGAACCTTGCTTCTTGACCCTCCCTGCAGACTGCTTCCCTGCAATGTGTCCCAGAAAGGCGAAGCACCCATTTCCCCTATCAAGCAAGCTTCTGTTTGCAGGGTCCTGGTATCACGTGGAAGTGCCTCGGTCACACAGATTCATATCCTGAAAACTGTTTACTAGGTCAAATACTTAGTGATTGCAAATCAGCATTGATTTTTTGGTTTTATTAGAAATAAGAGTTTTCCACTCTCGCTTCTTAGTCTTCGTATGAGTACCCATGCCTGAGATTTCGACGGGCTCAAATAATCTCAGCATGTCAGAAAAGTGACCCTCCTGTTTCCTGCTCTGTCAGATCAATCAGCTTTCCCTAAAACTTCACAATTTCACCAGTTCATGTGGTCAAGATCCTCACTCAGACCTAGGTTTAAGAAAAATGCTCTACAGTTCCTCTTTCCCTTGACTCATGTTTCCTCTCTCCTCCTCACCCCCTCTCCCCATCTCAATATAAATGCGGTCTGGGGCGCGCTTTGCTGCTGGTGCAGAAGCTAAATGCTACTTCGCAGCGCCAGTCCCTGAAGCATGTGTGCTGCGTGCAGCGAGAGGGAAAGGGACCGGGATCTGTGTTATCCCTGCTCTCTTCCTTGTGCTGTTGCTCTCCTCCTCCAGGGCTCTGCTTCTCAGAAATTCTTGGTTGGCTCTGGCTCTCCTGGCACCCTGGTAGCAGTGCAGTATGTGTATTCCTGCTGTGTCGTTGCTTTCCCCTCTTCCTCTGAACTCCACAGGCATTGGGAAATATATTCCTGTTTCCCTTCAGGGCAAGCACTTTCTTTTCCTTTTTTTTTTTTTTTTCCTTCTTTCCCCCCCTCCTTCCCTTTTTTTTTCCTCCCCTCAATACCGGGCTCATGCCCTTTTTTGGAGTTAGCACAAGGGGGCAGAGCTAGAACTGAGTTTTAACTGTGTTCCTGCCTGGCTTCTTTTTCCAGTTCAATATTGCAACTCACCAGAGTATTTGTTTTCCCTTTTCTTTTTTATTTTTATTTTTTCCCCGGAAAACACAGACACATTTCTTCCCAAGGTAATTAGACAGGTCTAATGCAGACCAGTGGTGTGCCTAAGGAATAACTCCAGGCAGGCACTTTAGCCTCCAGCAGGGCTCATATGTAAAAACAAGGTCAGGCATTAAGCAAACATCACATGTTAGGGGTGTGCTCCACAAAAACACCTCTGCTGGCACTAAGATGCTTCAGCTCCATGCCGGAGCACTGCACGCCAGGTGAGAGCTGATACCTGTCAGGGTTTTCCTCTGCCAGCATTTGGCACAGGCACATCTGAAGTACTGGCAGAGGGCTGGAGAGCTGGGGACAGCAAGTCTTCCTGCTGCATTCCTGCCCACAGCATGCATGCTCTGTGTGTAAGTCCTGCTTGCCAGGCGATAACCAAGTCCAGGTCTCCTGCCACTGCCATCTCTGACTATGCCAGGACATCATCTATGGGATATGGCTCAGGTTTCCACTTGCTGATCACTCACAGAGTCACAGAATCATCTACGTTGGAAGAGACCTCCAAGAGCACCGAGTCCACCCTCTGACCTAACAGTAACCAGTCCTCCACTAAACCATATCCCTAAGCCCTACATCTAGACGTCTTTGAAAGACCTCCAGGGATGGTGACTCAACCACTTCCCTGGGCAGCCTATTCCAATGCCTAACAACCCTTTCAGTAAAGAAGTTCTTCCTAAAATCCAGCCTAAACCTCTCCTGGCACAATTTTAGCCCATTCCCCCTCGTCCTGTCACCAGGCATGTGGGAGAACAGACCAACCCCCACCTCACTACAGCCTCCTTTAAGGTACCTGTAGAGTGCGATAAGGTTGCCCCTGAGCCTCCTCTTCTCCAGGCTGAAGAGAATAATGCATAAAGGAATGCTGTTTTCTCCAGATGGGAAACAGAGGACAGAGCATGAGTGGTGAGACCTGGGCTCAGCAGGTCTGTACATAGACCATGCTGTTCTGAAAAGAGTCAAAGAGCTTTCCAGGGTGTGCAGTGGTGGCAGCTATGCAGGTACCTCTACCTTCTACCTGGTGGAGGGAGCACAAACATAACTTGTTACAAGGTTGGGAAGAAGGCAGTTGTTCTGGTGCTGTGACGTTCCCTATCCAGCTGAGCTTCCTGGTTTCTGTGCTCAACTGCCTTTCTTAAGGACTTCTAGAATGAACCAGAGATAGCCCATTTCACATTTTTTTTTGTGACAAGGCAATACTTCTGTTCTTGGTATTGGTACAGAGCCTGTTTAGAGGCTTTTGGTAAAAAGCACTTTCCTCCCTTCTTGTGTCACCCATGCCAGGCAGAGGTGCAGATTTGCTGAATTAGGCGGAACATCTGCTTTGAAGCTGGGATCTCACACCTGTTTGAACAAGATCCTCTTCAACCACAGCACCTCTGCTTGTGAATGCCTGCCTCTACACTGCCAGAGCGTGAGTGTGTGCTTCGGAGCTGCCAGCCTGCTTGAATCCTGGTTTGTTTTCTGTTCCCAGTGATTCCTAGTCCAGCCAATTTATCATCCAGAGTCCAGTCACAGGTCAGGTAATGGAAACCTGGAGACTCACCAATGTATGAGTCTCTACCTTAGGTATTGTATTATGCAGGGCTTTAAACATCCTGTAGATAACTTACTGTGTTTCTAACTGCATTTGGCCTGGCCAAGATGTTTTCCTCCATCCACTTCAGTCCCTAGAGGAAAGTAATTGCAGATTAGTTAGGTGATAACAACATCCTTATCTTGGCCGCAAAAGGTTCCAGCAGTGGTTTTATTGATGGTGTCTCATAGCTGATAGTTAAGGCTGTTTGGGAAAGCCTCTTTCTGAAAGTTGTGGTGCATCTGCTTTTAATGGGGGCAGAAACTATTTGCTTCACGCTGATTTGGGTAAAAGCAGTAGTCCTGTATCTCTGGTATGATTTCTAATTTGAGGTGCAGGGAAAATTGTTGCCAAGACTCACAGGAATAAGAATCAGGTAAAGTCTTTAGCTCTTAGACAGTAGTGCCTGAAGCCAATCTGTTTGTCAGCCTTAGCTGATCTTATTTCAGTTATTTTTTATTGAGCAGCACAACTGTTCTGGTAAACAGCTCTGTCTCAACATGAGTCGAACAGCACAGGGATTGCTCAGTTAGGCTTCAAAACTGCACAGCATGAGCAGTGAGAAAATGAGTTGTGAAATGGTTAGTGCCAGAGTGGAGAAGTCAAATCCTTCAAGCACAGAGGCTGTTAAGCCTCAAACATATTGCAGAGTCATTGAGTGAGTGTGTGTGCAGGGAAAATAGCACAAGAGACCAGCTCCCAGCTTTGGCACCACTGCTTTCCCATTCACCCCTCCAGTCTATGCCAGTTGTTTGTCTGGCATATCCTTTGTAGGCCTGTTTGCTTGTAAATGTTTACACTTCATGCATATATGCTCATACTGTTTTTGTTTGATTTTCAAGAAAGGTGAAACTTAGCAGAATTTGACTCTGAGACTCTTCAACATGGCTGGCCTTGGCCTACTCTAGGCCAAGGGGAAATGGTGTAGAGATAGAGGTGAATCACTTAGTGGCTGTGCTGTACATCATCTGGCAAATGCAGTGGCAACTAGAGAAAGCAGTGCTTAGCTGCAGAATTAAAGGGAGAGGGTATAACTGCGAGCATTCTCCGTCACTCCATCCCTTAGGGTTTCAGATGTCTGGTCTTCTGAGGGCCCCTGCAGAGACCCTGACAATTTCTCCTGGAGTGACAGAGAGGACACCATGTGGCTTAGCTGGCCAGGGGCTCCCTGTGCTAATGTGTAGCTGGGCAGAGCTTTTCAGGCTGAGTGCCTTATGAGAGGAGTGTGCTGCGACGAGCAGTACAGCAGTGATGAGAGGCAGAGATGGGGCATACTGCAGAAATAGGTACAAGGGCAGCCCATTGTGGTTTGCATTTTGAGTGCAGGCTTACAATGCTGTACAGCAAGCTGTCTGGAGAAGCATGCCAAAGATTGCCTAGTGTTGTGTCAATAATTTTTAGCAGTGTGTCCTATGACAGCAGAGTCCTCTTATTGTGTAGTTGGTGAAAGTCTTTCTCATCTTTTCACTCTCTTGTTTTGTGCTTGGAACAATCTGTCAGGCTGCCCCTGATTCACAGCGTGCTACTCTGTGGACTCTGCTGAATTTGCTTTCCACCAAATCAGATATGATAGAGAAGGATACAGCTCCGCTCTGCAGATCAGTTCCCTCTGCCTGGGCTGGGAGTGTTTTCAAAATGTACAACCAGACTAATTTCATTCACTTACATTCTTTCCAGTGAGACGGAGAGAGCGGTGAAACATGAAATTCTTGGACATACAGTGAACACGGTCATTCTCTCTGTCCCAACTCCTTAATGACAGCTCTGTGTTTACTGCTTAGCTATAAAAATGAGTAGCTGTGGTTCTAGCTGGGTATCACCCACTGTGTACCTGGGGAATGAGCTTGAGAAACACAATGCGCATAAATTTTCTTCTCCTTGCTTGATCTCCTATTTTCTGCTTGAAAGCAACTTAGGGACTTTCTGAGCTAGAGTTTTGTTGCTGTTGAGCTAGTGAATGCATTATAGCTGTTCTGCTGAACTTGGCCTTGTAATAGAATTAGAGGAAAATAACCAACTTTAGCAAGGCATAAGCAGATTACTTTTCTGGAGCCGCATATCAGAATCATTCTGAATTTGGAGGTACAAAACACGTAGTGGGTTCCTTAGCCAGAGGAGAACTGCTGAGAGGAGGCTGTAGGCAGAGTACAGCGTGTGGACCCAGCAGAAAACTGTGCACTGGGGAGTACAACTGGGATGCAGGGAAATCTATCGCGTACAACCTTGAAGTCCTTGCTGGCTTGTCACTCCCAAATGTAGGGACTGAGACAGCATGGGGAAAAACGCACTTGGGAGCAAGGAAGGAAGAAGGGAATGAGGGGAGGAGGCAGATAATGCCATATCAGTGGTGTACTGTTAAAATAGGTCTCCATATCTTCTACAGGAGCACAGCGTGTGTAACAGACTAAGCCTTTCATCTGTTGCTTCTGTTAATCTTTCAAACTGGAAGCGGAAAGCTTCACTAGAAGTCAGAAACCAGTCAAGGAAAAGGGTCTGGTTTGATACATGTTTGAGAGAAGAGCTTCTATTCAACTGTCATCCTTTTTAGTGCAATTTTTATGGGTGTTTTAGTCTGGACCCGCTGATAAATAGTGTTGGCTGATAAAACAAAGCATGTTCAAAACATGTGAATTGAGTCAGCTGAATTAAATAAATGTTAGCCTGTACTTAAATTTCTTCCAGGTTTAGGATCCTCTGAGGTCACTGTTTTCTAGCTTTTACTTAGTCTGCTGCAGGCAAGCAGTGTAGCATTTTACTAGGCAGCTGGGGCTCGATGTGATTGCACAAGAGCAGACAGTAGGGTAGGCTTTGAACTCCCAGCAACAGGAGAGCCAGTAGCACAGCTGGGACATCCCGCTGGGGCCTGGCTAGCATCTTGTCCTGGTTTGCATGAGAGGGAGAGTTGAATGAGATATGATCCCATACAGGAATGAAATGCAGCGTAATAAATGCTATCAGATAATGAGCTTGCTGTTCAGAGGAACAGCAAGCTGAAGTGTCCAGCTTTAGGGTCTCTATATAATTTGATCTGCCCTGAGCCCTGCACTGCAGTGAAGAACATTTTGCAAGTGTCCTACTTACACAAAACGTGTCTTCCTTTGAAAAATGAAGAGCATGGAACAACTATACTGTTGCAGAGTTGGGCTGTGTGAGGAGGAAGGGAAGGGATCAGATGCTCCAAATGCATACTCTGGGTGTCAGAACACCAGGTTACATGGTCCTTTCTTCCTTATCTGTTTCTCTTTCTGTCTCCCCCAAATAACACGTTCTGGCACATACCAGAGAATTGCCGCCAGCTAATAACAAAAGGAGGCTGAGCCCAAAGAACATGTACTAGTATGCCAAGCAGAGCTTGCAAGAAAAGAGCTAGAGGAGAGGCAGGCTTTGGTAATCAGGAGAAGAAAATGGAGATCCTCACTTGCTAGTGGTGGCTGAAGACAAACAGTTATAAACAGGTCTCATGGGCTGGAGGGAAAGCAGACGCTATAGAGATACCACTGACTTCAATATATCTTGTCTAGGACGGCAGCATTGTGTGGTGTTTTCACCTCAACCACCCCTGTTTTCTGGGGCCAGCGCTGTGGAAGCAATGTAATTCCTCAGCAGCAGATCTGTAGAGGTCATATGGTTCGCTCTAAGGATTTGAGGTGAAGTCTTTTCTACCAAAAATTTTGTCAAAAAACTTAGGGAGTCCTCAGTTTGAAGAAAACCTGTCAGATGTAGTCTTGATGATGGTTTGAAAGAGACATTTTCTAGGACAGTTTGTTTAGGGGTTTTAATTCCCAGCCCTGCTCTCCTGCCATTTCTCAGCGTGCAAAACATCAGGATTAACAACACTCAGTAGAACATTTATGAAGATATTGCAATAAATAGACCCATCCAGTAGTTGGAAATAGCAGTAGCAAAAACTGTTCACAGGAAGCAGAGGAGTGGTAGCAGCATTCTGCTGTTGGCTAGTCAAAGGAGGTACAGTGTGTATACATGCTTTAGTCACACTCTAGGTTCATTTCTGGGAGGAATCCTGAGAAGTTGATCCTTTCCTAGCCTGAGAATCCATTTTCCTGAGGAATTACAAATCATTCCGGTCATCTTTTAGAGAGGAGGAAGTGGGGTTGTTACTACAAGGCTCTGAGTGAAGGTGGAGTCAGTCCTCCAGTAAATCTGGATTTTTCACGTGCACTGGAACTATGTGAGCAACAGAGATTTCAAATGGTTTACTTCAAGATCTAGGAATGCCTCTTTGGACTGGAGAAAAGTAGAAAACATGAATCAAGATGTACTTGCAGATGTGCTTTTGTAGATGGATACAAAATCTCTTTTGTAAGCAACAACCAAATAATCGCTTAGGAGAAAAGGAAGTACCAAAACAGAGCTGTTTTGCTAACTCACTCCACTATATGGTTAATGTGTTTATTAACCTCAGGTGATGCTGCTCTTGTTTGTGCTGTTTTCTATTTTAGAAGATGTTTCCGCCTTAAATGATTTAGTGAAGCTGGATTCTGTTGATTTATGGTGGTTTATTTTTAGGAAAGAATTTATTAGGATTGACAGTGGCCCTGAACATTGCAGAGACTGAGCTGTAGCATGTATTCACTTTATTTTGCCCCTTTATAGATCTCTGTTCCTCTAATAGGGATTAAATTGTCACTTTTGAGAAGATTATCTTCTAAAACATTGTTATATTAGAGCATAATGCTGCACCAGAATCATCAGAGTGACTGTCTGCATACTTTTATTGGGAGGGAGTTAGGTAGTATCTCAGATTTTCTCTATTTTCAGGGCTCTAATCATGGTAAGCTAAACATTTTTGTGGAAGCTGGAACAGCATTTCACAGTTTTGTCACCAATAGTCGTGTTGAAAAGCAACACAAGGATATAACCCTTCAGAATACAAAAGAAGTTAAGTGGTTTTCTGGACGATGCTTTAATATGTGTCCTGAATTTAATGTTCTTGAGTGCATTCTCTTTCATAGTCAAATAAATGATGCTAGGTCATAGTAAGTTTTAATTCAAGCCTACAGATGCTTATACTGGGTTTGTGCTGTCTGCAGGGAATGGTGCCCAATGACTGCAAGTGCAAAGCTGAAGAGAAGATCCTTTGGCAACATGCTGAACACCTCCTAGCAAATCAGATTGCAGAAGTAACCTGAAAAATGATTTGAAAGTGTTTCTAAAGTACCTGTATGTTTTCCTATAGGCTTCTTGTAGTGTGAAAGCAGAACACGGCCTTGGTTCTTAGTTTTGGTTCTTGCCAGGTAACAAAATGTGTTGTCTAAAGCAGATTTTGGAAAATGCTGAAGGATTTAGAAGAACGTGTCCTTCTAGTCTTAATAGGATTTAGGCTTCTAACTCCCTGGTCAGCATCTGAAAATATTTGCTCATTAGGCTGTCTGGGATAAACCAGTCTACATAGTACTGTGTTTTGAAGGAACTATTTAAAGTGCTCTTTTTCTTTTCAGTGACACAGTTCATATGAGGATGTTATGTCTGAATCTCTTCACAGGTACTTTGTCTGTGTTGTGGCAGCCCCATCGTCAGTGTCATTGCAAAAGCTGTGGACAAGTGATTTTTCCAGCTGCTAGAAAAGTGCAGTGCACGTGCTCAGATTCCTGGATTGAAAAGGAAACTGCTTTCTGTTGGTTTGGTTGTGCTGTCAGGTGTGTTGCTATATTACAAGGATGCAAACAAAAGGCATCTCCATGCTTTTTGGCTTGAGGCAGAGCTGAAGGTTGTGGCTTGCTTTCATGTGCTTTCCTGAGTGTCCTTTCCGTGGAATATGGTTACAGAAGAGAGAGCAGGATAGACAAAAGCAGGTGCAAACAAGCATCTCCAAGTGATCTTGGGTGTTTCTTTGGCTTCTTGAAAGCATGGGATTGGTATAGCACAGAACAAAGGAAATTTGGACCTTTTGCATATACAGGTCAAGACTTCCATTGGGGTACAGCATTATACTAAGAGGGAGTAAAAGCCAAGTGTGTCTTCTTGGGGAAGACAAGCCATGTCCTTGAGTTCTGCAGCTTAAATGGTCCATCAGCATATTCCTTGCCAGCAGAGTTCCAGTAGCTGATGCTTATTCTCTGTCTCTACTGGATTTTTTATAGCCCAAAGCCAAGGAATGATAGTTTCTGAGGTACGCCTTTGAATATTACAAGTAAAAGTGGGTAGGAAAGGGTTTATTTTTCCATGGCAATTAATCTCGATGTTATGGGAACTGGAGACATAGAAGTACTTTGACTTAGCTGAAAATCCCTTTAATAGCTCCAAAATGACTTATTTTTTTAATTATTATACCATTATATTTGTTTGTAAAAGTTAAATTTTGTTTCAGATCTACTGACTCCTGGTGATTCAAATTTGGCCTAGAGGGGTGAAGGCGTTTTCCACAGTAGGGTACTTATATACAGAAACTGGAGCTCAGGTTGGCTTTGGAGAACCAGATTTGAAAGTACTCACTATACCTTTGATTAAACTGGCAGAATGTGCCTTGTGCTGACTTCCTGGAATAGTTCTGTAACTCTAGTAGGTTTGATTTCCTTTTGCCTGTTAGGCATTTCCCAGATCACCTGTTTGCTTGCTGTCTGGGCTGTCACTAAAGGATCCAACTGTGTATGCACATTTCTTCTGGGCTTCCAAGTCATTGCTTGTGTAAGGCGGCATGGAAAGTTCTTGCCAGAGGATTATTCTGGAAGTCAGTACTGTGGAAGGAGATAAAAGATGTATCCTCTACACTGTAAGAAGACATCTGCAGATTTTTGGAAGTTGCAAGCAATTCCTTGGAGACTTTGAGGTCTGTGTGAATGCCATGGGACAGAATCCTTTTATGTCTGCTTTCCTATTCTGTAAATCTGAGAGCTTTTACAATTCAGGGCTGATGTCATTCCAATCAAGGGAAACGTGCATGCATGGTAAGACTGTGCATGTTGCAACACCTTGGCAGAAAATCCTATCTTTGGTCAAGAATTAAACTTGGCTTTGCCTCTGCTCCACAGTCCTTCGTGCCAGTCCTCTCCAGCATCAGCCTTTCCTCCCGTAGCTTTCTGGTTGCTGCTGACAATGTCAAGCCTCCAACCACCAAGTTTCTTGTATGTGGGAGCTGGCGTTGTAGCAATATGGCAAAATGAAGACAAACTGCTGGTTCTTTTTTATCCCTCAGCCAGTCTCCATGCCACAAGAAAACACTGATATCCAGGCATGTGTGTGGTGACGTATTCTTGTCCTGCTTCCCAGCTGTCTTCAGGTAAAGCAGTCGGGCAGCCTGTGGTGGTGCGTGGTAGACACCAAAGCAGTCTCTTGGCTGAATTCACACTTTTATCAACCCCTTCTGGTTGCTAGAAACGTGTCAGAGATCTGTCTCTGCTATAAGAGAAATTTGAGTGGCCCGAGAGCCCTGTGGGTATGAGTGAATGGTTTCTGTTCTGTGCTAAATGAATAGCTTATTTAACAGTGTCATTTGGCATGTGAGGCAGATTTATATATAAACTAGTTTGATTCATTTAAGTAATTTTGTAAAATCAAAATTTGAAGGACCTTTTAACTGCCTGTAGTTGCCAGTTATTAAAACTCCTAATTGAGATGGTTTGCAGGCAGTTTCTGTGGGTATCCAGCTCAGGTGGTAGGGCTTGTTTTTTTAGTCATCAGATGTCACCATGCAGGAAAGATATTAACCACCACTATGTAGGTAATCTCCAAGATGAAATTATCCTGCCGTGTAACAAATAGAAACATTTCTGATCTTATGGGTGTGTCAAGTTTAAACAGTTTTACTAAGAAAGGTATAGTTTCCCAGAGACTCTCTTCTCTGAAATTATTCTCTGGGAAGATTAGTGTATTAATTTCTACACTGCCTCTCCGCATACAGTTATTTCCCCCACACTAGATGGCTCTAAATCGATTATTGTGCATGTAATACTGTGTTCTTTAGCCATTTTCGGTTTCACATTACAGCACCATCTGGAACCTTTTAAATAAGGAGGCACAAATGTACAAAAAAAGACTACAGATTGGAGCAGCCTACCAATCAATACGACTGTTGGCTTTGTCTCAGTGCTCAGTTTTCAAGTGCTAGAGAAATAAAATATTCTGGTATCGGTTGAAACAAGAAAGTTCTGGGCAAAGTAGGTAGGCCTAGAATATGGGGAATGTTACAGACTAGCTGGGAAGATAAGGCAATAAATGTTTACAAAAGAGAAAATCCTCAAGTGTTGTGTCAATTCAAAATGAAGAATGATTTGAGCCATTCATTTGATCCTATTATAATAGAAAATGCAATTTGAGGCACCATCCTTGATTTTGCTCATGCCTTCTAATACAATTAATAAAAACAGCACTTGCTTGCATGGGCACAGGTAGCACCTGTATTTTAATCAGTTCACTGTCTGAAATGGTAGCCTGAAGGATGTAGCCTGAGGCAGGTGATAAGTAGATGATGGTTTAGGTTAGATGGTCAGAGGCGGAAAAAAAAACATCATGCATGCCTCACCACACAGAGCTGTATGGCAGGCAGTGTTAGCAGGCCACATCAAGGCATTCCTGATGCTCTGGCAGCTAAAGGCAGGAGACAGCCAGGAGCAGTAACCTGGTGGCTCTCTGTAAAGTTGTTTGAGCAGCTCACAGAGAGCTGCAAGGTGTGTCTGGGAGCTCAGAGGCAGGAAGACCAGGTGCATCCTGCATCCAGTCTCTGCTAAGTACACTCAGCCTTTCCTAACAGCAATTCATTTTCCAGTCTGCAGTTATTTGCTTCTTACTGAAGAAGCAGTTACTTGTAGTGCATGGGCATTTGGGTGTGAGAGCTGAAAAGAAGTGCAGAAGATGCGGAGACCATCTAATTCATCTTCTTGTCCCAAGGCAGGAGAAGTACACCAAAAGGGTGCCTGGGAAATGAGGCTAATGGTATCTTAAATACAGAGACGGAGACTTTCAGTGACCTTGAAGAATCTGTCACCACTTCATCCCTTCCCATCTCAGCCTCCCCCAGTCCTCAAAACACTCACTGTTGCAAGCTGAACTGCCCTCTTGCCACCTGCCAGCTATGGATCACAACTCACTGCATTTTCCGTTGTAACCACTGTTGCAGGTAGAGTGAATTGTGGTTATGCTTCTCTCCTTCCTCAGGCTTCCCTTTTCTTACCTGATTAAACCAGTTTCTTCATCCTTTCCTGTAGCTTGTGTTTGCAGGCCAATGAATAGTCGTGCTTGTCTCATCTGATCTCTAACTTTGTTTCTGCCTCAGCAGTGTCCAAAATTGGACACAGGACTCTGGCAGAGGTCTCGACAGGTCTGGGTAGGACAAAATAATTGCTTCTCAATATTTGCATATGACACTTTTGGAAACTGCCTTTTGCAAAAGCATCATGTTGTTTACTTGTACATTTTATGGTGCCCTGCCACCCCCAGATCCTGTCTGATAGTATGGCTGCTTTCCTAATTACTTATCACTTTTATTTGTGTAATTTTTTTTTTTCTTCCTAGGTTATTATTTGATCCATCTGAGAGTATTCTATTATTTTACCATAATTGTTGTGAAATATTTCTCTTTCTAGAGGGCCTTTTTGACCTTGGAATTAAAAACAAGGGAAAACAAAAAAGTATTTTTCATAATATATCACCTTTTACTGAGATAGAGAGACAAGAGTGCACAATTAATTTTGAGCTCCTTAACCTATTACAGAAAGGTACATTTGGTTTGCAGTGAGAGCCCTTGTCCTGGGAAGGCCTTATGAATCAGTTTGCTTAAACATGTTGACTGTTTGTGAGCGTGGAAAGTCCTTTGATAAAGTTTCCTCTTTGCTTTGAAAGCTCAAGAGTTGTGATGGACGTCAGACCCAAATTTGTCATAAACGTTGCAAATGAATTGTAATTATGCATTCAATTCCATTACGTACTATATCCAATAAGCTTTTGCTGGGGAGGAAATATTTATTAAACTGTGTGAGATCATATCACTCATGTCACTCTATGAAAAGAGGAGAAGCAAATGTTTTGGGATAACTACTCTAAATGAGCTGTGTCAGTGTGTTTGAGATCGTGGTGTTTCACAGGAGCAGAGACCGGATCTGTGCAGTTAGAAGTGGTAGTGCTAGCAGCCCGTGGACCAACCTTCTGGTAGTTCCCAGTGAGGTGTTTCATCTGACCTGGTGCCTCAGTCCAGTCACTGTGTGTGAAAGGGGAACCTGACAGTAGTCTTTTGAGCTGTTTATTGTGTGGTGGTTTTTGTTTTATTTTTCCGCTGTAGAATGTGTGCTTGCTGCAAAGCCTCCTTTCATGTGTTGGCTGTCATGCTTGCCAACACCTTTGAAAGACATCTAATTCTCCATCAAGGGGATTTTAAAGAGAAAAGGACTGAGGAGGAAGGCCCTCATGACAAAAGCGGAGGTGTTATCTTGTGTCAGCAATCAGGAATTTACCAAATTACCAAAAAACGTTACAGAAGCACACACGGAACTTCCCTTCTCCTTCTCCCTCTCAGCCCCTGCCATCACACACATTCAGAGGAGTCTGCAGGTGACTAGCTGCCACGTGTAACCATGGACAAGTCTCAGAGGACTTCTCTGGGTCCCACCAAAACAGATACTGCTGAAGCTGATGCTTCGTGTTTCCTACCGCATGAAGGAAATTGACTGTATGTATTTGTGCTTATTTATATCCAGGACTTTTTACTTGACTTGTTAAATGCAGAATTTCCTTCAAGGGTGGATAAAGCTATGCAGTCTAATGTCTGTGATAAGAAAATAGAGTGGGCAGAAGCAAAAACTGTTTTAAAATTTATCTTCTGGTGACCAGTTTTTTGAGAACCCTCCAGCAGCAGGTCTGCACTGGTGTGAAGTCCTTTGTGATGCAGAAATGCTCATTGCACCATTTTGCAGCAGGGGAAGAAAAAAAAATTAAAGACAGATTGTGGAGGTAGGAAAAAAAGTAAAAAGATAAGCTCACAAAATAACAGTTTTGGAATATCTGAGGATGGTGAAGCAAACAAATATTTTAGTTAAAAAATAATGCAGTTAAGGACAATAAATAAATAAATATAGGTTTCACCAGCAGAACTTATTGATGGGGGGAAGGTGAGCAGATAATGGTTAAACTAAGTATTCCAAAACCAACAGAACCTGAGGATGCACAGCAAAGGCTTTTAAAGGAACTAGCACAGAATATCATGGACTGGTAGCCAGCATATTTGAAAATCCATGAATAGCAGGTAAGTTTTAAGAAAACTAGAGTAGGTAAGTGCAGTAATAACTTTTAACAAGATAAAAAGATAAAAAGGAAATTGTTAAACAGACTATTTGAATTAAAAATATTCTCAAAAATAACAAAAGTTCAACAATGTCAGCACATTTTTTAACTATTTTAAATTGAACTTGAATTAACCCTTTCTGGTGGCGCAAGACGCTGGACATCTTGTACAGTGCTGTTGCAAGAATTCCATCAGAGCAGAAGAAAATCATTTTGGCCTTAAAGTGTTAATTATTTTTACTTTCTGATTGCTTGGATCTGTTTTTAGATGATGGCTTTTAAAATGTGCAGTCTTTTCATGGACCGTCATTGAATGTCCTTGGATGACTGGTCTGTCTGACCACAAGTTGAACAAACACCGAACTGCACCAATACATTCTTGACACAATGTCTCCTTAGGGCTGACCCAGTGTCTTTCGAGTAACATGGGGTTATTCAAGATAAAAGATAGTGCTGACAAAACTTTGATGGCCTCCAAGTAAACTGAATGCTTGGGACTGGATTAACTGGACCATAAATAGAATTGTCTGTCTCTTCCTGCTTGAATCTAAAATAAATGTGCTGATAATATTTTTAAAGTCTCTGCAGAGGAGTGATATAGCCCCAGCAGAGACTAGATATAGATACAGATAGACTCAGAAGGCAGTTATCGTGACTTGGATTTGCGTTTATTTGATTATCTTTCTTGCAATTAGAGAACCTGGGAGAGGTCCAGTGTCCCAAAGTGTAGATGACTTGCCAGTGTCCATAGCCAAGAACAAGGAATGCGGGAATATTTTGCCAGGCTGTGCAGCCTTCAGGTATTGTTTTTACTTGGTTTCAAATGTTTGGAAGCCTTTATACAATCGGACATACTAGCTGTGGGATGGTGACTCAGATTCGCACCTCTGAACCAACAGTGCTGCTATTTTTACATTTGTAAACTCACAGTTCCCTGGCATGCACATTAGACAAGCTGGACACTTGTCTGATAGCGGTGCTGTCTCTTACATCTGAAAGGTCTCCAAGAATTTCCTCCTCCTGGAAGGAACTTTACAAGGGGTTGCAGTAAAATCTGCAAGGGATTGGGGTTCTGAGATCGGTGCTAAGCACTGATGCCGACCAGACAGAGGTCATACCACGGGAGTCAGTTGTCTCCCTTGGATCTGACTTCACCATTTAAGGTCAGGGGTGGAAGTGCTTCCTTCCTCAATGCTTCTTGTCATCCGGCAAAACATCACTACTGTCATGCTGAAAGAATCTGACACGTCACCATTGCAACTCATTTGAAATTGATACTGAAACACGGACACCTATTACCATTGAGTCTGGAAGGTATGAACAGCTTGATTATAAGAAGCAAATGTGACAGCAGTTAGCGTATGAAGTCAACTACTGAGAACATGACAGTCAGGAATGAACCCTACCCTTCTCACCTTTGGAGCAGCAGAACTGGGGAGTGTTGAACTGAGTAAGTGCTGGCTGAGCTGGTCAGGTCTTCAGCCCATCAATGGCAGCTTCAGTAACTGGGGCTTATTTGGGCAATCATGCCAGCAGGTCACACACAAACCAGCAATGGGGAGAGACCAAGTCTGGAAAAGGGGGCTTGAAGTGGTAAGGAAAGGGGATTTATGTAGAGCTCTGTAAGATACATTGTAGGCTGATGGGCTTCAGACAACCTGTCAGGACCAGGTCAATGTGCTGGTATACTGTGAAATCCTACTTCTGAGTGCAGGAAGGAGAGTACAAGAAATGAAGTGAGACACTAGCAGGAGTGTTATACGTAATTTGCAGCACTGCTCAGCTGGAAGATTGTGACTGGTTGGGACTGATGTTCTGAGCAGTTGTGGCAGATTCAGTCACAGAGTACTGATGTATTTTCCAGTTTGAAACTTCTTTTGTCAGGAATTTGCATTAAAATCCAGAGGGCTTGTTTACTACCGATCTGTGGATGCCTTCTTTTTTGTGTATAGCACAATTCAAAGAGAATATACTTTCTGGAAGGTTACATCTAGCAACAGAGTTGATAAACAAGTCTGATATTCTGGGTGTTGAGTTGCACCTAGAAAATTAAGAGTAAGAACCTCAGTTTGTCTTATTCAGATATAGTATAGTTCAACTTTTTTTTTTTTTGTCTTCATTTTGATCAATTTCACTTCTAATGAAAACATGGACTCATTTTTCCTCTTCTCAAGTTTCTTTTAGCAAAGTTATTTATATGAAGGAGTAGATTCTGAAACAGTCTGTTTTAGAGACACTTTATAGCATTTGTTACAGAGGATGAATAAGCATGCATTATACCTAAATTTGCAACAGAACCCTTCTTCCTTGTGCTCTACAGACCTTATCAAGGTATGAAAAATTGTTGTTTTAACTACTATATCCAAACAAAACCAGTTCTTAAAAGCTGAGAGGAAGGATTAGTCACTTGAGTTTGCTGCATGATTTTGAATTATGGAGCTAACTGTGAAACTAGTTAGATTCCTTCACATATATTGGTAACATATTAGTAGGGAAAAATGAAGGGCTGATGAATAATTTGCTGGCTATTTCTGGGTAGATTAAAAGTGAAACCCAGGTTCACCTACTTCGCTTTTAGCAGCATTTTGCCCATACTTCATCTGTGTACCCACAGTAGTTCACAGATCTTCACTGGGCTCACAAAGGTCCCAATGTGGTTGATGTGCAAAACTTCCAAGGGCTTCCGAAACTTCTTGGGAATCTTAAATTTCTTTCTTGCATTGATTCCAAATTGCTCAGTGGGTACTGGAAGTTTGATCCCATTGCAGGTTTTTTGGATGTATGCAGACTTTGAAATGCTGTTCAAATGATGATGATTTCAGTCCTTTTTTTTTTTTTTTTTTTTTTTAAATCTCTGACAAAGAGGTGTTCTTCTATGTAAGGTCCACAAACGAAATGTTTGTTTGATATGGATTTATTTTTCAACACTAAAACATATTTACTAAATTAGTAAGTACAACATGCTTTGAACAGAGTCTGTTGTCCTGCTAGGTTTGTGTTTAGTTATATTTAATCATGAATGTTGCTGAGTACAAAATCTGACCTCACTGAGAGCAACTTGTGCATGATGTTGTCTGAGTGTTTTTGGATGAGGGTCCGTAGGACAATGTCCATGAGGACTCTTACACCAACAGGGCTCTTATGGACTTTTCTTCCAAGCGGAAATGCTGCTGAACCTGGAAGAATTAGGGAAGAGCAAATATTAACATTTCTCTGTCTTCATTGAGTTCCTTGTCGTGCTCCTGGGAAAACCGTAACTATTGGAAAGGACGTGGAGGTGTGGGGCTAAGGATGCTTTGAAGGGTGAGTGAGCACCAATTTGGAAATACAGTCCTGATAAGGTGCAGCAGCAAAACACACCGACATAACTGAGCATTGTGTGTTGTAGGATACTGGTGTCTTTAGTCTCTGAGAAAAGCTGGGTTGATCTGCCATTGAGCTATTCCAGTGGAGTCTCCATTAATGTCACGTCACTATTGATGACTTTGGTAAAAGAGCGTTGCTTCCCTCACTACTTGAGAACCATACATCAAATATCAGATGCAAAATATCAGAAGTCCTATTCTAAGGAGACAACTTCATTTCAATAATTGTTTCTAGTTAGAAAGGCTAAAAGTGAAGCTAATCAGAAATACCAACAGGACAGCATTTTTTTCCAAGTTGATAAAGTGAGGAATTTCTAGTTCATGAATTATGAGATATTTTTTCTTCCTTTTGTTGGATTTTGACACAAGTTTCTCAATGCCAACTTTATTTTCCTTGTATGTTAGCTTAGAGTATCATTTTAATCCTTTCATATGAATATTCAACAAACAAACAAACAAAATACCCTCTAGGAGCTTTATGGTAGGAATATGTCCTCTGAGCTTTGTATTCTCAGTGCATTGGAAATTTTTGCTTTGGTATTGAAAGTTAGAGATCTTAAGCTAATGTATTTTTGCATTTTTCTATGCATGGAGCAGTAGTTGGTTTACTGTAGGTTGCACTGTAGCTTTTACATGTAGCTTCAGTGAAAACATTGCCCTTCCTAGTCCAGGATGACTATTAAAGTGTTCTCCTCCAAAGCCAAAGTACAACATGCCCATGAGATAAATCTGGCTGCTCTTTGTTCGTGTTTTTTCCTTCATGTTTCATCACACCCTAAAGCCTTTCTCCTTCTTATAGTTCATTTTAATATTAACAGACTTTTGTCATCTTCATGTCTGTGTGAAAATGATGGGCTCTTGGCAGGTACCTCTTCTTTTCTCAGGGATCCTTGAGCAAATGTTTATCCGGGACACTTAACCATGACAGTGACTGTGTTTGACCATGTGCTGGAACTGCTGAAGAGAAGGTGAACTGCCCTAGCTGTTGGCAAAATGATTTGACTATCTAGGCCTTAAAAGGGTGAAAGGAGACTGGGCTAGCTCATTGAAGGGATTGCTGTCTTCCCTTTTCACTGATCTGATTAAGAAATCTCTGTTCAGTTATTTTGAAGGATATGAGTTCACAGATACTCCATCGTTTTCATGCTTGACAAAATCTCCAGATAATTTGTCTGTGATGCTTTTTGTTCCAGTCCATTCCAAGTGACAGTGTTGGTAACTTCATAAGTTAGTGGACTGCAGTTACTTTTTAGTAATATAATACACCTGCATAAGACGTATTTAGTGCGGGAAGGGAAATATTAAAGTCCTGTTATACAGCAGATAAATCATCTAACAGGGCTAACAGGGGAAATAAGTATTCTTTCTTCTGGCTTTGGATGCACTGAAGCTGGCACAGAAGTCCTCAAGTTAAAAATCTTCCATACTTGAAGAGCAATAGCTTACCTAATCTCTGAGGTTTCTTGCAAAGCAGTTGAAATTAGGTGGTCTCTTAAAACTGATATAGGCAACCTTGTTCTTAGAATTGTAGAATCATAGAATGGATTTAGTAGGAAGAGACCTTAAAGATCATCTAATTCCAACCCACCTATCATGAGCAGGGACGCTTCCCCCCAGACCAGGTTGCCCAAAGCCCCATCCAATCTGGTGTTGAATGCTTCCGGGGATGGGGCATCCACAGCTTCTCTGGGCAACCTGTGCCAGTGTCTCACCACCCTCAGAGTAAAGAATTTCCTCCTAATGTCTAATCTAAATCTACCCTCGTAATTGATTCTTAAAGTCAATACTCCTTGTCCTGTCACTACACTTTCTGAAGAGTCCCTCCCCAGCTTTCTATTAGACTTCCCTTAGGCACTGGAAAGCCAGAGCCTTCTCTTCTCCAGGCTGAACAACCCCAACTGCTTCAGCCTTTCTTTGCAGGAGAGGTGCTCCAGCCCTTTGATCATCCTCGGGGCCCTCCTCTGGACTTGTTCTAACACATTCATGTCTTTCTTGTGCTGGGGGCCCCAGACTGGAATGCAGTGCTCCAGGTGGGTTCTCATGAGAGCAGAGTAGAGGAGGAGAATCACCTTCCTTGTCCTGCTAGTCATGCTTCTGTTGATGCTGCCAAGGATATGGATGCCTTTCTGGGCTTCAAGCACACATTGCTGGCTCATGATGAGTTCTCATCAGTTAATGCTGCCAAGTTCTTTTGCTCAGGGCTGCTCTCAACCTGTTCTCCACCCAGCCTGTATTTGTGCTTGGGATTGCCTCAGCTCAGATGCGGGACCTTCCACTTGGCCTTGTTGAACTTCATGAGGTTCTCATGGGCTCATCTCTCAAGCCTGTCAAGATCACCCTGGATGGCATCCCTTCCCTCCAGCGTGTCAACCACACCACAGCTGCTGGCATGTCCCTTTCAAGAATAAAACTGTAAGACGAGAAAAAGTACTGAACCAGATACATTTTAATTTTTTATTTTTATTTTAACAATAAGCAGTGTCTTTCAGTAGTGCCGAACGCCCAGCTGTTCCCTGATTGCATTGGCAGCAGGTGAGTTTTCATGGGTCTGAAAATCAGAACATTTCAGATTTTTCCATGGTGTGAGCTTGGTGTGTTGACTAAAGTGGGACCACTGGTCATGTGCTGATGTGGACAGCCAACAAGATATAAGTACTTGCTGCCTGGCAGTGGAGTCAGCTGCCTCATTCCAAGAAGATCCACTCAAGGAGGCAGCACAGCACAGCTGGTGGCTTTTAAATTCCAAATCTACCTTGGAATACACCAATATTACCATGGGACTGAGTGCACAATTATTACGAAGAGCATAGTTTTAGGCCTGTATTTCACTATGTAGAATTTTTGTCAGCAGTTCCTCCTGGAAAGCTTCTGCACTGAGATCTTTCAGTTTCTGATCTGCCTGAAAACAGCTAGGGACCATTTCAGCTGTTCTTGTTTGTGTTTTTTCTTGGCAAGTCTACCACTAATATAAACTGTCTATTTCACCTATGCACCTTGAAAAGGTCATCTTGCTCTGTTGTGCTCCATTTGGAAGCCAGAAGCTTCTCTTAGAGATGCTCTGAGTTGCTTTTGCCATAAACACTGATTCAAAGTCCTAACTCTGTTTGGAACAGCAGCCAGAGTCCCCAGACGTAATTGTTCTGTTGAGTGGAAAAATATTTTATCAATGCTGAGTGTTTTATATGGAACATGCTTTTCCCAGCTGGCAGAACTTCAAGAATATCCGAAGTATCTTGTTGCGTGGTTACTGGAAGGCATATGATAACTGTCTAGGCTTGTTCCTCACATTGTAAGGGTAGGTTGTTTACGCTATTAGCTTTATGGTCTTGATTTGCTCATGCGTACACGAATTATGCAAGGAACATACATCTGTTTTACAGAAACAGGGAGAAGAACTCAACCCAATGTAAAGTTTATTTTCTGAATTATTCCATTTTTACCACTAGAAAAGGTATACAGAAATGGTGATAGTTGTTTAAAATTTCAGTATGCTGCATTTCTGAGACATTCAACTGTTCTAGCAAGCTTTCAGATGGTTCTCAAGTTTAGTCCTAAACCTGTGCTAGACAGAAAAAGTGATAAAATAATCCACTCAGGAGGGGACCTGTAAGATATTTTTCTTCCATTTAGCAGCACTCCAAAAAACATCTGTGATTGAGTGGAAGAAAACTAGAGGCCAAATCTCAATCATCACGTTTATTAAATTACATTAATTGTGTTTTAGGATGATAAAAAGTACAATAAAAGCTGCCCTTCAAGCTAAGTGGATAGGTTAGGCTTTAGCGATGCTACTGAGTCACTACTTAGAGTTGTAGCTACAGTAATGGCTGCAGTTTGGAAATCCAAATTTTTTCCTTTCTAAGGGAACTTTCCTGTAAACTTGTTTAAAAGTAATGTTGTTTCTGTGATGATTAGTATTGTAGCACCAACACAAGCCAGTTATGGATTAGACTCTGCAGAAATGAAAGTAAAATCAGTGCCTGACCTGTAGCTTACCTTTGTGAAGGCCTGTGTATCCTCATTTGCAAATATCCTAGGTCTGCCAGGATTTTGTTGAGTTTAGTTTCACTATCTTAATGATTTTTTTTCCCTATAAGAAGAACCTGTAGTCTCAAATTCAACATCATCTTAGCATTTGCTGTTTTGACTGTTTGGTTTTTGAGATTTGCCTTGCCTAGGGTTGGAAGTTCTGTCTCACAGTTTAGATCAGGGAAAAAAAAAAAAAAAAAAAAAAGTAAACTGGAAAGAGGACAGCACATTGATTACCATGCACTGAAGTTTGTTTTGTTAGCTTCAGTATTTTAGTTTGGCTTCCACTACATTTAAGAGTACCAGGGGAAAAGAAAGAAGAGGAATTGGACTAAAGCAACACCTATTTTAGTAGAAGGATCATTTAAAACAATAACAATAATTGCAGATGTCAAATTTTAATTTGTAGCCACT
Organism: Stictonetta naevosa; assembly: GCA_011074415.1. Taxonomy (NCBI): domain Eukaryota; kingdom Metazoa; phylum Chordata; class Aves; order Anseriformes; family Anatidae; genus Stictonetta; species Stictonetta naevosa. Next base: position 45,689,414 of record CM021729.1, read on the forward strand.
TTCATACCAAGAAACCTTAGTTTCAGATTTTTCACTTTGCAATTCTGTTATTCTTTTAACACAATGTTGAGATGGCTGTGTTAGTGTCCTGTAAAATTTTTAATTTTGTGAAAGAAAGAGACACTTTCTACTAGTGTACTGGTGACTAGTATCCTGTGAATTGGAAAGTGAAGGTACCCTGTGAAAAATCGGAATTGCAAGCAAGTCATCTTCATTTTTTTTAATGGTTTCCAAGACTGATGTTAACCTAAGTTTAGGAGATAAATGGCAATACTAACCCAAAACAGGCTAAGCATTGCTAACTGGAGAAATGCTGGACAGGAGACAGGTACGAATTTTAAGTGTAAAGTATGGAAAATCCATTTTTTGCTTTGAGCTGTGGCACAGGACTGTAGAACTGTGAAAAAATATATAAAGGCATGGTCCCTAGTTCCAATGATGTGCTAAAAATGTGTTTGATGAAGGTTTGGTTTGTGAAGGTTTTAAAAACAATCTTTGCTAATGTTTACAAAATCCTTTACAACGATCATGCTAATAATAAGAAGAAAAGTTTAATGCTTCCCTAAAAACATGCAAACACACACCATCAGGTCATTTCTAGCACAAAGTGAAGATTTTCTGGGATGAACTGGATGAACTTAATGAAAGCCTGGGGCATTCCTGCAGCACGAGGAGGAACCCTAATGAGCACCTGGATGCAGAGATCTCAGGGAGGAGAAGCAGCAGCCAGACTCTCTGGGCTCACAGACCATTTTTAGCTCTACAGAAAGAAAGAAGCAAGTCCCAGCAAGGTCATGGAAGTGTCCATGTGAACTGCAAGATGACCTGCGAAATGGCTATGATTCCACTGCTGGTCTCATTCCCCATTCAGCACGTAACGGGGTGTTTATTTCTCCCACTGTCAGTGGAAACATAAAAGCCTCTAAATCCATGTAAATTGCTCAGACAAAAGGTATATTAATGCAATCTTTTACAGTCCAGAGTTGATTTCTTCCAGCAGCACTGTAAACAGCATTCCTATGATTCAACTTCATCTACCATTTTTCTGCATCAGGAGGAAGAGGATAAATTCATTCACTGCTTCAGCAGTGAATGATAAATTTTTGGAAGTCCCTTGATTTTCGAGCTCCTAGTTGGAGAATGGTTGGTTTCTGTATTGCCATAAATCTCAGACATAACAGTCAAAAATACCATTATCAGAGATTTAGATACTCAGATTAACGATCAAAAGTGTTCAGAGCTTCTTTTTGTTCAGTTCTGGAAAGAGGTAGAGCAAGATTATGTATGGCACCTGGAGTTGCCAGGGTGAATTTGTTGTCAGCAGACCAAAGACCAAATTCTTTGATGCCGTTATCTCTACCATCATCTACATTTTCTGACTTGAGGCAAAAAAGGCATCATCTAAGTGCCTTGGATGATGATGCTAGGGAAGAGGTGCTCCCAGAACTTGTACTGTCTTCTGAGAACAAACTGCATACATAAAAACAAGACCACAGGAACCTTGAAGCTCGTAGGTAACCTCTAGAGTACTTTCCGTGTCCTTGTGTTTTCGTGACTTGAACTGCTCATCTCTTGTCCTCTGGGTGATCCCTCAGATCGCTTGTCTTTTCTAGACACCTGAATCCAATTTTTCTCACAAAAAAAATGGTCCTGATTTTGGAAGATATGTATTTTTATCTCTTCTTTGAAAAAGCTTGTTGCAGGGGTGACTGGGAGCATCTCGTCTGGTGCAATAGCCCTGAAAGTGACTTAGGTGCCTCTGAAGGTTGCAGACAGTGGATTAATTCTCCCATTGGTATTCTCAACCCTTGCCAAAATTGGACATTTGCCTGTGTGTGCAGGCTGGTGTTTGCAGGGTTCCTCACAACAGGTGGGTTCATGTTCTCAGAGTCTGAGGCCAGTCCCATCTTTCTGCCTCAAAGGCAGCTGAGGCATGGGCACCAGACATCTAAGGAGCTGTGTCACACTGGAGCAAGGAATCCCACTTTCTTCTCAGCACTCAGCCTGCTGGACCATTACCATGACAAAGGAGGATTATTGACTTTCACAGCCATGATGCCTTTGATTTGAGGCTCTCTTTGATTTGGGGCAGTAGGGTTCATTGGCCCAGAGAAGCAATGGTCTCCTCCAGGTGAAGAGCAAGGATAGAAACGCATTTTTGACAAGGAGGAGGAAGAAGGAAAGAACTAGCTGAAGAGGCTGAATGGAAGCTATAATGGGTGCCGTTAGTCTCTGGGAAGGTCCCAAAAGCAGACTGTGATTCCTTAAGACAATTAAAAGCAAATTGTCTGGCTGAGTGATTGCAGGGCAAGGAAGATGCTCCCCCAGACTATAATTCAAGGGGCTGAATGGCCCTCAAAAACTGAGAGGAGAGAGGGGAAAGAAAAACAAAACAAAACAAAACCAAAAAAAAACCACCAGAGGATGAGGCAAATGATGGAACAGATGTGAGTGCTTTTGTTGGCAAGACTTGGAGGCTAGCGGGATGGCGATAGGCTAATTTGAAGCGCATAATGCCAAGTTCCTTTCATATGCAGAACAGCACTTTGATCCAGTGTGGATGAAAGTGCTGAAAAGTGGAGAGGATGGCAGGGGGTCTTTTGTCTTTGACAAAAAAGGCATCTGCTGGGCTCTAACCCCCTTTTCTCCACCCCCTTAGCCTAGCAGGCCACTCCAACAATGCTAGCAAAGGGGACAAGTGTCTCCTGACAGCTGAAGAAATCTCCAGGAGGAGAATGAGGCTTGCAGCAATATGTATACCAGAGAGCTTAATCGATTTTTTCCACAGTACAAAAAGGGAAAGGGCCGGGGGAAGACAGAGAGATCACAGTGGAAATGGGAGGTGGGAGGAAAAAAATCCCTTTATAATAAACTTGTTACTTTTGTTCTCCAAATACATCTTTTCAGGAGATGCTTTGATGCTAGTATGAATACACTTAATGGAGCGGGGTAGGGTAGAGTTGCTGGGGCGGGGGAGGTGTGAAGTAAGGAAGAGTAGTCTTGCAGGGAGGACAAATGTAGAGTGATTTCTGTGGATTCCAAAACAGTAAAGATTTTGGAATTAATACAGCACAGTGTAATGCAAAAGATATCCAGAAGGTAGACACATAGTTTGTGTAACATTTGTTCGAGGAATTCAGATCAGTACAAGTTCTTGGGTTTCATTTCTGGGCAAAATTGAAAACTTTTCTTCAACCTTTCCTTCTTTTTCTGTTCTCTTCTTAACTTCTTGGACTGATTAGAAATGAAAGCACTTCAGGACTGAGAGGGGATCTGGGAAGGCAAGTGCTATTTGTGCCAAGCAAATACAGCAGCTGCAGATCCGCTGCCGATCTGGTTCCCGATTCTCCATCTCATGCTCTGTCAACTCTCTTCCAGCTTTTCACATCTGGTAAACAAGACTGGGATCGAATCCCCAAAGTTTGATGACTGTGGTCTTCCTTAAATACCACTTTGTACCTAGTCTAATGTTTTCTTTTAGAAATAATGACAGATAAGAGTTATCGACATCTGAGCGAGACCCACCTCAGCAAATTTAATCATTTAAGAACAGAAGGTTCAGGGATCTTCTTTCTTTTGAGATCCTGACAGCGTTTATCCATTACTGTTTACCAAAGATAACCTTCACACCGGAGCACAACCTTAACCAACACCTGGTGCTTCCAACAGCTCCTCCCTCTTTACCCCCACACGTCCCTTTTCTTTCTACCCGGGATTTACCCTTCCCCCAGGAAGGTACAAGCGATACAGAAATAAGGAGAAGCTATCACATTCCTTGACAGGCTCTACACACACTGATGCCAAGCTGTTATCATGTGTAGTTGTTCAGTGGGTGTGCCATGGTCCCCCTCCAGCAGATGCCACCATCCAATTCAGACCAGCTGATGTGGAGAGTATTTTGGCAACAGCATCTCCTACCTTCCAGCCTGCTGACATGAGTTACTATAACTCATTGGGGAAGACTTGGGAGGCAATTGATGCTGCTTTGATTCCTGCCCATTTGTCATTCCTTGATTTTCCAGCTCCCAGTGCTTGAAATATGGTTGAGAATGTTGCTGAGGGATTTTATCTGCTGCTGCTCCTGCTGTCAGCAAGGGATCTCAGACAATCCCGGTCCCTCACACACCTCCAGGGTGAAAGTCACCTCCCCGGGTGGGCTTCAGGTGGTTCTTGTGTGTTTCACTCTCAGGTGCTACACACAGTGATAGGATGCAGGACAAGAGCCAAATGGGGAAATATATTGTTCATGGGGAAGCCTGACCTGGCAGGGAACAGCCCTCTGTACTCCTCCATGCCAAGGAAAAACAGCCCACACAGCACCACGCAAGCCAGATGACAGAGCTGAGAAGTCCAGGGCAATCTGCTATGTCCAGAGGCAATTGTGATCAGGACAGTGAGTACAAATCTCAGGTAGTGAGCTTGGACATTTTGTTCTGTGATGTGAAACATGAACCATCGCATTATGAAAAGTGCTTCCCCAGCTGGACAGACACATCCTTCAGCTGCCAACATCTTGAGATTTCGCTGTGTGTTCAGTACCAAGTCTTGCATCTGCACACCAGAAAGAGACACCCTTACCATGGTCCTGAGAGCTGCCAAAGCTGCCTTGCCACGATGGCTTTGTGTCATGCCAGCAGTACGTCTGGAAATACGAAAGGAGTGGGTTGTTGCTATTCCTGTGTAAACATGTGCAGTATCTCTTCATAACTGCAGGTAGTCATTTCAGTTTTAGACTGTGCCCTTAAGGCAGGTTTATTTAGCCATTCACAGTTTACTGTGTGCTAGTTTTTTACTGCTGGTATGTGGGCATGAGGAAAGGAAGATGTCTGTGTGGGTCAACCTGGTTGCTACAGTCCAGACCAGGTGGGTGAGCCTGTCTGGGGCAGAGACTGAATCTGTTTCCCCTGAAACATGCTGCAAGGGTGGAGGGAAAAGGTGTGTGTGGAGCAGAGAGTAGCCTGCAGATGGAGAGCCAGCCCAGATAAAGCGACAGTAGGAGTGCAGGCTGTGAGAGCACAGGAAGGTTTGCTTTGTTTTCATGTCTCATCCAGCAGGCTGGTGTTTTCTCCACAGAATATGGCTACCCTCTGCTGATTTGTGTTTGGATAAAACAAAGACTTTGTTTGGATAATACAAAGACTTTGTTCTATGTATACTCTGCATCGAGGCAGAGCTACCTGACCAGCTCAGGAACCCTTCACAGATCTTACCGCTGCTCTGTGGGCAGGGTCAATCTGGTCATTGTTTCAAAGGCTGCAGAGTTTAGAAAGGACCCTATTGTTTTAGTGGTACATTATCCCAGTGGATACTGCTATGGTAGTCAAAATAACCTACAGAATAAGCCCATGGAATTATTTTTGGCTGCACTTGTTGTACATATGAGCCTTTCCTGGAATAACCTAGCAGTCCTGGCTGTAAAAACCAGGAATTTTCAGCATGGATTTGGCTTCTGTCTCAATGAATCTCATCTGGTCATTAACATCCATTAGAGCTTCTCTGTGTGGGAAGTGAAGCCAAACAAATGGAAAACAATGGCTTCAGAATGCAATAAACCCCAGCCTCCATGCAAACTTTTGTGCAGAAATAAAGTGGTTTCAATTTGTTTTTGTTTAATTTACTTCAAAATAAAGCAAACATCCTTTGTTCAATCTCCTTGGTTAGTGTGATGTAACTTTCCTGAGTGGTTAGTTTGATATAAGTTTCGAGTGTTCACCTGCAGATATTCTTTTAATCAGGTGCAGTTTGTGACTTCTTGCCCCTTTTAAACACATGAGATGGGAGTGAGTGTTGCTATTCATGAGTTCTTCCAGAACTAAAGATAAATTTTGTGTTCTCATATTCAGTTACATACACAGTGGTTTGGATCCAGGTGGGCATTGTAGTGGGGACAGCATGATTTCAAGCTCTGTGCACTTTTCTGGATTGTTGCGTTGGGGAAGGGCAAATCATACCTGTTTGTTCCAACATCTGTCTTGTCCTGGAAACCCAAGACTTGGTTCATTCACACAACCTGAGTACATGAAGACTCGTGTAAGTTTCATGTTATTGACAAGTACCTCTAGTTTCAGAATGCTTTTGTGTGTGTCCAGGAGTTAACTCGACAGAGACCTTGTCAACCTGCACAGTGCCACCTTGGAAACACAGCTTGGAAAATAAGCCCTTCTAAGAGTAATTCTGAAACTTGTTTGAAGACCTCAGCAGACATCCCTCAGCTTACTTTCTTTAGAAATAAAGAATAATCAGCCAGTAGATTATAGGAGAACTTGTTGCTTTCTTGTGCCTTTCAAATAGAGGTCATCTGTGGGGGTGCCTGTGCCAGAAGCCAGTGGGGTGGCAGATCTCTGGCTCAGGCCATGAGGCCACCACCAAGCAACAGTGAGACAGCAAAACCTGGAGAGGACCCCTTCTGATTTCCCCTTCCTATCACGCCCTAGGGGGTAGGATCTGCTCAGCCACCACACTGGTGGTTCTTCTAGTGTATGCACAGCTTAAGGCAGAGAGAATGGGAGCGTTTATTTTCCAAGGTGAATGCTGAGGAGGAGGGGGCATGCATCAGGGGCTGCTCTGCCCATGGGGAAGGTAGCAGGCGGCTCCTGGAAAGGATTTGTGCTGGGAATAAGTGGGGGAGCCAGGGGAGCACGAAGCAGGAAGCAACAGGGTGAAATCTTCTGTGTGGATGAGGAAGAAGGGGTGAACAAGGGAAGCCGTGCTTATTTGAGGTGTGGGGATTGAAGCCAGTCAGGCCTAGGCCTCTGCGATGACTGGTAGACTGCTGTCTAGTGGAGCAAGAATGCCCGTCTTTCAGAAGACTGTTTAAATAAAGAAACTCCTCTTCCGTATGAATCACGTCACAGGCAAAGCCACCCAGAGTTGCGTGTTGCAAGTTCATTTCCTATACTCAGGTCTGTGGGACACGGCAAGTAAATAGCTGCAGACCTGGAGGAGGCCTGGGCTGGTGAAACTTGGACTAGGGTACCCGGAGTGGGAGCAGCTTCAGCGAGTCCTCAGAGGGGGGTTGCGTGCTCATGACCTCCTCGAAGAGCGAGTTGAGAACTCACAAGGAACTCTGTCTTTTCCTCCTTCTCCCCTCCCCCAGGTGATCTTTGCTTTGAATCAGACTCTCTTGCAGCAGGAGAGCCTCCGAGCAGGCAGTTTCCAGATCCCCTATACGACAGAAGACCTTATCAAGCATTACAACTGTGGGGACCTCAGCTCCATCATCTTCAACCATGACACTTCTCAAGTGAGTCTTGCCACCTCAGCCCTTGTGCTACGCACATGTCCCGGTAGCACTAACCCCTGTCTCACGCTTGTCTCTCCTTAGGCAGGCCCTTTGCAGGCAGGGGCCACAGACAGCTAGCCTGTCTTTTTCCTGCGCCTGCTCTTCCAGGAGTCTGCGCTAGCTCACCGCTGTCTTACTGCACACAAGCAGCGAAGACGCCCCTGGCTTTCCCTTTTGGATGAATGCCGTGTTTGCTTTAGCATCAAAGCTCTATGAATTAATCCTTTATTTTCTTAAGGATCCTGTGGAATTGTGCTAACTTGGGTAGGACTGAACGTAGTGCCGACAGAGGGTAGAAACAGGCTCTTTTGTGCAAACAGTGACAGAGAAATGCTCTCTTGACTTTGACACTTGTGTAAGGCTGGACAAGTTGCAAGCTTTTTAATTTCCCCTATCAGTATGATTCTGCACTGTGGGCAAGGCGCAAAGAAGAGAAATAGACTGAAACAAAGAAAAAGATAGATTTAGACTGAATGTCAAGGAAAAGAAAACCTCAGAGGCCTCACAGACTTGGTTTATGGAGACGGTTTCCCAAGCAGCACAGTGGAATGCAATGCTCTGATCTTTAAACCACAAGAAAATGCCCAGCAGGGACCAATTTGGCCTGTTTGGGCTGTTAGATAGCTAACCTCAGACTGAGACATCAGGCCTCTCTTTATTCTTGTGTGTGTGGTACTGCCTGGAAATTTGTGCATTTCAATGAAAATGTGGCTCTAGCCTCGCAGTGCTGAACAAGCGTGTGTTGGTACCTGGGCTTTCCCTGCTGAGTAACAGTTTTCATATGACCTTTTGATACATACAGTGCAGTGCTGCAGAGCTGGAAATACTGTCATACTAACCCTTGCTTCTCTGGCACTGAGCTTTCTGCGCGTGTGTTACCTTCCTGTCCTGTGCACCCTTCAGCCTGCCAGTGCTGGCAACCTGATCGTTAATAATGCTTAGCTCTTACTCAGTGCGTTTCATTCATAGATTTGAAAGGGCTTCTCAAAGGAGGCCAGCACTGTAATAGCATACAGATGCTGCACCACTGTTCTGCTGAGGTGTTGCAGGCTGCAGACAGCTGATCTTGCCTTGGGGGCCTTGGAAAGAGCAGCTCCTGCCAAGACATGCTCTCCAACGGAGCAAGCGCCCTTTACGTAGACAAGCGGCTCCTCCGCAGGGCAGTCTCCATCACAGCAAAGCTGAATAGCCTGCAAGTTGAACAGCTTACATTTTTAAGGAGAACTTATCTGTGAATTGTATATGACCCTGTGCTTGACCCACTGTGGGCTAAACACCCTTTTGCAACAGGCGGTGAAAGTCTGAGTCACTCCAGAGCCTCTTCAGGTGCTGCATCCTTGCAAGGGAAAGAACCTGGCTTAGTGACTCTGCTCCCCAGCAAACGTCTCTTGAAGACCCTATTCTTAGCAGTCCCTCTAGCTGCAATGTCCAGAGCTACTTGTGGGAGAAGGCAGAGTGGCTGTGGCTCCAAATCTGTGATTCTCTCCACTTGTAAGAGGTTGGGGTAGTATGCAGCCACAGCAGTCCTGGGGGCCCCAGGGGATGTACTCAGTATTTGAAAAAATACCTTGAAGACAGGAGAACTACAGCCGGTAAAACTTTCTTTCCTGACAAAATCTGTCTCTCCTTTTTGTTTTTGGAAAGTTTGGGGATGTTTTTGTTAACTAGTTCAGAGTGTACACTTATTCTTTGACAGCCCCAATGGTCTGATACTAGTCAAACTCTCCTAGAAGAGTGTAATTATAATTATAGTTATGTCATACCCATGGCAATTTAAGGAAGAGGTATGTAGTTAAAGATAGCCAGGGGCAAATACTTACTTTCTTCAGCCAAGCAATCAGGATTTGGGATCTATGGTGTGGCAAACTGAGAAAAAATTTGTTGACTTTGCCTTTAAAAAAAATAATAATCTGGCTGGCTTATGAAAAAATGTGTTGAGAGAAATGGAGCACTATGCATTATTAGAAGATTGTTGAGTAATTTTTGGCTTTCTTTGGGTTTTGTCCTAATGGATGTGTGTTGAGAGACAAGGCAATTGCCACATTCAGTGATGGAGCAAAAGCCTGTGCATGATGTCTGCCTGAAATAAGTGGCCCTTTTTGAAGACTTTTTTTTTTTTTTTCTTTCTGTCTTAGGTCCCAAATTTCATTAATGCTACACTGCCAGCCCATGAACGTATTACTGCCCAAGAGATAGACAGCTACTTCCGTCAGGAGCTCATCTACAAGCGAAATGAGCGAATGGGAAGGAGAGTGAAGGACCTGCTGGAAGAGTACCCAGACAAGAGCTTCTTCTTTGCATTTGGAGCTGGTATGTGATTTATGTGCTCTTCAACCTGAACACATTTTTTCCACATCCCTTAGAAGCTTTGGACAAGTGGCTGCCTCAATTTAGAGAAGGGTCAGTACTTTCACCTTGGTGGACACAGAACGCAGCTGTGGTCTGGTAATTGCACCAAACTGGGAAAACTTTCTGCAGTATGCAAAGAGCTCATAGCATATGCATTGATTATAATATTTATTAGTTACAGACTTGTTTCTTCTATTTCATATGCACATAGCCACAGATACTGAACCAACTGTAGTGCATACACAAGGAACACACTCTTACACAAACATGATTATGCTCTTGTCAACCAAGGTAGAAGGGCAGAAGCACAGAGCTGAAATGAAAGGTAACAAGAGCTTGCATCAGCAGTTGAATAAACCTTTCAAGAACACATCCAAAAGAATAACATGCCAAAGTGTGTGAATCTAAGGAACCTTCTAAATATAAGGGGAGATGCAAGGCACACTTTTACCTTTCCCTTTCTGCTGCAGATCACTGCCTCTTCCATTGCACTTTCACAACTACAAGGGAATTTTGTCTGAACCTATTTTGGAGCAGAGCATTGTTCCCAGAAAGGGGAAAACTACTCCATCTGCTCCTTACCAGCCAGCAGGAATCCATAGGCACATCTAGTGTGCACATCCAACTCAGTGAGGTTAACACCCTTAGTTCAGACTGGGGGTGGGTGGAGACTGTAAACAGGATTGTTTTGCCTTGACTCCCATGCTTTGTTCTAGCTCCAGGGAAGGGAAAAAGTGAGAATGAGTACAGGTGCTAATTCCCACAGAAGCAGTGCATCCTGTCCACCATGAACCATGTGGGCCTCGTGAGAGAGAGAGAACTGAAAGCACTGCCAGGACCCGTGTGATGTTTTCTGGTCTCAATGGCTACTGCTTTAATAAGGATAGAAGATCTAGACAAGGAAAGGAAAATATTTACTTAAACAGTGTAAAAGCATTTGTATTTGAAGTCTGTGACAACCTCTGCACTTGCAGCAGGGAGCTGTGGTTACAAACTTAACATAACAAGGGTCCTGTGTGTGAGGGCAGAGAGGTAATGAAGGGTGGCTGATAGTGTCTGCTCAGGCATGCGTGAAGATTTGCTATCTTCTTGCCGTATCACTCTGCTCCGTGCAGCTCCCTGTCAGGAAGGAAGATCAAGCAGGTACAGCTTGTATAGATTTTGGTCTCTAAGCTAAGACAAGGGCTTGGCTGTACTCCAATAGCTGATGTGGTTCTGACCACACTTGTCCCTGCTGGTCTGAAGTTCCTGGTACATCTGCCCTGAGTGCCAGCTGCATCAGTTGCAGGTGTGAGGAGGACTAGTCACAGATATCAGGGCTCCAGTAACTGGAGCACAACTGAGGAAGGAACAGCCCAGGCTCAGATGCAAATGGGCAGACATGCATGACAGTGTTGCCCTGAGTTGGTCCTGTCCCAAGAGCTGGAGAGAGGAGAGCCTCTCCACCTCCTCGCAAACACACACTGCATCCCAGTAGCTGGGCTGGATAAATCACGTATATTCAAGGCGCTTTTGTATCATTTGACTTCCTTCAAATCAAATTTCTTGGCTTTCCACTCTTGTTCCCAGACTTCCTTCATTGTCATTAGCGTGCACAGTACTGTCCCCACAGCCCAGAAACACTGCAGGGGAGCAGGACAGACGTGTGTCTGTCAGCACCCATTGCTTCTTTCCCTTTCCCCTTTTCTCCCGTGTTCTTCCCAATCATTTTCTACCATCATGACAGCCCCAAAAACCATCCCAGGCTTCCTGGGTTCTTGCTTTACTCCTTCCTGTTATTTTCCCTTTCCCAGCTGCCTTCTTCTTTGTCCCAGTTGCCTCTTTCAGTAAAACAGAGTTAAGATTCACACAGCAGTTCACTAATGCAGTGCTGTCTAGAGCCCTGGGCCCATGTCAACACACTCAATGAGTGGCTTATGTGCACATGGCTTGCTTTCCAACCACCACGCATCCTTTTCCATCATACTTTTGAATCCAGACAGGTTCATTTGCTTCTCTGGGGACTCTAGATCCACTCTGAAACTACCTCTAATTACACTCTGTCTTTGCTTCCAGTCTGGCCTCCATTCTCGTCTGCCCTTCCAAATAGCTCTGCATAAAATACAGTGTCAGCCTCCCCTTGTCCCTTCTGCACTAGGGAATTAAACACTGATATGCAGAGATACTCGTGAGCAAAAGATATATAGCAAGTACCCATTTTTTAACAGCACAGTTCCTCATTATCCCCTTGTTTGTTTGCATAGACACTTCTTTATTTTTTTTGCATTAATTGCTTAAATTAGACAAGTAACATCACAGTATATAATGCAGAAAACAGATCAATTTCTATACAGTTCTGAGGTTTTCTAAGAGCACAATGCAAATTTGAGTGCAGGCTTTTATTGTTTTCCAAAGAGCTTATTTAGCCTTTTGCACGTCCAGATTCCTGTATGATAGGTGATTCTGCACAAGATTTATTTTGATGCCAGCAAGTAGTGAAGATGAACTAATAACTTGAGCCCAGTTCTTTGCATTGCTTGAGTATTGTACTCTTGTTCAATTACTAGAAGAAGGGTCCAAGAAAGCGATAGCACAAGGCACATTACAATGAGCTGCAGCAGAAGGTAGCAGAAAAGAGAAAAGATAAAGACTATAGGAGCAGGACTAAATCATTGTTGCACTGTAGCCTTGCCTTTCTTGGCCACCAGTGAAAAATCTTTCTCGCAGTGGTGATTGGTAAATTGCAGGACAAGATTGCATTAAAATGGTAGTAGGATATCAAAGGGTTCCAGGCTAGAAGGGGGAAAGGACTTTAAGTTGTTTCTTTTCAGATTTTTCCACAGTGAACCTTTTATTTTTAAAAGGGCTACACTTTTTTAAGGGAAGTTCAATATTCTCCATTAACCAAACATCATTGAAAAAAAAAAAACACAACACATTTTAATCATCAATTATATCCAAAGAAGGTCATGGTTTGATGGCTGAGATATTACAAATGCACTCTCTTGTTTTATAAAATACTGTTTGCATTCGTATTTTAAATAGGAGAAAAGCAGAAAATATTTATTATTTATTTTATCTCCCCAAATGGATTGATATGGTTTAGAGATGTGTAATGCATTTTGCACAAAAAGCTCATGTATCTTTTCAGGTCTTAATATAGCTGCATGGCTACAGATTTTGACTTCTTACATAGAATTACGTGTGGTAATTTACTCTGAAATAGATTTTTTAGTTAGATCTAGTGTATTTTATGCTTTTACTACATTTTAACAGATCATACACGTTCACCCTGTATTCTGTTGAAAACGCTTCACAGTCAGATCTCATTTTTGGAACTGTTTTTTGTTTAGAAGTAATTTAAGCTTGCACAAAAGCAGAGAGGAAAAAAATAACAGATTGTACTGAAACTATCCAAAAAGCTTTTGCTTTTGGCCAAAGTGCAAACATGCAAAGTCTCAAGCCAAAGGAAGTTTGTTGGAGGGAATTACAAAAACTTATGGAAAGAGAGAGATGGTAATGCCAGTGACATTCCACTAGGTTCAGTAAAGATTTTGTCTTGATTGTGAACAGGCCTTTTTATATAGCAGCACTTAAGAGTCACAAGTTAGATCTTCTTACTGTTGCCTGTGGAAGAACTTGGGGGCAAAGCCAGCTCTAATCTTTTACTAGCAATCTTCCTTCTGTATTCATTTTTAATTTCTCAGAACTCAATGTGCAGTGTTCAAGATCTGAATGCTAAGCCGAAGTGACTGGTGGAGTTTTTTAATCCATAGACAGCCATGTCAGTAGCAGTATAGGTTTCTGGTTTATCCAACAGATGCAAATTGAAGTCGAGAGGGCTGCATTGTGCTACTGTGCTGTGGATTTTTGTCACTTGTACCGGTCTGTTACAAGGGTGCTGTCTGCTTGCTGAACCATCACAGAGTCACATAATATCTGAGGCTGCCAGATCATCTGGTCCAACTCCCATGCGCAGAGCAGGGTCATCCAGAGTAGGTTGCCTGTGCATGACCAGGTTCTGAATATCTCCAGAGATGGAGGCTCCACAACCTCTCTGGGCAAGCTATTCTAGTCTTTAACCACTCTTATAGTAAAGAAGCTTTTTCTTATGCTCAACTGAAATTTCTCGTGTGTCAACTTGTGTTTGTTGCCTCCTGTCCTTTCATGTGCACCGAGAAAAGTCCTGATCCACCTATTTTACAGCCTCCTATCACGTATTTTTACATTGTTAATACCCATGTGAGTCTTCTTTTCTACCGGCTGAACAGTTCCAGCTCTTTCAGCCTCTCCTAGTATGCTAAAATACAGTAGAACAGAACAAAACAGAATGGTTCAGTTGGATATTAGGAAAAAGGACAAATGTGATCTAGTCCTACTCCCTGACCACTTCAGGGCAGTATTATTTTTGAGGGTATTAGGCAAATGCCTCTTGAATACTGACAGGCTTGGGACATCAACCACCTCACTACAAAGCCTGTTACAGTATTTGGCAACCCTCACAGTTTAGAAATTTTCCGTAGAATCCAGTCTGAACCTCCCCTGGTGCAGATTTGTGCTTTTCCCACATTTTCTGTCATTAGTTCAAAGGGAGAAGAGACCAGCACCTCCCTCTCTATTTCCCCTCCTCAGAAAGCTGTAGAGAGAGCGCAATGAGGTTGCCTCTTAGCAGCCTCCTTTTCTCCAGACTAAACAACCCAAGTATCCTCAGCTTCTCCTCACTGGATACTTTTTTCATTTATCATCTTTGTTGCCCTTTACTGGACTTGCTCCATTTTTTCCCTGTCTCTGTTGTACTAGGGAGTCTAAAACTGGACCCAGGACCTTGATGTGTCTCATTAGTGCTGAGGAGCAAGAAGAGATCACCTCCCTCAAGCTGCTTGTATCACTACTCTTAATGCATCTCGGGAGGCCATTGGCCTTTGCCACAAAGGGCACATGGCTGGGTTAAGGTCAGTTTGTTGTCCTCTAGGACCCCAGGACCTTTTCTGCCAAGCTGGCCTTCAGCCAGCTGTTTCCCAGCTTATCCTGGTGCCTAGAGCTGTTCTTTCCCAGGTGCAGGACTTAGTTTGCTGAACTTCATGAACCAAGGTTGCACGATCCATGCTAACCACTCCCAATCAGCTGTTTGTCCTTAACACATTTGGAAATGTTTTACAGAATGATGTGATCCATCACCTTCCCCAGGAAGAGATGTGAGGTTTTACCAGTCTGTAGTTCCCCAGATCCTCTTTCTTGCCCTTCTTGAAGATAGGAGCGACATTTGCATTCTTCCAGGGACCTTCAACAGTTATTGCAGCCTTTTAAAACCAATCAAGATTAGCTTTGCAGTAACGTTGGCAAGCTTCCTCAGTTCCTGTGTATGCATACTGTGAGGACTTGTGCATGCCCAGTTTGTATGAGTGTTTCTTAACCAGATCATCCTTCCCCAGGGTTCAGCCTTCCTTGCACAGAGCTTTCGCTCTGGTCACAGGAACCTGAGATTCCTGAAGGCTGGTTTTACCAGTAAAGAAGGCAGGTATGCACTGAGTACCTTGGCCTTTTCCATGTCGTTTTTTGCCAGGTCTCCTGCCCCTTTCAGCACATTTTATTTAGTCTACGTTTTACTGCTGTGGTACCAGTAGATGTATTCTGGTACCAGTAGATGTATTCTTTGTTTCCCTTGATGTTTCTGATCACGCTCAACTCTAGATGGACTTTCCTCTCTCTTTCTACATGGTCACTTTTATTCGAGGATGAATGTGTCTCCTGTTGAAGAGGCTAAAGAATAAGAGAAAAAAATACCTTGTTTTTTTTTTTTTTAAATTTTTTTTTTTTTTTTAATATTATGCAGGTGGAAGCATACTTAGTGGCATGAGACACTGACTTTTTGATAGGTAAGGCCTCAGGTGAAGCCAGAGTCTCTAGGAGCTGAGTTTAAATTCCTCTAGTCTCTCCTATTTCTTTGAACAGCCAAGAAACTCCAGAACTGCCAGCTCATGAATAAGCAGTTTAGAGGGATCTAAGCTGCCTTATATCCCTGCTGATGAAATGACTGACTTTACTGAGATATGCTGGTTGATGTGTGAATTTCAGAAGTTGGACCTCTTAATCTTTTAAACACTGTCAAAATCCCTTTTGTCTCAGAGCTTGTTTTTATTATTATTTTGCTGCTCCTGAAAAAATGCGTCATTTTGACGCTTTAAAGTGTGCTGGATATCAGCAAACCACCATTAATGCTAAGAAAAGAAGGATGACGATGAAAGCTTCTTCAGCTACCATTTCTTATGATTACTGAAGGAAATAATGAAAGTGTTTACTTAGTGTTACCCAGATTTGTATGGATTCAAACCTCCAGGGACTAGCAGTTATTTTCCCGTTTTTTTTTCCCCAACACCTCCCAAAAGAGTTGTTATGAGCAGGCTGATTAACCAATGTCTGAATTAGCAATTCAGCAAGTTGTTAATTCACTTAAAACACTCCAGGATCATAGTTGTCTTACTCTCAGCAGTTGAGTCAACTGATACTCTCTCAACTAAAATTAACTCTCAGATGGTTGACAAGTAATCCAACAACATGCAAAAGAAACATAGAATCTAAAATAGAATCATAGCATATCCCGAGTTTTAAGGGACCCATGAGGATCATCAAGTCCAACTTCTGACTCTGCAGAGGGAAACCTAAAAGTTAAACCCTGCTTCCTGAACACAAGCATGTTTGGGGCCCTGACGACTTCCCTGGGGATCCTGTTCCAGTGCCTGACCACCCATCAGTCTCTTCTTCTCTAAGGAGTTTTGCACTGTTGTGGAAGAGTAATTGCCCCTGTCTGAGTTGCAGATGTCTGCAGAACCCATCTCCCTAGCCACCTGGACAAGGAAAAGAGAGAACATGACCACCTATGGTCACCCCAAAGTCTATCATAGTCCACCAAATGTCTTCCTCTGATTTGTCTAGGTTTTGAGGCAGTCCTTGGGTTGTAGGGAACACAGTTATGTGTCAGCCTCAGGTGCCAAGTACATTGGGCACACAGACATATGTGTTGCCTTTTCCCTTGCCCCTTACTTCATAAAAAGCAAAACAATATTGGAAAAAAAAAATAATTGCCACAGGGGGAATTGGAATTGTGCTGAGTCTCTGTCTTGAATATTGTGTAAGGTGCTGTCATTTCCATATAAATCTGTTTGCTGTTATTTCTTGAAATTTGCTCAGTCTGGCATTTTTGCATGGGAAATTATGCAAGAAGAGCTATATTTACGATTTCTGAAAAATAAAAGATCAGAGAAAGGACCTGTTAACAGTGTTTATAAAAATTTTCAGCAGTGCTATTCCCAGGATGTCTCTGTCCAACCAAACAACTGTTTATACCTGTAAAACAAAGACAAACAAAAAAGCTGCCATGGGAATATGGAAGTTACCCATGTAAATGAGATGTCAGTTTGCCTGTGAAATTCATTGGGAATTCAGAGATTAGCATGGAAACTTTGAACCTGTCCTCAGCACATTTGGAACTGGAGACGAGGGTGTGCACAGGGAATATAAACATATATACATCTTGTATAAGGGATTTGAAATGTGTAACGAGGAAGTTCAGGAACAATCCAAGCGAAGCTGCGCCTTGGCAGGTCCAGGAAGAGGGCAGAAATGGGGGCAGGGTCAGGTAGCTGACATAATGATAAAACAGATTGAGTCCTGTGGGGCCACCTTGCTTCTCCCTAGGCACAAAGGGCTTGCTGATTGCCTGCCTCCATCTGTGTCTGGAATGCAGCATCATTTTAGCCTCTTTGGGTGGGAAGAAAAGCTGAGTCCCTGAAGGTGTGTCTGTACCTCTGTAATCTGAGAATGCCAGATACAAGCCAGCAGCTTTGAGACTGTTTTCCTTAGTAGCTTCTTTGAGTCTGCAGAATGCTAATGACAGGGTTTATTAGAACAACAACCCCAAAGGGAATAGATAGTGTTGTGTGAAGGCAGGACCCACATCCAAAGCCCCAGGGTTCACATGAAGGGCACTTGTCCTGACATCTCTGACACATGAAATGAGGAAAGCTTTGCATTTCTGCATTAGAGGCAGAAACCTCTGTTCCAGCTTATTAGTGGTACTGTCAAAATCAACCAGGTGAAACAGGTGTGTGTTGTTTCTGCTCGGGTACTGACAGTCTGGTGACCATCAGCTTCTTGTGTATGCTAGGGTTTACCCTTTGCTAGCTCTACTAGGCAGCAATGGTAGGGAGACTCATCTTGTAATACATTTTTAAGCTTGTGGAATTTTAAGTCCCTAATACCTTTTTTTGAGGGATATCACTGGTATGGAATAGCAGTAGGTCCAGTGGCAGAGATGACTGTGAGAGCCGCAGTTCAGATGTAGCACTGGTATTTCCTTCCCTCATTGTGTAATATAATGCTGGCTGCTAGCACAGTCACCTACGTAAGTGACTCCTTGCCTAATGAAGCTGGGGCTTCAGCAGTGGAAAACTCTCAGTAAATGTCAGTACAGATGGAGCCTTGGTGGCTAAGCCTGCCTGAACAGAAGCCATTTCTTTTAACTCAGTTTTTCTAAAACATACCATATGAGGTTGTAAACTTTTTCCTTATGTTAACTTTGCTACAAATTTGGCCTTATAAACAGTGGAAAACTTTTTTTCCAGCTTCAGTTTTGGTGGTTATCAGGAGGCTTGACTTTGTCTGAAAGTGAAAATAGGAATCCAGGGAACCAAATGTAGTCAAGTCACACAGTAGAGAGACCTAGTTTTGACAGAAAACTCTTGTCTGGTAGATGAGAATATTTAATCATAGAATCATAGAATGGTGTCTTCTGGTCTTGCACTAAGAAAAAATGGTTTCATTTTATTTTATGAAATGGTAACTTTAAAGGTTATTTTTTATTCTATTAGACAAATTTTCCCATGTTGTGCAAGGCCTACATCATAAAGTGTTTCTTGTTTACATGATTCTATTATAAGCAAATGTGAAAAATAAATCCTAGTAATTGCATATATATGAACTACTTAGCAAAGGACATTGCTTTTTGAAAGAAATTGAAGGTTATTCTTTGTTTCCTCCTGGGTGAATATAGGTTTGAGGTGCTTTCTGTAAGTCTCTCCATATCTGGTGAAAGTATTTTCTGTAGGTAAATGTTTTCCTGTCCACCAGATTTTCCCCTTTGGTTTCAGAGTAGTGAAGTTTAATCCACTAAAATGTTATACTAAAAAAGGAATGTGAAAGAAATAGCATTTTTTAAACAAACAAACAAACAAAAACATAAGCAAAATAAAACAAACAAATAAACAAAAACTCTTGGCCCAGCCTTAGTGGAGTAAAGCCTCAAGTGAACGTTTATGGAGTAATGTTTCAGCTTATAGATAGCCACAGGGACAAGTATGTTTGGAATTGTGCAGACTCAGCAAGATGGGGTCTGGGGGGAATTTGATTTACGCATATGCAGAGGTCTTGTGATGCAACATACTTATATACCTGCACCTGATGTTGATGTGAACTGAGGATTCTTTAAGTCAACTTAAAACACCCCTAGGACTAACCCCCCCATTTTATTTTTTCTCATTTCCTTCTCCTGGTAGCATTGCACTTTAAGAGTACCATGCTTTTGGTGTTTTGGTTCGTGTTCCTGTACCTGAGCTTTTCATGTCTTGGAAAGTACTGCTAGAATAATCAAGCAATGTGTTATTTCTATGCTTGTCCATTAGAGAGACAATTGCCTGTTTTAAAATGACTCGATGTTCTTCATCCCAACTAGTATTTAAAAGCTATGCCCATGTGTACGTGTGAGGCAAAGTGGTGAAAGTTGCCCCTGGGTTTCTGAGCTCCAAAGACAGTTTTCTTTCTCTTACACTTCTTCTAGGACAGTTTGAATATATATACATCTTCTAGGTCAGTTTGAATTGTCCTTGGGAAAACTCTGTCCAACCAGGGAGGATGTTTTACTGGCTCAGACAAGGTTCCTATATTGTGTAAGGATAAGATGAGGAGGTGTGACTCTTAGACCATGAAAGAGCTAAACATCCCTCTCAATGTGCATTTTGCTGGTTTGGTCCTGGCAAGGCACCATGTCTTCCAGTCTGTAAATCATTCAAGGTTAATTTTCCCCTCTCTGCTAAGTGGTTAACAGCATGCTTTTCCACTATATCAGGGTGCTCAGCTGGGAGTGTTTGCCACTGCTGATGTTACCCACCCATGTAGCAAGCCTCTTCCAGCTTTGCACAGAATTTTTAGGAACAAAGTTTCGTAGTAATGTGGTTATACAAAGCCAAGGACTCTCTCTGCTTGCTGTAATGATATGCCTGCCTCTGATATGGCTTGCTAAGCTCTGTCAGTAAAACATGGTTGGGTTTTCCCTTCTTTGCTCACTTAGTCCGATGGAAGTTGAGCCAGGCCATTTGGTGGTATGTTTGAAAAATGGGCTTTGTCTGTCACTCACAGTGCATGAGCTGTCCTTTGTGTGCCAGAAAGCTTAATATCAGTAAAGATCTGGGGACCATCCTTTTCTCTCTGCCGATTTGTTTCTGTTTCACCCTGTTCAGCTCCTGTCACAGAATAACGGGCCATGGAGTGGGATGAAGAAAGTTACCCTGTAAAGGTTCTGGCCTGTGGGGACACCATTTTGTTACTATCACCTTGCCTATTTGACTGATAACATACTTTATGTGTCTTCCTACTTGGTTGTTGTCCTAACAGCTGTGTCTTCTGGGAACTCATGTTAACTTTGTAAGGTGCTGATGTCAGCAGGGATCACTGTTTCCACCTCCTGGGCTGATGGACCTATCTTGCTTGTAAAGTGGTCTGGACCTGTAGGAGTGGTGTGTCTGTTTTGTGGTTTGGCTTCCACTCAGTGAAACGATTCTGCATGCTTGAGGTCCTTGGCTGGATCTGCCGTATGAACTTCCAGTTCTTCACAGCAGCTGCCTGTGGGACTGACTGCGGTCATACATGTCCCTCTTCTTCAGGCCATCAACATTTCTCTTTTGCTTTTGTTTGAGGGAGCTCTGATAGTTTTGGACCCTTCACCATGCATTTATTGGTTTACAAACTGCTATTGGAGGACATGTAGGTTACTAAAGAGTAAGAGAAGAACACTTGGATGGGAGGCGCACAGACAGATGAACAAGCTGCTCTCCTTTGTGACTCACAGTCAAGTGATAATTTCTGCTGAAGTTTCTCTCTCTTTTTTTTTTTGTTCACATGTAGCTTAGTCAACAGCCCCATGTCATGCCTTTTTTACAGGCCAGTAAATTTAATCCAGCCACCTACAGGTGTCTTGTTCACCCTTCTGGGGCAGATTATATGCATTTATACATATCATTTTTGGAAGCAGTCTAGGAGGAATGCTCGCAGATTATCCTTCCCACAGGCATTTCTAGGAAGTTTATTCCAAAATATTCTAAATTATGCCAAAATAATTGTGAGATCTGAACCTCTAAAACAGCCTTGAAAATGTTTGTTTCAGTGACCCATAGAGACTCTGGCAGCATAAGACCATCTAAAAACTCCCAGTCCAGTCAGAGAGATAAACATCCTGCTTTAGGGTGTCCCCAGTGGCTTGAATAATTTGTACCATTTTGTGGTTGCACTGTTATGTGCTGTAGCTGTTCCCACCGTTTCTTGCAGAGCAGCAATCTAGATCAGGTTTCCTAACAAACATTTTTGTTTCTTCACACGTTTTTTGAGTGATTTACTGTCTTGGGGTATTAGTTCCTGAGTCCAATTGTGGGGCATATGGGAAATGCTGTGTTTCTACTAAGGAAAACACATCAAAGAATTATGTGGGCTTGGGGGTTTCCTTTTTACATGACTCTAAAAGAAGGACAAGGAAATTCGTGCATCAGCTTGAAATAATGTGTTTGGTTGAAATTCAGACATGAACAGCTTTCTTGAGTTTTAAAATCTTGCTTTATATGAAAAATGAAAAATCAGGAACAGAAACAGAACATCTGTTGCACAGTCTTTCCTTGTTCATTTGGCTAGATTTGGAAAACTTACAGCCTTACAACCACTGAAATTTGACTTCAGGAGTCTCTGCTGAAACCAATAAACCTTGCAGAGTTACCTAGATGAAAACACCTTCGCGTGCACTGGTAGTAAAACCTGCAACCAGGAGACGTGGGCTTCATTGGTAACCTTCAGCAACAGTAACAGCCTGTGTTCTGCAAGATCAGGTATTGCTACTCACGGAGGTCAGGAGCACTCAATGCATGTTGGAGTGTAAGCGCACTGTAGTCAAACAGCATAGCTGTTTGAGCACGTTGCCTGTTGTGGTCCCTGCATGCCATCTCCTTTCAGTGCAGATTAAAGGCTGGGGTCTTATTTACTCTCCAGTAGAGTGCATGGCTGAGCTGGTGCACACAACAGCTTCTTAGTTTCTCTTTGAGCTTGAACACAGAATAATAGAGATTCATGGCTCCCCACCCCCTGCCAGACTAAATTGACCTCTCAGAGGCATCTCTTCACCTAGTGGTGTGAGGATAATGCAGGGCTGTGTACGGAAAGAAAAGAGCAGGCTTTCTGATGGGACAGGGCCTGGGGCTTTTCTTTTGGGGGGCATTCAAGTGTGCTAGGCTAAAATAGAAAACAGGTGAAAGAGGCCTACTCCCTATCACATGGCTTTGGGCTAATTCTCCCTTACAGCATAGCTGCTTGATCTTAAACCTTGGAGAGTGAATCTCTCTCATGCTTCTTCCAGTTGCTTTTGGCGATCACATCTCTCACACACCATCAAGCTCTTTTTATGCCAGGGCCCGGAAAAGGGGTGAAAGTGCTACCTCAAATCAGAGAGGATCCTGGTGTCGTCCTGTACCTGAAACCCTCAGCCATCTGTTGTGTTTTCATCTTATACCAAACTCGGGTTGAGCCTGTAAGTCCCCTGGGCCCCAGGCCAGATCTGTCTAATGAAGTGTGCATGGCCTGTCTACTGACATCTCATAATCCTTTTATGTGCCCAGCCTGAGCTGTTCCTGATTGATCATGTCTTCTGAGCAATCTTGTATCACATACCTGTATGTATTTATATGCATACATGTTTTACAGAGTATGTTCATTTGGTCTGTTTTCTTTTACACATATTAGCACTCAATTTTTCTTTAACATGCAGGCATAACATTACATTGCAAAGGCTTCTTGTGAAGTCCCTACATGAGTATGATATAGAAGATATTCTTAAAACTCCATCAAATTAAAAAGAATAAGGCCTTGCTTCAGGAAATCACTAGGGCATGTTGACGGATTGAAATGGGATTCATCCACGTGCTACAGTCATTTCCTAAATACTGGTCTAAATTATTACTCTGAGCAAGGGTGACTGAAGATCAAGGGGAGGCAGTGAATTTGATGGTGTGATGTGAGCAGCTTGATTTTGAAATACGTGAGACTCTTAAGTGCTTGAACTGGCACAAGGAAAATTATTTAAACGCTAGAGATTGTCATTTAGATTGATTATTTTTGCATCTTGTCTCCTTCCTGCTGAAGGGCTTTGGTTAGTAAAATAGGAGTTCAGAGCCTTAGCACTTTATTTATTTATTTATTTATTTTGTCTAATGCTACTGCATGAGATGGGTACCTATTCTGAGGTTGCTATATGCATTGCCTTTGTCCTCACCAACAGGGACACACTCTAAGAGTTTTTTTTTTTTTCTTTTCCCATTCTTTTACAAGAGGGTGAATCACTCTTTGGAGATGCCCATTTTTCTGCTGCCTGTAGACAGGGGAGTCTGGAGATCAGTAAATTAATCCCCTCCCTCCTTCCTGATGCTTGTGTCTCCCCTGTGTTAAAAGTTAGAGGTAACAACTAGGTTTGGCACCTTATTTGCCTAATGTTGACCTTCCAATGGCTACTTTTACTTGATTATGATGTTTAATTACAATCATTGCTGTTCCCTTGTGCATCAGGTCTCTTCACTGACATGAGGAAACTCATCTCTTTCTACATGTTAACTGGACCTGAGGCTGAAACATTAGCAACCAACAGATAGCAACAGTGTTAGGTTAAGTCCACATCCTAGTCAAGCTTTCCTCTTTCTGAAGGCGAAAGGTAGACTGAGGGGTTGGAGGAAAATGGAGTTATTAGGTGAGAAAATATGCTACCTGTTGGGTGCAATTTAAATTGCTTCATTAAAAAGTCTCATTTGAGCTAGATCTGCTTGATTTCTTAGGCTTGTTTAAGTAAATATGTATCCTCAAATTATGCCATCCAAATATCATGCCTTGAGCTGTTGTTTCCTAAGTCCTTTGCTGTTGTGGCATGAGAAGCTGGGATTTTATGCTTCAGTTCATTCAACCTGTTTTGGACTGAAAAGCATAAATTCTTTAAGCTTAGTACCTGTTAATTTCATCACCACTGGACTTTTTTTCTTAACTCCTTGGTTTTTCTGTCCACTAGAATAATTCTCGTGGGTGGCTTTATTCCCACGTATTTTTGAAGAATATTAGCAAAAAACAGTTTTTCTGAAGTTACCAGCTTTAGTGCTGCCTATATCTACAAAGGCAAGGGAGCTCTCTAATAAGTCATTTGCTCAAGCCTACCTTTAATTAATGCAGGCTCTTAAATGAACAAATACTTTCAAAATGCTAGATTTATGAGGGCCCGTGCCAGGCCTCTGTTGCTTCTCAGCAGCCTTGTTTGATTGTGATTGTGAAAGTCAGTCAGCATGTAGAGTCCTTCAGAATCCCTACACCCTTTTTAGTAATCATTTATTCTCGATGATGCCAAATTACAGGCTGACCAGCCACCACATCTGGCTGAAAGTGGAGTGGAGCCATAAATCACGGAATTAGAGCAGAGCTAGCTAAATCCTTCACAAATTGTTGTCAACACAACTGAAGTGAAGTTTTTGCCCCCAGTGGCTTATACTGTAAAATTGAAAAGGATTGACCCAAGTCATGGGCTTTCAGAGCTGTTTTTTCTTTGCTGCCATTATACGGTTCTTAATCAGTTAAAAAATTGTCAGTGATGTTGACTGACATTTCAGTTAGTGCCCTCGTAATGCATGAGGATGTTAAAATGGCGCACACATTGCGACCAGATGCTGACCTTGTTTGCACCATCCCCAGTTGTAGGCTGACTGTGTCTCCTGATCAGGTCTCTTACAACTTAATCCTTTACTGTACCAAGAAAACCACAGTGGCCTGACAATGCAACAGCCTCCTGGATGAGAGATATTTCAATCACGTCTGCAATTTAAAATGGCAGAATGTGGTAACTAAACAGACCTTGGAAAAGTGCAGTAATCACTCGTTGTACATCCTGTGTTTCTGGTACTTGCTAGCAGGGAGTGATAAAACACTGCCTGCCCTGAGTGCAGCACGAGTCCTGTGATCAGGAAGGACTTTGTTGCTCTCCTGTCTCTTCCCCTTTGCTCCTTGAGTTCTGATGTCATTTTTCTCTTAACTGCAGGTCACTTCATGGGCAACAACACAGTGATTGATGTTTTGAGGAGAGAAGGGTACGAGGTAGAACATACTCCAGCTGGACAAGCCATCAACAAGTAATGCATGCTTTTATTGTAGCTGAGCAGCCATGCGGAGGGTGGGTTTGTAAACAGTCACGAAGAGGTAGTGGCAGCTGAAACTATACCAGTGAGCTGGGCTCTCTCTGTGCTCCCAAGCAGTTTACTTTTCTCCCCCATAAGCAGATTTGGAAACAAGATTTTATTGGGCTTGGCTTGTGTGCTTTTTGATAAAATAAATATTTTTCCTTGTAAGTTTTTAACTCTTAAACTGACAGCTGTAGAGTATGCATGTTTGGTTCAGCAGATCTGGATGCTGTCTCATACCAGATTGGTATGAGACAGGCTTCTGCTCCATCGCTTATAATTGTTCAGTTGCGCTACCTTTCAACACTTTCTTTCTCTTACACTGCCATTTTTCATTCTTTCTGATTGCTGTCACTCAGCCTTGAAACTGACTGCCCAGAGTCTACCTAGTCTCTTTCAAAGCTGTCCCCATGAATGACTGCTCTTATGTCCCCTGCCCCTTTCTGCATTTTTAAGCCAAGGTACTTGCTGTTCTGGTTCATCTTGCAGCTCCTTCAGGTTATCCCCTTAGTGCCTCTCTTTCTCTCACTAGGTGCCTTTATCCATCTCCATGGTTTCAGTTACTACAGAATGCCAAAAAATCTCCTCCTCCACACTCTGCAGAAAATTACATGTGATCTCAACTCACCCCTTCCTGGATGTCTTGCCACCAGCTTAGGATTTTCTCCCCCTTCTATGGTCTCTTTCCAAACATGTGCCCTTGGCATCCCTTAGATATCTCCATTCTTCTCTATAGTCACTGTTAAAAGATGCACTGGAAAAAAGGTTTGATTGTAGTTATGGTGCTGTTTCCCTTTCAACCTCTGTGCCAGGCATGCTGTCCCTCACTTCTTGCCTCTCTGATCCTCCTTCCCCACACTTCTGATATGGGGCTCTTAGGATAAATGATGACCCTTTACATCTATGTGGATTGTCCAGGGGACACATTCAGAGTCTTGGTCTATGCCAAAGCCTCCAGAAAGATGTGGTGCAAAATAATATCAGATATTTTTCTCCTGTTCTGGTTGCTTCACCTTTCTCTTTGCAGCACTTTTGCTGCCTTTTTCAGACCATGAAATTCAAACTCTGCCAAATCAGGTTTTAGCTGTGATTCCTGATGTGGACATACATCATTAAATCTACGTGCACTGACACAGTGTCTAGCCAAGATCCATCTCTCTAAGTACACCAACACTTCCCCCCAACCCTGTTGCCACCAATGGGTAGGTAATTTGACATAGAGAAACCCTCTGTGCTTACACACAAGACTTAACAATCCAGTTAAGTCACTGAAATCATGCTAGGCAACCCAGTGTATCCGTGTTTATGGGGATAATCAAAAACCTGCACTATTTTTTTTTGTTGTTATTTTGTTTGTTTTTAAGGGCATTCTTAGCTTAGGTATTCCTTAAAACAGCCCTATCAGCTTCTAAAAGCTTAATGAAAGGGAGTTCAATAGGTACTTGAGAATGAACAAAATCTTCTGCTGCTCTGTGAAGAAGTAGCTGTAAGGAAATTAAGGGCAGTCAACTGTAGAGAGGAGGGCAAGATTATTCACCCCTCGGCAACACAGGTGATCAGTGATTCTTAGGGTAAGTAGGCACACAGTTCCTCTGACAACACCCTGGGAGTTCACTGTCCAACCAGTTACTGCTGTGCCTTTGACAGGACTCAGTTTGGCACTGATTGCATCTCAGACACTCCATCAGGAATACTGGACAGAAGCTCTTTCCTGGAGCCTTGGTTTTAAAGCTGACTGAGTGAACAAGCTGAAGAAGGCCCTTCAGTGTTTTCTTTGAGAAAAGGCATTAACATTTCTGCGTGACTTGGAAACAGATTTAAGAATATGCAAAGAGTTTCAAAGAAAAATGTGAGTTCTGAAGGAGAACATTTGAGGCTGGTGGAAGACCCATGTCAAGAGTATGTCAGAGTCCTTGGGGGAAAGATGAGAGCACTTTTGTATCTGTGTGCCTTTCCTGCAGTTGCTTAAAGGGTCTCTGGAACAATCACCTGCAGAAAGTGTTGAAGGGGAGGTTATGTACATGAGTGTCCGTTGTTCATAGTGCTCTGAGGCTGCAGGTATCAGAATAAATGGTTGGCCATGCATTTTGGAGGTTGTTCTTGCTGTGCTTGTAGCAGTACGGAGCTGCAGCATCTCACGGCCATGAATTTTGGTAGGGAGGATGCAGGCAGTATGGCAGTCTTATCTACAGAGGAGGTGTAGTGGAGCCCACTGGGAGATTTTCACCAGTGAAGGATAGAGATACAGGGAAGAGAAATCAGAGAAAAGGGAACCATATGCCGAGGACCTTTAAAGTGATCAAACTGGGTGGGTGTCACTCAGTAGGGGGGAGTTGAGGGATATGAGGATGTTGTGGAGGACAGCTGAAGTGCTGTGACACCTCAGAGGTGGTAAAGTGAAACTGACAATCACAAAGATTCTGAAAGAGATCAGTAGCCCACGACCCATTCTGCAGTGGTCTCTGTCATATAAAGCTCACCATATGATCTGTCTGTGATTTTCCTTGCAGCAAATAAGATTCTCTTCATTTTCCATCTACTCACTCCCTCATGGTCCAGTCCACAACCTCATTTATCCTCTTTCAGGATGGACCCTCTTTACTGTCCATAAAAGAGACGTGTCTGCAGTGATGGGCTAGCTTTAAAACTCAGCCATGCTGAAATGTGTGCAGGACTTCCTCCTTTCCATTACATTGCAGGGCAGAAAAGAAACACAACCTATAATTCTGAGCAAGCTTCAGTGATTGAAGCCATGCTTCTGCACAGTGGCCTGTGCTCTTTTGTTACTTTTCTGGATTTCAGCTCAAGCCAGCCTCCAGCCTTGTCCTCTTACAGAAAACTGCTGCATTTTTTTCTCTTTATGAAATAGCCTACAGATCAGTCTATTTGTGTTGTGCTCTGTGTATCCACGGAGTGGATAAAGCATGTGAATTTGCTCAGGAAGCTCACAAATTAGAAAAGAGCTGGAATCACTTTGTAACAAACAACAATGAGAAGCGTGGGCCAGCAAAGCCAGGAGTGGACAGGAGACTGCATGCAAACTGCATGTCTCAGAGTATGGATGATGGGGAGATGTTGCCTGCTTGAAGTAAAATGAAACAGAGCTGGAGTAATCACGGTGGAGCTGGTTGTTTCTTTGATATATCACCTTCACAATAAGCTGGGTTAGAATAGCCCCGATAGCCTTTCCTGGAGGCTTGGCTGAGTGCTCCATTGGGCTTCCCAGGCTTCCCATGTGAGAGAGCTTGTGTATGCATATAGTCTCACTGTAGAATGCTGTAGCTGCTTTCAACTTCCAGATAATGCAGCCAGACATAACCAGACATTTCTAAATCTAGGACCTACACATCCAGAAAGCTGAAGCCCTGGCTTCTACTCCCTCACTACTTAATATAAATGCATGCAAAGCTTCCTTCTGCACTGTGGTAGAGCTGTGATTGCCCTACCTCCTTCCCCTCTGCCCCCCAAGTGGGCCACCATAGTTGTCTGATACAGCCCTTTAAAAGACACAAGGTCACGTTCCTCAGTAAGCTTATATGAATAACAGGACAGCATTATTTCTTTCTGCAGATCAGCATGGTGAGAATAAATGTTTACAGTAGAAGTAAATGCCACAATAGTGAGTTGAGCTCTGATCTCTTATGTCTCAGACATGACCCCTGACCTGCTGTTTTATAAATGCTTTGTATTCACTACTCTGTAACACCTGGCTTCATGGGAGAGAAGGTGCAATGATAGCATTTTGGCATTACTATAGCTAGTCTACAGCTATAGTAGACTATAGTCTGCTTGCAGACTAGATGGTCCAGAGGATTGCTTAATGGTATATTGAGCTATTTCCTTCTAAGATAATCAATTGCAGGATGCATTTCTGCAGCCATGACAACCACAGTCTGTGGACTAGCTCATCGCTTGCCTTCTCCTCTTGCCCTTTCTCCCCACCAAGTTAGTTGGGTCGGGGCAGGAACTGCTGAAAGAAATAGTCTGGGCTGTATTCTGCAGGAAGTGAAACTAGAGGAGAATGATTTGACCTTCTCTGACTTCAAGGGTGATTCCTCTCTTGTCTCTTTCTAGATAAGCAATGTTATTCCCAACTGTTATTCTACCTTGAGCCATACTGCATCCTTTTCTCAGGTCCAGATTAACTATTTCCAAAGCTTTTTATTAAAGAGAACAATTTTGATCAGAATATTTACTTTAGAAAGAGGAATACAACACAAAGAAATAACCATCCAGCCTGTATGCTGGGGAGAAACACTTGTTTCACATATGGTATCTGTACAAGGATTCTGCCTCAAAGCCCTTTCAAACATTATGCGTGTTTCCTCCTTCTTCCAGCAGAAAACCCCCCAAAAGCTTGTTAGCCTTTTCATCATCCTCACCAGCACACAGCCCCTATGTAGTGTCACAGGAGCTACCTCCGCCGTTGCATCCCCGGAAAGAGGAGGAGGAAGAGCTCTTGCCTCACCTGCTGCTCCCTGACGGCATCGATGTGCTGGAGAAGGTAGACAGGAAGTACAAAAAGAAGAAGAAGAAGCAGCAGAAGAAGCAAAGACTGCGACAGTTTAATGACCTCTGGGTTCGCATTGAAGAAAGGTAGCTAATGGGGCAGGGGAGGCGGGCTTGTTAAACAAACTCAATTTTAACTTGGACTGAGTAGGCCAAGCTTCTGCAAAGGCTAGGTACATGATGAGAATAGGATCTGATCCTTTCCCTCACCATGGTTCCTGCTGAGACATTTACTTAAGGCTGCTTGTGCTTCCAGTGATTAAATAGCTTCTTCATGCATGGTTAGGTTTGTGGAAAATTATCCATAATACATGTGGAAGCCTCGCCTGGACCATTTTCTGTTTGAGCTTGAGAGATTGTGAGCATATGGTAGTACTCTTCAACACACACGGCTGGGTCCGCTGGTAGATGGTACAGCCTGCAGTCTTGGACCCCTATCGAAGAGCTGCTGCATATGTGGAAACTGTTACATCTGGCACATGTGGTCCTTGCATTTGGGCAATATTTATGCCCAGAGAAGTTGTATATGCACCATCCCTGGAAGTTCAAGACTAGGTTGGACGAGGCCCTGGGCAACCTGATCTAGTGGGTGGCATCCATGCCCATGGCAGCGGGGTTGGATCTAGGTCAGCTTTAAGGTCCCTTCCACTCCATGCTGTGCTATGTGATCTATATGATCACATTCAGCATTCCCAGTCTCCGTATTCTTCCAGTGCTAAAGAATGTGCAAACCCCATGGCATTACTGGAGATCTGGAAAGGGGGATGACAACGCAATGCATAATTGAGTTACAATGAAAAATGGAGTGTGCTGTGGGGAGAAAAAAAAAAGAAAAAAAAAGAAAAAAAAAGAAAAAAAAGGAAAAAAAAAGAAAAAAAGAAAAAAAAAGTCTACTTCTCCTTCACAAGCTATATTTAGGCCTGTGGCTAAATGTATACCTTAATGTTTCCCTCCTGTTGGATAACACACAGGCCTGATTCCGGCTCTTTTTATATCTCTGCCACATTCAGGTTGAAAACATTTTATTTTTGTGGTGCTGTAAATAACCAAGGAGGTCAGGATGATGGAGAAGAGCCTACAGTTCTGGAACTGAAGTTTTTATATTCATTTTATTCTCCCTCAAAACTGTATTCCTGTTCCCCAAGGTACTGAGTATATCTCCTATGCTGTGTTATATCTTATCCCATGGTCCCAGCTCTACCACTGCCTTGAGTAATAAAATCACTCAGACTGGCAGCAAACAAGTGCAGCAGCTGTTTTTTTCTGATCCAAGCATTCAGACTTTGTCAAACTTTTTAGACCAGACTCCGTTCCCTCTTTTCTACAGTAATTTTGTGCACTTTCTCTCATTGTTTCTCTCCTTGCAACCTAAGTGTGAGTAGTTTGGAGAGAAAGGGAGACAAATGCACTTGGAGGTTAGCATGCTCATTGGCAGACCTACACACAGTCCAAAATTCACTGATACAATGAATCATTATTGATCACATCTGATTTAGTGTTTAACGTTTAATTTCTATTAATGTAGCTGATACCAGCTATTAATGAATAGGGTCTGGGAGCTTCTGTTGACAATTTGTTTAGCTGAAACAGTAAATAATGTTTAGTCTTTCTGAACTCAATCTCTCATCTTACCTGCACACCAGCATTTGCAGTTTTTCACATGCAGCTATTCCCATGATGTTCAGGAGCATCTGTGTGTGGCCTGACGCTAGTATCAGTGCCTTCAGGTGAGAGAATATGGGAGGATAAGTTACTGTGACTAAATCAGAGGT
Organism: Stictonetta naevosa; assembly: GCA_011074415.1. Lineage (NCBI taxonomy): Eukaryota > Metazoa > Chordata > Aves > Anseriformes > Anatidae > Stictonetta > Stictonetta naevosa. The sequence continues at coordinate 45,720,817 of CM021729.1, forward strand.
GTTTTAGGAGAACATACTGGACTGCAAGTACTGCAAGACAATAGTGAAGTAACAGCAGTGCTAATGACAGCTTAGGAAACTATGGCATAAATATGGGAGCAGCAAACTCCTCCTTTCCTGTTTGCTTATAATGTTTCCTATCTTCCTCTACTAACTGTCATCCTTTGAGCTAGAAATACACCCAGGTGCTAGATCACAGCGAGGCAGCTGTCACTTAGACACAGCTCTTTGTAAAGCAGGGAGCATCGGCAGGCTCTCTGCCCCCAGATCCCAGGGGTGCAGCCAGCCCTCGCTGCATCGGCTGTCTGTGCAGCGTTGGGCTGTGCTGAGAGCCCCATCTGCTGGCACTGCCGCCCCGTGTCCCCAAGAAATCCAGACACGGGTCTCAGCCCTGCTCGCGCTGCCCTGGGTGCCCTGCCGCAGGTAGGTAGTGCGCTCGGGTTTCTGATGCGTGGGCCTGGGACACTTGTAACTTCAGACCTCTCAGCATGGAAATGTGAAAGGCGTAGCTCGAGTGATTTAGTGCAATCTTGTAGTGGGCTTGGCTGAATTGCTTTGGTCCGTGCTCCTGTATGCATGTATCAGCTGACAGCTGTATTTCTTTGTTGTGCTGCCAGCTGGCTTCTCTGCTGTTGCTGTTCAAACCTCCTGCGGGGACGTTTGCATATGGAAGGGCAAGAGTTTTTGAAGAGGGTACTAGTTGCCTTCAATTTCCCAAAGCGTTTTTGCTTTAAACAGTCGGTCAAAATAAGGCAAGAATGGACCACAGCAGCTAGGGACTGTGTGCAGGAGAGATGACTCCTTTGTGTTTGGCAGACAGGTTTGCTTTTAACTTTGTCAGACGTTGTCTTCAGCTTCCAAATAGCACCACAAGGCCCTGGGATGCATGCCAGCCTTACAGATGTGGGGTAACACAAGGCTTTAATCCGTCGATCAAAGAGAAAAACACCTGTTTAGTACCCAGCCCTTCTGAGTCTTGACCTGCAGTGCAACACTGACGGAGCTCACCTGGCTCAATGCAGTTGGTATTAGCATCACAAAGTGCAAAATTCTCCTCCTCCCCCATGTGCTGTCATGGTGGGAATGTAGCATTATGTAGGGTTTGAACAAGAATGTAGTTTCTTGTTCATTAGCACCTCAGAGCCCTCAGTACTACCCGAGATGCTTGGGGGTGCAGTGATCTTTTTTTTCCCTGTGACTTTTCTGTCTTGGTCTCTAGGGAGTGCTTCTGGCAGTGACTCTTCCTCTCCTTAAAGCTTGTCATTTAAACCCTTTGTAATTCCTGACCCGTGGAAGGGAACATACAGCGTAGGAGCAAGTCTGGTCCAGGCTAAGCTAAGTGTACAGAAGTATGACTGGGAAAGATGGATTCAGCTGAAAGCAGGTACCTCCTCCTGCAGAGCTGTGTGGAGAAAGTGCTGCTGCAGTGACACTGCTCTGCCGCACAGGTGGTTTTGTTCTTCTTCCTTTCTGCTTAGCTGAGAGGCAGGCTGCAGGGTGCTAGGAGTGCTCACCCACCTGATGATGGTGTGGGAGCGGTGGGCAGGCTGACTTGAGGAAGGGAAGAGGCAGCGCTCTGACATCAGGGGACGCAGTCCTTTGGTGAGCACTGAGCCAGTACAAGAGGCTATGCCCATTGTCTCAGGATCCTGGTAGATGGGCGTTGGGGAACAGAGGCTAGGGATATCCTGCTCTGTGGGCACCAGCCATTTCTGGGCTGAACCTGGGCTGACGTCCTTCTCTGTTTGCCTTGTAGTGCTACCAACCCTCCTCCCCGGATCCGCATCATCAACGGGTACATCACCGTCGAACCCCAGCCCCGGGGCCACGGACGATTTAGCCACGCTCGCACGGACACCAGTGGTGCTCACCGGCTTTTCTGCCCTCTCTTGGCCTCGCTACTGACTTCGGCTGTGCATATGATAAGGCTGCATTGAGACGCAGGGGGAGCTGAGCGGCAGGGCTCTCACCTTAGGAAGCAGAAAAGGAACTTCTGTGACAAAATAAACATAGAAGACTTTCTGAGAGGGACACCTGTTCCTTGGGGTGTTCTTGTACTGCCTCCTTTTCCTGAATCTGGATCATTAACACTGTTAACTGGTTTGACCTGCCCAATACAGGAGAAGATATTTTAATGGAAGTGTTATTTATCCTTCTCTTGCAGAAGAATGATTTCATGTTATCCCATAATGCTTTGGGGAAGTTTATAATGTCGCTATAACATAGCTGTTGTTTAGCTGTATGAGCCCGACTGAATTACAGTTTTTTCACCTTTGTTGCCTTGTGTGAAGATTTACACACCACTAACTTGTTCACTAGAATGGTGTATTTTGGTCATACGAGCACAGCTGGGAGGAAGTTTGGTATTTTATGTCTCTACTGGTAACGCTTTTAATTCTTGCTTATTAGGGCTCCAGATTATATATAAAGGTTCACGACAACACCTTCTACAGTAGAATAAAACAGTAAAGACTTGTGAACAGAATGTTTCTGCTGTGTCTGTTTAGTGCTGTTATAAGATGGGTACACCTGAACCTCCAATGGCCAGACAAGTCTCTGAAGCACTTATGTATATATATGAAAAATAATTGCCTGGGGATCTTCACAATCTGCAAACAGTTGTTTGCTTCCAACACAAGAAATTCTCAAGAGGTGATTTGAGAACACCAGATTCAGGTTTTCCCTATCTTTCTAAATCACGATTATATTGCTATTTTATGGTTGGATTCGCTTTCTTCAGGAAAAATAAAAAATTAAAAAATCCTTTATACTACTTTTCTGCACAGCTGGACTCCACTCCAGGAAATTCATGCAAATTTTCTACTGATTACAATGGAAATCTCTATTGTCAGACTTTTGAAATTGCTTTAAGTCTTCTGCTGTCTATTTGCAAAGAGCATACCATTGACTCTTGGTTCTAGGAGCATTGGAAGTAGTGATGTATGTTTTTCTGTCTCTGTCCGGGACATTTTCTTGTGACCACGCTGACTCATTCTATGAGCAACATCTCTCCCTCTTTTTAGGAGGGTTTCATAGCCTGGGAAGGTCTCATGAGATTTTTTACATCACCCATGATGTAAAAAGGGTTTAGAGCAAATTTGGGACTGGTGCCTTGCATGCACAAGAGTCACCTGCCCCAGTGAGACAACAAAGGATATGATTTTTTCAGGTTTCTCTTCCAATGCAAGTACAAGTGCTTCACTACTTTTTATTGCCCATAAAAAGCACCTCTTTTCCTCATCCTTCTACTGCATACACTGGAGGAGTAAAAAAAAAGTTCTGCCTTTCTTAACAGAATTTTCATCCCCAGATCTCAGAGTCTAGTCCACCTCCAGGAGGACTGGACCTAAACAAAACCTCAGTTTGCTGAGGCAAATGAGAAAAGCAGAAAAAGCAGAGAAAAGCAGTGCAATTGCAGTTTGCAGCAGCACTGTGGGGAAGCAAGTTTATCTGGGCTTGAGTAGCAGACAGCACCAACTCATTACATACTCCTTCTTACAGGAAATTCTACAAGACCTCAGGATGCTGGAGACATTCTGGTTTCCTTGGCGTTATAAAGCAGCCAGGCTGGTGATGTGCTCCTCTCTCTCTCTCTGGCTGATCTTCCAGTGGTGTAAACTCTTACAGAGTTGGTCAGTCTAAATCTATTTTCCTTGGGCTGAGCAGATCAGATCAGAGTGTGGATAGTTTAGTTACAATGATGCACTGCAAGAAAAATACTTGTGTGTTTACCAGTGTATCTGAGGGGCCACCTGCTAGCCCATTCATTGGTGTTGCTTCTCCTCCCTCTGTCCTTTGTCCGTCAGAAGTGCATGATGAGGTGGGACAAATATTCAAAGTGCTCTGGAAGCACTTGAAGAAGGGACTGAGGGAGAGCTTCTCTGTCTTTTCTCCATTACCAGACAAAGGCTGCTCTTGGTAATACAGTCATAGGCTGACTCTTCTCTTTCTTTCCTCCTCCACAGTTGCTCCTGAGCTTCACTTCTGTGCCGAGTGGAAGAGCCACCATCACTTCTCTTGGGTTGGCATGAGAGAGGGGTAACTATAAAACACTCAGGAATAACAAAGACCTGAACTTCTACTATGGATGACTCAGTTCTGGTGTTGTCACTCATTTGTAGCCTGTTTCCAAGTGCCTCACGGTCAGAAAAATAGAGATATCCTTAAACTGTGGCAGGCTGCTTGCTTACAAAGGCTGCATCCTAACAGTCTTTCTGCAAAGCAACCACATTCATTCAAAGTATTTTTGAGGGTCTTATGGGCTTGACTTGACACCCATGGTCTAGACTAGTGGTTCATACCCCTCACCTTTTCTTCCAGACCAGTCATTGCTGACAAAAGTCTTGAAACTGTGACAGGCATGGAGAGCAGGCTGGCTGCACATGCCGCTAACAATGCTAACAGAGGCCACTGCGGAGTGCTATGTTTGGCTCCAGATGTTTCGCTCTAGTTCCAAAATGAGAAAAGTTTGCTAGAAGTTGGGACATCCCAAGGTGCCATCCTAATGGCCAAGGCCTGCTAAGTTACCAACTTTCTCTGGGTGACACAGCATTAGGAAAGCAAGCATTCACATCATTTCCCCAGACAACTATCTGTCCCTCCAAACCAGCCAAGGTAGCTTGGGTTGCCTTTCAGTTCCTCCTGAGATTCCTTCAGGATTATGTTGAGTAGCAAACTTGATTCAGAAATCACTGTGAAACTACAGGAGCATCGTTCTTCAGTATGGGGTGAAATCTGCGGTCTCCTGAACTATTACATGCCTCCACATCCTCTAAGAATACTTTCTTATGTCTGAACATCCAACTCTCCCTTTCCCATTTGCTTTCCTTTGTACTTAGTAATTAACCTGTGCACTCTGATCTTTCCTTCCTTCCTGAAGCTGTTTTTAGGTGACGGGGACTGTTGCCATGGGTTCCCTGTGGTCAAGATCTCTTTGTCAGCTGCAAGGTCAGTATCTGCGAAGTTATTAACAGAATTTGAAAACCGACTCAGATCAAAATGTGCTGGTTTGATAATATATTTCCCTCTGGATTAAATTGTAGCCTTGGCAAATATAGGGCTTCTCTTTATTTTGGCAGTTGCTGTGCTCCTAAGAAGTTATAATCATCACTGATGTTCAGTAGCACACTGTGATTTCTTGTGAATATTTGTTGCTTGACTAAGCTTTGCTAATGGACTACTGTGTTATGAGAGGTATGCTATTTAATCATTATAAAACTTCACATTTACGTACATAGCTAGGAGAAGAAGGCAGACCAACATCCTCTTTGTGAAAAGGCCTTGCCCATAAATTCTTGTGTTTCCTTAGATAGTCAGAGTTTGCACTTTATCTCTACTTTTTGGTGAAATGGACCATGCGTTAAACACCATTTGTTCTGAACTTGGTTCACATTCCAACAGCCACCTCCTGCAATTTCACAGCTTTTCTTTTCTGCTCCTTGTAGCTTTTAACACACTGAGGCTTTATTTTCTGGTATGATATTTGATTAGCAACTTGGACTTCTTGTGGGAGGCAGGACTTCACTCCGTGTGCTTTCTTAAAAGTTAATGTGCTCCTTTAGGACACAGCTTTTCTCTGAACTGTGAATGCCCCTTAGCGAGCTGGGGATCCGGTGCTAGTTTATTTTCATACCCTTTCAGAGTAGGAGTTGAAAAACAAAATTACCGAAATAAAAGAAATGAAATTATTGTTCGTCAGATAGGGTCTAAAAATACTGTACACATCACTCCTAGGTGCTAATGTTAACAACGTGAGAGGAGATGTGTGAGCTGTGCGGATTACCTCACTCTAACCTCTGACACTCCTTAAGAATCTTGTGTGGTTTTGTTATTTTAAAGGTTTGGTGGCATAAAAGAGCACAGATCAGTGGGGAAAAAAGAAAAAACAAAACAAAACAAAACAACAACAAACAAACAAACAAACAAAAAAAAAACAACAACAAAAAAACCAACAAGGACAAAGAAAAAAACATCTTGCTCAGTGATTCACATTTCTTTTTTCACTGAAACTTTACAAAGTTTTGTGGTGGTGGTGGTGGTGGTTGGGTTTTTTGTTTGTTTTGTTTGTTTGTTTTGTTTGCTTACTTGCTTGTTTTGTTTTTGTTTTTTTCCTGTTTGAAACCATTAGTATAGCAAAATCATACTTCCAAAACTGATCAGGGGAAAAAGCACAGGGATTACAGAAGGTGGGTAAATAAATAGAAATTAATAAATCTAAGCATTATTATTTTTTCTTCTCTGTGCGCCTTCTGTACCCTCTGCAACAGAGCTTAAGGCGAAGATACAGCGCTCCTCAATCAGGGAATAAGAGCAGAGCACTACAAGAGAAGAAACTTGTCTTCAAACACCAGGGTAGTCTTACGACTGGTCTATTCTCTTTTCTGTCGAGTTTAAACTGACATCATTCCATGAATAACTGGCATAGTTCAATGGGTTGTTGTAGCCCTTTTTAATCAGCAGTTTAAAATGCTGTGACACAGTCAGTGTGTAGAAATCACGCTGACATCTCTTACTTGAATAACCGATGAATGTGCTTTAGAAGATGTTATTTCTCTAGCGGCTTGTTCTCTAGAAAATTCGGACAAATCATGGCACCTACCCTTAGCTGGCTTTATCACAATAAAATACCGAATCCATGTAAATTAATAAAATGAAAGGTGAATTTGCTATATCTGTGGTGGAGCTGACTAACATATTCTACCCTTATACCTTGCTCCATCCAGATGCCTGTCCTGTAACCACCAATGAATGTAGGTGAGTTTTATTCAGGTGAGGTCTTGTGCTGCAATTAATGTAACACAGGAGCACAGTCCTCTCATGGTGCAGGTTTCTGGAGAAGACTGCACATATCAGTAAAGGTTGGAAAAAGGCTCTAACACTCCTGCTTGCAAGCAGGCCACAGCTAGACCTACTGGGATAAATGGAATAAAATTAGAAGCATATGGTGTTGCTGTGCTCCCTGTGCTTCAGGTTAGTAACAGACATTCAGCAGGCAGACAATTCAGAAAGCCTCTGTGATAAATGACTGAGTCCCAAATAGGATTCTAATTAAAGTTTGTAATTTATTAAGCAAATAGAGGCAAGGAAACAGTGCTGGGTGTGCTGGGAGTCTCAGCTCAACCAAGACACACCTGTTACATCAGGTGGCTGGTTTTTTGCTCCTAGACTAATACATATTCATCATTATTCCTAGAAAAGGCAGGGTTATTATAATTAGTTCCCAGAATACAAACCATCTACGGATGCATGCATATCAGTCTCTGGTGGTCTCTCTGGGGGTCTCTTGTGCTGAAGGCTCGTAGTCTTCCTCCCAGGCTTTGTCCTTCGGTCATCCTTCAGCTCCCCCTTTCTCCTGATTTGGTGATCTCTTTGCCGGATATCAGAGGCTTGGGCAGCGTCCCATGCAAAAGTCAGCAGTTTCCTAAAAAAAAACCCAAAAAACTCCTTGGTCCTCTTATCTCCCAGACCCGAGTCTCAATGTTTGCCCTTCAAACCCTCTATTTACACAAATTGCTGGACCCTTCCTTTGCATGATACAAGAACCATGTACAGTAATCACTCTGTTTTTCTGAAATAGAAGGTTGTATTTCATCATGCGGCCCTAGCATTGTTCCATACTGACACGAATCAAATTAACACATTTCACACCTCCAACCTACAAACACTTTGTTTGTCTATGGGTAAAATTATATGTAAATTACCTTCGATCATACAACTTGTGTTTGCAGTCACTTAATCCTACAGGTAAAAAACCAAACAAATAAACAAAAAATAAATGAAGAGTTAATTCCCTCCTTCTACACTGAAAAGCAAAACAAAACAAAACAAACGCAGAGCTTTGAGTTCTAAAACGTTGTTTGTGTGTGTCTTCATATCATTTGTCAGCAGGTGCATAAGTAATTGAATAGCCAGGATGACAAATACGGTGTGGTCACAGCTTCCTGCCTGGTGCTTGTGACAAATGACTACAGGTGGTTTGTGCATTATCTCTTTTCATTTTTTTTGTGTTAGCACTACTCCCTTCAAGTCACTATATGTTTATGCAGCTGACAACAACAAAAAACAACACAAAAACACAAATGTATGTTGCCTTTTTTTCCTGACAAATGTCACTGTAGGTGCAACGTCTTGTTTCTCTTTAATCCTCCTCTTCTTCCCTCTGCCAGTCCCTCCCTCCCCCCCCACAGCTCTGAATTAGTTTGCAGAATTTTAGGCAGTTTCAGCACAAGGTCAGGGCAACTGCCTTCTAGATGTAGGCACCCATTGTGGGAGCTACTTCTGGGTCCCCCAAAAGCAAGAAGCAGAGCTAGCACCCTTTTGCTGCCAGGTAGCTCTGGAGTTAAGAGTATTCCTTTTCAGCTCTCTCCTGGAAGTGATTTGAAACCACAGCTCCTCCAGGGCCTAGCACCCAGGGAGAAGTTAAATGAGGGGAGATACTTCTTCCCTGCTTAGGGTGCATGGAATATTTAAATACTTTGTAAGCAAAAAGCAAACAGGACTTATGAGCACTGTGGTTACCAGCATCTGCCTGGGACAGCTGACCCAACTGTGGGACAGGCACCTTCCTGCAGCCATCTCTGTACTGTGCTTTTGATAGCCATTGGATCCACCATGTAAACATTCCTGAGGCATGTTTGAGGCTATCAGGTTGTGGCAGACTATCTCAAAAGATGCATGCAATACAGACAATCAGCCCTCTGAATGACTGAAAGCTTGCACACTCACGGTGACTAGTGTTCAGTGCACACTGTGGAGGATCTGCTCTGTCTGAGGTTTGTTCTGCTGGCTGTATGTCTCCTCAGGACAGCACAGTGGGATGCACAGATACAGATGTGAGGCTGCTCCTGGAAGGCTAAGTGCTAGTGCTTCCTTTGTGGAATTGCACCAGGTGGTATAGACATACTCAGAGAGTCAAAGCAGCTCTCGCCCTGTGATAAATGGGAAAATAGTGTTGTTAACAAGGCTGTACTGGACACGTCTAAATAAATAAATAAATAAATAAATAAATAGATAGATAGATAGATAAATAAATAAATAAATACATAAATGAAATAAAAGGGCTTATCTCCTTCTTCCAGCTTCTAGAAGCCAAAGCTTTGAATGCATATTTAAAGCCCCTGATTAACTTAGTGAGTATTGACTACAGCCTTATCAACATTTGTGTAGAGTTCAGTGAGGAGAGGCAGTCTCTACTCAAGAAATGGAAGAATATTTTGATTATGTTCAGGGGAGCAACAGAAGAAAATATGCCCCTGTCTTTTCATGCTACATTGCGATAGATGTGCTGCTGCATGCAGGCTCACATGATGTTATTGTGGTCACCTGCCAAGTCCATCTGGAACATGGTATTTGAAAACATAGCAGGAGATGAATTTTGTACATCTGATTTGAACGTAGTGTAATATTATAAATTATTATGAACTAGTGGCACATCCCAGAGCTTGCTAGCAGGCAAGGCAACTTTCTTAGACCTTCTGATGGTGGGTACCAAGCCTCAGCTCCACATGGAAGATTAAATGGTACGTTCAGCTTTGTGCTGAACGTTGGTAACATACTGGGTAATTATCTGCAAGCAAATGTTCAAGAAGATAAGCTTTTATGCTAAGTGGATCAAACTGACAATGGCTTGTAAAGAAGTAGAGCAGAAATGCTGTGGGAAACAAGAGTCTTGAATACCAGGCTCCAACCCTCTCACGAAAGGTGAAAAGATGTTACACATCTGTAATTTAGCAGGGCATGTAAAACAGCTATCTGTCATGGGTCTGTAAAGTTCTTAAACACTTTGTTACTGTGCAAACCACCCACACACTCTGAGGTACTCAGGAACTTCCATTGAAGACAACCCATATGCAGGCTTCTGTGAGACATGCATGTCCACAGGCTGTTTTCCCCACATGTTAGACTGAATGCTGAAGTGTTACTGTCTTAAGTATCATCCAACACTTCCTGTTACTTTCCTGCAGTGGTGCGTACGCCCTCTTTAGATTATATGGCTCACTGGCACAGCTGTGCTGCTTGTGACATTGGAATATGATCATTATTATTCAGCTTTGCAGAGATACTGTTCCCCAGAAGATGACATATGACCAGTGAGAAGTTTCTTCATATTCATAATGAAGCAAGAAAATATGAAGTCTTTGCCACTCAAAATTGCCAAACACGATTTAGGATCCATTCACATTTTTTGACAGTCTGTCAAAAATGCATAGCAGGAAAGCCTTTTCAAATTCAATTGGGTTTCTTCAAGCCTGAAGCTTGAATTGCTTAGATGTGTGGGCTTTAAACAGAATAAAAGTACTCCATTTGACTGCATTCACAACGTTTCTCATTTATTGTGAATGCAGTTGTCTGTTATCTTCCTGGGGGATAAAGCCATAACCCTGGAGTTGTTTTACACAGTAAAACTCAGATTTGAGGAAAATCAGTTGTGTTAAGAATACTAAAATGTTGCTTGTGATCAGTCTAAGAACTCAATACGTATTGAGAAAATTAGGTAAATGAAGCTGTTCACAGAAGAACAGACAACTCTGTCTCAGCAGTTCAGTATCTGGGACACAGAAGTAGGAACAGGTAATCCAGGGAAATGTTAGGTGTAGTACAGTGAAGAAATATACAGTAATCTTTTCAGGAACCCGTGTCATGATGTTTTTTTTTTTTTTTTTTTTTTTTTTTTTTTTTTTTTTTTTTTTTTTATCCTTTCCAAAATTCCAGTGGTGATTAGTTGCAACATGCTAATTATTCTCCAAATATCCAGTTCTTTAATGAATTTGTTATCTGTTTAGTCTTGGGCATTTCCTTTGGTAATATTTTCAAGATCTGACTCAGTGTCTTTACACCTGAATTTCATTAAAGCTCAAATTTGTTTTGAAATTTTTTCATTCCAGCAATTTGGGGATTGCATTTCTTGATACATTGGTTCTGATTTCTAATTCAGAATAAATGTACTGTAGAACCCAAGATGTTTAAAGACAGTCTGCTCTTTATGTGTTGAAATATAATACATTATTATTAAGTAAAATATAATGCATACAATACCCGCGTCTTGCTGCAGATATCCTGCCAGATCTCCCTGGGGAAACTATTACTCCATGACCCCTCCTACATGCAAGAATAAGAGTTCAATCCAGACTGATTGGTGGATTAGCAAATTAAAAATCAAGGAAGTTTCACTGAGTTATTTCCTCTGATATGATGAGATCAGCCTTCAAATAGCCAAATAAAGAGGTGGGTTAAGAGTTTAGGCTTAAAATTTACTGGCATGCATTAAAGGGTATTATGAGTGACTGCTACCTCTAGAAAGATCCAGAGCTTGGAGATTCCTCCTGCCTGGCAGCTGGAGCTTGGTTCAGGGTCTCTGTCCCACCCCGATGGACACAGCTGCTGCTTTTTCATCTGCAGGTTCAGCCAGTAGAGAAGCTGAGCTCATGCACCAGACACACACAGATACCCATAGTACATAGACGTGGCTGGTCAAACAGACGGCTAGCAAGCAGATCCAGCACTCAGCCATGGACCCTCTGCCCATTTGGTACCTCTGCCCAGAACCAGGGCCTCCCACTCACCAGCTGGTCCAGCCGGAAATTTGCCAGCTAATTGCATACACAGACCCCCCACACCCACACACCAATTTTGGTGAAAATGGTACAGACACTCTACTTGTTTCACAGCAGCTGGTACCAGGCATTTGTTCCTGAGATGCCAACTCTGGAGATGAGTCCCTCACTTGCTTCCTTCTCCCCAGACCCTCCTGGTAGCTGGTTTTCAGGACACACATGCTGTTCTCATCCCAGTGGCTGGTGGATGAGACCTCCACCCACTCCAGTAGCTTTCACTCCCACTTGCTCCAGTTATTGGTACCACAGACTGGCCTGTCCTCAGCAGATGGCCTTGCCTCCTCTCACTGTGGTCCCTCCAGCAGCTTACATTTAGTCCTTGCAACACATGTACACACACATGAGCTAAGAGTGAGATCATGCAGAAAGATGGTCATGAAAGGATTTAATGAGAAGATAGAACAGAATGCAATGACGGGGCTCAGGGCTCAGTCAGACAGGCATAATGATTGGCAATGCTTTTCAAGCGACCACCCCCTTTTATGCCCTTTTATGTGTATCTCCTCTTTTGATTTTCCCCAGTCCCTTTCTGCTAAACGTTCCTTTGTAAATTTTGCATAGTCCTACAGATTCCCCAAATCCTCATGTCCCACTTGTTTAATCTCTCGTATCAGTTACAAAGTCCAGGTGGCTCTCTCCAAAACTGTCCCTGGAGTTTCTTTCAACTGTCCATCAATTAGTAACTGGCTACTTTTGATCATTGGTATCACCTCTTTTATGTGTTGCCTGCTAGGTTTGTGTCTTTGTGTGTTCTTATTTATCACTTCCCCTTTTAAACACTACCTCCTTTGTAGTGAAAAGGTCCTTAACCAGGTGACATTCATGAAGCACAGAGACACTCTTCCACATACCCATACAACACCTACTACAGAGGACATTCTCTAAACAGAATGACAGATGACAGTTTCACAAATGACTTTTATGCTGGCAGTTTGTATTTGTGTCACAGCAAGAGCAAAGTCCAGGGCACAAGATAGATCATACTCAGCCTTTAAAGCTTCCATTGCTGAAACCAAGTCCATGGTGCTAAAAGCAAGAAACAAAACTGTATCTTTGTCTTTAGAAATGCAACAAACCACAGGTGATGCTGTAGAGATGACTAGCGTGACACTTGACAGTGTTGGGTCATCTCCTTCAGTGGCTGTAGCTATCAGCATCTTCCAGTTTGCCGAAGGGGCTGCATCAAGGTGGTATCTCAGGAACTCAATTTTAGTTTATTCTCAGCTTGCAAAGCATCTCTGTCTTGCTATAAGTGTGGCTGCTGACTGGATCCCAAAACAGACATAGGGATAAATCTCCCCAGGGACATGGAGCAAGAGCAGGTGCCCCATGAGCAGCCTATGGGATGTGCGAGCTGGGAGCAGGCATCTCCATAGACTGTGGATGTCAGGACCTGTTAGTCTCCAGCCATACCAACACATTCTGTTGCTGAGGAAAATTATACCAATTGATCACATCTTGCCTCCTCCATCCCCAGTAATTTTCTCTATTTGTGTAGAGAGCTGCAATATAAAACTAGCAAACAAGGTGTTTGGCCTGACTGGATTGTTGGTTCAGCACTGGCAGTATAATGTGCTGATGAGAGAACAGACTGTCTCAGTATTGAATTCAAATATTTAACCATTCATGGATGTTGGAATATGCAGTATCCATCAGCTAACACTAGATGTTGCCCATGTGCTTTAGAAACTGGTAATCATCATGACAAAGGGAGCAAAGTTTACTTTAGGGCTTTATAACACTGAACACCTAACCAATGCACAAGCTACTGCTATCTTATTCCAGAATTATTTCAGTCAGAAATAAAAATATATCTCTGCCTCATTTTATTTGGCAACTATTTCTTCTTATTTTTCTGATCTTCAGGCTAGTTCCATCTGAATGGTGATTTGGAAGGAAATTCGTAATAATCTTCTTAAAATACTGATGTAAATATAAATAAATACTTTGTCATTTGTTACATCTGTAGAAAGCAGTGCTATTCAGGGTGGAAATATGTACACCTTAGGTGTACACTTTAGGAGAATATGTTAAAATTTGTACTAAGCCTCCAAAATATCCTCACCATTTTCTAAAGCACAGAGAACAACTTTGTGCTATATCTGTCATTCTGTTTATCACAGTTTTCTCTCTGGGACAGGACAGTGGATGTGGTTGAGGCACTGAAACAGGAATTTGGAGTTTTTTTTTTTTCAGATTTTTGCTTGGGCACACATCTTTTAACTGTTTGTAATCAGACAGCATGTGCAGACTCCACTCAGCTCACTTTGGTGGTGGCCAGCACTTATTTCTTCACTCGCCCTCGCCTGCAGCCCCTCACATCAGACCTCCTTGGTGAAGGCCTTCACCTAGCTCTGCTGGGCTGCTGCCATTCTGGGCACTGGCAGGTGCTGCCCACCATTCAACGCCTGTTGCCATAGAACAGCAGACCCTCTGCAAAGGCTGTAGGGACGTGCCAGACACCATTGCCACCCATCCCCGCCATGTGTAATAGAGGCCATGTAGAGCCAGCAGCCATGGGGCAGGCAGGTGGCCTAGGCCACTCAGGAGGCGGGTGGTGGTGCTCCTGCAATGAGAGACCCAGCTGGAGTCCTTCGAGAGTTGCCTCAGGAGCTGCCACATGTCTTTTCCTTTGTGCTTTGGCAGGGAGGCTCTCCCACACCAATGGCCCTGCTGTATGCAACGTGCACATTTGCAGACCAGTTATGGGCATTACCCACACGCTTTCATCTCCTGTGCCTTGTTGGGCAAAACAGACACAGCAGAGGAAAATTAATGTAATTTATTGCCTATCACTAGCAGATGAGAGCAGTGAGAAAATAAAAGCAAACTAAAAACACCTTACCTCCCATCCAACAGCTTCTACCTCCTCGTCATGAGAGGTGCAGTGGCATGGAGAATGAGGGCTGCAGTCAGTCCTAAATAACTTCATATCTGCGGCTCCCTCATATCCCTTGGGAATATGAACTAACCACCATTATCCAGGAAGCCTTAAAAAGGAAACTATCTATTTCCTTGTTAAACACCTTGCTTCTTCTGAAAAATTTCCAGTCCTTTTGTGGTTTTAATCGCTGGGCAGCCGACTTCCATCATGGCCACTCTCTCCCTCCCCCTCCTCAAAGAGAAAGGGGGAGAAAATACGATGCAAGGGGCTCAGGGGCTGAGATAAGGACAGGGAGCTGAGAAGTGAGAAACAGAAGAAAGAAACTAAGATCGCCTTCCCCCCATCCACTTTCTTGCACCTCCTCCCCCCCAGGAGGTGCAGTGGAATGGGGGAATGGGGGATGTGATCAGTATATAGCACTTTGTCTCCGCCACCCCTTCATGGTCCCTCTCTGCCCCTGCTCCAGTGGGGTCCCTCCCACGGGATGCCGTCCTTCTTGAACTGAGCCTGCGGGGGCTGCCCACAGGCAGCAGCTCTCCAGGAACTGCTCCCACACGGCTCCGTCCCACGGGGTCCATCCATCCCCCAGGAGCAAACTGCTCCAGCACGGGTCCCCCACGGGTGGGCGGCAGCTCCCCCCAGACCCCTGCTCCTGCGTGGGCTCCTCTCCACGGGCTGCAGCTCCGGCCCGGGGCCTGCTCCTGCGGGGGCTCTCCATGGGCCGCAGCCTCCTCCAGGCCACATCCACCTGCCCCAGCGGGGGCTCCTCCACGGGCTGCAGCGTGGTTTCCTTTCCTGTGAGTCGGATCAATGCAGACACAGGACAGCCATGCACAGTAGTCCTCTCAGGGAAGAAAGGGTTCTCCTTCCATCAGGGATGTTAGAGTGAGCTCTGGATGGAGACAGGGAATAAGACAAAGCATGGTGATTCCTAGGCCCTAGCTAGCACAATTGTGTCTTAGCAAATGAAGTAGAAGATTCAGAGATCGATAAGCAATTAACTGAAGGTGTAAACGGAAAGTGTTAGCTACAGGTTTCACACAACTAACGGGGATGTTTGGGAAGAAGACTGGGAGAAGATGGTAGAAACCTGCAATAAAAGGTTTGCGTGGAAATTGAAACAAGGGACAATAACTGATAAGGAATAGAAATGATAAAAAAGGGGGATAGGATATCAAGGAAATGGGCAATGCCCAGAACAAAGAC
>CM021729.1:45737518-45753041 GCA_011074415.1 Stictonetta naevosa
ACATTTACTTAAGTAAATGTAGATTGTGTGAAAGAAAATAAATAAAAATGTATCTCTATCTTCGGCAAACATTTGTGATAAATCACTTTACAAGAAATCACTTATAATAATGAAGTTTTTGTCAGTTAAGACACTGCTTTCTAATGTTCTATCAATTTTATTTTATTTTTTATTCCAACTTTTAAGTCTAACCTGGCAACAGCAAAACAGCTTCTTGGAGATGCCAGTTTTGTTAGAAAGTGTTTGGAATAGAATAGAAAAATAAATAAAATCCTCAAATATGGTCGTAAGTTGCAAAGATGCATCAATAAGCCATATTCTGTGCCTGAAAAAGTGGAAATACTTTCAAGAAAGTGCAAGCCTACGTTTGTGTGGGCAAGAGCTGTGGATTTGTACTTTAACATGATCAAAGAGTTTTAACCAACAAGATAAAAAATTAGTGCTGCACAAGTACTCACTTTATCTTCCATGATTTAATTCTTCCATAATTTATTTTAGTCATGAAAAGCTGAGTTATTGCATTCAATTATGTAATTTATTGGCAAGTTTATATTTGACAGTATTTACTCCAGCCTACATGAGCAAATGTTGTGCATCCCATTTGTACCACACAAGAAAATGCGTGAAGAGCCATAGAGGACCTTTTTTTTATTGGGGCACGATCACAACCATGATCCACCCACGTGTTTCCAGTGATACTGTCAACCTTTTTATTCCAAGGGTGAGGGACAGAGTGATGTCAAGATGAATTTTTTCAGCATTGTAATCCAGAAGAGATTGGATGCCTCCATGTCAAATTTCAATAAGCTTCTTAAAAAAATAAAGAAGTTTGGCAAATATAAATACAAGAGAAGCTGGCTATCAGTATAACACTGATGGCTGTCAGTAGGTTTTAAAGACAGGACAGAAACTTTCATTATAAAAGCCATTCGACTGGACAGGTTTCCTTACTTAGCAGAAGGCTCTGAATTGCTTATATTTTTTGTATGTGTGATCTTCAACATTACTGACTAAGGATCCTCAGCCTCAGTTCTTATTAATACAGTCTCAGACAGCTATCTTCTCTGAAATGTGGTGAAGTCACTAGCATTTCATTTGCTAATCCACTTTATGGCCTTCTGATAGCAATAGATCACAATGAAGCAAATTTGACTATGGATCATAATACCAGTGGAACTTTCTGGTCCATATTTTTTAAAATTAGATGAGTGATGAAAGTGTCTCAAGAAACACACCATTCTATTATGTAATTTTTACATATCAATCATTCCAAATTGCAGCTAAAGTAAATGTCTTAGGATCAAATTTTCTGCCCTAGAAGAGGAATATTATGTCTTTTTCACCAAATAGCTTTACAGCACCTCTTCAAGGTTCTGTCTATAGGGCCTCGAAAATGAAGGTAAGAATAGATTAAGCTAAACAACTTGCAGATGCACAGAAGAGCACAAGATTTTGCTAAGGCTACTATGTGCAAATGCACAAATCATTCCAGAGGGAGTGTTCAGATTCCCATTTCTTCTCTATTTGAAGAATGAACTGCATCACGCAGTGTGACCACTACCACAACATGTTAGCTTTGGAGACCATGGTCCACTGGAACTTCCCTCAAACCATTTACCTTTTCACATTAGATTTATGATTTGGTTTGGATGATCTGCAATAGAAAAGTGTAGGCAACATAAAGCTGAAAATCTCAAATCACTGGATAAAAGCTATACATTTTACAGAGGCAGGAGAACACATTATCATCTGAGGAGGCTTAACAGATAGATGGAGATTTTAAAAATATATAGAACCATGACTCAGTAATATCTTTTTGTTCTGTTTTGTTTTCCCTTCAGGAAATTGTATTCCATTTGAAATATGATATGTGTGGGAAATAAGCACAAGAAATTTAGTTAGTAGGACAAGCTGGCTTTGAAAAATTCAGAAAAGAGATTATTTCTTTTAAAAATTATTTTATCACCTTTTCTTCATAAATATACCTAGTCTTGCATGGGAATGTAACAGTAATGTTCTTTGTTGTCCTCAGAGACAATATTCATCAAGCCCATGAAAAGAAAGAATGCTGAGGTACCAGAGGATATGAAACTCAATGTATAGGTAGACAGAAATTGGTTTCTTTCAGAGATCCTAAGGAAAAAGAATAAGAAAGACCTAAATATACCTTATAAAGTATGCATCTAAAAAAAATTAAAAAAAAAATACAGTGCTGAAGAGAAAATACAGATTAAGGGCCTGATCAATGGCAAATTATTACCCACATGAAGCAGCAAAGGAAGTAGTAGGGTGGGGATATGAGGGGGAGGGAGGGAGGGAAGGGAAGAGGTAGACTGCTGCTTTATCAAAGAGATGATGAGGCAAACATGAGGAAATGCCAGAGCTTAAGACTACGATTCAGACAGAAGAAAACTGGCCTGGAGGATGGAGATGAATTTTACGATATCCCAGCAGATCGGTTTGACATTATATGCTGATGGCAACCCACAGAGAAGACTAGAGGGAATGAAGATGTTCTCAAAGCCTCTTGAAACCTTCTAAGGTGGAGACAGAGGCCAAGGAAGAAAAATTATAGAAGCCAGGTTTATGAAAGCCAAAAAAAAAAAAGAAGAAAAAAAAAGACAAACTTTTAATAAGCAGTGTGTAGAACTGATGTATAAGATGTTCAGTTCATACGGAGGTGGTGTCTGTAGGACTGCAGTTAACTACCCAGCAGGTGGCACCAGGAGGACACGAATTACATCTAATTCCTTGTTTCATTTTTCAAATCCTAACTAAGAAACTGTACTCTCCAACGCTTTTTCACCTGCTTCCTTGAGGAGAGATAGCACCAATTTTTTGACTGAACATTTGACTGTATATTATGTGACTTTTCCTTGTACCACAACAATTTCAAATAAAATTATTAAAAACAAACAAACAAACAAAAAAAAAAAATTTTTTCTCTGGCCTAAAAAGATCTTCTGTGTTGGCAGAGACAGAATGAGAGGTGAACAGTCCGCCTGCCCTGACAAAACAAATTTCCACACTGAGAAGTATATAAGAACTCTATTTTTCCTTCCACTCCTTAGGGTAAAGTGAGTTATGTGAGTGACAGCACAGCAAGGAGTATATTTTCTTTCGGAAGTTCTGAAAGCCCGTGTATAAAGGAAAAAGAATCATAATTTGCCACAGCTTCTGTGCTTTTCTGGCAGCAGTTGTATATGGATACTGTCTTGTGGACTGAGAACTTTGAATCAGAAAGCAATAATTTGTGTACTTGGAAGAATTTATCTTGGTAATTGTTAACTTTTTAATTGAGACATGCAATTAATAATAAAGGCTGTGGCTACAAAATCAGTAACAAGAATGGAGTTATGGAGTCTGGGATAAGTCAACTACTTTAAGTTCTTTACATATCTGATGTCATAGGGGAAGAGTCTCTTTGACAAAATAAATAACAATAAACTTGCTAAAATATTACAAAATTTCAAAATCATGTTTTCTGCTTTTTTTTTTTTTTTTTGTAAACATGCAAAAAGTTCTAATTCAAGCATCTTATTTATGTTTGATTAGCTAGCTTTAACAAATGAGTAAAAGACATTGACATTTTCTTATTCCCTATTTACGACATCAAATATATTTTACTCAGAAAATGAAGACCTGCTATAAAACAGTTTTCATCATGAGATTTAGTCTTTAAAGTCAGTTCTACAGGAAGATGATACAGCTCATTTATGTCTAAATATTGCTTACAGTTTCTTAATTTGTAATTATAAGAAAAGTTGCATATTGGTTATTTCTATGTCATTGCTAAAGATGATGGTTAATGCTGTGTATTTTTAATTTTTAAAGGATTTTTAGTTGGCTTTATTTTATTGTTAATGTCATGTCATTTTTAGTATGATTGACAACCTTCATATGCATATGAAGTTCACAGAGTTAGTTGCTGCTTGCCAGGCTATAACTTAGCAGACATACTTTTTACAAGTGATGCATGAAGGAGGCCAGCTAACAGAGGCACAGTTGAGGCAGCCAAGAAATGCAGAAGTCTGCACAGCAGATTTCTGTGAAGGGGTGTCACTGACTGCTTAGAACAGCAGATACAGCCACAGTGACGGTGATGGTGTGCCACAGGGCACGATCCCAACAGCTGTTGGAGCAACTTTTCCTGGAGCATCAGAGCCACTGATCCAGTCAGAGCTCTGAATGGAGGGTGCAGGTCTCCAAGGAGTGCGTGGGGCCTTTTGCTGATGCTAGGAGATGGCGTGGGAGATGGCTTTCTGCTCTTCAGGAGATTTGCCCTTGTTGAGAAACTGCTTTACCAGAAAAGGAGCTGTGGGAGCAGGTTGGAAAACTCTGCAGCACTCAGAGGTAATGAGAGAGATCAGTCATGTCTTCTGCTGCTTCAAAAGGCTGAAACTGAAGTGTTCTGAATTAGGCATAGGTAAAGCCTGTGCTTATTGGGCTGGGAAATAGATACTTTTGTTATGGCAAAGGGTGGAAGTTAATGACTTCTGGCATCAGGAGGACAGTGCACACTCCCTCTGTAGATTTGCTAGTATCAAATATATTCAATGCTATTGAATATATTCAATGCTTCTGCAGCAGACAAGAGCTGAGAGGTCTGTCAAATGAATGCAGCCTGGCTGAGCTGGAGCCCTGCAACAGCATGAGGTGGAAGAGGCAAGTGATGGTGGTGAATGACTCCCTGCTGTAGGGTACAGAGGCCCCCATCTGCAAACCTCACCTGTTGTATAAGGAGCTTTGCTGCTTGTCAGAAGCTCAGATTAAGGACACGGAGAAAAGACTGCTGAGGCTGCTGTAGCACTGAGGCTATTAGCTCCTGCTGCTTTTACACATGGGCACCAATTATACTGCCAGACATCACCAGCAAAGTATCAAACATGAATACAATGATCTGGGAAGAATGGTCAAGGGTATGGGGAGATACAAGGGGTGTTCCTTATGATCCTACTAGTAAGGAGAAAGGAGTTGAGGTGGAATTGGTAGACCCATTCTGTCAACAACTAGATGTCCAACTGGAGTTTTATGTTCCATGGCTATGTTACTGCATCTGAGGATCAAGGACTTCTTGGAAGAAAAGAGATTCACTTGATCAAGTGAGGTAAAAGTACCTTGGCCAACAGCCTGGCCAACCTGGCAAGGAGAACTTTATGGTAGGAACTACAGGGGACGAGATGAAGATTCACAATCAAGGAAGAAAGTGCTGGACTGTGATAGTGTGACCAGTACACTCTGCTCCTGAACCCTGGCAATATGCTTAACATAACCAACAATATGGTGAATATCCTCAAAATATAAGCAGGTTGTTACAGTACACTGCTACTGTCTTTGGCCCCAGGGTGTGGGGACATGCACTGACAGAGTGATAAGGGCACTGGTATTATCAAGACCCAAGTGCTGTGGCATCCATTGACAGGGTGGTTAAACCCATCAGCTTTATCAATAGCCAGGTGCTGGGTTTCCAGGATATGGTAACACCCATCCTGGAACAGGGAACCCTAACAGCGCAGAAATCCATCAGCAGCAACCTTTAAGTGGGACTGAGATGGGAACTGCTGTTGGAGGGCAAAACCTGTCCCCTAGTGTTTGGGGACACCTCCACCCTTTGTCTTGTGAAGACTGAGTGAGTCATATTCTTACAGGTAAAGCCTCAGTCTAGGTTATAATTGTATCATGTGCTGATTGATAAGAATTTGACCCAATCTGTAGAGGGTCCAGATGACTGTACAATAAATAAATAAATAAATAAATAAATAAGTAGAAAGTTTCAGTCTTTGTGACAGTATCTGTAGAGTAAATGCTCCTCCCTTTTCTTGGGATTAACTAAGTGGATCTGAATCACAAAAATGCTATACAGTTCCCTTGTTTTTAAGCTTATATTGCTATTCTCTACTAAAAGTGCATAGTATGTATGAAACAAGTATCCCCTGGTCTTGATCACCCTGGCTGTGGCTGTACATCATTAGAAGTGGACCCAGGTCTTCTTCAGCATGAGATATTATTTACATACCACCAGAGGAGGTGTTTCTGTAGCCACTGGAGCCTTTACAAGAGAAGGTTTTCTTTGTCATCCCTTGTATTCAGTTCCTAGGTGCAGCAACACTGCTCAAAATGTATTTCTTTTATTTTATACCAGCTGCCATTACCACAAGTTTGCAAGAAGTGGAAGCACTGGAACAGAAGATGTGCTGCTTGTGAGAAAAACTGGCCTGTTGCTACTTAAGGATCTGTCATATGCTTTGTAATTGCAAGTCTGTCAGAGACAGATCCCATGTGGCAGTTTTCTTTGAAGTATTTTAAGCAGGTTAGTTCAATATATCTGTTAAGAAAATACCATTTGGCATTATCCATACCTAAAATGTCCTAAAATAGTATCTTATTAACTTTGCATTTAAAATTCAGTGCTTCTAGAAAATACACTAATAGTATTTCTCAAAAGATGGATCTTTTGAATTTACCCTGAAATTTGTTCGTAGACTGGATTTCATTGCTTTATGTCTCATGAGAGTGCTCATTCTGTGTAAATATATTGTAAGAAACTCATAAAAATTAGTAAAGTTAAAAAAAATAATCACGCTTTATTACAAAAGCAGATTCTGTATTAAGCCTTATTTTAGGTGACAGAGAAAAAATCTGTAATTTCCAAAGTGGGTCTGTATATATACATATTACACACATATATATGTAAAATATTTTTAAGGCCATGATACTTAAATAAATCTTACAAAATACTCTTGGACATTGAGAGCAACTCCCCTGTTCCAAAGCAGGGCTGGTGATGCTGAGGTCACTCTCTGCAGGCATTTGCTTAAGCTGTTATTAGTTATCTTCAGTGACAGAAATTCTACAACTTCCTTACACTAACTATTGCCATCCTGATTAATATTCCTCACTTTTAAAATCAGGTCACCTATACTGTGAAGTGACTGACTTTAAGCAACTAAGTATCAAATAATATTTGGCTAAATCAACTTTCTCCAAGGTCATACAAAACTCTGCAGAAGGGACACAATTCTCCTGGTCTAATTTTACCTGATATTTCATGGTGTTTCTTTGTGGTGTGGTAGCCAGTCACCCCCATCAAAATAAAAATAAGAATATGTAATTTTGTAGCTTTCCCATCTTAAAACAAGTTAATTTTCTTGTTGTTTTGCCTCCTTGAAGATCTTGGTACATGAGTTTGGCATCTTACAAGCAGCCCATTTTACAGAGAAAGTAGAGGAAGTTAGTGGGAAGTTGTGACAACCTATAAGATTTTTAGTTTAAACTGGAAACTAATGAGTGGAATTTAAGAACACGTTTATAGCTATATTTAAATTCTATCTTCAGTTTATCTGTTAATTCAATAATATATTTAAATGGCTTTTCAAATAGGATGCTATTAGTAGTGATGTTTTATAGCATTTATATTTTGTACATTGAACATTGTATGCTTCTTGAATTTTTCTTTACCTTCTCATAATTTCATTTTCACTGATTCTTCTCTCTACTTGCCAGCTATGTGCAGTTAATCTTGGTATTCCATAGCCTGAAGATACCACATGATTGATGCGTTACAACTTAGACAAAGTACTTCCAGCTTTCAGTGGAAACCGTAAGGACATCCTTTGTACACCTATCTTCTTTTAATTAAGTTACAAGAGAAATTAGATTGGAAAGATTATTTCATGATTACCAATCCATTGTTTCAAGAGTGTTTTTTTTAGACTGACACTGCTTTGTTTCATAGAACTATTATGAACAGTTTCAACAACAGTGACTCAGCTCTGTCTGTAGATGACTTCTCAAAGGCCATTTCCTATTTCCTCTGCCTAGGTGAAAGCCTCTTGTCACACCCCTGCACAGGGTAGTCTGAGATTCCTCATCTGCCTCCCTGGAAACAATATAGGAGAGCAGTGGGAGCACTTCCACCCCTCATTCCCACACTTTCCCGTTCCTTCTCCTGATCTCAGTCTGTATCAGTGATCATGCCTTGTAGTTGTAGTATTCTGTCCTCACTCAAAATTTCTGCCAACAGGGGAATGGATAGGTCCATCAGTCAGATGGTAATTCATGTCTTCCTTAGACCTATGGGCAGATTATCATATCAAAAATATTGTTTACAGCATTTATACTCAGCTCAGTCTTTCAAGTACTCTTTTATAACAGCAGGGAGAAGGATCTATATGTTATCACAGAATTGATGAGGTTGGAAGAGGCCTCTAGAAGTTACTCAGTCCAATTCCCTTGCTCATGACACTTATTTACTGACATTTATGGGAAAAAAAAAAAAAAAAAGGCTTCTGACATCATTTTATCACTTAGTCTAGTCTCGTCTGCTCCCAAGTGAATGCAATAAAAAGATACACTTGCTCTGAGAAAGTTCAAAGGCTTTTGACTTAAAGACCAAAAATGTGTTTCTCATATTTGTGTCATATGTCTGCTGGACATATTATTAGTACAAATAATGATAGTTTCATATGCACTAACCCAGAAAACTGGTGAGACTACAGTTCTGAACATTTTTGTACAGGGCAACATAGGGAAGAAAATCTGAAATTAAGAGAAAGACATGATACTGACCATGCTTCAGAAATTAATTGAAGTGAAGTGCTTTATGGAAGAAAATTATGGTTCTTGCAGAATTCTACCTACTCCAAAATGTCAGTAATTATCTATGACATAAGGGATGTGAACTGACATGGAATCCCTACAAGTCATGTCAAGCTTGGTGTAGGGTAGAGCCACACTAGCTTGTTTCTTTAGAGCTGCTGAGGAGCAATGTGTATCTGTAAGATCTTGCCTGCACTTCCTGCACAGAGGAATAATCAGTCTTTTTGCAGACTGAAATACTAATAGGCCATTTAAAGTCTTTTCCTGTGAATGCAGTAGGAGTTGTGGCTTCAGTGAAACTGTCTGAGAAGACTGCTCTGTTGTAGTTTGACCCTGTGTTAAGGAACATTTCCAGCTTCTAGTGTCTGACCACAATTTCTTGAAACATTTCTAGTGTAAAGTTAATGTTGTTTGAGTTAACAGTTTGCAAAGATCTATGAGTACATTCTGCTTGTGGGTACATTGAGGCTGTTGTTTCCAGATAACATAGTTTTTCAAATTGTTACCTTGAATGGCTGAATTTTCTTTTCATTATTGATTTAAAAAAAAAAAAAAAAGTTTGTATCATTAAGATAGAATAAGAGGCATCTGTCTGTGTCAGGTATTGTACAAGCAGCAGTGGAATTGCTAGTAAAGTATGGTGCTTTGTGCTTTTCTACATTTATACATTGGTATAACATTGTTTCTTCTGGTGGGTTTGTAATAGAGAATCTTGGAAAACACTCTCCACATTGATCCTGAACCCTTGTATCAAGACTTGTCTGCCTTAATTGCATGACTGTCATAAGCTTGGACTCTGACACAACAGAGGCTTTTCAGGAGTTTGCAGAAGGGTGAAAATATTCATAATGGTAATGTTTACACTGTTTTATTGTATGTGCCATCTGGCTGGTATTTTCAGATATCAATATTAAGTATCAAATATCTAATTGTTTTAGTAATATTTAGGAAATTAATTCCTTAGATTTATTTGAAAAAGAATTCGTGCAGACCCCATTGAAATACCAGTCTCTTCTTTATTTTCTTAAAGTATATAGTTCCACATTGCCTGTACACAGAGTCCTAGTCCCATAACAATTGATGAGATTTTACAGTTGACTTTGATGAAGCTGGGATTTCATCTGCATAATGAAACTGTAGGTAATTCTTTCTACGCCTGTTTATGTGTGCTGTGTACTTCATATTTCTAAGAACAGTAAGAGTTTTCTAAGAATATGCTTAGATTCACAAAAAAAATATACAGTGCCTAATGATGACATGGCTTCTGGCCATTAAACCACTACCAGCAAAATGATGGGATCATAATTTTGGTTGTACACAGCTCTTCAGTAAACTGAATCACTTTCATTTTGGGTCTAAGTATGAGACTGAGAACCCTGAGTTCAACACTCAAGCACAAAAATGTGGCCAATGTTTTTTAAAATAGCAAATCCCAAAGCTTCTACTATTGTAAAAGTGGACTTAGAATGAACACATAAAATTTACTCTCTGTTTCAGACTGGGGTCAATTTCACTAGGGTAAGATCAAGTATCTACTACAAAAACAAAAGATAAAGGATATAATAAAACTATGAAATTGGGCATTTCTGGAAATGTCACCTAGCAGTTTCATGGATGTTAGCTCTGTAAGAGCTTTTAAAATATGCAACAATATGCAATTTTCATGCTGCAGTACAAAACGATTGTATGAAGTTCTTGGCAGATCAGAACTGAGCTTTTGTTGTTGCCACTTATAGCATGGGGTTAATGGAAAGACACTTTAGAACTAAAAAGTTGCTATTGTTTTCTATCCCATTGTACAAAATGTAACCCCACACTGTAGTGGCCTTTAGATCTTTGCCATTTTTAATGTTTTTATGGATATGCCATGCTACTTTTTCCAGTGATTCCTTATCAAAGAATGAATGATAATCCATTGACAAACTGAGGACTCTTATCCCATTTTAAAGCCTAGCAACTGAAATACAGCAAACCTTATATAGCATATAGAAAAAAAAAAAAAAAGGAAAAAAAAAAAAAAGAAAAAAAAGGATGTTTTTGTGTTGTTGTTTTGTTTTGTTTTGTTTTTTTAAGGAGCAAGTGCAGAGGTAAGGGCATCTTCATCCTGAAAAAGAGATGTGTGGAAGACAAGTAACAGAGGTCTTTGTTTGTGACAGCCTATTTGGCTTCACTAAGGGCAAATCGTGCCTGATAAATCTGGTGGTCTTCTACTATGGGGTTACAACATTGGTGGATATGGGAAGAGAAACTGATGTCATCTACTTGGATCATGCAAAGTTTTTGACAAAGTCCTGCATCCTTGCCTCTAAACTGGAGAGACATGGATTTGATGGTTGTACCACTTGGTGCGTAAGGAATTGTCTGGATGGTCACACTCAAATATATGCAGAACAATCAGGGGGTCAGGCCCAGTCAGCATGAATTCATGAAAGGCAAGTCCTGCCTGACTAATCTCATCTCCTTCTATGACCGGGTGACCCGCCTGGTGGATGAGAGAAATGCTGTTGATATAATCAACCTAGCAGCAAGGTCTTTGACACGGTCTCCCATAGTGTTCTCCTGGAAAAGCTGTCAGCCCGTGGCTTGGACAGGTACACTCTTTGCTGGGTTAGAAACTGGTTTTAAACTAAAAGAGGGTATATTTAGATTAGATATCAGGAAGAAATTCTTTAATCTGAGGGTGGTGAGGCACTGGCACAGGTTGCCCAGTGAAGCTGTGGATGCCCCATCCCTGGAAGTGTTCAAGACCAGGTTGGATGGGGCTTTGAACATCCTGGTCTAGCGGGAGGTGTTTCTGCCCATGAAAGGGGGGTGGGATCCTTAAGGTCCATTCCAATCCAAAACATCCTATGATTGTATTGATGAGAAAATCTTGAGAATTACTAGAGAAATGGAAGAGTAGTTGAAATTAATAATACTTTTCCCCAGAAAAATGGAGTATGGACATCAAAATTAAGCTAGCAGCTGCTAAGTTATATATATATAAATACATACTCTCTTTTCATACTTACTGCATTTCCTCTTCTTTGTAACCCTTGTCATTTTAATCAAGAAACTGTTTTCTCATGGATGGCCATTCTTTCGGAAAAATAGCAGAGACATCTGATAAATCATCACACAAAAATGGCATATTATAATAGCTAAACAGAAGTTAAATTTCTATAGGGTGTACTCAAGTTAAATTTCAGCTAATTTGTTGCACAGTTAGACCCATTCTCCAAGCCCTTTTCTTTTATGCTTTTTCTTGCTTCCAACATCTTCTTTTTCATATTCAAGTTTCACAAATTTTTCATTTTGTTACACTTATTTGTTATATAATCAGCAAGTTCATCTGACTTAACACTAAAACCTATTGTAGATTAATCTCCTTCATGTAGAAAATATAGTTTCCATGCTGCTTGAGCCCATCTGTTAACTTCACAACACTGCAATAAAAAACAGAAAGTAAAATTAAGTACATAATCACCATATTTTTCTTTTAATTCAGATACAAATAAACATCCAGAAGGACTTCATGAAAATACCAGGTAAGCAGCAGTGATAGCCACATCTTTTGAAGAAAGTATCCTTGGCAAAACACAGAGAAAAAAACGTTTTAGACATTTTTTTCATGCTGTTACATAAATATGTCTGATGGCATTGAAGCATATTGGACTAAGCAATTATAAAAAGTAGTTGTTCTACCTCTCTTAGATAGTTAGGATATAAGTTTAATGGGTATTTCACAATCAATATAACATTCATTTCTGCAAAGTCAGCTATTAGCTTATATGAATGTGTACAGTATTTATTTGTTACTGCAAAGCCTTTCATCATTTGGATTAAATAAGATTTAGCAGAGGTCTGTGCAAACCTTTTTCCAATTTAAAGCTGACTTCTCTATACACAGTACAAGTAACCATGTAAGAAATAAAAAGAATGATGATGAATAACTGTATATTTGAAGTTTAAAACTTACAGATTGTGAGTAGACACATGATTTTATGTTTCTATAATTAATGTTTTCGTGCAAATTTTTGAAATCATTGTTCAAATAGCAGTATCACTAATGTTGTTTTAGTGATTTTGCCATAATTCACTACTTAGCCCAATTTCCACTAAAACCAGAAAGAGTTTACCTACAAAAGAATCAAGTGTAATTACACAAGGCTTCATTCCATACTGGCAGGAATAGCTCTCTTATTAATTCTCATAGTCACAACATATTTCTTGTAAATGTAACGAAGTTTGTTAAACTAAAATACATGTTCTGAGACAGGAAATGGATACTAAAAATAAATATTTGTTTCAGCTTTTATCCTTCTTTCAAAAGATTTCCTGTTGCTTATCTCACTGCACACCGAAGGCTTTTGAAGCTTGAAGAAAAACTTGTTTTCTTTCTGAATTATTCTAGTGTTTTCTTCAGAAAGTTACTGCTTTCAGATTCTTCATGAATGTTTGCATGATTACTTACATTTACTATAGAGTTCTTTGTACCTTTTAAGAAATGTTGCTAGTGCTGACCCATTAGTTACATCTTTCTCAGGAGTAAATGTAGAACTGCAACCCAGGAATTTTTCTGAGCAATAGTGTTTTCAGACTACACACATAAAGAGATCATCAGATATACCACTTTCTGCCTTAGGGGACAAGGCATCATCTAGCCTTTCACCACTATATGTTTTTTAGAACTTCATGAAAACAAATCCACAGAACAACTTACTGCTTTTACACCAGCTGGTGATGAAGAGAAGGACATCTGCCTCTCTTGCTTGGAACATCTGCCATGAATTTAATGACAGTGATAGAGAGGATACATCACTGAATTTAAACTGTTATTTTCAAGGAGGCAAGGTGCCATGGGATGCCCTCTGAGATGACCCAGTCTCTGAACTCTGTGTCTAGGAACCATTGTAAGAGGAGGGAGAGACTGGTAATGAGGAAAATACATTGTTCTGTAGGCATGATATTATTCCATCTGCCTTAGATACTTGTTTTATTATAAGATGATGATACTAGTGAGGTGTCCTTCTCACTCCATTATCTGGGGGAGGATTCAAGGTAACAGACTAATAGAAAGCACCTACCTTTGGGTGCTAAAATTAGGTGAGGTGAATTTCACCCACTCTCTAAAACTGAAGCACCTACTGAAATGATGGATGTAATATGTGAAGACTAGGGACTGTGATGACTTTTATTCTCAGTCATAGATTAATGAGCAATGATTACAAGTTGTTTTATATATTATTAATATGATGTAATGTTTTCCTGTTGTTTTTTGTTGTTGTTGTTGTTTGTTTGTTTGTTTGCTTTATCCTTACATCCTCAGAAAGATGAAGAATTTTCTAATCCAAAGACTACAGTCAAAGGAGACACATAGTCCTCTTATATAGTACTATAGTTCGAGGCTCTTGCTGTCTGCAAACTCATAGGTACTTATCTTGAAGTTTTCTATCCAAAAATAAGTATCCAAAAAATGATAAATTTTACACTTTAATAGATAGTGTTTCTTCAGATTCTGCAATGTGCATCCCTTTTCCATTTTTTTTTTTTAAAAGCTAATTTCTAATTTTTGCCTTCTAGCAAAAAATGTGAAGTCTTTTCTTTCTAACAGTAAGTAGCTTTTATATCCTGTAGCTTTCATAGCCCACATCCTTTCAGTCATAGTCTAAGCTGCTGCCCTGTTTGAACTTCCCTATTATCTTGTCCATGAACCCTGTTAGCCACCTCCCAGGTAATTACCCCTTTTTTTGCTGTCACTGAAAGAGCCATCGTACACTAGAACATTAATGTCTTTGCAGAACAAATAGCCGTATGCTCTCACCCTCTGTGGCAGGAACAACCCACAATTACTCACTTTTATACCTTCACTGCATTTGGGTGGCAATAAAATACCATCTGCTTACCTGTGTGCCTGAAGTTTTTTCCCTCATGGCTGACTAGGCATCTGTTCCACATACTGAGGTAGTCAACGCACAGATTTGCACAATTTATTTCATAATGTTTTCACTCCGGAGCCATAATCTTTGTTCCACCTCTGTACCCACACAGTGATTGAGTACCACAAGTTACTGCAGAAGGCTCTCATACTATAGCAGTCATTTCTGCAAGGTTGTTATAGTTCTTCACTCTTCTAGTCACCTTTCCTACTTTCCGCTTTAGAATTAGTGGATAGTATTCACCTCAGTTATCACAGTTTTCCTACCTGCCAGCATTCATGCCAAATTCAGGCTACTCAAGGCTGCATTGCTACCGTCCAAAATTCCACAGGAATCATGGCCTCTGCCTACAGGAGTAATGAAAAGTTAACCACATAGTCAAACTGTGTTTTCTCTCTTAATACAGTCACCACAGCTCTAAAATGACTCAGTGTTGACTTAAAGTATGTATCATCATTTACTCAATGTTTTCTACTCTAGCACCATTTACTTTAGATTTGGCCATTACTTATTTTTTTCTTACTTATGATTAGCTAAGGTGAATTTATACATCCATTATATTTCTCTAGCTGTTTAATTTCAAATCCGTATGCCCTTAACAAGTTCTCCCACAGCATTAACCAGTTGCAACCTGTCTGTGAATGTTCTCAACAGGATTGCATAGTGTATATATGGTGCAGATTGCTCAGAGTGAAACTCTTTGTCCATTTCAATTTACATTAATTCCACTGAGGATATTTTTATTAATTTCAGAATAGCCAAAGATGATTATTTCCCTGATTGCTAAGTAATGTTCGTTATGATATTTTGCATATGTTTAAAAAGAGATATTTCAAGGCCTTCACCCAGGTCATTCCTCAATTTTCCCATCTGAAAAATGTTGTAAAATTTGTAAGACACTTGACACTCTTGACACTTGACACTCTTTCTTCCACAATCTTCTGCACATTTCTTGACATGTTACATTGTCAAAGCCTGTTCTGCTTTTTCTTTTTTTTTTTTTTTTT
>CM021729.1:45753141-45769790 GCA_011074415.1 Stictonetta naevosa
CACTCAGAATGATCCCTCTTGATATCATTGATCATTAGATTGAGTAATGTGGCATTTTTTTTCCTAGCAGAAATAATGTTTTGCACTTTCTTTTTCCTTCACTGTGAAGCCTTGAAGAGAGTGTAAAGGTATCTTATCTCCTTTGTCATTAAAATTCATTACATCCATGTCATTATAAAATTCACTGCAGAGTGTATTGTTAGTAACTGCTGTATTTCCTTTGGCATAAACTTATACACTGATGTATATTGAAATAAAGTTTTGTATATTGTAATAAAGGTTTTCAAGCTCTTCCTTAACAATGGTGAAAACAGTCAATCTTTTCAAATCACTAATATTTGTTAACTTTCAAAATATCAAATATACCACTAAATCAGCTCTGCAGGGGTATTCTTTCTAGTTATGAAAAGTTGTTAATTTCTTTGAGAAGTAATATCTCCTATTCTCTGAGAAGTAATATCTCCTAGTTTTTAACAGGGAGTTCTTTAAGGAAAGGTTGGACCTGGTGCTTAGGGACATGGTTTAGTGAGTGACATTGGTAGCAGGATGATGGATGGACCAGAAGATCTTGGAGGTCTTTTCCAACCCTGAATATTCTATGATTCTATGTTTTTAAATGGAGACAAGTGCTTTTGAACATTCCTTCTAAGTGAAATCCTTATTTTGCAAAACATATCCCAATATGAGTTACAAAGATTTGTTCATTCTGCATCACAGGGTAAGTTCTTGTTTACAGATAATTAATTTTATTTTGACATCAACAGTTCCTTTGACAATCTTTATTACTATGTTAGCGAGGTTATATGTATGAATATTTGATTCTTCAACATTACAGTTCCTTTCAGAACATGAAAAAACATGTTAGAGAGGTTATATGTATGAATATTTGATTCTTCTTTTATTTTTTATGGAGAATGAATTGCTGCCTTAGTTCAAATATTAAAATTTAGCTTTTTTGGAGTTTTTGGTTTTTTGTTTGTTTTCTTTTCTTTTTGTAATATGACTAGCCAGTCATATTTGCTTTGGGGTTTTGCAGTCCCATCTCCAAGACTCTACTAGAGAAAAAGGAGAGCATTAGTTCTTACGTATTACAAAAGGATTTCAAAGAGATGCTTCATTTATGAGAATATCAATTCCATTAACTTTCTTTTATGGTAAATGCCAGGCCCTGGAAAAAAAAAAAAAAAGTTAAAGTTACTAATACCGGAAAAATCAATGGTTGTGTGGTAAAGCAAACCCACAAGGTAGCAGAATTATCTCCTACAAAACATATGCATTAGACCCTGGAGACAAACTCTACAAAATATCTGTATATTCATTCACCATAAGCCATACAAATGTTTGTTAGCTTGTTTTCATTCCGCTTCTAGCAGAATGAAAACGGATTAATTTCATCAAATTTAGGAGCTGTAACATTCTTTTAGCCTTCTTATAATCACTTCTTTATTAACTATTCCTTCTTGTTTATTGTGTCACATACATCTGTATATGTATGTGACATGTATATATGCAGTGAAAACTCTGAAGCCAAGGTCTAAGCACAAAATAATAATTGTCTTTGCTTTGGCCTTTCCTTTTAAAACATATCTTCCTTTAATTTGTTAAGCCAAATGTTTGTGGTATTATTATTATTATTATTATTATTATTATTATTATTATATTACTTCTTTGATAGCATCCTTTTGCAAACATCCCTGCAATTTGCAATTATGGATATAACATATGGATATAACATTAGTTTTAGAATCTTTCTATGTCTACTAAGTTTTATTCATTAGCTAGTAAAAAAATCTTTTTTATGCATAGAATTTGAAATCATTTTTTATACAGTCATTTTCTGAAGTTAAGACAAAATTAATTCAACAATTCTGGTGATCACACTGAAGAGCAAAGTTTTAGGTTACAAGTTAAAAATGCAAGGACAAGTGTTTGTGATTCTGTTTATATAGGAAACAGAGCAATTGTGTGTATAGATGGGGCAAAATTAGCTGTCCATTGAGATGGCTAATTAAGCAACGAAAGAATAAAAAGTATACATAGGCAGCTGCAGCAATGACTGTAGTGAAATCAGTATGCAGCTTTTTAGGTACAATGTTAAAAACTCAATATTTTCATGATTTTTACAGCTTGAGGTAGATATTTTCTAGTACCACTATTTTTGTTGTTGTTGTTGTTTGTTTGTTTGTTTTTAATTTAGCAACTGTAAGGAACTAATTATGATATATTAGCACTCCCAGTACTGTGCACATGACAACAAAAGTCAATTGTTCCTACATTCTGAAAACAGGTTTGGAAATATAAAATATTATTTCTTTGTACATTTTAATGTTCAGTAGGAATCTGTCAATATTGTAACTGAATTACCTGTGGAAGGCAAGTTACTGGTAGCTAGGATCACAGATGTCTTTGTACAGCCATAAAGAGATTTTTTTTTTTCTGACATTCAAAGATGACTACTAATAGTACATGCAGAGTTACGTAAATATATTCCAAGAAAAGGATGAAATGTTTCAGTTGGTTGAAAATCTGAGTAGAAGTATGATTTCAATGTCTGGTGTTGTATTTGTCTTCTTTTATGAATGTGAATTATCATTTATTTCGATGTTTATTTTGTGTGATGTATAGAAATGCTAATCCACAGCTCTGCTGTGGGACCCATGGGCTGCAGGGGGACAGCCTGCTCCACCAGGGGCCTCTCCCTGCACAGGCCTCAGGAGAACTGCTGCTGCCTGCCTGGAGCACCTCCTGCCCTCCTGCTGCACTCACATGGGGGCTGCAGGGCTGGCTCTCACTCCTCTCTCTCCCAGCTGCTGCTGCCCAGCAGTTCTTCCCCTTTCTTAACTCTGCTCTCCCAGAGGCCCACCCAGCGTCACTCCCTGGCCCAGCTCTGTCCAGCAGCAAGTCCCTTTGGAGCCGTCTGGAGCTGGCTCTGCTCTGACATCGGGCAGCTGCTGGGCTCTGCTCACAGAGGCCACCCCTGAAGATCCCCTAGTATCAAAACCCTTGCGTCATAAACCCAATACATAACATTGTCTGTAAACATACTGAGGGTGCACTCAATCCTTTCATCCAGATCACTGATAACAACGTTAAACAAAACTCTCCCCAGGACAGCCCCCAGGAGCACTACTGGTGACCAGCCACCAACTGGATTTAACTCCATTTACCATGACTCTGATTAGCCATCCAGCCATTTCTTCAGTCAGCAGTGACCTGTTCAAGCCATGACCAGCAGATTCTCCAGAAGAATTGTGTGGGAAACAGTGTCAAATGCTTTACTAAAATCCAGGCAGACAACATCCACAGCCTTTCCCTCATCTATGAAGTGGGCCACCTTGTCATAGGAGGAGATCAGGTTTGCCAGGCAGGACCTGCCTTTCGTAAACCCATGCTGACCGGGTCTGATCACTCAGAAGTCCCATATGTGCCGTGTGGTGGCATTCAAGATGATCCGCCCCATAACCCTACCCTGTTCCAATGTCAGACCAACAGGCCTATAATTCTCCAGATCCTCCATCCTGCCCTTCTTGCAGGTTGGAGTCACATTCATTAACCTCCAGTCAACTGGGACCTCCCTGGTTAGCCTGAACTGGTGGTAGATTACTAAGAGAGGCTTGGCAAGCACTTCCATCAGCTCCTTCAGTAACCTTGCATGAATCCCATCTGGCATCATAGACTTTGGAATGCTTAAATGATGTAATAGGTCACTTACAGTTTACTGCTAACTGGGGGTGAAAGATCAAGATCTAAGCTGATTTTCATAAGGGATTTAGCTTTATGGTTCAGGTGCTGGAAAGCTGTGCTTTTCTTTTTTTCTCTATATATGATATGTTTTGTCTAAATGGTGTCTTGCATCCAACTATTATTTTTACATATTGTTATATGAGGCATATGAGACACGTGTTTTTTTTTTGTTTGTTTGTTTTTTCTGTTCCAAAGTGTAAGAAAAGGGAGATTTTTTTTTTTTTTTCTTGAAAGGCTAATGCATATTAATATAGCACACATGAAGGTGAAAAAGTTAAATATTTTTTAATGCTGCTTACAGTAACATGAAGATATTGAAAGCTGTTAGGAATCTGCCACTGCTCTAGAAAATCCTTGCCATCCATGTGCATCTTCCTGTAGATGTTTTCTTATGTTGAGTTACATACTTCTTCAGATACATGAAAAACAATCCTTGTTTTGTATTGGTAATATGTAGTATATATAGCCTGAAACCTATTGATTATTCACAAAAGCATTTTAATGTGTATGTCATATGGCATACATAATATATACATATATGTTTGAGTAACTGGTGTATGCTTTGTTCATTTGGATGAACTTTCCAAGATTTTAAGAATATATTGAAAAACTTGCTCTGACTGATAATCCAGAAATCTCCAGAATGCATGAAGATGCCAATTTAGTGTTTCGGGTTTGTAGGTTTTCTAAAAGACATTTCTAAACAAATTATGTTAAATGAAGTATGCTTTGTAGCTTAAAGGGCAAATTTGATTTAACAATCACAGTTTGTTAAGCAGAAATAACGAGGAATGGCTGCATTGCTCATTAGATTTGTTTTTTTCCACAAAGGGATGGAATAGAGAATTCTTGGATGTTTTCTTCAACCCATTTCTTATCAAATTACTTATTATTATTCGTACATTATATATTATATATTATGTTATATGTTATCCATGGTTTTGCACAAAACAATCAGTTTCCACATGCTAATGGTTTTATACTGTCCAATTCCACAAAGAAACACACCAAAGAAATACTAAGAAACTGTCCATGTCCAGGTTCTCAATATTAAATTAGTTAAATCTTTTTCTTTTTTCCTAGCGGGACTCTAGTAATCCTCTAAAATCTGCCTAAGTGGGACATTTATAACAACTGATAATGTAATATGTTTACAACCACCTAATATAAGGAAGTTTAAGACTTTCAATACAAGCTGAAGCATAAACATGAAGGAAAAAAAATGTATGTTTTTATGCTTAAGGTTTTGGGGTAGAACTGCAGTGATTTTGTACAGTTCTTGACTGTGCCACAAATACCTAGAGTAGGCTGGGGTAAGTCATCTGATCTCTTTTTGGTTTTGCTTCCTGACAGCAGAAAATAAATGAAATATTTCTTGTTTATTTTCCTATACCTTGTTTATCTAATCTGAAAGCACTTTGGATTGACTGTACGCAGCCAACCACATATGAAATTAATTTTGGTAGTTTTCTGAGTGCTTCTGAGTACACAATAATGACATCCCATGAGTTTAGAAATACATATATGTTAATATTCCCTGTATCATTTTTAATAACCTGATATGCAAATCACACCTACCACTTAGCCGCCAGTTTCTACAAGATTTCTAATTCTTTACATTTCTATTCTAAATCTATCAAACATCAATACACATATCAGTCCCTTTGCAAAGATGGTATCAACTTGAGATTTTAGGTGCAGTTTCGAACAGAATCAATTTATTTATATCATAGCTCTCTTTTAGGGAGAAGAAGTGTCAATTTATGTCTACAGTGCAATATTAATTATAAAAACAAAACTTCTATAGAAATAAAATGAAAGCCTAGTACTATAAAGACAGAGGTTGCACATCCTAGAAATAAGGAAGATAAAGGACATGATATTTAATAAACTTTGTTCCTCCAGGCTTGAAATGAGGATTTAATAACATCTAGTCCTAAGATAATTAAGTCAAAGTATTAAAATTTTAATACGTTTTCTTATGTTTAAAACCTCATTCAGTAATACACCTAAGGATTTTAACAGCAGAATTAGGAACATGCTGAGGAGAATAAACCTCTTTATGAAGGAAACAGTGAAAATTGTCCTTAGAATGATCAGCATAAAATATTAATAAACACTTTAATCCAACTTTGAACATTTATCTTCAATTTAAGTAGTCTTCATGGTCTACAATTCAGTGCAAAGGAATAGCTGCTGTGCAAAATTAAAAAATATATTTTTTCCTAATTCCTTGGAATATTTTTTCCTGTGCAGTTGTTCTTTTAATAAATAGCTGAGAAGAAGTAGACATTTGGTGTAGAGTAGCAACTTGAAATTTAGAAATGAGTAACTTAAATAAGACCATCATCCCAAATGATGCATGGAAGCATTTCCCATGGAAAACAAATATATATAAATGAATAAATGGGAAGGAATGAATAGAAAACCTGAGACTTCTAGTGGAAAGTACTCTGAAGTATTCATATTTTTCTATTTTCTCCCTTCTGAACTGTATAAAAAGAACAATATTTTATTTACAATAGTCTCTGAGTTGCAGCCATGGTAAACAGCACAAGGATGAGGAAAAAGAAGTGAGGAAATTTTTCTAGGGCTCATTAACAATATCTTGTCCAAACTCTATGGTATTTCAGTGTCACATATCTTTCTCAGTGCTGCTATTCTATACTATAAAGTCTGGTTGTTAAAACCAGTGAATATCGGTGCACCATTTAATAAACTCACTTCTCACTGGAAGCACTACAATGGATGGCTACAAACTCTACTGAAGGGATAGGTAGCCCTGTACGTTAGGGAGTGTTTGGATTGTCTTGAAATTAATATTGGTGATTGAATGTTTATGGGTAAGAATTAGGGGGAAGGGCAATGAGGCAAATGTCCTGGTGGGTGTTTGTCAGAGAACAACTAACCAGGCTGAAGAGGCAGATGAAATATTCCACAAGCAGCTGGGAAAAGTCTCAAAATTGCTAACCCTTGTTCTCATGGGGGGACTTCAATATACCAGAACTTTGGTGGACATAAAACACAGTTGAGAGGGAATAGTCTAAGACAACTAGGAATGGTGCCCTGCTGGACCTCATATATAGAGAAGAAATTATGGGTGATGTGAAGGTTGAAGGCCACCTTGGGCAAGTGAGATAATAGTTCAATTCTTGGAAAAGTAAGGAGGAGTTTTAGCAGAACTGCCACCCTGGACTTGCAGAGGGCAGCCTTCAGCCAGTTAAGGAGGCTGATTGACAGAGTCCCATGGGAGGCAGTTCTAAAGGGCAAAGGAGTCCAGGAAGGCTAGACACTCTTCAAGAAAGAAATCCTAAAGGAATCCCCTCATGCCAAAAGATGAGTTGGTGCACAGGAAGACTGGTCTGGCTGAACAGAGAGCCAGGGCCAGAGCTCAGGAAGTAAAAGAGGATTTAAGACCTTTGGAAGAAGGGGTGACCACTCAGGAGGACTACAAAGATGTTGTGAGGTTGTGCAAGGAAAAAAATGAAGGGCCAAAGCCCAGTTGGATTTCACTCTGGCTGTTCCTGTTAAAGACAATATAAAAATGTTTTATAAATACATAAACAAGAAAAGGAGGACTAAAGAGAATTTCCACCCTTTATTGGATATGACACGAAATGAGGAAAAGACTGAGGTACTTAATGCTTTCTTTGCCTAAGTCTTTAGCAACAAGACCAGTAGTCGTCCGGGTACTCAGCCCCCTGAGTGGATAGATAGGGACAGGGAGCAGAACAAAGCCTTCATAATCCATGAGAAAATGGTTAGTGAACTGCTACTCCTCTTAGATGTGCACAAGTCTATGGGACAAGATGGGATCTACTCAAGGGTACTGAGGGAGCTGGTGGAAGTGCTCATCAAGCCTATTTCCATCATTTCTCTGCAATCCTGGCTATCAGGGGAGGTCCCAGTTGACTGGCGGCTTGCAAATGTGACACCCATCTACAAGAAGGGCCAGAAGGAGGATCCAGGAAACTATAGGCCTATCAGTCCGACCTCGGTGTCAGGGGAGCTCATGGAGCAGATTATCCTGAGTGTCATCACACAGCACATACATGATAACCAGGTGATCAGGCCCAGTCAGCATGTGCTTATCAAAGGCAGGTCCTGCCTTATGAACCTGATCTCCTTCTACAACAAGGTAAAGTGCTCAGTAGATGAGGTAAATGCTGTGGATGTGGTCTACCTAGACTTCAGTAAGACTTTTGATGCAATTTCTTACAACATTCTCCTGAAGAAGCTGTTTGCTAAAGGCTTGGATGGGTGTACAGTTCATTGGGTTAAACACTGTCTGGGTAGGCAGGCCCAGAGGGTTGTGGTGCATGGAGTTAAATCCAGCTGGAGGCTGGTCATTAGTGGTGTCACCCAGGGCTCCGTATTGGTAACAGTTCTCTTCAATATCTTTACCAGTGATCTGGATGAGTGCACCCTCAGTTAAGTTTACAGATGTCACCAAGTAAGGCATGCATGTTGATCTACCCAAGTGCAGGAGGGATCTGCAGAGGGATCTGGATAGGCTCGACTGATGAGCCGAGGCCAATTGTATGAGGGTCTTGCACCTGGGGTACAACAACCAAATGAAATGCTACAGGCTGGGGGAAGAGTCGTTGGAACACTGCCTGGCGGAAGGGGACGTGGGGGTATTGGCCAATAAGTGGCTGAATATGAGCAAGCAGTGTGCTGAGGTGGCCATGAGGCCAACAGCATCCTGGCTTGTACAAGAAATAGTGTGGCCAGCAGGATTACAGAAGTCATTTTTACTTGGCTCTTGTGCACCTTGGCCCACCTTGAGTACTGTGTTCAGTTTTGATCCCCTCACTACAAAAAGGACATCAAGGTGCTGGAGAGTGTCCAAAGAAGGGCAAAGAAGCTGGTGAAGGGTCTAGAGAACATGTGTTATGAGGAGCAGCTGAGGGAGCTGGGGTTGTTTGGCTTGGAGAAAAGAAGACTCAGAGGTGACCTTATTGTACTTTAGGATTACCTCACAGAGGTTTTAGTGAGATGGGGATTGTGTTGTTTTCCCAAGCACCAAGTGATGAGGAGAAATGGCCTCAAGCTGCATCTGGGGAGGTTTAGTTTAGATATTAGGAGGAATTTCTTTACTGAAAGGGTTGTGCAGCATTGGAATAGGCCGCCCAGGGCTGTGGTTGAGCCACCATCCCTAGAGTCCTTCAAGAAATACGTAGATTTAGAACTTAGTAGCATAGTTTACTGGTGGACTTTAGTACTAGGTTAAAGGTTGGACTAGATGATCTTTGAGGTCTTTTCCAACCTGAATGATTCTATGTTTCTAATAAAAATATAGTTGTCACGATGCCAGTTTTACATAACGAAATAGTAAATAAGCATATAACATACAAACTTATAATACCCATGAAAAATTGCTGTACTTTGAATGTTAAAAAGGGGAAAGAACACCTGATTATAATCCATGGTTAGTGCGTGGAAGTTGTTGCATAAAGCATCATTAAGCAGTAAATTCTCATTTGTGCTT
Source organism: Stictonetta naevosa (assembly GCA_011074415.1). Taxonomy (NCBI): domain Eukaryota; kingdom Metazoa; phylum Chordata; class Aves; order Anseriformes; family Anatidae; genus Stictonetta; species Stictonetta naevosa. The sequence goes on from CM021729.1 coordinate 45,762,377, forward strand.
GTGAATATCTTCCAAAAGTTATGATGACCAGTGAATATAAAACATGTAAGATTACTCAGAACAGATTTTTTATATGAAATATATTTATCTGCTAAATGTTAACAGCTGCAACAGAGCACAAACACTTAGGAGTAACAATCCAAACACTTCAAGAAGTAAGAGCTCTGAATGGCAATTGGTGTTTACAAAGCAAATTGTAAGTATGTTACTGGTACAAATTACATTGTTGACAGTCTCTTTCAGAGTACCACCCACTAACCAGTGGTGTAAATGTTGTCTGTCTAGATGGAATGGACAAAATAGGTGGATGGTACCCAACTACACAGTAGTTCATTGTATCATACCTAGTTATTTCAACTGAGGGTTTGGCTACTCTTAGATTGCATGTTATACAGTGATTTGATACCTGGCATAAAACTCTTCCTCTCAAAATATTAGATAACCATGTAGGAGTAAAATTTCCTACAGGTGTTTTTAAATCAATGCTTTTCATCATGTTCTAAGTAGAAAACATTGAATAATAGTTCAATTAAGATTAAACTCTTTCAAACCTGTCACAAAACAGAAACTAATTAAACACCTTCAAAATTATGGTGAAGTCAATGATTGTATTCCTATCTGCAACAGGCACAGGTGTCCATGAGAAAAACATGGTACAAAAATGACTGTATCTGGCTTGTTTGTGTATTGGCTGCACAGAAGTGGAAAAGAAGGAAGAATTTCTAAATGGAGTTGCAAGTCTTAGGGGATTAGAAGAATCATCTATTCAAATAGACGTTCATGATGACATGTCATAGCAAAAAGAGATATCTTTTGTTCCATTAGGGAAATAACATCCTTTTCCAACAAACAGCTTTTATTACATATTCCCTTAGCTCTTAATTTCATTTATTTGCTAAAAGAAAATTTTAACACTCACATCACCTGAAATGCATAAATCTCACAGCAGTTTATGTGGTTACTAAGCAGCCACGACTGTGCTGTTGAAGTGCTTTCCCTGCTTTGATTTACACAAATATATTTAAGAGGTGTGGTATTTGCCATGGATGACACAGCCCGAGATATCTGGTTTGGGTGGGTTTTTTTGTTTGTTTGTTTGTTTTTGGTTTGGTTTGGTTTGGTTTGGTTTGTTTTTTTTTGTCTATATATGATGTGGCTACATTAGCAAGGTATACCCAGCAGGTCAAGGGAGGTGATCCTTCCCCTCTCCTCAGCACTGCTGAAGCCATACCTGGAGTACTGTGTCCAGTTCTGAGGCACCTAATGTAAGAGAGACCTACATATACTGGAAAGAGTCCAATGTAGGGCCTTCAAGATGGTCAGGTGACAGGAGCACCTCTCCTATGAGGAGAGGCTGAGAGAGCTGGGACTATTCAGCCTGGAGAAGAGGAAGCTCAGGGAAGATCTTATAAATGGCAATAAATGTCTGAGGGGGTGGTGCAAAGATGATGGAGACAAGCTCTTTTCAGCAATGCTCAGTGACAGAACAGGAGGAAATGGGCAACAGTGCCCAGTTTAGGGCACTGACCCAGGGCCAGGTCCTGGCCAGGCATGGACAGCTGATGAGAGACATGAAACCTCTCAGTGCTACCAACAGTCCTGGATGGAGAAACTGCCTTGCAGCTGTGCTACAGGCTAGCAGCAGCGTTGGAGCGTGTGCAGGCCCTGAAACCCCCTGGGGAAGCCTGGAAGAAGAGAGGTCTGGCCACCACCCATGGAAGATGAGGAGGTGAAGCTGGTGCTGCTGTCCAGGGAACCTGAAGCATGGGCACTGGTCAGCCTGGTGTCTGTATTTCTGTGGGCTGACAAACACTGTTGGAGGAATTGGGCAATAGAGTGTATCCTCTTTCCTGTCCCCAAAAAAAAGCACTGCCATGGTGTCCCAGACCAAACAAGCTGGACAGGGAAAAAGCTCCACCTTCTTCCCAAGTGCTGCCCCGATCGCTCAGGGCAGGCAGAGGCCCTGGGGCTGAGCAGCACTGTGTGACCCCATCACCCTGCAGACACTGACCAGGGGATGCTGGGCCCCACTCAGCCCCACATCTGAGCTGGGACCTGAGCACTACGTCCATCCCAGCCCAAGGGAACTGAAGGAACTGAACACAAAAATCTGCCAGGAAAAGTGACTGTGTCCTGTGGTGTCTCCATGGTGGTATCTGGGTGCAATTCCTTTCACCAAATGGAGACTGAAAGCTTGGGACAGGAATCAGCCATGTTGTTTTGCTCTGTGGGTGGGACAAAATCCCTAAGAGCAAGCCAAGTGTTACTTCTAAGCTAACCTGAGAGGAACCAGGGGAGACCAGACAGCTGGTCAGTGGCCCAAAAGTGTGGGAAGAGCCTGTGGGACTGCAGCCTCAAAGGGAGGCATGAGGTTTTGTCGAATGCTTCCTCTTGCTCTATATCCCTGGGGATTTGTGCCATGGCCAGAATGACCTGATGGAGCCACGTCACAGGAAGACATAGCGAAGGCCTTGATAACTGGTTTGAAACATCAATGCCCAGCACACAAGATCTGGGAGTTGCAGCAGAGAGTGGCACTGCGGAAACCCCACATGTGTGCTGGGGCTGGAGTGCTGCTGGAGCATGTGCTGCAGGTGAGGACACAAGTTGTGATGCCAGGCAGAGACAGCTCAGGTACACCCAGCCACTCTCCTCAAGGTAGCCTGGCCATGGGCTGTGGGGCTGGTGCTCATGGTTTCAGTGGGTGGCTTCCACTAGCACACCTGGGAATCCTTCTTCCAGGAGGTATTGGGTTTATGTGGCAAGGGTTTGGTAGCAGGGGGCTGCAGGAGCGGCCTCTGGGAGCAGAGCCCAGCAGCTGCCCGATGTCAGAGCAGGGCCAGCTCCAGACGGCTCCAAAAGGGAACTGCTGCTTGCCAGATCTGAGCCAGGGAGCGACGTTGGGTGGGCCTCTGGGAGAACAGATTTAAGAAAGAGCAAAAAAAACCTGCTGCACAACAGCAGCTGGGAAAGAGGGGTGAGAAGCAGCCCCGCAGCCCCCAGGTGAGTGCAGCAGGAGGGCAGGAGGTGCTCCAGGCAGGCAGCAGCAGTTCCCCTGCGGCCTGTGCAGGGAGAGGCCCCTGGTGGAGCAGGCTGTCCCCCTGCAGCCCATGGGTCCCACATGGAGCAGATCTCCACGCTGCAGCCCGTGGAGGAGCCCCCGCTGGAGCAGGTGGATGTGGCCTGGAGGAGGCTGTGGCCTGAGATATGAATGTAGAACCCTGGCTGGAAGTCTTATTTGAAATCACTTCTGACATCCTTGCCACCTTTCAGCTATACTGCTTGTAAACAACAAGATTTCTTTACATCCATGAAATCAGTAGGAATCACAGAGAGGATGTGTCATTCATGTTTCTTAGAATTGAAAAGTACAGGAATAAACTGACAGATATTGTGAGTTTAGGTGTTTCTCACCCTGCAAATCATTCATTAATCTTTACTTCAGTCAATAAGAAAAGAGTAAGTTGACAACATAGCATTTTTAGTGAAGCAAGTTCTAGTTCTACCTCAAATATACACAGCACATTCTCTCACCTGTCTGGCTTTAGCTGGAATTTACATTCTCTGCAAGGACACCGTCAGCCAAAGGCGTGGCAAAAACACTACATGCACTGTACACGTAGTGGCACTTTTCCATGTAAAACCACTGGATGAGGTGCAGCTGTGGACTGCACTTTCTGAACATCAGCAAATACAGCATTGATATCTTTGGCTCCCTTTGTCAAGAGAGATAGAGATGAAGAAGACAGGTTTAGGTACAGTTCCTGTCTCACCCAGCAATCAGAGAAGATCTTATTCAGAAAGCTGAGCAGCTTGAAATTACCATACTTGTTCCACGAGCCTTTTTGCTTTTGTGCTCAATGGGAACCTAAACCAGTGGAAGGAGACATTTTAATGAGCCTTGAAGCCACCCTGATGGCACATGCTTGCTTTGTCAAGTTCCAGATCTGCTTTTCAGGTCTGCAGAGATTACATATGTTCTGGAGCCTGAACTTCATCCATGCCTCCTTTTCTTTGGGGTAATACATTTCAAGAGAACCTACACATGATCTTCTTTCCTTCAGTATCAGTTACTTCAGCTTGGAGAAGGATTGTATGGACCTAAAATGTCTGACTGATTTTTGACCATCCAGTGTGTGCTGGGTTTTGAAAATTTCTTAACTTACAGTTCTCTACTAATGTCTATCACAATATAGAAATATGGTGGCTTTTTGCTCACACAGTCCATACCAGGACTTTGTTAGACTCACTCCTGAGACTATTCCATAAACTCAGAGAAGGTTTAGAAAGGAATACTGAAAGGTGAAATGGATTTAATCACAGCTCATCATTTTCAGAGATGTGTAATTTCTTAATGGAGTCTCCTGTCAGGAAGTGTTTGCCTTTACTCCTTAAAAGGTTTACAGATACACAACAATACTGATGTTGAGCCTGGTTATGAAAAAGTTGATATCAGCCAAGGGAACTTGTCTCTCCCTCGACATGTGCAGTGTTTTGTGAGCAAAATGAAATGCTCACCCTAACATTTACTGCTAAATGTTCAGTGTATATGCCCTGTCCTTAAGATGTCCTCTGTGCAAATTAAGACTCCCATGACAGGCACGTGCCATAATGTTATCTCTGAGCTCAAAATAATACAGAGGTCTGAGTGAGATTTTCTCCTGTCACATGGAAGATGTTAGGAGTATATCAGTGAGTTGCTACCTGAAAGGCAGTTAACATACTGCACTCCTGCAAAGATGAAATTAGTTATTGGTTCTCTGCCCGTTTAAACTGGTGAGTAATGTCACAAGATGCTGCACATGATGAACAGTGAACTCCAAACAAGTTAGCTTTGCCACTAGCCAAAAAAACATTTTCACTTTTTACATTTATCTGTTCAGGAATTGCATCAGACAGACTTCATTAGTGCCATGCAGAAAAAAGTACCTCAACTGAAGGGAAATATAGGGTCTGTCTGCAAGTAAAACACTTTTTTGTCTTGCCCAGAACACTTCACTAATATGTACTAGAAAATATATGGTCACTGAATTACAACAACATGGAACTAGTTTGTGATTATCAGTCAATGAGATAAAAGGCAGGCTCTTTTAATGTATTCATGGAACTGGTCATGTCCAATATTAATAACAAAAGTGATGACAAAAGTCACTTTATACTATTTCTGCATTAAAGCCCATTAAAATGACAAATCAGGTTATTGCTGTTTAGATATCCACAGTACCTACAGCTTCCATTTTATAGCAGCCCTGGAGGAAATACATGGGCAGAAACGTGGTTGACTTTTTGTTTCATACAAGTTTTGGAGGTGAGTCCTCATGTCCAGATCCTGACATGCATCCCTTGGAATTGTGTTACAGACAGTCCTCCTTACAAATAGGTGTTGGGCTCTCTCACTAACAAACTCTATCAAGTTTACAAGAATGCTATGCAGATGCTTACCATCAACAACTAATTTTAAAAGCTCAGATTTTCACTCAGCAATCTTTGTTGACAGTGGTGAGAATCTGACTGTTTCTTGCTCTCTCAACTCATCCTCTCACAAATACCCAAATACAAAAATTGAGACTTATATGTATATATATATATAATGTTATTCTTACTCTGCAGAAGCAACAATTAAAAAAACACAAGCAAACAAATAAACAAACAACAATAACAAAACTCACAGCTTTAAATAAGAGGTACGTGGTTTACTTCTATTTTCATAATACGATTTTAAAATTATGACTTGAAGGCTCTCTGGAAACACTCAAAAATATTGCTGGTTTTGTGGTAATGAGAGATGAGGTGGAAAAAAATCTATAGTAGTTTTATTTAAAAAAAAAAAAAATCCTTCTCTGTGGGCCAATGCAGAACATTCTTCCCTGAAGCCCTTAGGAAGCTGAATACAAAATTTTATCTCAGGACAGCAGTAGATGCAAGTATCTCACTTTATTAGTTAAGGATTTGGGAATTTTGTGCTGAACTTGATCTCTTTCAGCTTTAACCATGAGAGCTGCTCAGAGATATGAAAGAAGATCTTGACCCAAGTTTGCTGTGTAGTCTTTTCTCCAAAAGCTATTTGGAATTAAAACACAAAATTCACACAGCACAGCTGCTGAGAAGTCTGCTGTTTGTCATTACCATTATGGTAGTTGAGTTTCTGGACACTTGGGTTTCGGTCTGCTGCTATGTTTCAAGGCATTTGAAAATTCAGAGCAGTGGGAAGAATGTGCTGCAGAAAGGCCCTTCGGGCACAGTTGAAATGATGTATCCAGCATCTCCACAGCTTGAGCTTTCCCAGCTATTGCACAGCATCCATCTCTACCTTGTTCTGTCTGATCTCATATGGAAGGTGTATTTTAAAGTATTTGAATCTAGTCAATTTACTTATGTGCCAGTGATTCCTAAGCAGTGGTAAAATACATCAGCGATGCATCTGGGAAACTGTAAATTCTCTGTTATTTGAGTATTAAGATTAGTTATGTAGGAAGCATTTGAAACATAGCTGCTGTTGATCCCATGTTGGTCTGGAGAAATATTGTGTGAATAATTTGCGTGATATTTGATAAGGAATCAGAACTAGAGATCCAAAGAGCATCTTAAATGGTGATGGAAAGCAGTTGTGATGGAGTCTAGCTGTGTCAAATATAAATCCAACAGATATTTCTACTCTTTCCTATAACAAAACCTGCGTGAAAGTACAGTAGACCCTAGCGGCCTCCAGCCTCTTCAACATGAGAGAAAGGGAGACAACTTTCTGAGCATATGTATTTTTACTAAGTTGAAATGGGGAGTTTTGTATGTTTTGGGTCCTTTCTCCCTTACTTTGCCTGCAATCAAGAAGAAAAATTATAAGAAACCCTTGTTTTGTTAATAACTCCAAACTGGATGTGTAATTCTGGTAAGGGGAGGTTTCCCAGGCAAATTTTCTTTGCTGAGCCCAACCTCTTAATACAGATATATTCTCAATTAATGTTTTACAGAGGTTCAAAATATTTTTCCAAATTCCAGCAAGATGAGACTGACAAAAGAGATTTTAATTGAATCATAGAAAATCCAAGTTGGGAAGGAACCACAAGAGTCATAGATTGGCCTGGGTTGAAAAAGACCTCAAAGATCATCTAGTTTCAACCCCCCTGCTCTGGGCAGAGTTGCCAACTACTAGAACAGTGGTTCTAACTAGTTCCCTGAGCAGTCTGAAATCTGCTCTCCCCAAATCCAGGGCTGAAGTTTTGGCAGCAGTTTTCTTTCTATCACCAAATATTTTGAATTCAGCTACCTGTTGTGGTTTAACCTGGCTGGCAGCTAAACCCCACACAGCTCACCTTCCCCCCTCCCTCTCCGGGATGGGGGCGAGAAACAGGAAAATGAAGCCTATGAGTTGAGATAAAGACAGTTTATTAAGACAGGAAAATAATAATAATAATAA
>CM021729.1:45770190-45828633 GCA_011074415.1 Stictonetta naevosa
CAATAATATTCTGCTGATTTATACAACTCTTTTACTCAGGGCATGTGGTAACTTAGTATAAGAAAATGTTTTTAGCTCAAAATCTTCTACTTTTATATTATCATCATTACTAAAAGGTTAATGTTAGTTCTAAAGAACTATATAGTTTTACTGTAGTAAGTGAATGCTTTATATTCACTGGTAGAAGTTATACAGCCACACTTCTCATGGCGGTAGGCAAAATAGCAGACTTTCAAGGGTGACTGCCAGTGTTCTAAGAAGACTGAAAAACACATTGTTCTACGTATATCTAGGTATTTGAGTCAAGATAGTTAAGACACTTCAGAAAACATTGTAACCCATGAGTCAAAGTGAAAATTAGGCATTGATGGTATCTATTGTTTTTTATGCTTCATGAACAAATCAGGGCTGATTCTCATTTTCTTATGCTGAATACCACCATACCAGAAACCTACCATGCCTTCTAAGAAATAAGGCTCTCTTTAGCGAGAGACAATAAGGGCATAAGGGCCTTTATTGTCATGTTTCTGCGTTACCTGGGAAGGGTAAGAGGATCAACGCTCTTCATGTAACACTTGTGTAATGCCTTCACTTTGTAAGGGACATTATGGGCTAGTTCCTTGTTGCCATTTACCTTTTGTAGTCATTTTGGTATTTTTGCCTTCTCTTTGAATTATGTAATACTTTGACAGATACTCTGACACTATCTAGCCATGTCATGAAGGGCTGTGAATCAGTATATACAGATGATGCATCAGCCTTTCCAAGGGTGCTGTGGTTCTCAGAAATATCGTAAATGCATTGGCACTTTATTCTGCATTGCCCTGTGTGTACAGTAACTATTTTCTGTGCCACATTAAACTAGGTCATTCTACAAATTCTATGCTGATGGTGCTATTACTAAGTGACTACGGAATATCAAAAGGATGTGCTTTACTTTGTCATATTAACAAGTAAGCAGGAAGAAGTTTCACTCTAGTGTAAAGATTTGTATACTGCATACAGCTAACATAATTAGAGTTTTAGAACACATTTGTAAGAGACAGTCCAACCCTGCTATATAACAGCATTACATAGTAAACTGTAAACTGAAGTTTTTATTTGCACTAGACTTTATAAAACAAAAATGATTGAAATTAATATTGAACTAACTGTTTTCAGACAGTTTTTGTCCTTTTTCTCATCCTAACATATACACATTCAGTTAAAAAAACTCTTATCCAACAAATCTACATTTCATGTAAAAAAACATGCTTTGCATTGGAACGCTAAGCTATTCTGACTGTGTGCTTTAACTTTAGCTTTTATCTTTTTATCCTGTCACTGAAGATTACTTTCAAAATGGAGATCTTCAAGCAAAAATATTAGTGGTCCTTGAGCAAGTGTTCCAAAGGTCATTTAGCATCCTGCATCATCAGCTGCAGAAGTAAATGATATTTAGGCTCTTTATTTATCTATTGTCCCTGTAACTAAAGCAATAATTTGCAGTGAGCACTTCAGCTGCAGTCTAGGAGCAGAGCCTGATATGTCTAACCCAAAGCCCCAGACCAGTACTGCAGTTCAGTTGCAATATTTCTATTAGGTAAACCGCTCTTGAATTGCATTCTGAAAGGTCAATTTCATAAGTAGAAGCAACAAAATGAGCAGGAGAAAGGATCAGAGATCATGGCAGTTTCGTCTTGCTGGCCCAGAAAGAACTATTTAGGCCACGAAAGCTCCTGCGGAGGAGAGCCAGATCTCAGAAATATGGATTGAATTTTCAGTGGAGGTTTTTACCATCAGTCATTGTTACCCCCTCTGAGCTCCACCCAGAACTGAAGAAACTGCCATAAGTACAGAGCACAAAAGCTACATGAAATACTGAACAGGCAGCAGTAGTCAGAACCACCAGGGTGCTTTTTTGAACATAAGTCCAAAGGGTATGATAGCTCCATTGGTGTGATGATCTAATTTCAAAGCTACAGACGTAGCATTCGTAACAGTGAAGTCTCCATCTAAAGGGAGCCATCATACCCCTAATAAAGATCAATAGAGGAGAAGCTCAAGAACCTGATCCTAAAAGAAATAGTTTCATGTTCCTTCAGTTTGTATAGCTATCAGCTTCACTGTCACCTTTTAAATTAAATTCTTTCTTTTGAATAAAAGCTTGCTAATTTACTTTTTTTTTTTTTTTTTTTTTTTTTTTTTCTCCAATACTGTTAGTGAGACGGATCCATCAAGCAGGTATGGGAAATGTTAATTCTGGTGCACTAAGACTTGGAAGAAAAAACAGAGAAAACAATAACTTGATGTTTTCCTATAGTGAACACTCAGAAAAATGCTGTGTTACCCCAAAGAGGGAAGGTGCCAAATGTCATGATAGAAATATTTTTTATTAATTGATACTTTGATACCTTAACTGAACATGGCTGCATAAAAATTTAGCAAAAATAAAAATAACCTTTTACGCAATGTTTTTAACAAAGTCATAATGACCAAGCTTGAAAGTGGACTGCACTAAAAGAATTTGCAAAAAATATTGCTTAAGTGTGGTGTAGGCCATGGGCAATAAAAATGGAATCTGACACCAGTGAAATCATTGGCAAATTTGCTACAGATTATGCAAAACCAATATTTTTGTCATAATTACACAAAGTTAATCACTCTGCGTTGTCAACTGTGACCCAAGAAATCAGAGAGATCTCAGATTAAGTACAGATGACAGCTACAGTTAAGCGACAAAAGCACCGGGAATGTTCTGTTAATGACATGTATGATTGCCCGCATGAATTTTCTTTCCATCCTCAACAGCCAATATTTCCTGCATTAGAAACAAACTAACAAAAAGGTAATATCCTGGCAAAAAATAATAATAATAAAAATATATTTATATTAATAATTAAAATCTGTTAACATATTTACTGATAAAACATTCCAGACACTGCACCTATAAGAGCTAACAGGATGATAATTTATTTTCTTATATGCAATATGCAGGGTCATAAAAGTGCAGGGAGGTGTCTGTCAAAGCTGAGAAGTAAATTGCAGAACCACACTAAACAAAAATGATAAAACATAAAGATATTGAAAACAATAAAATGCTGCAGATCTTGTAGTCATGAATGTATCATTTAACTTATTAACAATATTTAAAAGTTCACGAATACATAGTAACACATTGACACTATTGTTAACTTGTAATAATGCATTGTGCACTGGAATTCTTGTCTATTATTTGTAACAGATGATGACATAGTTATGTGTGGAATTAGTCTAGGAAATAAGTTAACAGCTCAATATGTATACTATTCAGTAACTACAATTACTAACATCAGTAATAATTATCTCCTAAAATTAATTTTATCCCCATCAGTGTATGTTAGCACTTAAAAGTACACTTCTCTCTTTTGAGTTAAATTACTTAGCAGAATTACTGGTAATATTCACTTTTAAGTTACCTTTCTGCTCTTTGTGTTTATCTTTGAAAACCTTATGTAAAATCCTTTGAAACAGCTTCTATGAAGTTTGGAGCAGACATGAGTATTGTAAATGTGCAAATGATGGCAAAAAGGGTAAATGCAACCAGGCATAATCTGTCTATAACTGCAGCTGCAAACTTCCACTCACTGCAGATCTCTTCACCCTCGTCTTGCTTCCTGAAGCGTGTTGCTATGAACTGAACTTCCTCCAGGATCTTCACAATCACTGGGATAGTATCCATTAAAGCTTTCTTTTGAACAAGCTCATTATCTTCTGGCAAGGTGCAAGTAATCTTTCCGCTCTTGCTACCCAGGTCATTGTTCTGGGGGCAGCATGGATTCTCCATTGCATGGTAGCTGTAGATCATGTTGCCATTGCTGGACTGGTGCCCAGGCAGGACGTTCATCTCCATGCTCTTCACGCTTGGATGGTGCTTGGGGTAGCTATATTTGCAAGAGAGGGGCTTCAGGTTTTCCCCAGGTTTTTTCATACGTAAAAACCAAGCACACCAATTCAGCAGAATGACACGGACCTGAAATAAAGTGATCATAATATTAAAAAAAAAAAAAAAGGAACTAAGGAACTTCAGTGCAATTTAGCAGGTTTTGAAACATTCAGTGACTTTTATAGTCAGTCTGTATGTTCTGCTAGAAAGACTGCCTCCTGTTTCTAAAGAATAACAGCAAATCAGTTAGAATGGGCAGTTCAAATCCGAATGCTGTTGTCAGCTGCCATTGTCTACCCATGGCCTGCTGTACAACTGCTTGGAGCACTGTAAGAATGCTCTATCCTGCATGTGGCAGACAGTGGAGTGTGCATTTCTTGTCAAGCTCATCAGCTGAGCCAACTGCAGAGAGTGCATCCAGCACTTTGTCCTTGTGAACTGGTCTTCTGATGTCCTGTCTGAAATCTGAGCCTCCTGTAATTCCTATAGTTGACATCATTTGTTGCAAACTACATCAGTAAGTCTTGTAACTGTAAAGTCCTTCAAGCAGTATGTATACAAAATTGATATTTGCAAGGTGCTCAGGAGTCACTCCAGGGAGAGAGAGGGTTCTGTAATGACTTTGTCATTCTGGCTGCAAGTCAGATCTGCTGTTTGGGAAAAAAAAGAAGAGACCACTGGTTTCAGGAACATGACTCTGCATTTCTGCTGCAGCCACTTCGGCCACACAGAGCTCAGCACCACCCTCTGCTTCTGTGGTTGATTTAGATACAGGTTGAGTTGTCTCCTATGTTTGCACAGTGCAGATGCAGGGATGGGGAAATTACAGCAAGCACATCAAGTTGCTGCTGTAATGACAAGCATAATTTCAGAAAGGAGAAAGCATAAATTACCACAGTTGGGAATAATACTAATAAAAACCCCAAGCAATAGCAAGTGGAAGATGGTTACACAACTTTGAAATTCTACAGAAAGTGTTCTTCTGGTTTGCAGTCTCATACTGTTTTCTGTGAGCCTTTCTGCTTCTCTCCTACTAATGAATCATTTACTCCTCATCCTGGAAGAATATTTCCTGTGTTTCAAATTATTTTGTTTTTCCTGAGGGCTTTAACTGTTTCATTATTTCCTCCATGGTCACCACAGACAAATAGAAAAATGTAGTGCAGCAGCTTAAAAAAATCCATCCTAGATTTAATTGAACTTACTTAATTATAATGTCCTCTGACAGCCTTTAGACAGAAAATGAGACATCATTGAACAAAATAAGATCTTAATTACTAACAGTATTTTAGCAATGTTTGTGGCAAGGGGGAGAAAGATAAATTTATTCTCCAGTACCATGAAATTCCAAAATACTGCACGAGGCGATCTTCCTTATTAGAAAATGTTAATATGTCTCTTAGCTCTGGAAGGAGACGTGAGGTGAAAAAGCTTTATTCTATGGGAATGTTATTTTTCCTTTCAAGACAAAGTGTTTGCTCCTTAGGGAAATTAGTATCATAAATATAGCCAAGCCCATTTCCCATAGAAAAATAAATATGTGCAAGAAAGCAACACAGCTTTTAATTTGCTTGAACCTCAAAATACAGTATTTCTTTGAAAACAGAGATGCTCAGGCATCAAAATGGTCTGTCATACCAATTAATCCAGGAGACAGACACAGCACAGGAGCTGTCAGAAAACAGCCCAGATATGATGGTACAGACCTACATTCTCATCTGCACTGTCACTTCTGGGTTTCTGTGGGGGAAGGGCACAGGTATGCCACCCTCAGAAGTAAGCAGCCCGCCGCGGTTGCGACCCTGCCACCACCACAGCCTTTCTGCTCTCTGTGCTTGGTCTTCCCATATATCTCACCTATCCAACCGTTTTGGTTGTCAGCAGAGGTAGGCTGGTGGAGCTGTACCTCACACCTGGTATTATACAATCCCAGACTGTCAGCTAGCTGGACCTTGCCTCATGCTGTTTCAGCAGATGTTTTGTAAAGTGCCACGTCGCCATCAGATCCCACATCTGAACTGAGTAACCAGCAAATACCATGACCGAACACCTCGGATTTAAGCTTCTCTCTTGGAAAGATGTAGGCTTTACTAAATCAACAAAGATTAATAGAAAGGAAGGCACATTTCTCGTCTGTGCAATAAGGGAAGAAGCAAGAACTTGCAGAGAGCTTAAAAATTAACACTGATATCTCCTCCCTCCTCTGGCCCAAAGACCAAACACCAAGCCCTTGAGAGACAGGCAGGGAAAAGAAACTGCTCAGTTGTGAAAAGTTTAGAAAGCAGATGTTTCAGCAGTGCAGTCAGTTATAACCTCTAGGTTTAAAGCTGCTTCCACACAGACCCAGTGCCTTCCCCTGGAACTTACCCCAGCAGCTAATTGCATCGGAACAGGAGGTGAAAATAATTGTGTAACATTATCCAGTCAACTAGGGCAAGAGCTCTGCAGTACACTGATGTCTGGCTTTGTGAGGAGGAGGAGGAGATGTGGGGAGTAAGTAGCTGGTAGGGGAATTTGATGAGACTGGAATTGCAGAGAAATAATAATAATAATAATAATGATAATAATAATATTTCATACTTTCTGCAGACAGATGTATTATATCCCAGTTTTTCATTGAGCAAAAGTCTGTAAGGCTGTCTGCGACAGAAAAATGTAACATGCCCTGAAGGAGGGGGACAGGAAAACATGAAAATGGAGAATGCATCATGAATCCTAGTGACTGAGCCTTGACCATGTATTGCAGAGGACTAATGCCCAATTTTGTGGAGTTAGCCTCTTCCCTGCATACCTGGCATTCACCATTTTTTTCTCTTGAGATCCCACAACCCTGTCAGCTTGCCTGTTCTGCAGATTTCACAGTCTCATCATCTGCTCTTCCCACCAGTCTGTTAAAGAGTCTTTGCTTTATAACTGTTTTTTTTGTTGTTGTTTGGTTTGTTTGTTTGTTTGTTTGTTTTAATGCTTGCCAGTTCAGCAGTCAGGGCACTGAACCGTATTCACCTGGAGTGATAATTCTTTATACTCAGTGTTTCCAGATGAGAGGGTGGACCTCAGCAGCTCTGTGGCAAGACCCCAGACTACTCAGCCAGGTCTTCTTTTATCTGTAGTTTTTATTATTTCATTCTTTGGTCCAGACATTGCCAAGCACAGACCAGACTGTAGTCACAAAGCTTAGCAGCAAGTCTGTAGAGGGCTAATGAGTCCCACACAACATGCTCCAAAACATAGGTCTAGAGCCCTCCGTTCTGTCTCTTCTCACCCTCCATCACCTGTTTTCCCATGCTGGTTTCAAGAGTCTGATTAGGCACAGTGCCAAAACTGGCCAGACCTAACAGAATCTCCCGTGTTTGTCAGCTGTGTTAGCACAGGATGTTGCCATGGGAATTTGCAGCCCTGTTCTCTCAGGCTTGTGCTCTCTCATGAGAAACTCACAGAAGAGTCCTGAATCATAATTTCCTCCAAAATCTGAGCGTCATACGACAGTTTCCTCAGCAAAATAACTGAGGAGGCCTGAGAGGATCTCCTGCTGTACTGTGATACAGAGCAAGAGCTGACTTGGAGGGCCTTGTGAGAATATTAAACGTGAGCCATTTTGTCTAGGATCCTCAAAAAGCCAGAGGAATAACAAAATTGCTTATGGGAGCTGTTATATACTCTGTCCAGGTACATATCTGAAGCATGTTTACCCAAATTTGTGCCCTCAAGTCTTGCTTGCATGGAGGCTTATCCACAATTCACATGCTCTGGTGTCTTAAAAATAAGATGATCTTAAATGGTGTGGCACTTTAAGAAATAATTATTACTAGACTTATTAGCTATTGGACTTCCTTTTTATTTATTTATTTTTTAATTTGCACTGATGCTGCAGTTTATTTTTAGAGAAGTCAAATTAGAAAGCATTTATGTTCTCAGGCATTGGTAAGCATATGACATTTAACATTGTGTCAGGATAATTGTCTACCATGACAAATGTGTTGAATGAGATCCTAGAGGATGCTGTAGGAGCAGGTGCCTGCAAAACCAAGGTAAGCAGATGACTACTTGTATCTGCTTATGATTTCATTGCTTTTCTTTTTGCAATAGCAAAGCACAACCTTCTTATTCTAAAACCTATTCTTAGGGAAGGGAGAGAGGAAAAAAACATACTTTTGTTTTAACTGGGAAATCTAAAATAAACACATTCCTCCTGAAAGGCATATGGGACTGGTGCCAAACCTCAGTAGGAAAACAGAGTCTTCTGCTGCAGAGAAAAGAGGGTCCACATGCTAGCTGAACTGAGAAGTGACCAAATGGAAACAGGCAAAATTATTTTCCACTCAGAGCAGTGGATGTAGCTTCAGCAAAGGGCAGGTATCTGAGCCAGTGATGTCCAGGGATCTCCTTGATGCCAGAGCAACCCCAACAGTACTGCCTTTCTGTTTCTGCTGATGGTGCATTAGGAGCCAGATCCAAGCTGTGAGAAGTGTAGCTGTGCTCAGTGTTCAGTAATGAGTTGTTGGTGTTCCTGGTTTTCCAGCAGCTCTGTGAGCCAGCTTGTAACTGGGACAGTTGCAAGACAAGATAAGCAAGTTGGCCTCACCTCCTGCCTTTGTTCTGGGGGATTACAGCTCTGCCACTAAATTCAGTGAGAATCTGTGAGGGAGCAGAGCAGACAAACTGCCCAGCAGAGACCGGTAAATGTTTGCCGGTGCTTTGTAATGTCACGTTTTGTTGGTGTCTGCTGGATAAGAAATCAAAGGTGCTGCCCACAGGGCTAGCACTTGCAAAGCAGGTGCTGAGAGAGATTACTCTTACCTAACCCTGTTTAAATAAAAAACCTAAATAACAGACACTGTTTTAAATGGAAACCCCAATTTATTATGTTTGTTCTTTCACCCCAACAGCAAATGTAACAGTGTAAAACAGTATCCCTATTTGACACTTGGGGTTAATGGGAAACAACTTCTTCCCCTCATCAGTTTGCCACAACATTTCGATTTTTCTGTCAGTAGGCTGTTAAATATTTACCACCAGAGCTACTTACCCATCTGGGCATCTTTCCAGCTTGTGGGTCATGATGGTGAAACTGCAGAACCAGCACTGTTACAACCACAGACAGCCCAACAATGACCATGATGCTAGCGAAATACTGAGCTGCAAGTAGAAGGAGGACTTGGTCAGGAGGGAAATAATAACAATAATAATAATAATTCTCCTTCATCATCATCAACATCATCATCATCTTTGGCCAGGCCCTGAGAGCTACATTTGAGAAGCACTGCTTCTTATCCAAATATCCTCTTCTCTGATCCTCCACATTGGAGCATCTGAGGCCTTTGAGGTTTTCAGTCTACCTGCTCAATTCCCTCCTCTCCACCAAGAAAAGGAGGTTTTGTTTTGTTTTGTTTTGTTTTGTTTGTTTGTTTGTTTGTTTGTTTGTTTTTCCCAGAGAGGAATGTGCAGCCCCATGCTGGGGACCTGCGGACCTGCTCCCTGCCTGCTGCCAGGACAGCAAGGTGCCTGCAGAGCTGAGCAGAATACCAGCACTCCTGGCCCTGGACGTCCCTGCCATGCAAGGAGAGGTGGTGGAGAGAAAAGCTGTCTTTGTGGCATCAGTGGACACCCCAGGAAGAGTGGTTGTGTCACCACTTTCTCCTCCTTCATGCCATCATTGCCCACAAGGGGTTAGGTGCCTTTTTTCAGCACCCTCCTCAGCCCTTCGGGCCACCTCTCTTGGTGTCTCACACACTACACACTTCCCTAAGTGCTAACTTTAAACCTTCCATACAGGAAAGAAATCAAGACCTTGAAAGCCAGAACTGGGACCTGAAACTGAATCTCAGTGTCAGTAGAGCCTCCTCACACCAGCAGTGGGGCCGATGCACCAGAGCGTACAGAATAATTATCCACAGGGCTAGTGACATTTGAAGGCATCTGTGTCAAAACACCAGGGACCATTGTAGCTGGGTGACAGGGAGAGATGTGGGAGAGAATGTGATAACACCACAGGCTGCAGCCTCCTTCCATCATCACCCCTCCCTCCTGCAGCTTGCAGAAAAAAATGAGAATCTAATTAAGACTCCAAGGCAAGTTTTTTTCTACCTCAATTTCTTAATGCTGCTTCCCACTGTCTCAGCAGAAAAAAAAAAAAAAAAAAAAAAAACAGCTTGGTCATAATAATGAGGTTCTGAAACCTTTCTGAAACCAACACTCTGCTGTTGTTTCAAGAGGCAGGTGTGGGTTTCTGAGGCAAGATGAATTTCACAGCTGAATGCTCCTGAGAGTGAGGTGAATTGAGAGGTCTTTGCTGCACCTACTCGTAAGAGAACAGACCCAACAACCAGACAGAAGAACAGCAAACCTCAAACTCAGGGCTGAAAGGGGATGTCTGCTTTGATTCCAGAATGCCCCATACAAGAGAAATGCAGCAGTGTTGATATCACTGTTTTAATTACTGCCATAAATCATTAAATACTACAGTAAATTCCATACAATTTGGTGCCTCCAATAAGACTAGCTGATCTGAAGTGATCCACTTAAAAGAGCTTAGGCTTGGATTTTTTCATAGAATCTTACAAAAATTACCTGCCTTGTTGAATTTGAAAAGTTCTTGGTATTACCTGACACTATCAAGGTCCAAGCTAATGATTAGGATAGGAAATGAGTCTTAACCTTGTGTGCTGTAAACCCAGGAACTGAGGTCAGGAAATTGCTGTAGAGATCTACTAATAAACAAGGAACAGACTGGGAATTGTAGGGGACCCATGGAGCCATAAAGACGTACGGTTTTCGTTTTTGCCTAATGATAGGCAAAAGAAGATAGATATGAAGAAATGGCTGGGTGAGCATCATCTGCATTCGTCAGGAGGCTTCAGTTCAAGGTACAGTTAAGTTTTCAGTTGGAAAGTAAGGATGGAGGAAATAGTGAATTGTACTTCAGCCCTGTTGCCAGGGTCAGGTAATGAAATGTCACAAGAGAATCTGTGAGATGAAAATTGGCAAAAATTGGCATGGGTAAACCCATGCACCCCAGGTGCTGAGTTCATCACAGGGAAAGAAAGCCCAAATCCCTGGAGCAGCCCAGACCTGAATTTTGCCAGCCCTAAAGAACCAGCAGTGAAAGGGTGGAAGGAAGTAGCAGCGGGTGGCACACTTTGCAAGTTAGCCTTTCACAGCTCCAGTATGCAACATGATGAAGGATGTTTCCTGCTCTCCTGTGGCAAGACAAGGTAGACCTAAGAGTCATTGTTCACAAAGAAATTGCTAGATCCCCATGTCTATCTTTGATCAAAAACAAGATTTCAGCTACAATCCAAATTGTATCCAAACAGAGACGCAGGTAGAGATGTCCAAGACCAAGCTGGGCATGGGTTCAGGGACAGTTCACATGGAAGGGAAGGAAAGACCGCAGGACTCCATGTTAAATTCTGCCAGGCAAACAGATGCTGACTCTAAAAAAATGTGTACCCACTCAGCATTTGCTAATATTACCTTCCAGAGTTTAATCTTGCATCCTTCTCTTTCTCTGCTGAAAAACATGGTCCTTCTGCAGTAGTCAGAACTGGTGAAGAAGACTCTCATGCTGTCTCCCATGCACCTCCCAAAAAGCATTGCTTAATGGTTTGAGAACGCTCCAGCCTGCTGACTTGGCATCTCTGCCCCTGGCAGGTTTTAGCCCTCACAACAGACGGATCAGCTCCATCACCTGGTGGAAGCAAGAAGGGCTGATGTCCCATTTCACACCTAGCACACCCTCTGCTATAACTGTGACTTTCTCACCTTTCTTCAGCCACCCTACCAGGAGAGGAGCAGTCTGAAGTCACCCCACACTTGCCCCACAAGGGTCCAAATTAGTGAACTCTGTTCCTGGGGCACCACTAATGTTGCCAAGCACTGCCACTGAAATAGAGATGCTCTCCCATGAAATGTGGCACAGAAAACAAGTGACACTTACAGGCTTAAGGCTTTGAAGCTGCTGCTCTCACCAAGCCCTACCCTTGTGTGTGCCTGTTGGCAGAAATAAATGTGAATCTGATTTCACAAAGAAGCTCATCCCCTCTCACTGAAACAGCAGAAGGGAAGTGCTCAGTCTTTCTCACTAAGCATCTCTCTGTATCCTTCTTAAGAGCTCCTGCTTACTGAGATCTTCCCTCATAGAAATGGGTCATCGTGGAGGCTTTAACAAATCTCTTCCCAGTGGGTAGTGTCAGCCCCTGGATTAACGAAAGGCAATCCCAGACCAGGGTGCATTAACAAGAGCACAGGATCAAGTGCTGTACGTCAGCTGCTCTGGGGCACATCTGGGAAATGGCTGACCCATTCTGGAAGGCAACTGCTTCATTTGCACTCTCTGCCCTGGACAGCTGCCACAGTCCAGGAAGGGGAGAGATCCATGTTTCCAACCCCTCGATATACCTGCCTTACACAGAGACATTTCCCAGGAATACCAACGCCTGCTAGATGCTCTGCATTGATTTCAGAGCTGCATGCCACTCTCTTTAGCAGTTGCATGTGAAAAGAAAAGCTGTTTAAGAGTCTTGGCTGATCTCTTTCAAGCATGAAATATTTGCTCTCCTACAGCTGATATTATTCCCTTTGCCAAAGGAGGCGTGATGTAACACGCTACCTGGACAGCTGTTCTAACATCTGGGAGTTGTCAGCCTCCATCTCTGCACTGTCAGAAGAAGATCAGGTGCTGCTGTCATAGCAAATACAGATCTAATATAGCCACAGAGACCCAGAAGCTCTTTAAAATATCAGTGACAGCAGCTATTTGTTCATACAGACATCCTCTGACATTGCCTATATCAAAAGGATGGCACTGACTGGCAATTCATAACTTGAGGAGCTTCAAGCAAGATTTATGGACCTTCTGTGCCCTTATTTGATGTCAGGAAAGCACCTTAGGGTTATTTTAGAAATTATTTGGATCTGCTGCTTGAGTGAAACTGGATTAACTTTAAGGGCTGATTAGGAGCAGGGTAAATAAAACAGAAACCCTGAGGGGCGAAGTGATTCCAGATGGATGCTTAACTTTGTTGATTTTATCACTGAACACTGACTCAGAAAGCAGTATATTACCCAGATTTATTAACACAGCTAATCATAGGAAAGGCAGAGCTTCTCCATTGTGGCCAGTTACAGTCTTGCTGTTACTATGGAAGAGGGGGGACAAAAGAGAGTGTCATGATCAAGTATTTACAATGATGAGGTTGGATACTTCCCACTGCCTTTTCTGTTTGTATTCTTTCGTTCGTGGAAGCACCAGCTTGTGCATCTGAAATGCTGGACTGGTTTAGAGCTGCTATAAGTCATGTCATTTCAATCATTTAGCGCTGAGCACTTCTGGTGAACTCTCACGAAATGGCAGAAACATCCCAGAGAGAGCGTGCACAGAATGACATATAGACTGCTCTTCCCTCTGGAATGGCTCCAGGTTAATAAATGGAAGCCTGTGGAGGGTGCAGGAAACCTCAGATGCCAGCACAAGGACTTCCAACCTTGCTCCTTCTTTTCTCCTATGGCATGGAGCAGGACTGGTGCAGGTCAGATGCTGTCGCAGACTGCAGCAGGAGATGGCTGTATATGGGCAGAGTTTCTTGGAGACCGGGGAAGTCAGAAGGTGGAGGACAGACTGCCTTGCTGGCTGACTTACTGTTGTACACAGACATCAAAGAGACAAGGAAGATGACAAGGGCAAGAAAAAGTTGTCCATCATTAAGATTTGCTGTAGGTGGGACACCTTGTGTTAATCCATTAGGTCTCACTGGCAGTAGAAGGCAAAAAACGTTGTTACTGGTGCCTCACAAACATTAAATGTCTTAAAAGGCCAAGAGACTTCAGGATTAGACCCTACGTTGGCCTTCTGATTATGGTATTTGCAGAGGTCATGGATTTTCTATCTCTTTTTCCTCCCACATGCTGTTGAATAATAGAAGCGTTTGAGGAATAAATCTGTTCTTAACTGTTTTTTGTTTGTTTGTTTGTTTTTTCTTTTAAACAAAGTGCATCCAAGCACCATTGATCACTGTAAAGAACTGCTGCAAATAAGAATTTCTGTTGGATGGAAGAGGCTGAGAGGAGACCTGGCATCAGCAGGTCACCAGGAAGGACCATGAAAAGGGAAGGAGGAAAGCATTCCACAAAACTGGAAAGAGACAGAGAAAAGTGAAATGGCAGCAGCTGAAGACATGCAAGCAGATGACAGAAGATGCAATAGATTAATCTCATTTTCTCTCTCTAGTCAGAACAATTAATAACATCTTATGCTCACAGCTTAAACAATCTGTAACTCCTGGAGGTGGCAAAGCACCACACTGCTTCCTTGTCCTAGCAATTTGCAGTCTCATTAGCTGTATGACTAACTGTAAGAAATCACCCCAAGCATCTGCTGCAAACATACTTACCCACAGCTTACAACCTTGATTTGTGTCGTGATAACGTTGGCAAGATAGTGAATGGCAAGGAGGGGAGAATGCTGAAGACAGGTCAGCACAGTAGAGCCCTGAGCTGCAAATTCAACTGTTGTGGATTTAGAATAAGCAAGCAGAAGAAGAAGACAGAGGAAAACGCAGTTAAGTTATCTGGAGATGAGGGTAACTTGAGGGTTTTTATGCAGCATTTGACACATCCAGACAAGGTGTCAGGCATCATGTGGATGTTGATCATAGGAAGTGACAGTTCCTTACATTCACAAGCCCTGCTGTCCACTTTCAGATGCTCTCTGCACATTATCTTTCAGGTGTTTCAGGTGTAAGAATCCTTTTAGAGAAAATACAGATTTGGTTGTGTTATTCTGGAGAGAGAAATAGTGATCTGCAGCATTTTGGAGATATTTGGCTGAGGGGAAGAAAAATCTGACATGATTGAGGACTTCTCCTGCACAACAGGATGCTCTCTGACTGGTTCTAGAACATTTCACCTGAGGATTTTGCTTTTGGGCAGTCTGATCTGACTTCCTCAGAGCAGTGGCTAGGCTGGAGGGAGAGCAGCCGACTCACATCTCAAGCTAAAGCTGTCCTGCTGTGAGTGCCCCTAGCTGTTGCTCTGCATATCTGCACTTCTCTGCCACCCAGGACCTGACAGCAAAGACTCCTGGTCTGCTGTGAGCTGTGGACCAACAGTAGACTAAACAGCTAGATGAATTGCAAAGTGATTATTTTAGGGTCTGTTTCTCCACTGCATTGCCCTGTTCTCACAGCAGTGGGACACCACTGCAGTAAAACAAATGTGGGCTGAAGGCAGATACAGGAAGGTGGCAGAGAAACCTTCTGAAAGTGGCGTTTTTATCTGGTGCTGGAAGCAGCCAGCATCATGGAGCAAGAGGGAAGAGTGGCAACAGCTACAAACTTTTCAGTGCTTCAGGGTTTCTACCCCCAGGAGGTGACGTTGGAGGTGGGGAGGAAGGAGGTTGGGAAGCTGGTCCTGATCATGCCCACAGCTATGTTGCTCTGAATTTTCCAGTGCAATGGGTTTTGGCTTTGTCTGACTTCAGCAAGGGTTGTGGGTTGATCTGTCTTTCTGAAAGACTGGCTGGCATTCGTAGTAGCTAAACATCACATTAGAAGCTAAAATTTTTATGGTGTTTATTTTACAAGTCCAAACCAGAAGCTTAAACTGAGGCACTGATTTTTGAAGACATGCCTCCAGCAGTGCAAGATTAATGAGATTCTGGTCACTGTTTTACCAGGTACTGCTGGATGTGTGTAAGCATGGTCAACAGCTGTGACATCTTAAGGAGGCTCTACTCAAAGGACAGTCACGAAGGGATGGAGTTACAGTCAGGATTCTGTCTTCACATAAGGGAACTTGTGCCTCAGTGACTTCTTAATGCATGATTTACTAGGCTTAATTACAAAGTTGCTTTCAAATGGGAAACACAGCTTTAATGAAACAAACCAGAGATATGGAGACTGTAAGTAGGGAGGCAAAGAGCTCTTTAAAAAAGAGAATTCAGGCATATGTCTATTGTCAGAGGAAGGAACTGATCTTATCTTCAGAGATGATCATAAAAATATTATCAAAAATGGACTTGATTATCCAGCCCTGTTTACCTGAATAACTTTGTCTTTATAGAATTTTTTTTTTTTTTTAATGACATTTCCAGTGTACAACTGAACGACTCAAATGTAGTTCACAGATGAATTACCTAAGCCTTTAGTTTCAGTGGATAGGACCTGAGCTTGTACAAAAGCTCTAACTGAAATAAGCGTATTTGCTTAATTTCAGTGTGGTCACTGAACTGGGAAATCAGCACAGTGGGATGCACATCCATGTAGATATCCCTTCTTACATAATGCAGTAGGCTGGGTGCAGTGGTAGGAGCATGAAATCCCTTTGAAATTACCGGCTTTTATTGCGTGAGACAAATCTATGCATAACTGCATAGGTTTTGAGAAGCAGAAAGAACAGTTTTCGTATATGTGAGCAGTATCACACAGGCTTTAGGATTTTATCCAGTGATTAGCACACTCAGACCAACCATTTCAGATGTGCAACACATCTGGAGTACTTTATATTTCTTTATGTTCCTTCCTCAAGTAATGTCATCCATCTCTCTACTTACACAGACTCTTCATGAAATATTTCCAAAGAGAGAAATCGAAAGTCAAACCATGTGTGCAGCCAGACACATTGCCCATGAGGAATGACTAAGCTTCACCAGGGAGGGTAAGTTCAGGACACAGCTGCTGCTATATGGACATGGTCTGAAAGTCTTTTAAGGAGCTACACTCCAGAGCTTTGAGTGCCAGGAGGGACCTCCAGGACCCAGAAGTGAAACAAGCCTTGTGTATAGAGTTGACTTGTGCTGGGCTCTGGCCAAACCATTGTGTTTGTAGATGTTTTGGGACTAAAATGCCCTTCATCCAAATGGCTGAGCTGGTTTCTGTTGCTGTGGGTAGTTAATTTTTTAAACATAAACAGAGGAATCTTTGTTCTGGTTCCCAGGTTTCTTTCTTTGGCGTCACAGATGACTTTGCAGAAGGGCAGCATTCCACTTTTCAATGGTTTCTGTGCCTTGTTTGGCACATAGTCATGCTGCTGAAAATTGGGTTTTGGAAGTACTTTTTTCCCCCAAACATGGATGCTCTCCTGCAGAAGGATGGGAGCAGATGTTCTGGTATTCAAGGAGTAACTAGCTTCTGATATGAATGCAAGTCCCCAGGAAGGCTGGGAGAGAGCAGGGACCAAATGTTATCATCCAGACTACGCAGATAGAACATTTGGCAGGGAAATAGAGTGATCATTGTGGAAAAGAAAGTTCCAGTAAACATAACCCTGCAGTGCATGGAGCATCAGGATTCTGGTGCTGAAAAGAGCCGCACAGCCTGCTGCTTGTATCTAGACCAAGCTTTGCTGCTTGCTCTTTGCAGAAGAGGTCTGCTTGTTTCTAATGTGTATTAACACAGCATTTAGAGAGCTGTATAGAAATGGGTATCCATTGTGAGGGGAATTTGAACGTGATGAAGAACAGCTCTGGGCAGCTTTATAAGCAGAGAAAGAAAGGGCACACACACCAAGGTACCAGGGAGCAGCTTTGTGCAGAGGTAGGAAAAAGCAAATGTCTTGCCCTGCCTGTCTCCTTGTGTTTATTTAGGCTGAATGGTGCTTTATTCTCTGTAAATATAAGTTGAGGACAAGGGAAAGTGGCCTCAGCTAAGAAGAACCAGACTACAATTTCCACATTTACTTTCAAATAGACCAGACCAGAGAAGCTAGTTCATTCCTAGGTGTCATATTAGAGCAGCATTCCTTTGTCTCCTCAACAGAGACACTCTGAACAGCAGCCGTGATAATTTCTGGCATTATTACCTACTATTACTTAAGTAGTTAAAGCTGAGGTCAGATGGTGGAGAAAAGTAAGATGTACAGCATGCTTGGGTTTAGCATTTTTACACTAGCAAAGGCCAGAAGTGTTCAACCATGTCCAGGTAGCAGTGGATGCATGGCTGTTTAAAAAAAATAAAAATTAAAAAGAAATCTAGGAATAAATTCAGATTTTCCAAAGCACGTGGGGTCATATTTTCCCACATAAAGACCCTCAACAGTGGTTTTTCGTGGACTAGCAATGGTTTTTTTCAGCTGTCAGTGACATTGAGAAGAGGATAGAAGGTGTGCTCTTCATAGAGTCATTTAGGTTGGATAAGACCCTTAAGATTATCAAGTCGAATCATCAACCTAACACTACGAAGTCCACCACTAAACTGTGTCCCCAGGTGCCTTGTCCTCATATCTCTTAAACATCCCCAGGGATGGTGACTCCACCACTTCACTGGGCACCCTTTTCCAATGCTTCACCACCCCTTCATGAAGAAATTCTTCTGACGTCCAAACTAAACCTCCCCTGGCACAACTTGGTGCTGTTTCTTTGAGTCTTATCACTTGTCACCTGAGAAAGGAGACCAACACCCACCTCGCTACAACCTCCTTTTGGGTAGTTGTAAGGACTGATGAGGTCTCCCGGACTGGGGAGACAAGTTAATACCCACAAGGCTGAACTATTTGGAGGAAGGGCTGACTGAGCCAGCATGCATTTCAGGCCTGCACTATAGGCAGCCCTGGCCCTAGGCACACAGAGCCCATCGGGGCTCCAGAGGGCAGCTCTGGGAGATGGCACATCTGGCACGGGGCTGCACAGGGGCCAGCCTTGTTCTGGGGCAGAATGGGCATGGGGTGAGGAGCTAGGAGGCCCAGGCAGATCCCTCTCTTCAGCAACAGCCAGGCCTCATCTGGGCAGTCCTTCCTGTGGCCGTGGGCAGGGTGGATGGTGGCAGACTTTCAGAGAATGATGTCTGAGTGGACCCCACCTTGTGGAGGGTCGGTTTGCTTTTAGGCTGTTACAGGGGAGCATCAGATGAGAGTAGCCATGGGATTGTTTTAGGCACCCCTCATCTGGATACCCAAAGTCAGTCTCCAGTGTCTTACAAGGTATTTGTGTGCTAGCATAATTATATTACAATGTTTCACAATGCAAAATTTGTCTAATGAACAGATGAAAGGAAAAGACTGCATTTGACCTACATGACAACTTTGAGATTCCAATATTTAATATGCTCTAATTATTTGGGCATTGGGAAAAACTTGTAACAATGCATGCAATCAATGAGGTATATTTAGTATACTAGTTGTAAGAAGAGACTCCTTTACCATCTCCTCGAGTTTGTGATCTAAAAAGGATGAAAGGTGTGTTGGGTCCAAATATAACTGAGACAATATTTACCTGGAGAAACAGAGTGTTGCATTGTTCTCCACAGGTAGATGTGTTTGTTTTTTTTTTTTCTCCTTGAATTTAGATAATGAGATGTCTGAGTAAATGTTCTTTTGGTATTTTTATGATACAATTCATGCTAGGCTTTAATTTTAGAATGATGAAATGCACATTCTGTCGGCACTTAGATATATTGTTGAATATTTTGTTTATTTCAGCTGTCTGGAATGTGTATCTTAGTCATGATTTATATGCAAATATTGACCTTAGCTCACAGGAGAGGATAATTTAACAATTTCTGAGTTTTCCTTTGGTATTCATACTTATTTCTTTTACAGTCCAGAACAGCTTTATTTTTCCTACCCTGCAATGAGTTCAGGACACTATGCTTTACCCACTTTATAGGAGAGAAACTGAGTCCTCATGAGATCAAGATAGAGTGATGATCCTATGAAAATAAAAGTAATAATACCTGTCTGGATCACTCAAATCAACTTCAGGATAGAAATTACTCAAATAGCCATGCAGCATGTGTTATTAGCTGGGTCTTGCAGAACAGTAGAGTCCCAGCCTCATTTTCTCCTTTTCTCCAAATTTTGCAAAAGGAGGACCAGGAGCTAAGGACCAGGAGATAAGGGAATACACTGCACAGCTCTCTTAGTCCCAGTGAAAAAGGCAACTACTGGCTGCTTAGCCTGAGCCCACAGGGTGACTGTCATCAGCTTCTCCTTCAGCAGGTGCCAGTAGTAACTCAGGCTCGGCACCCAGATGCATGTGCATCCAACAGAAAGACAACAAAAAAACATGTGCCTTCACTGATCACAACTTGCCACCCAGGCTTCTGCTTCTCCCATCCAACTTAGCCAGCTATCACAGCTCTGCTGGGTTTCTGCATCCTCAGTCCAAGAGAGGTGGAGAGGCACCTGAATGTGCTGGCCATCAGATCAGCTTCAAGGCATTCCCTTCTACCTCTGCTTCTCTGAATGCAGAAGGGAGCTTCTCGCTGTTTCTCCCTCTTGTGCTGCCAGTGACAATGCAGCTGGCTGAGGAATGTGCAGCACTTGGCGGTGACTTTCCCTTCCTGTAGCTTATGTCACAGGCAGCCTCAGAAACAAGATGCCATCAAGTCCATCATTTTCACTTTTTCCGTTAAGGTTCATAATATCCAGTCTCTGTCTTTGTGTGCTAGCACCTTGATATGTCAGTCCCGTAACAAATAAGCGATCTCTCCTCCCACACTCCCACATCAATTTACCTTGTACAATAACAGTGAAACATCGGACTTGTTATGACACTCCAGAAGGAACAAATTAATTTAAAAAAAAAAAAAAAAATTTACAGCCCTCTGTCTTTCTTGTATGACCTTGGACATCATTTAATGTTTTATAGCTTCTTCACTCCTTGTCTGCAAAAATGGGAAAATAGCATTCCTTCTGGATGTTTCTTTATACTTCCCATCCATTTTGTGCTTTGTGTGCTCAACCTACTAATCTGGAGCCTTCTGATGCCACTACAGTGACAACGCGAGTAACAATCTAACATGCTAAATCCACATAAGATTTTTTTTAGATGTTTCCATGGCTATTTGTTAACTCATAATAAAAATATTTATCTAGTATAGGTTTCTATTTCTTGTATTGTCTTTGGAGTTATTTAACATTGATCAATGCCAGAAAGAGAATTGCCGAGAAGGTTCCTGGCTTGGATTTTACAGGGCTATATCTAGCTTTAGAGATTTTAAGCCAGTTATGATTGTGGGTTTTTTGCTCTCAGTGTAGGCTGTGCAGTCTTAGAAGCATTTCCCCCAGAGCGTGATCTCCTATCCATTTTGTGTCTGTATTAACTTCTCTATATGTAGGTTGAGTCTCACTGTTGAGGTGGTGGTGGGAATTTCTTGAGTCATTTGTGCAAGCCTCACCACTCTGCTCTGATGTTCATTTCTTGGTAAGTACAAGCTCCCCTGAAACAGCATGGCAATTTAACTCACACTGGTTATTTCAAAAGAACAGGTCATGTTTGCAGCTATGGGAGTTCTGTGTCTAGCTTGGTGAAGATGACCACAAATTGAAACTGAGATTTCAATGAGGCTTAAAGGCTCAATGACACACCTTTGCAGACTCCCTGTAGATCTACATATGGTGGCAGGACTCTGTCCAATGCATAGTTCATTAGACTTTTTTATATTTAAGCAAAAAGGTGTGTTTAATTTACATCAAGTAGTACAATAAATTCCCAACAGTGCGTAACAGGATGGATAGCAGGTGATGTGGAAGAGGAAAGGATTTTCTTCAGCCAGAAGCACTGACATCTTCAAATGCACCCGGCTTCATCCAGAGAGCTGTCAGAGTAACTGTACCAACAGACCCAACGAGCCCAGCACCAGGGATGAGTAATATTTCTGTATCCCACCCATGCCCATGTACTGGTGGTGCTGTCCTTTGTACTCTGCCTACCCAAACCTCCACATCGTGTATTGATTCCGTGTCCCCTGAGTCACTGCAACTACCAGCTTATCTGATATTTCCAGAGCCCCTTTCTACCCCCATGCAGGCTCTCTCTGCATCTACTCAAACAAATAAACCCAGACAGAGATTTACTCCTGGCGTTGCTGAAATGTAAAACTGTGTTAAGGCAAAGTCAAACCTCCAATAGGCATTGAAGAACTCATTGTACTTTATGCACAGAGCAAAGAAAATCAACCTACCTATTAGTGGGACTGAGTCAGAAGTTGCAGGCATGATCTCGGCCACAAGCAGCATGAATACAGTCAGGGAAAGCAGAACAGTTATACCTGCAGGGAGTGAACATGTAGGGAAAAGATGAGGAACATGATCACTGCAGCTCCTCCTCTGATGTCTTTGCTGTTAAATATAACTTTGTCCTGATCTATGGCTAAGCCAAAACCATGACTTAGTGCTTGTCAGAACAGGTGAGAACTTCTACCAAGTGAGAGCATCTTTGGATGCACCTTTATTTGTTCCCTTTCCACTTCTCAATTGCACCCAAACCATTGCTCCTCTCAAAATAATGGATAAATCTTTGCAGGTCAGTAAAATGGAGCTTGCAGAGCTCATGAAATACACTGTTCTTGCAAAACAGAGCTCATACAAAACCCAGACAATTATTAAGGTCTAGGAGGCACTTGAACAGTTTTGGCTCTTGCACATTATATAACACCCTCCACAGAGTTGCATGCCTGTTTCAAAAGGAGCTTTTTGTTATCTTGCTCTCTCTGGAAAGGCTGTTTGCAAAACCTAACTGCCCTAAGCTGAGAAACTGCTTTTTATTTTGCATGTTTAATGTATGAACATTACATCCCATTTTTGTGACAACATTGTACTTTAGCTCAAATAATCCTTTTCCCTGCCTGTTTTTCACAGGCAGCAGTCATATCCCTCACAGTCTGTGTTTTGCTTGTTGTAAGACTGGCTGCTCAGTAGAACCCCAATGGTTCTACCAACCAAGTGCATATGTATGATTTAAACGTTTCTATGCTGATTGCATTTGTGCACAATTGACTCTAAAGGTCTCAGTTGGGTCACTCTTACATATTTACCTTACTTTTATTTATTTTACATTTTATTTTCCCTGTCTTTTCTCGGAAGTACCCCTCCTGTCTTTATTGATACACGTGACAGTAAATCTTGTTTAGCCAGTCCTTGGCTGTCTCTACTTCTCATTCCTTGGGAACTCATGGTTTGGAGGTTTGGGAGCTGTACTTGGAAGGTAAAAATAAAGTGACCAGCTGCTGCTGCTCATGACCCTTCACTCTCTGTATCTCAGCATGTCCTGTCTGAAAGAGGGAGTTAATCAGCCATGAAATCCAGTGAGATATGCTGAGGAACAGGGCGACAGGGAAGATGGAGTACTATCACTGCTGCCTCTGCCAGAGACGAGTTCTGCCTCATCCCAGGGTAAAACCCAAAGGATGATGCAAGTAGAAGTACTTTGCACAGCATGTGTGAATGCTGTACAGTAAGCTGTTACCCCAGTTTCTGCAATCAAACAAGTTCTTCTGTTGCTCCTCCTGGGATATCTTTATTCATCAAGCACCATGAGGCATTTTTTGCCATTTTATGGGAATCACTAATGAAATAAATGAATTCTTGAGCACTTACCTAAAGAAATCTTCTCTCCTGAATCAGCTGGCAAAAGGAAAACAAGCAGAGCCAAGCCAGATATGAGAACGCAGGGAATCAGTAGGTTCAAGCCATAGTAGAGGGTGCGCCGGCGCATGGTGATGGTGTACGTCACATCTGGGTAGGGTTCTTTGCAGCACTCGTAGTACATCTCATTCCTCTTTCCTGGGACACCTACAGAAAGGGAGGTCAGAGCAGTGGGGAGAGGTGCAGGACGGCCCAGCATCCATCCCCTTGGAAGGGGCCAGGAACTGATGGTTTATGAGCCAATGTGTGGCCCTCTGCCCACAGGGCCTCTCACTGGCCCCAAAAGGACCTCCAGAGACCCTCTAGTCTGTCCCCCAGCCACAAGCAGGTCCAGCTTGCTGTGCAGAAAAATGTTTCTTATTTCATGTTCTTATGAATGAGATGTTTCTTATTTCATGTTTCTTATTTTATTGCTCCTCAGATGCCCTGGCTGGTAGAAATACTGTATTCAGTTGTTCTGGGTCAGTTTTTCCTTGGCTACCTATCTGGATTAGAAGATGAAATGTCCTGGTTGCAAGTTCTCATTAAAGTGTTCTAAAACCTGTCCATTTCTACAGCATTACTTCTGATTTACCCCTACTTAAATGCGTTCAAAATGTCTCACTGAGATCAAGCTACGAATAACTAATTCTGGACTTAGGTTCCTCTTTTAAAAATGCAGGTATCTTCTGAAGCACAGAAGAGAAGAGAGACACAGTGAACTGCAGTTAGTTGCAGATTTTACAGACTGGAGGACACTTTGATGGTTTTCTGGGTGAGAGGGATTCTTTGCAAAAGCTCATTCCAGTTTTGCTGAAATAGTGGTTTTTGCACCAATCATTTTTTGGCTGATGTGTTAGAGTAGATGTGACAGTAGTGTTCAGTGTGTCTACATGAGGCACATCTAAGTATAGTACTGGCACACTGCTCAGATGCATCAGCACCAGTAGATTTCATTTATGCACTTAGATTTAGGCAATTGCTTCAGAACAGTGTTTTCAGACACATTTTGAAGAATGCATTTGAAAAGTTGTTTCTGAACAACTTTTTTTTTTTTCCATACTGCTGTTTTTGTGGAAACAATATCTGTATTTCAAATGTCTCAATAGGATTGATCATTTCTATGTATTTGGGTTTTGCCTTTGAAAATTAAACTACTGAAAAAAAAAAATAAAAAAATAGGCCAAATAGGCCAGACAATTTACCCACTAAATCCCACTCTCCATTTGAGATGTAGTTGGAAATATCAGCATCAAGCATCTGTAGGTCAATCAACCAGCCACTGTGAGTCCAGGAGCCAAACTTCAAGTCACACTTCTGCACGTCAAAGGGGAACCAGCGGACATCAATGTAACATGTGCTCTTCAAGATGCCTGTGGATAGAAATCAACCAGAGTCAGTAGTGTGCAGGGTGCAGTTCGCCTCCACCCTTATCTGTCCAGTTGATTGTGAGCAACTTTCTTCTGCAAAAGCCTGTGTGATGTACTCATGGGGTAACTAAAAAAATTTGTAAAATAAAATCCCCAAAACAGAGTCACTGTGTTGCTGTTTCTGCCTACTGCTGCAGAGGCTGAGAGCATTCTGGTATAACTGTGTAGTGTGTGCAGGATTATTTATTTCCCCACACAAGCACTGATGCTCTGCAGAGGCTAGATTCCCTCCTTCTGCTCCATCACCTTCTGGTAGGTCTGCCTCCCACTGCCACAGCCACTGCGGGGTTGGTTTCATGGGTGTTTTCTCCCAGCTTCTCCTGAATCTTATCTTTGCTCCCTTCCTTCTCAACAGACGGCTGTCTCCTGCTTGTCCTCTCTCTCCACTCCTCCACCAAGCCGTATGTACCAGAGCTTGTTTCTCTAATGGAGAGCAGTAGTGAGTACAGCCTGCTCTCAGTCATGGGAAATAAAACTTTCATGAAACCTTGGAAACAACATCTTTTCCTCCTTTCCGTGTTTTCCAGTCTCTTGATTAATCTAGCTGTTTCTGTGAGCACTTGTTGCATTAAGTAGGCTGATTATGAACATTTACCTTCTAAATTGGATTGGCAAAAGCAGTTTAGCAGCAGTTAAATTCATTTAAGAAATAATTTCCTGTGCTTCGCATGAGACATTTCTATTAGTCCTTATTCTCTCTTTTCTGTTTCCTTGGGGTCTTAAGTAACCAGTTCTTCACCATGGAGTTTGTAGCTCACCACAGATGTACTCTGCTTGTGTGGTATGCCTTCTACTCTGTTAGGTGAAAGAGATTGGCAGAGCACCAGATCTGCCCACGCAGGCACCTTTTCCGTCACCTACTTGTGCAGACTCCAGAGGAATGAAGAAGGATATGCTCTGGTGCATCCTGATTTTATTCCTGTCATCTGTTTCTCCCTGGAGAGCAACCATTCCCATGGTCTGCCCCAGGAAAAAAAAAAAAAAAAAAAAAAAAAAAAAAATTTGCTTGTTTGTTTTGTTTTGTATATTTTTAAAGAGGTCTCAGAGGTAGCGATCACTTGGGGATCAGCCACCAGGGAAGACCCATTTGTTTCCTGGTGTCCCCTGTGGATGTGCTGGCATCAATAAGCCAGCAGCTATGGCATAAGGTTTGGACATTTCTTGCCCACCAAATGGAGTGGCTGTGGAGATAGCCTGTGTGTTTTCTGGCAGGTCCTGGCTGCTGGGCCCTCTGGGCACTGAATTAGCAATAAAGACAGAAAGCAGGATGTGTTTTGGGTCTGGCTGGCCAGCACTGGTCTCAGTTCATCTTTTCACCTGGATCTGGAGGTTCGGCCTCACGAGGTGGACTTGGCTGCAGAGGGACAGCTGCTCCTGGGTGCCTCTTCTGGTCACAGCTCTTCTCACTCTTAGGAAAGAGCTAGTTGGTTTACATGAGAAACTTCCCTCCGTGGTAATGTGACCTGTAGTGCATATCACCTTGCTTTGGGTAATTCCTCAACTGGGCCTCTGAATGACCAAACTGCTCAGCAGAGAGATTTACTGATTTATGAAGTGGAAATATGCTACTAATAGTGGGCCTAAATTACTTCAGTGGGTCTGTCTAATAGTTAAATTACAGAGCTTGCAAAATTTCTGCAAACTGCTTCTAAACACTTTGAGTTCATTTATGAAGTAAAAGTGCTTGTAGTTAATCAAAGCTACACATTCACTTAAAACAAACAAACACACTACATCCTACCTGGAGGAATATATTGGCAGGATCCAGAGTAATTCACCAACACATTCGTGTGAAATGTTGCATCAAATCTTTCATCCGCACTATACCACGATATAAAAAAAAAATAAAAAAAAAAGAAAGAAAATGTAGGCTGATGTTTGAGTTAAGATGTAGCCTATTCCAACAAAATATATATATATATATATATATATATCTTTTGTGATAATTCAACGCACAGAATCAAGGTCTGGCTTACGCCTAAGTGAAGATTACACCCTTCATTAGTATCTTCCCTTCTGACAGACACTATTGGCCTGTACCCAGATATGCTGGTGACTTTCTTAATGTCCTTGGAGAGTCAGGGAATCATATTATAGAATGACTTGGGTAGGAAGGGGCCTTAAGGATCATCTAATTCCAACCCCCCTGCCATGGGCAGGGACACCTCCCACCAGATATAGGTTGCCCAAAGCCCCATCCAGCCTGGCCTTGAACACCTCCAGGGATGGGGCATCCACAGCTTCTCTGGGCAGCCTGTGCCAGTGCTTCACCACCCTCCTAAAGAATTTTCTCCTAACAGCTAATCTAAATCTCCCCTCTTTTAGTTTAAAACCATTCCCCCTTTTTCTATCATTATCTACTCAAAAAAAATTTGCTTTCCATCTTTTTAATAAACCCCCTTCAAGTATGGAAAAGCTGCAATGATGTCTCCCCAAAGCCTTCTCTTCTTCAGTCTCAACATCGGATGTCTTGGGGCAAAGGCAGAAGGGAAAGGAACAGAAGTATCATTGTTTTTGAAGTTTCTAAGTGGTTTTCAAAGATTGGACTGTAGGCAGGAAGAGTTTTTTTTCTGGGGCCGCTGTCAGAATCAAGCAGCTCACAGTATAAATCAAGTTATTTTTTAGCTAGATATCTGTTATAAGAGCATAGGTTTCCTGAGGCTACAATTCTGCAGTTTCTTAGGATACACAGGGGCCAAAGGTTTGCTTCAGGCAATGGAAGACAGCACCGGAGAAAAGCTGTTTCAGATCTGGGGTTCATAGGACAGTACTGATTGAGACTGTAAGAGCAGAAACCATGCAAAAGGGACCAAGAGAAGAGAATTTATTTAAGATTCCAGCACTTCTGAGAAAAAGAAAGGAATAGTGTGCTGAGCAAGGGCAAGCATTCTTCAAGGGAGCAGGCATGGGGACCTGCTCCAGGTTACAGACAGTTCCCCATGCTGGTGCTACAGACCCTTGCCTGTCATGGCTATGTGCAAGTCTTTGTTGTAGGACTCCACAGTCTTACACGTCCTGTCTTACAACCAAACAAGTAAAATTCACATCCCCCTTTCCGCTTATGACCTGCTCTCTGTTTATGTCCAATTCCTCAAGCAAGACTACATACAGGACACACAGACAGCCTACTCTGATAGGAAAAAGTAAAACACCGTGTCCACTGCTTCAGGATCCTCTGCATCAGAGCTTGGAAATCAAGGGCTGAGCACTGAAAACATGGGAGCAAGATCATATGACTCAGGATAAGATTAATTAAACAGAACAAACCAATGGGGGTGAAACTGAAAAGACCAAGGTGCAGGACAAGTGATGACATGAAAGGCAGCAAGAAAGGCTTTCATTAATAGAAGAAAACAAGTAAAAGTAAAACAGGACAAGTCAGACAGGGTAGACCCACTGCTTGCTGTGGTACAGAGAGCTGCAGTATCCTGTACCCTCTGCACTCCACTCCTCACAAATGGTGGCTCACCCCAATTAATTCTCACACAGTGCCTGGAGTCCAGGGCAGGAGAGGGGAGAAATAGGTTAAAGAAGTGTAGATAAGAGAGATCCAGTTGGCAGCGCTGATGAAATTTACTCTCGAGTACTGAAGGGACTGGCCGAAATACCCTCTGAAGCATTAACAATTATCTGTGAGAGCTCGGGGAGAACAGGGAAGGGCTCAGCGAATTAGAGAAGATCAAAAAGAATTCTGACTTTTTTTTTTGGTAAAAAGGTGAAATTACAGACACGTCAGTCTAACTTCAAAGATAATGAAGTGAAAACAGCTGGCACAGATTTGTCAAGGGCCAACTGGATCAAATCAGTATATTTTTCTTACTAACTGAATAAGAGGAGGAAGGAGATATATCTGAACTTCAGAAAGCCTTTTCCATGTCATGTTCTTATAAATAAACTATAGTAATATGGACCATACTGTATGCTTCATTTTTGGTGACTGAAAATGAGTAAAGAGACTATAAGTAGTAAAGCTGGAGTAAAGAATGATACTTTAAAAATTTCCAGATCACTCCAAGCCTCCTTCAGATATAGTGGGGACTTGGAATGGAAAATGGATCTTGGTAGACAGTGAAAAAGAGCAGAATGAAATTCAACCCAGATAATTAGAAAATGTTATGCATAAAACTGATAGAAAAGGACAGGTAAGTGAAAATCTAGCCTGACAGCAAGAACAAAAAACAAAATTAGTCTAAAAGTAAGATGTTAGAGCAAAAATAAAATCTCCCCCTCCTGGAAATATTTTTTTAAATATTGTCTAGAGAACTTTCACTCCATCCAGAACTGCAGAAGTACTGTCCAGAATACTGGCCTCTCATGGAAAAGAAAATAAAAAGAAAAAAAATAATAATAATCCAGAGTGTTAATAGGAGACAAGGAACGATGCCAAGAAATTTAGAAAATGTGGGTGATGGGTAATGTGCTAAGAAACATAGATTGCTCAGTTCAGGCAGGAAGACTGTGGCAGTGGTAATTTTCTAGCACAGGTCAGGTAATTATAAGGAGAGTATGGATTGTTTGCTCTGCACATTCACTGGGATAAGGGAAATAAGACACCTGCAAAACAACAGCAAGATTTAAACTGGCTATTAGAAAAATCTGTTAGCTGGTGCTCGTTTACTTTTCTTTTTTTTTTCTTTTTTTTCAAGTGTAGGAGACAAAGTCCTGGATGGCAAAAGCCACGGAATATCAGGGCAGCAATGCTGTTTTCCAGCACCTGGTGTTCTAGTGCTAGGCTCTCACTGCATATTGTGCACCTTTCTTACCTGTTATACAGAAGAATATCCGGTACCCAAATCTGGTCAGCTGGAAATCGTAAGTTCTGCACCCCCGGGTATTCGTACTGATCCCAAGACAAGTAAATATCAACCCAGTACTGTTGGAAAACACATAGATTACATTACACGGGCTGGCAGAAATCTTTTAAGGTATCTGGAATATTTAGGGAACAGAATGGATGTTGTCAATAGCAATAGCAGTAGTATGATAGTATGATAGTATGGCTAAAAGGATGTTACATGTGCTGTGGCTGAAGACACCCTCCACAAAGGACAGGATACACTTAGGCTGTGCCCTGAAAGTCCCGTAGTCCTGTGGGTTGGTTTGTGTTAGTTTTCCTAATAGAGCTAAACCCATTCTTTCTGCAAATAGCAGCAGGTAGCTGCAGAAGAAGCAGCCTGTTCAGTTGCACCCATTAACTTGACATAGTGTTGGGCTGCTTAAGTCAAAGCAGAATTAGCTCAATCATTCAAGTCTCCCACAGGCTTTTCCCTGCAGAGCTGCATCTTTGCTCAGCACAAACCATTAAGGAGATTGTTTCATGCTCCGTAAGAATAGATCATATCTCTCACCACATGCCACCAGCAGCAGACGTGGTGGGAAGCGCCCTCCACCGCAGCCCTAAGTGAAGATCAGTTTTGCTTATCCTGCACGGCCAGCACTGGTCACTGCTCAGCTGGAGAGGTGTGCAGGAAAGGAAGTAGGTGCATTTTGGGGTGAGGTTTTAAATCAGGAGGGAAGCTTCTAAGAAACTGTCTCACCAATAAGCCTGGGCACTGCTGACAGCAGTGCAGCACAGGGGCTGCACGTGGTCCTCTGCATTTGGGAGCGCGTGCTGGGGGGTTCTTGTACAAGCCATGAAGCAGGACTTCACCACAGGTCCTCATCTCTGCCCTTGGAAGGACCCTGAGCCCCTTAAAGAGTCTCTCTTCACTTGTGGTGGGAGTCTAGCTTTGGACTCTCCATTAAAAACCCCCATATGCCCAGTGGCCTAACAATATAGTTTGGTATCACCTCCTGAAGCCAACAGGTCTGCCCAATGGATTAACTCAGTCTGCTTTGCTTTGTTTCAAATGTTAAGAGAAACATTGGAAAAATTTCAGAGGACTGAGAACATGCACTAGTTTCACATTGCAGACAAGTTAAAAGGCAGCAATCTTGCTTTCCAGGTAAGAAAATGCTATTAGGAATGGGGGTTGTTCTTTATGGACACAGGTTACTCACCATCTGCAGCCAAGCGTTTGTGATCAACACCTGGTTCTTCTCATCCTTTGAACAAAAGGGGAAAGGGAAAGGGAAAAGGGAAAAGGGAAGAGAAAAATGGATGAGCCTCAAGGTACAGATAAATTACAGGTGGAATTGTTTCTGTTCTGTTTCTTTGAAAACCTGTGCTCCTGGGGGTAACCAAACACACACCTTATGGGGTAGACTGGGAGCTCAGCACAGAGCCACCCAGCTGCTTTGCATGGCTCAGACAATAATGGCTCTTTCTACCCTTTACAACTACAGACCTCCTGAATTTATCATAACAAATCACCATCAGAAGTGAAAATAATAGACAACGGCTGCTATTTTGCTGCAGACAATTGAAGAGCTTACCAAATGCACAAGCTTTTTCCTTTTGGCTAGTTGGGCAAAACAAGTTATTCCTAATAACATGAAGCACGTGGTACTTGAAGCAGGTTTATGTCATCTCTGTTGCCACTGCAGAACCATAGTGAAACGGCACTGGAAGCACTCTTCTTATGGAGTCTGCAGAGCCCTAGACCCACACCCATGCTTTGCATAGCTCCAGGTACCACCACAGGTGTACCTTGCACTTATGGGGAGCTAAGGCTGGGTACTCGGTGGTGCTGGCTCACTGTTTGCCCAGTCTTGTCTTCTTTAGTTCTTCTACTCTTCTTTAATTGGAGACAGTTTTTATGATTGATTATGATTTCCTATTCTTCTATAGCCAAAGAGAAACATCAGACACAGAATTCATGCACAGACCAGAGCAATTAGCTACATTACAGGGAAGGTGCAGAGATCTCTGAAGGAGAGAGAGATGTTTTATCATCAGACAAAGCTGCTGTGAAACTCTGCAGAAAACCCCGTAGATGCACTGTAGTGATCAAACCTCAGGGCCCAACACAGTAGCAAATACTCATGGACAGTGTGTGGTAAGAGTAGACAGAAAGAGAACTTCACCAAGACGCAAGATGTTGTGTTGTCCTAGCAAGTTTCTGAGGAGAAAAATGCCAATTGGTCCTGGCTGACTCCTAATCAAGTTACTTCCCAGGCTCATGGTTACAACCACGTGGTGCCAGTGCTCTGGACTCCTGAGCTACCAATTCATGTGTCCATGTGTGTGTGCATGCCCTACGAAGCATCTGTTCCTTTCTGGTGTTTGGAGTGGGAGACGCTGCAGTTGCATACTACTGGGTGGTTTCTTCCACGAGGCCTCTTGAGTTTACCTCTTTTGTGTCCCATGCAGAAACCACTGTGCGACTGCAGACTCCCAGGCTAATGCCTGAGGAAGAGCTGCCTGAGGAAGCCTCCTCTAAGCCTCCCTTGGCACAGAAGGTACTGAATCACTGGCACTGCTTAACCCCTAGCATAAACCTTGTTTGTGTCGTGCTTCCCTCTCCTCTCCCACTTGGCTTGTTGGAGGTGCAGAAACATCCCATTATAGACAGGAGGAAATCATTGATCTGGAGGATTCATGACTGCTTTGGCAATGTGGCAGAGATATTCTTTGTTGCCAGGTGCCTTTCCCTGGGAAAAGCATGACATAGGTCTTTGCCATAGTCCTCTATGCCAATTTGTCTACCACACCACCTCCTCTTTTTCTCCCCTTGCATTCCCTTGAGATCAGCCTAAATGACTTATACTGCTGGAAGGTACTACACAGAAATCAGACGCGATTTTATATCCTGCTATACTGGTAATTGATGGAGTCATTAGAGTTATCTGTGTCAACAGATCTGGAAACGACAGCATCCCAACAATACCAAGTCACAGGCCTTTCCTACCTGACTGATGCCTGTCTGGCCAGCAGTGATTCCCCAGGTGGCATCTGGGGATGGTGGGCATAATGCTTTTCTGAGTTACTCATTAAATCTTGGCTACATTTTGTGCTGCTTGTCAATCAATAATTGCTTATACTTCTAAGCTGCATACATCCTCACTGCAAAGCCTTTCTGTGTACAGATGAAGACAACTGAACAGAGTGGCCCAAAAGAGGGGTTGTAACAGCTAGGGTGCTCCTTTCCCCAGCCTGTGTAAAATGAAGGTTTTCCACACTTACATTTTACCTTATGGGGAAAGGCAGAAGGGTACCTTCCCCCTTTTGTTGACTACCTGAAAGCCGCAGGGGGTTACAGTAAAGGGTAGCATGGATCTGGAAGTCTTGCAAGTTTACTGCATGTAGAGATGTCTCTGCTCAGGAGCCTTTAACTCTTGACTCTGATTTATAAGCAAAGCTCCTTTTACTTGTTGTAGTAAGTTTATACTCAATAAACTCCATGATTGAAAAGAAAAACACCCAGGGCAGACCTCTGTACTTCACAGAACTGCCTGTTACCCTTAGCTGCTCACCCATCACAACTTTATGAGGTCCTTATTCAGAGTCAGATGCTAATGACCTTGGCAATCAGCTTTGTTTTCAAGCAATTCATCAGGCACTGCAGAGCATGTGGGTATTTCATGTAGCATTAAACACATCACCTTGGGTACAATTTGCCTCCTTGTCACAATGCCACAGTGTGCACCATGTTTGTTCTGCTTCTCAGTTTTGTTTTGCAGTCAAAGTTGAACTTTTCTATTAGAGTTGTCACACATTCATCTAGAATGTAAGCACGCCCTGCATGGTCTTCCTGCCTTGCTTTTTGATAACCACAGTCAGAAAGAGCACAAAGTCTAACCAGAGCTTTGGGCTGCTTATGACTCTTTCAGCCCTGGGGGAAAAAATGTCACTTCAGGCTCTTTTTATGGCCATTCAGAGTCTGTCTATTCTCATCCTCGCCTCCAGGCTGCTAAGCTTTCAAAGGCTTTACAGACAGCAAATGTTATTTCCGTATTCAGCACTGATCAAAAGATGCAACCTGACGGGTCCTTCTTATCACAGGATGGAACAGAAAGTTTCCTAAACAAGGATCTGAGTTCGGGAAAAAAAAAAAAAAAAAAAAAAAAAGCCAGTTCTGGGGGAGCAGAGGGGGTCAATCACCTCCCTCCCCTGCTGCCCACCCCTCTGTTGGTCCAGCCCAGGATGAAGTTGGCCTTCTGGGCCTCAAGCAGCACTGCTGGCTCATATCAAGCTTTTCATCCACAGCACCCCCAAGTCCTTCTCACCAGGGCTGCTCTCAAGGAGTTCTTTTCCCAGTCTGTCCTCATGTCTGGGATTGCCCTGACCCAGGTGCAGCACCTTGCACGTGAACTTGTTGAACCTCGTTAGGATCACGAGGGCCCACTTCTCAAACTTGTCCAGGTCCCTTTGGATGGCATCCCTCAGAAGGCCCCTCTTCAGAAGGCCCCTGAGGAGCCAAGCCTTCCAAGAATGCATCCTGAGGCTGACCAGGAGGTGAGGGCTGTGGAAGTCTGGAAGTCTGAATCTATCATACCATGTTAGTGCAAGTGGCTTTTAAGGCCTGAGATGTTCATGGAGCTTTCCATCTTTGCAAGTTTGTTGTTTCGCTGAGCTGTGCAGCTTTGTAACCTGTAAGGAAATAGTTTGGGCTTTGGAGTGGGCTGGTTGCCTGGCCTTTCCAGAGCTCAGGAGGGATCAGGAGCTGTGTGCAGAAGTCATCTCTGAGATACCAGGGCATGGGAGGGACCATATTTGTCCGCTACAAAGATACCTACAGATAAGCAAGAGTGTGTATGCCTTACCTAGTCCCAGGAGGTCAATGGCAGGCACTGTTTTGCCTAGATGAAAGCCAATTCTCCCACTTGGGAAGCACTGGAAGCAGTTCCCTCATTGCGTGTTGTGGATTTGTGCAGAGGGATCAGTTGTGAGAGTGACTTTCCTTCAGGAGAAATCTTGAATAACCCAGCACTTTGCTTTTTTTGGTCTATTTGCAAGGACTATACCTCACTTGGCACTGTCAGCCCTGGGGATGACCTTCCCTCTGTTTTTCACTCTCAGCTCTCCCTACGGCAAAACAACCAAAGCAGCCCAGCCCAGATCCCAGGTGAGCCTGGAGAAGACAAGCCCCCAGAGATGCTTTTTCAGCATTCCTCAGGCTGTTCCCCCCAGCTGCAGATGTTCAGCTCAAACAAATCAGTTTGCATCTGGTTATTTAAAAATGCTGGGAAATCTATTTCTGCGGTCAGTAGCCAGTGCAACAGTTACCCTCTAAATCCTTTCTTTCTTTATCTGGGTCACATTCTCCCCTTCCTATCTTCAGACTCACCCCGGTTAATCCTGTCTCTTGGACATCTGATTTTTCCTTTAGCCTTTGAACCATGGATGTTTCTGCCAGTGCACATGCTAGGACATGTGTGAGTTTTAAGTTTATTTATTTATTTATTTTTTCCCTGCTGCCAACTCAAAGCTCACAATATGCGCTAGGTCTGCCTTTCTTTTGCACCAATGCCTATCAGTAGATTCTCCCTTGCCAGGCAAACTATGCCTGCCCTCAGCCACACAATTATCTGGGTTATAGCACATGGATGAAAAAATCCAAAGGCCTTCCTGGTTTAGTAGCCACATCCTATGGTGATGTGTCATCTCTGTAACAAGCATTTGCTAACAGGAGACTGACTGACCTCATTAATCTTTGCACTTTTGCAGAGGGAGTTAAAAGCTTAAAAGTCCTAAATTGCACAGGTAACTCTCAGCAGTGACCAAAGGCCATGTGGGAATACTTTGGTTAATTTTATTTTATTTTATTTTATTTTATTTTATTTTTTATGCTGCTTTTGCACCTGCATATGTAGGAAGGCTATGGTCAAGAGAGAATGCCATTGACCTTGAGACTCAGCTTTGTTAGCAGAGGCATCATTCTCCACACTGGATTTTGATCAAGAGAATCAAAAGGAAATGGAAATGCTTTCAAATGCTGTTAGGCTCCATCTATGTCTGCAGCAGGCAGTCCTTTCCAATGCTGAAAAACCTTCCAACCCACTACCTCGGGATGATTAAGTAAAACAGCTTTAATGCACTGTATGAATGAAGGCCCACAAAACCTGACAGCTTAGGGAAAGCCTGGGTTGCCCTGGCAACAGTCATTAAGCATAGCTGGACAGCCTTTTTTTTTTTTTTTTTTTTCAGTGTTTGTTAAATATAAGTACTCATACATCTACAATTTGCCTTCTGAAAGAGTGTTTAAAACGTTGGAATGGACGTTGCCATAGTAACATCAAAATTGAGGAGATAACTGATGTTTAAGTACTTCATCTCCGTACTTTCAAGAAAGCTCTTTCCAGAGGAAATGGGAATGGGGGGATGTCCTGGGGTCAAGAGGAAGGGATGACGAGGGACACCAATATACACTGGAACAACAAAGATGAACAAACATCTACCAATGTCTGCTGAGCATTTCTGTGCACATCAGGAGGGAGACGTGGTGAAGTTTGTCAAGCCAAAGATGAAGTTAAGAGCTCGTAGCTGAATATCCTCTCCCTCCTTCTTTCCTCATTTTACCACCTCGGGCCTTTACTCCTATGTACAGTTAAAGGTGTTTTCTTTGACATCCATGGGATGCAGACTAAGTCTCACACCTTACATAGAGCATGGCATTCAACTACAGACTGTGGCTGTAGGTGCTTCGCTGGTGAATATCTGTAATTTTTTGCTGTAATGCAGGCACTCACCAGTGCCTGTAAACCCAGGCTGCTGGGAAGTATGCCATATTAGAGACTCCAGAGCTGGTTTGATGGCCATTTGGCCACAAGCCCTTCAACAGAGACCTGCACATTCGAGGGACCCCATCCCCACACTGTGGCAGGGTGCTGGGAGGAGTGAGGGTGCCTGCTTTGTCCTGCCATTCCACAGACGTTTCCCTGGGCAGCCCCAGGAGCTGGGACAACGGGCCTCACATGGCTTTCCGGCACAGGGCTGGCTGCTCTCTGATGACTGCTTGGATGAACTGACATGCCTGCCCAGTTCCTGAGGGAAAGGATGTTATGTCACAGCCTAAAATCAGCCAGCCCTCCGCTGAAATACCAAGCCACCCACACACAGCATGTAGGTGTTTTGTGTATTCTCCAGGGTGGGTTCCTCATCCTGAAATAGCCCTCCGTGTGTTTTGTGCACAGTTGGCAGGTGTTCTGATAAACAGGAATCGACAAAAATAATGTTATTACAGCGTATTCATTATTCATTGCCTTTTTCAGCATTTGAAATCACAGGAAAAGCAGTGGGAGGGGGGCAAAGAATGGTCACAAACAGGCAAACCCCAAGCACTCAGCAAAGTCTCACTCCCAGGACACCTGCAAGGGTGCCTTTGCATTTCCTCCTGTATCTACCTGCTGTCGTGACAGGACATAAGTC
Organism: Stictonetta naevosa; assembly: GCA_011074415.1. NCBI lineage: Eukaryota > Metazoa > Chordata > Aves > Anseriformes > Anatidae > Stictonetta > Stictonetta naevosa. The sequence goes on from CM021729.1 coordinate 45,807,110, forward strand.
TGTTCCGAAATGCAAGCAAGCACTTAAAACCTTTTGTGAGGGATGGGAAATGCGGGAAGAGGTTTTTACTTAGGAACTGAAGAGACTCTCAGGAGTTACACTCAGAGAATACAACGCTAAGATACAAACCTTCCAAACACTGACAAACTAAGAAATGGACAAGGACACGCTGACAGCTTTGGTTTAAATGCTTTATTGCAACTTGTGGATTTAGAAACGTGACCATTTGCAGTACCCCTGTCCTGTGCCAGTTCCCACAGCCCCTGGGCAATGGCCAGAAGTCTGATTTGTGGGGACTCTGCTGCCTTTATTGGAGGAAAGTGTCATGCATTTCAAGCAGGTGAGTGCTTCTCCAAAGGACAAATTTCTTTCCCTGCCACTGCTACCAGGATACTGAGTAATAATAATCAGGCAAACCTCGCCTTAAATAATTTTTGCTTCTTTGCACCTTGTCGAGTTGAAGTAACAAGTGCTAGGGACTCTTAAGAATCCTAGGTGACTCAAATTAATCACACAATATTAGGGAGTATTCATGGGTTCAGAATCTAAATCCCCCTGTCTTCAAATGGGATAGAACAGACCTTTTTGCCACACAGGCAGAAGACTGGGTAGTTATGCCCAATCTGGATCAACATCACAGGAAAAAAAAAAAAAATCTTGTTAGAACCACAGCCACCAAGCACAGCTTGGAGAGCCATGCCAAATAACAGAAAGCAAACAAGCTGTTGGATTGCTGCTTACTAGGTGAACCCCATCCACACCTTACCCTGAGCCATGCAGAAGCCAATGAAGAAAAGCTTTAGGTTTTAGGTTAAGAGGTGGGTAATTAAGACTTCATGACAATGGTTAATGCAAGTGTGTGGGCAAAGATGTATCAGACAGGAAGCCATAGTTCCCATGGTGCCTGACTTCATTGTGCTAGCAAACTCAAGTGCTGTGTGTTTAATTGGCTTAGTAAGACTGACGTTTTGATAATGCCTGACACATACAAGGAAGCCAAAATATTAATTCATGACTCAATTAGCCTTGGCATTCCCACTGTTGAAGCTTCAACCATGCTAATGAAGAGGCCAATTTATTTAATTTTTCTTCCCAGAGTTCAAAATTGGTCACAGTAAGTGAGCTTTATGACCAGGAGAGAGTTGTTGGGATTTAACTTTAATGAATCTATTGGTCTATCAACCTTTCCATAATTTTCTGCTTGGAATTTTAATGAATACTTTTCATGATCACTAATTACTGATTTTCAGCTTTTATAATGATGTCCAGTCTGATTTCCTTCTCATTTACAGTTTTGAATCAGTCTGACTGCACTGGTCTCCATGAATTTGCTCTTGTAAGATGAGAATGCAGTTTCTGGTGGAGAAAAACCTTTCTGGAAGGATATGGGTTTTTGGAGAGTAGGGCTATAGAAGGAGAATCAGAGCAGATATAGCTCACAAGGACTATGTAGTAAACCCACAGATAAATAATAAATGCAAAGGCCTGAACAGGGAACAATAACCAAAAAAAAAAAAAAAAAAAGAAAAGGGCTGAAAGTTTTTCTCTCTACCTTTTGTCAATGTTTTGCAAATAAATAAAACACAGAATATCTGCTTAATAAATACTTTCTTATGGTATCTCTTTCTTTTATGTGTTTTGTGTTTCAATCTTGAGTGGTCAAGCTTACACTTTTGAAGTTATCTATTCTGAAAAGATTTGTACAGGATGTACTATCAGGATTATGGTTTAATCTAGTGAATACTGATGCTATATTGGGAATAATATGTGAATGGGTGCTTATGTGTTTGACATATTTATATTTATTTCCTTGAATCATTTGTGAATTGACCTGGGTTTGCTGTGCAGATATGTGGACATGTGGCAGTGCCAGGATGTAGGGTGGGCGGGAATCACTTAGCCACTGTAAAGTCAGTTTAGGAATGGAGAGGAGAATTAGAGCTAGAAAGATAATATTTGAATTTTCTGACTGGTTGCTTCACTTGCAGAACCAGTGTGCCTGGCTGCCACCCTCCTCAGCACTGGTGGAAGGACCAGCACCACCACCAGCACCACTTGTCCTCAGCCAACTTTGGAAAAGGGGAAAACAGTACATTCACCATGTTAATGCTTTCTGGAAGGAATAAACACATTTTCAGATTAGAAAGCAGAACTTCTTTCATAAATCATCTGAGTTTACAGTTTATGAAACACAAGCACTTAAAACCAAGGAGATGACTGCTAAAGATCTGACGGAGATTTTGCGACACAGACACTAGGAGGTCTGCGTCAGATGGCAGGTGCCACACAGCTGGCCTTCATCACCTTCCACCTGCCCTTTTGCCTTCACCTTGTGGCACAGTCTACTTACAGGCAGCCTTGAACCTTGGCAATTTTCAGGCAAATGGAGCAGCCGCCAGCAAAAAGCTCATCCTACACCAGCTCTTGTGGGCTGAATTTGAGGGTCCTGCTAAGTGAGGATCAGATCACCCAGGAACTGAGCTGGCAGTTGAGGACATCCTTGCTATAAAGAGCTGCCTGCAAGGGAAAAATGTTATCCCACCAAGCACTTCCTTTAAAAAAAGAAAGAAAGAAGAAAAAAAAAATAGACTTTTCGGGTTACAATCAGGTTTAGAGGGAAAACAATGTGAACTAAAGCTTGAATCTGGAAGTCTGATAAGTTTCTGGTAGACAAAGCTAAAACTGCTGTGTTGTCAAGCTCGCACACTGCCTATAGCAGTAATAACTGCATCTGAGTACTCAGGGAAAGCATGCACATATTTTCACCATAATTTCCCTGCCCAGCAACACACAATATGCGCAGTTCCAGTTTTCAGGAGACAAACTGCATATTGGCTCTTTACTGCCCCATTAAACTCATCTGTGATGTTGTCTTAGTACTTTACACACCAATCCAGAGCTTCAGGAAGCACCTAAATCTGCAGTTTAAGTGGGATTGTTTGCAAGCATGTGATCCGGTTTGGGATGATCCTGCAATCTGTAGAATGGACAATCACTCTACACACCGTTCAATCAAATCAAAACAGCTTACAGTAAATTTTCTGTATATAATGTTTGTTTGGGGTTTATAGGTACAGCAAAATGATGGATTTTTTCTCTTCCATAAGTGCCAAATTGCTCTTGGGTGGCAAGATTGGTTTTGTTTTAATATTTTTGTGCCTTCCTAGTGGGAGCTTGCAATCCCTTTTCCTTATCATTTTTATTATTGTATTTCCTCTGAAACAGGGGGCTGTTTCCACAAAAGCACTAACAAGAGTGTGGTGTTACAAAGCTGGGCAACCTTGCTATTCTTGGCATGGCTTTCTGGATCAATAGCAGCTGGGAGAGTGAACACAGAGGAGAAAAGCACTACAGGACTTCACCACACGTGGGGAGCTGTGCAGCCAGACCTTCAGGGTGGCTCTGAAGAACAGGACAGTGTCAGAGACAGAGTGATGGACAGGCCCTCCCCTCCTTGCATGAGGCTAATGAGTGTGTTTAGCAGTGTGTAGCCTCTGAAAGGAAACAATGCACTTGCTGGAAATCTCAGAGCTGTGTTTGCTTTTAGAAAGGGCTTTTGAGTCATTTATTGCTTCTGCAGCTTTGTGCCACCTTGCAGCACTCTTCTTAGAATGTAGCTCTTTAAATACCTTTTTTTATTATTAAGTCTGTGAGAATTGCTGCAGTTTTCGTCATGATACACTTCTATTGGTTGTCTGTCTGGTTTCTTTTCCTCTTTATATATTTAAACTCACAGTTTGGAGAAACATGTGGCCTAGAAAGCTAATCAAACAAGCTTTTCCCGTGGACAACCAAAAGCAGTGTGTCTATTGTTGCAGTGGCATTGATGCACTGACCCAAAGATAATGATAAATAGTATCACTAACAGAAGAAAAGCTAAAAAAAATTTTAAAAATTACTGCATTTTTTTAAAATGTCTCACCAGGGCTTCATCATAAAGGATGTAGACCCCTAAAATAAGATCTCCTGCAGATACCAGCAGGAGCAATCAAAACCACCATTCATGATGACAAATATTTTCTACTTAGCAGGCTCCCATCACAGGGAGCCAAAGGGAAAATGCCTGCACTTCCTTTGCTGTGAAAAATGCCTTATATCTTAATTTGTCTAGCCTGACTGACAAGATGGGCTTTTAGGCAAATTAAGAAGTGGAATATCACTCCAGGTACTCTTGGCTGTGCTGTACACTTGCTTGGGCTGTCAGGGGTTGTCAGGGTCTGCCTGTGCTCCTGGGAGAGTTCACCACCCAAATCCCCCACTGGTTGTGCCAGGGAAGTGCCTGGCTCCTCCAGGGAAGGCTGGAGGAGAGGCCCCAGGCAAAAGCGACCACAGGATGTCATCATTACACATTTAGGACATGGCAATCTAAACTGAGTCCTGATGTTAAACAGGGGGTGCAACAGCTCCCCTTCCTACTCATTTGTTTCGTGGATGTGAGAGGTCTGCTTGGCTGTAGTTGTGAATTAAGACCATTTTGGAAATATCCTAGCCCTAATGATAGGATGTCCTTCACATCATGCGTTTGTCTACTACAACTGTGAAAAGCAAAGAATATGTTCTTCAAGGCTTTGAGTATGGCAGCTGGCTTTGGGCTTTGAGTACTAAAAAAAATAAAATAAAAAATAATAATAAAAAAAGGGAAAATAAATGTTGGTGGCTGCAGAAAACTCAGTCCAACAGAGTCACACTACGAAATTCTCCTTGAATGGATGAGAGCAGAGGAGGCGATGCTTTAAGTCATCACTATTTGGCAAACTACAGGGAACTCAGAGCTGTCTTTCCTCTCTGTGTAGCAAATTGTCGTCAATGCTGTTCTTAGAAGCCTGGCTGCAGAAGATGAATTTAGATTTGATTGTATTACTGTACAGTTTGTGTAGGGAACAGACTTCGGGAGGCACTCCCTGGAGCCCGTTCCAGGTAGATGTGTGGTAGATACGATGCCAGGCCTTGGCAAGGGTGAAGAGTAAGTTCTGTATCGGTGACACCCCCCCTTACTCCTTCCATGCAAATATAAAACAGGGAACTTGTTCTCTTCTTCTTTACATTGCTTGCTCTCATGTGGAAACCAGTCCCATGCCCTCTGTCTCGACAGTGGTGACAGTGCTCGACTGGCACTGTCTCTGGCACAGACTCCATACAGACTGCTACTGTATGGTGTGAATGAAGAAACTTTATCCCCTCTACAAAGGATTTTCTGTTCTTCCCTGGAGGAGACAGACACCTATTTTACATTGTGTAAAATATACATTTCAGGTTAGTAAGTTGTTTTTTGAAAACACCATAACTGATGGTTGCAAGACCATGAGCCTGGGACAAGCCAATAATGCTCTGAGCTTAGCTTCTAGCATCTGTAGTGTGTGCTGAGACAGAGGGAAGCAAAGCTGTGTTTCTATGCAGGCATGACCTTTTAGATGACCTCTTTCTTATTGCAGAAAACCAAAAAAAAACAGAGGAATTAAATGTGTTGCAATGGACATATACATAAAATACATAGAGCACTTAAAGAAATGTCTGGTGAAAGGATATATTTCACATGCAAATGTGAAACCCAGCTGAAAAAAAGTTTTATGTAACTCTTTCTTCCTCCTGACTGAGTGACTTTGAAAATGTACAGTCACAGCCGGAAGGCTAAAAAGTCCTCTCTTCTACCCTCAACCTTCAAATTACTGCACGAAATAACAGCGGAAAAGGAAGGTTTGAAGCAAGATCTTTGGAGCTAAGATTCCTCTGCTAAACCTGGAATTGCTCGCTGAAATTTACTTGAAAGTAGCTGGAGGATTTCTCTGCTCTTTCCTTCATGAAGAGGACTGTGAGCTCCTGCTGTGAATGAGTGACTTCAGTCAAGGGTACTGATCTCCTCTCTCTTTCAGCTCAGTGCAGTCACTAACGTGTCAAAGGGAAAAGCTGCTTATCCTGCCTGAGTGGCTGCTGCCTGCCCCGGGGGAACCACAACTGGCTGGTCCTGCCACTAGTACTGCACTGTGCTGGGGGGCTAGGCCTCCAGGGGCTTGTCCCTCCAGAAGGAGCATGTGGTGCACCACACATTTCCATAAATATTATGGGTACAATAAGAATTTTAAATATTTGAGACCTCTGTCAAATTGGTCTGCAATTGCACCAATGTTTGCAAGTTTCTCTCTCCTCCTCATTCTCTCCACAACGGTGTGTTTGAAACCAGCCCATGTTACTGATTTTGGAAATGGTAGAATAAAGGGAGAAGCACTGATGTGCTTGCTCAGGTGTTTGCTGCACTGACCCAAGTGAAGGTGGTCAAACATTTTTCTTGTCTTTTTTTTTTTTTTTTTTTTTTTTTTTCCATGCACTTGAAATAAATTCTCTCCATATAGCATGGCTTATCATAGAGAATCATCCTTGGGATGAAAAAGAGATTCAGGTTTAGATTATGATATTAAAATTTTTCCATGGCTAAAATCTCCAGTTCTGGAAAAGTATGTTTCAGAGAGATTGGTAAAAACAATTAGAGGGCTATGCCTCCAGGTTTTATCTATTTCTAACCTCATCTCAAGACAGCCTCCTTCAACTGTCTGGTGAAGACGTGGTTGGAGAAGAGGTCAACGCCATTATAATGTCTAAGGAAAAAGTGTAAATGCAGTGATGCTAGCTCTTGATGCTTCACATTCTCTTCAGTTATTGCATCCTGCGTGGCGTATCATTAATAATTTGTAGTGACACATGGCTTCTGAACTATTTAATTACTTTTTTCTTTTTAAAACAGAATCATTTTCTCTGTTTAAAACAAATGGAAAAACTACATAATCTTGCAGCTCATGTTGTATCAGATGACTGTGATTCTAGGATGATATTCACTCTTTCAAAGTGCAAAAGCATGTACTCCAGCATTTTTTGAGGGTGCTCAGCCAAAGACAGTACGCTTTCATCTCTGATAGCCTGATTAAGAGGGAAATGTGTGGGACCTACATGAGAGATAAGATTAGCTGTGCTGAATGGGTGCCATAGAGTACAGAGCAGCCAGTGACTTACCACGTCGATTATCTGCAGCAAAGAAAGCTGAAGCTCAACTACAAGGGGCTGGGAGTCGTTCATGACTGGTCGCTCAAGACGATTGTAGTTTCTCAGCAGCTCTCTGTACAAGCGCCTCTGGCTTTCACCCTGCAGAGAGACTAGGGGAAAAGAAAGAAGGCAGCTGTCACTGAGGCTGGTCCCATTGTCCTCATCGGTTGTCTGTTTAGCTGAAAAAAAAATCCCTCTTAATATGTTGGAAATTTGAAAACAGTTTTCCAAAAACTAAATTCCCCCAAATTCTGCATGTAGATGTGACAGACACAGTTTTTGTACATATGTGACTGATGAGCTCCTAAAGAAAAAACAAAGAAAAATAAATAATAATAATAATAATAACACTTTAACTGGTTACTAACACTCAGAAACTAGCCTTTTGGACTCAGAGTAAAAGCCCCCCACTGCTCAGCTCCCTCCTGATGATGATCAGGACTCCAGAACTGCCACACAGCTTGCTGGAGGGCAGTCAGAGCACTTTCATTTGCTTGTGCTTATTTCCTAGAGATGGGCTGCTGTGTGCCAGCGCTGGTGTTACTTGGACACATTGCGTGTTTACTCAGCATGAGTAACAGGTATCCTTGTAACTCAGGGCTGTTGTATCAGCCCTTCTCTGAGCGCGCTCATGAAGCAGGAAGAAGCCGTCTTCATACCCTCTTCGGTTTTGTGTGGAAGCCTCTCCAGGCTTTGGGTTGACATTTTTATTTCAGGTGGCAGCACACTTTGCTGGCACCAAACGAGGTAGTGGTTGGAAGGCCAGAATATTTGGCAGGTATGTGTAACAGCAATATTGAGCTCATGGTGTTAGATGTTTAACTTGGCCTCCCGGGAGAATGGTCTCAACACAGCAGCTTCCACACAGACACAGAAGCTTGTGAAAGACTAGCAGGACTTCAGTCTGTGCTTAAATTGCACAGCTCTCCTGTGTCCCGTCACCCTGCCTTTGTGATGGGTGTGGAGCACATTCGTGTACCTGGTGTTGCAGTGTTTCCAGGCCACAGCAAGCATGGATGAAGCCGTGCAGCAGTGATTTCCACAGTTTCTACCTATGGTAATGCCAGCACCTCACTGGGATGTACTGCCCAGGGGCTTGGGTCCCCTAGGACCATGCAGGTGTTGGTGCTCTGCCTGGTGGCAGCCTGAGCTCGACCCAGAGGGGCATCAAACAGAGTGTGGGCCATGGGCTGCAGGTACCCTCAGGCCAAACCAATCCTGTCAACACGAGTGCGCATCCCCTATAGTTTAGAAATGCAACCTCTGGCAGGGAATCTTCACACCAAATAGCTATTACTTGGGGCTGGCTCATTTTTAATCCACTCCAGCTCCTGCTCTGTGTGTGTGTGTGATTCTTTTTAACTCTTGGGCAGAGGTCTTCACACCATGACCAGGAATCCTCTCACAGTGGTTGTGATGAACACCTTTTTGACAGTCTAAGCAAACTCTAACAACTAATTCTCCTTCCCCCAGCATTTTATTGTGCTCAGCAAGCCAACAGGTATCTGCAACACAGCAGACATGCTTTTTAAAGCTAATAATGTTGGTCAATTAAAAAATCTGTTTAATTTATGTTTGTTTCTATTTTCCTGATACTGAGGGGAGTTTTGTGGCTTACCAGTATGGCAGTGCCTTGTGAACACAGAGAAAGAGTGATTTTGTTTATTTTGGTGAGTTACACGGATGCATCATCTTCATGGACCATCTCTTCTCTTGAATAAAACATGCATGTTCATGGGGGTCCAGGGGAGCAGATGCTCTAGGGCTGCTTCAGTAGCCCTTGCTGACACACTGGACACTATGCTTTACCACCTGCAATGACAAGCTCTGGCCACAGTTTCTCACTGCAACAGCTTAAGCAAGCTTCCTTGCAAGGCAGTGATTAAAGTCCTCTTAATATATTAATTTGCAGCGTCTCAGCAGGCCCCAATTCCCTTTTAAGATTCTTCTGTGGAAAGGAAACCAGTGAAAATCACAAGACATTGTTCTATGCAAAGAGACTCTGTGTTTTGAGCAAATCTGCTGTCCTTTGACTCACCTTACACACTCCCCCTGCTCCCCTCTCCTGTTCCTGTGCTTTAGGGAAGGAATGACTGCCTGCACTATTGTCCTCCTTCTGAGTGCTTATGTAATGGTTGCCTCTATCATCCCTTTTAAACTGTCTACCTCAGCTTTTTGCAGCAGAGAAGTGCCCTTCACCAGGCTTGGGAAGTTGGCTGGGCAGCAGGAGTGCCCTGGTACCGTCACTGTCGTGGTGCATTAAAACAGCTCGCCGGGGGAGGCCTGACTTGGAGAGATCTCAGCACAAACCTTTGTGGTGTGCTCCATGAAAATGTACTGTGAGCTGAAGTAACCCAGTAGTGTACTTTTTGTACCTGGTTTTCCACCCTATCTTCAACTCTCCCCTCTGCAATGGGGTCCTATTGCTTTGCAACCTCTTTTATCCAAAGTTGTTAACATAACCGCAGCTGATCTATACTTAGCCAGCTGAGTCAGCAAGAGTAGCCACATGTTTGTGTGCTGTCTGGCTGTGGTTACAAAATTACACAGATTCAGAAGCAGCAGAGCTTTTGGGTTTTCCTGGCACGTAACCTTGGCAGCTATTGGTATCACAAAGACCTGGTAAGTCTAATCAAACCACTTTCTCTCTGCTGTATTTTGGAGAAGAAACTGAGTAGGCTGAGAGGTCAGACTTGGGTTTTCATAGACTTTTTCTTTAAATTGTAATTTTCAAATACTTAATGTTTCCTACTCCAGAGAGATTGCTGCTTTTTGCCCCTCTGATGCTTGTGCTAATGCATTGTGACACTACAACTCTGAGTGCTAAATGGAGTGTTTGCTGGAGATGGGGAAATCTGCATCTCTCAGGAATAATGGTAGAATAAGCTTTACCATTGCCTACCCCTCAGCTGCAGAAATCTCAGCAAAAGCAGTGTCACTGTGAGCTCACTGGTCCCTAACACAAAGTTTCATCTTTTAAACTAGGCTGGAAGTTGAGTGTCAAAACTTCAGGTTACGAGGTCAGTCTCCCAGATGCCAGACTTGCTTGGCTATGTATGTTACGGGGAAAGTACAAGCAATGGTCATTAAGGATGATGCCTGCTAGATGCAGCATCTTTAAATAAAAGATAGATTTGTGTGTCACGCTTCCTCAGCCAGTGTCCCTGTGCTGCTGAATTATCTTTGAAGTAGAAGCAAAACATACTGTTCACTAAAATTTGAGGGAAGCATGCCCAGTGGATGATGTTTATCTTGAACTTAGCAAGGCTTTTGACACTATTTCTCAGAACATCCTCACAGACAAACAGATGACTTTCAGGCTAGATAAGTGAACAGTGAGGTGGACTGTCAGGTTTAGAAGGCTGTAATCAGCAACATGAAGTCCAGCTGAAGGCCAGTCAGCATCGGAGTACCCCAGGAGTGGATACGAGGGATACTAGCTAGTTAACATCATTGATGTTAATGTCTGCACACTCAGCAAGTTTCCAGGTGACACAAAACTGAATGGCTGATGCACCACATATTAGTGCTGCCTTTCACAGGGAGAAATTGGAGAATTGGCTGACAGAAACTTCAGAAACTTAATGAAGTTCAGTAAAAGGAGGTGCAAAGTCCTGCATCTGCAGATGAACAACCTCAGGCTGGAAGCCCGCTGGCTGGAGAGCAGGTTGGCAGAAAAACCTTGATGGGCCTTGTGGACACCAGGTGAGCCAGATGAGCCAGAGATCCACCCTTGCAGCAAAGAAGGCCACCAGCACCTAGAGCTACATCAAGCAAAGTCTCACCAGCAGGTCAGAGGAGGTTATCCTTGCTCTCTACTCAGCACTGGTGAGACAAACCTGGAGTGGTGTGTTCTGGCCTCCCCAGTACAAAGGAGATGTGGACTTACTAGAACAAATCCACCAAAAGGCCATAAATGTGATGAAAAGACCTCTCCAATGAGGAAAAGCTGAAAGACTATTCTGTCCAGCCTAGGGAATAGAAGACTCAGGTGGGATCTTATCAATGGCTGCCTGGTGGGCAGAAGTAAAGAAAAGAGAATCAGGGGAAGGGGAAGAGGAAGGGGAAAGGGAAAGGAGAAAGAGAAGGGGAAGAAAAAAAGGGGAAGGAGATGGGGGAGGGAAGGGGAAAACAGTGTTATGAGATTATGAAGTGAAATGCAATATTTGAGGAAGGCAGAATTTTGGAGTAGGTTATTGCCTAAGTTTTACTCTCTGAGTAACCTAAATTGGTTCTCTAAACTGTTCCTGCAGTTTGCAGACATTTGGAAAGCACAAGACAATTAATCCATGGAAGAGACAAAGTCCCTTTATGGTTTTGTGAAAAGCATTACGGATAGCAGGGGGATTCATGAACTATGTTCATCTCTTCAGTACCTCCCTGTATCTCCTCCTGTATAGCTGCACATGGAAAGAAGTCTGCAAAAAGCCTGTATTGTGATTTTCATTGATTGATCAACATGATCTATAAACTGCTACCAAACCTCTTGGGAATACACATTATAATGAGATTGCATCTTTCTTTCTAGGACAGAGTTGCTGAGAACTGCACTGCAAGGTAACCTGCCCAGGAACTATTTCTCTGTTGCAGCACGCTACCATCTCCTCCAGCAGGAGGTACAAGAAAATATGGGTCTCTCCAAATGCATTACCTAGAGATCAGGGAGGTATCGTGGAGGTATGGTGTCCTCTCTGCTGGATCAGTGAGTCCTGTGATGTGAAGGAAGAGCTTGTACAAAGGAAACAAAAGATGGCAGCTTCCGTATGGGCTCATTTCTGAAATACCTCTGAACAGCTGTCTTTCTCCTCCTTCATTCCCTTACAACATGCTCGACTTGAATTATTTCTGCTGGAGATAAAGCAAGATGCCTTGGTGTTATTTCACAGTCTGGGCTCTCTCTTTCCTTGCACTCACAGAGTATGCACGTAAGATTTCATCATTGTTAAATGCAGACATGTGGTAATGCCCCGGATAGGTTAGGCAGAGACACTAAGGGTGAAACATGGGATAATTAGATATCAAATAAACATCTGCAGAGCTTTGGCAGGTAAACAGCGGAGATCTCTTCAGGGCAAATCTAGAAGCAAGAACATCCAGGTATTTGGATAACATGTGACCTAACAGCTACAGGGGGAGAGGTATCTTTGATGTGGCTAGCACAGATGGTGTCTCATACTGACTGTATGGTATCTATAAAGGGTTTTGAATTCTCTAAGACGTTGCAATTAAATGAGATCAAGATGGTGCTGGATGATGTCAGCTCCAAGTCAGCCACTGTGCCTGCCTAAGCTCAAGCTCAGAATGAACTCCTCATGTCTTGTTGCCAACGACGGCAAAGAGAGCTGCCTCAGTTGGCATGCATGCTTTGTGGTGACTTCAGACATGCTGATCTTACTGCAACTCAGATATCTGTGCCTGCTGCAAAACTAAAGATAAATGCTTAAACAAACCCAAACCAATGTGAAGAGAGGGAAAAAAAAATTAAAAAAAAATAAAAAAGACATAAATCTGTCTAAAACTAGTGAAGACATTTCCCCCAACCTGTGTGCTGCATGTGGTTTGCACTGGTTTCCTCCCTTCACGTTTTGCTCGGCCTGCTGAAGAAACCCAGAGTTCCTGACGCGACTGTGGGCTGACCACAGACCTCCTTCACTTTCTGTCTGCCTGGGTTCCTCTGGGCTTAACTTGCCTCTTCTATGCTTGAGTGGCAGCCCGGAGTCCCCAGTGTGCCACCATAATACTCCTTGCACCTTCTGTGGGTTTGGGTTCAGATCTGCTTAAGAGTTTGTTGGGTCTGGAGGCTGTTTAGTGTTGTCTGGTAAGAATGGCTGTCAAAATTGCAGCTATCTCTGGCCAGACTGTCCATATGCTATCCCCAGGAAGTCCAGACGCTCCCTCCTTTCCTAAGAGTAGTGCTGTCATATCTTGGCTCATGGATCCTACTGCTCTGCTTTGCATGCAGAGCTTCCTGAGCTCCAAGGCAAGAGCCCAGCTTTTCCAGCTTCCCAGATTTGCTCCAAAAGGGGACAGCTTCTTGACCAATCATCCTGGGTGTGGGCGATAGGTTGGCTTGCTTTCTACAGTAAAGAATAAGTTTTAAAGCATAAATATTAACAAGAGGGTAAGTGGAGTAACAGAGATTTCAAAGCTGGTCTGAGAAGTATTATTTGTGTTTATTGATCACTCCTCTTATTTTTAATGTTGTTCCCTAGATTTATTGTGATAATCTCTTGACTTTTTTTGTATATATTGTGCCAGCTTCTAGCTGAATGCTTTCTAGTTGTTGCTCATTTCTTTTGGCACAGGCCTGAGTCTTACACACAAGCTATTACTTTATTCATAGGAGTTTATAGTAGTTATTTGTACCTAAATAACTTCAGTTCAAATGTCATATTTTTCCTACATCACATTTCTTGACACATATGCATGCTAATATGTCTCTGAATTACAAAACATGCCTTTATTTCTTCCTTTTTCAAAAACGGTTCATAGAAGCATTTGCATATAAACAGCACAGTAAGGTAAAGTCAGCTGCGTATTCCTCATTCATCACTTTGTTGCTTTCACATATTTTGTCCCCTGTTACTTTCAGAAATGGTCCAAAACGGCAGCAATATTGTGGTTGTGGTGTTTATTCAGTCTCCTTGCACTTTCTGCAGGCATTTAACCGCAATTTTTGCATGTTTTTTCCTCTTTTTTCTTTGTATACTGTGGGTTTTTTTTCTTTGTTTATTTGTGTGGTTTTTTTTGCCACATTCCTTGTTTGTTTGGGGGGAGTTTTTGTTTGTTTGGTTTGGTTTGTACTGTTTTGCAAAAGAAATTGAGTGGAGTTCTGGCCTTTTTTGAAAATCAGTGTCATTATACTGGTAGATATTTTTATATTTCATTGTATCGTGATTGCCTAAAATGTTGGTGTGATTGGAACATTTACACAGGAAAAGCCATTAGGAAAACATTTGTGCAGCAGACCTAACTCCCAGAACTTTCACTTACTTTCCTAACAACCTGCAAACTCTTCTGGAGTACCTCATCTTCTACTAGTTATTTTCTCTTTAGTTTATCATGGCATGGTCACAGGGGTTTTAGCTATTTCTGAGTGAATGCAAATAGAATGATCACAGGAAGAGGCATGCCATACACATTTATGAATTATGGGGGAAGTAACAGAAGTAGTATCAGAGAAAAAACAAGTTTCACATGCAACTTCACTGATATAAATAATTGGAATGACAAGGGCACTGTTAAAATGTGGCATGTTCTACTGCTTTGGTAGCTATAAAAAAGCATCTGCCTAATTTTGTATATTTTGCAGATTTCTGAGAATGTAAAGCATGCCACTGCCATATGTCACTTAATCCCCAGAGACACAGATGTGTCCCATCCGCTTTTGTTCTTATGTGCAGCATTTTCACTTTTGTCTGTGGCTGCGAAGGCATTATTTCTTTCAATGTCCTTTGATTTAAAATGCTCACCATCACACCTTCAGGGAAGAGTACTCACATATTAGACAATGGAACCATATCAGCTGCCTCAACCCTGCATGTGTGTGTGAGTACTGTGCATTTGAATACGTCTGTCATTTAAAATCTCTTTTTAATCTGCTTCCCTTCTGGGTAATATTTGACTCTTATCTTCAGCTCTTGCTACGCAGATTGTTTTTGCATCTCATACTCAAAACTCATTAGATGCCCAGAGGAATGTGAGAAATGCCTGTTTTTTCTACTCAAAAAAAAAAAAAAAAAAAAGAGAAAAAAAAAAAAAAGGACCTAATCTTCCTGATACTGGTCATTTCTGCTCTTTTATACCAGATAAAGAGCTCCCAGCAGAGATGGGTATTAAAGGGTATATGAGGAAAGGTTTCAACTCAAAGACTTTAGGCACATGACAACATGCTAAAAAGAGTATATAGGCCATTATATAATGAAAGGACGGGATTATTTTTTTTTTCAGTGGTCCTGATGGCTTGATGCAGATGTTTTAAAGGCTGAGATATGTCTGTAAGGTGAAGAGGCATGCATTAGGATATTAACAGTGGGATACCTCTCAAATTCATGGCAGTTATCTAAACTAACTCCTTGAGTCCTTGCTACAGATAAGAAACATAACCGGATGAAAGAAAATTAAAAAAAAAAGAAAAAAAAGCTGTATTTTTAGTATTATGCTAGTTTACATCAGCTCCATGCAACATAAGAGTAGTTAATACAATCATAGATGTCCACTGGAGGCACACAGGAAGAGGGAGTTGGAGCAGGGATGAAGACTGGGACTCCCCTTGCCAAGACGTATTACAGAGAGCTGTGGTTGTGCAAAGGTGACTCCTGCTGGCCTTCACTGGGGTCAAGCAGTGGTGGACACCAATGGAAACAAATAAAACCATACAATAAATGTGAGGCACGGGGGACACAGCCATCAGCATGCTGGAGTAGGCTTCTGAATTTCCCACTCACACTGGCTCGCAGAGCAGCATCCTTCCACATCCCTTCACCTCTACACAGTTCAGTACCCTAGCCAGTAAATAAAGGGAAAGCCCTCTTCTGGAAAGCATTATGAACCTCACTGATCGAGTGCTGCTAATAAGGTAGCCATGGCAATCTGCACCACATTCACAGATGTCTCTAAAAAGGAGCCCACTCAAGCCCACAAAACACTATTGCTACTGACCATAACCACTACAACATGTTTGGGCACACTGCACGGTTCATTTCCATAACACGATGGTTGTGTGCAACATTTTCACTCTGACCTGTCCTCAGCATCATCCAGAGCAGTTTGACTGTCAGTGTAGCTTCAGCAACATCATTTCAAGGCAATGGTTTTGAGGCAAGGTCCCTCCATCACCCCTGAGCTGTGAAAAAAGGAACAGCTTTCTCTGCCTAGTAAAGGTAAGTTTGTGACTAAGGAAGAGCACCTGGGAGAGCGATGTCTGACTTTCATCTTTGCTATCTTCACATCTTGGGAAAGTTTTGTCATCCTGGGAGATCAACTCATTTTTCTCTTCTTCTTTTTTCAGGGTCCTGCTGATCCTGGATTGGGTTTATTCTATTTATATGGTGATATTTTCGGGGTAGGAAGTGGAGGCTGAACAACTGGTTTGCACAATAAACTGTATATGTCATTGCAGCCTCCAGCACTGTTATTATCTACAATGGGTATATATATATATATATATATATATATATATAAATCTCTTCCTATCATCTCCTCAGCCCTCAGCAGATTTACTTATTTGTTTCCTTTTATGAAATCTTATTACTCCTGCCTGTCCACCTAGGTTTTCCCAGACCTGAGCAACAAATGATGAACTTTTGCCCTTTCAGCCTGCAAACTGCACTTGCATAGCAATTCTAAGCAGCAAAGGTACTGAAGATTCAAAAGGCAAAATCAGTGATGGCTTCTTCTGCTTTCTTCCTGCGTCGTTCAAGACTCAGCTGTGGCCTTGGAGCACAGTGGGAGGGCTGCAGTGCCTGCAAGGCATAGGCAAGGGCACTAATGGTAGAAGTCAACACGGACCTGGGAATATAGAGGAAGTTGCTGGCTTGTGCTAGGATTCTTTGTTAGAAACTCAAATGGTGGATGACAAGAAACATGGTGTCAGGGCCCCATGAAAGGGATGTGGGCTTCCCTGCTGGGAATTTTGACAGCACCTTGAACAGCTGCTCATTTCTCATCCTTTTCTGTGCTGCACGCCTGAACCGGGAAATATGAATATACATCTTTTCAAGATCCAAAATAGTTTAGTGTGAGGGAACCAAAACCTACATAAAACATCTGTGGATGAGAATCGCCCCTGTTTGAAGCAGCACTGCTCAGGTTTCACTAGGCCAGGCTAAACTTGATGCCCTTCTATGTGAAAGATGCTGTATTGATAGATAGATGGTGATAGTTTGGAAGTTTTGGCAGCCAAAGAGGCTGCTATCAAGCAGCTTCTCTGAGGGAAAGAAGCCTAAGTCTTTAGTGGTCCAGGTCTCCAAAGACAAAGGGAGCTGTAAATACAGGCATGAATATTCCTAGCAGGGAGTCTGAATCTATTTTGCGCTGAAGACAAAAGCTGCTTCTAGGAGTGTCTTGATGAGGGAAATGGCTGACTCTTAGCAAATTAGACTTGTGACCAATCAAACAAGGGTCTGTGGAGATCTGATCTAGGACACTTGAAATTGTAAGATGTGCTTTGATTTGGCTCATTTCAGCACAGATTTGCTTTTGCTTATATCAAGTGGCTGAACTCAGGCTGTATCACGAAGGATACAGCTGTTTTCTTCAGTACTCTGAATGTCACAAGGTCTCAGTGGCAGATGTGTGTTTATTAGCTTTGATCTGTCTCCATTTCCAGGATGGTAAGTGCTTTTGTCTTTCTCTGATGTCCTGTTTTTTAGGGGTTCAACAGGGAGATGAAATATGTTGTTTTCATTGCTGCCTTCTGCCAACCAAAACTGCATCATCTACTAACTCTGACTAAGAGAAATGAACTACAGTGAAAATGAGGTACTCCCAGGCAATGATGGTCTGGGAGCATGATTTTGACATGATTTTATCTGCCAATTCTAAAGCCTTGGTAACCTCAATGTACTGTTCCTGAGCTGTGTCAGTGCAATTGCATGTCCAGGTGAAGCATGGCAGTCATCTTGTGATACAGTAGCACACACCTGAAGATGTTGGGATGCTCAGTCTCTGAGAGACCACAGCTAACTTGAAAAGCAGAAAGTGAGCCTATGCTGCCCTGTCTGCTCTCTTTCATACCCCAGCATGAAGACTTCCTGAGTCTGTCAGAGCATTTTGACCCAAAGGGAAAACTATTTTCCCAGTTGGAAGGAGGCTTCCTCTGGGGAAGGATGGCTCCTCTCCTTACCCACACACATGTTCCTAGTTGATCCATCCTTTCCATTAGCCTGATCTCTCATTGGCATTTTTAGCATATATGAAGTACTTCAACTTCTTATTGCAATATCAGCTAGAAGGTCCCCATGGAGGTCAGACCCCTCTATTGTAGTAGACTTTGAACAGACACTTGGTGAGAAAGTGCTATATACTAAAATTGGCAAGAGGTGAGAGGGGAACTGAATATGTAATCATGAATGTAAGCACCAATATCACATCTGTTAGAAGGCTGGGGAGGTAACCTGGTCTGGAGAGGAGGGAAAAAATCTGCTTCACAGGTAGTTTGCAAGGACCTTGGAGCTTTCAAGCATGGCTAATGCTTTTCCTTTTAGCTTGGGGTGGTCTAGTGAAAATTTCATAGATAACCTGTGGTTCCTTCAACCCAGTGCCTGCTGAGGTGGAGAGAATCTGTAGGTCTGAGAGATTATTTTAGCTCTGTGGTTTGACAATCTCTGTTTACTGGAATCCATGAGCAAACCAGGCTTTTGTTTTGTTGGGAATCCATAAGTAGGTTGACTTTGGAGAGTGTTTTTTAATTAGCTTTCTAGCTGACAGCTGTGGAAATAAACCACTGTAACAAATTATTATTACAATTATTACAAAGACAGACATCCAGTAATTTGCCCCATATCATTCATGCCTGTCTAAGCAATGCATGTGTGAGGGGATTCTTTCTCTCCAGCGTGGGGTTGCCTGTGGAGTCTCTGACCTCCTAAATTCTTGGTCTCTTCTTTAATTTGGGTATGAAACCTAAACAAGAATGGATCCAATTCAAAGTTACTGCCTGGGTGACTGACACTGACAACAGAAAACCATCTGACTTTTTAAATTATTATTATTTTTTCCCTCTTCTTCCTGTTCTTACAGCTGCTCCTTCTCAAGCTAGGTATCAGTGTGCTGATGACTTCTCTAAAATGGAACAATATTCAGGGGATATACTCCTTCATGTGTCATGACCTGCTCTTCCACTTTGCAGGCTCAGGGTAAGAAAGTTCTTCAAAAAGATCAAAGGATGAGTAAGAAATGTTAAATGTATTTTCCACATCATTATATAAAAACAACAACAAAATTTTGCCTTTTTTCCCCCTAAACCTAGTGACTCAGAGATGAAAACAATAAGTAGCATCCTACTCTACAGCCAGCATATATTCAGCATCAGTGAGGCCCACTGCATGACACACAGTTAGCTTTGTGCCTAATGAAGCCTCCCTAGAGCAACTGAAGACACTGACCCTATGGAGTGAGTCCAGTGGGTGTCACTGAGAGGAAGGGCTGCTGGAGCATAGCACATCCAGTGAGAGGTGGAGTGAAATTGGCTTTGTGATGAGAAATCAAAGGGGAGCTCTTCTGGCTGCCTCATCTCTCGCAGGGGAGGGCTGTATGATGATGGAGACAGACACTCCTGAGAGGTGCTCAGTCACAGCACCAATCAGACAAAAGTCACATCATGAGGCTTTTCCAGGAGACCAGTGCAGCCTTTTTTCTCTGAAGGATACTCACCATGAAGGAGACCACCATCCCTGAAGATCTTCCCAGACTGACTGCACTATGATCAACTTAATTGAGCTCCTCTGAGAAGGGGTATTGGACTGGGCAACCTTGGGAGGTCCCTTTCAGCTGAATTATTCTATAAGTCTGTAATCTACAAGTCTATTACCCTATAGATCAAATCCTCTTACTCCAACAGCCACAAATATATCTTTTCAAATTTACAGTTTATATTTTTTCTCTTGCCATTGTGGAGATAAAAGTGACCTAGACATTCTTTTTTACATAGTCACAGTTGAACTTGAGGGAACACAGGGCACAGTTTTGTCAAACCTACCTGCAAGTCATGGCTTTAGATTGTTTAAGCTTCCCACCTACCATTATATGGTCTTCGGATTACCTGCTAATAAGAATATCATGGTGCCCTGTCTTTGGTCAAAGGGAGGGGAACACAGTCCCTCTTGTCCTAAGTGGTGGCATAAGACAGAAGGCTTAATGTGTCTCAAAGAGGGAAGGAGGAAAGATGAACTCCTCCCTATCCTCAATGTGAAATGAGATCTCAAACCTTCACCTTTCCTCTGAGTCCTTTGTTTGACCAAATCTATGCTGTGTTAGATGAACTGGGACTTTGGCTTTCTCTGTTAACTAATCTGTCCTCATGCAACATCCTGGAAGAGAGCAAGGACTGTAGACATCTACTTCTGGAAGTCAGTAAGTACTGCGGACATCCATGTTAGTTCTCTGGTAACCACAGTGTCTCTTAGCTGAGAAAGGACAGTAGATAGCAAGGCAAGACAGGGTCACCTGCATCTGGCTGTTGATGAGGATAATTACCCATGCTCATTATGTTATTTTTCTATTGCAATTTACTGACTTAATTGTGGGCCATAGGCAGGAAGACTGTTATTTCCACATACTTCATCTGTTTCAGGTCTCTGCCATGTTACCAGTTTCTTCGCTCAACTCAGAAAGTACTTGATAAGCAACACATTTTCTTCAAGCTAGAGTTGCTCAGCAATAAACTCCTGCCTACCTGTTTCACTCCCTTGGGTGCTACTGATTGCCATTGCTAGCTCTACCTGTCTGAGGTGGCTCTGCTCTCTTCCTTTATTAGATTATACAGGCAGTAGGTATCCTTGAACAACCATGCCAGGAGTGATGCAAAGGTTTTGATCTGCTTTAATCACACCCTAGAGCTGGGGAAACTTTCTCTCTCCCTCCTTGATTACCACATGGAACATCCAATATGTTACTGCCGTCACTAACTCATTCTCTCCTCCACCTCTCTTTGGAGAACAAACCAGAGGGAGAAAAAAAGTTCTGGAGCTCTCTCTAGAACCTGAATCTTTTGCCTGAAATGGGAATTTCTGCTCTGAGGTCATCAGATGTCCTCCTGTGCTGGAGCAAGGCTGAAAGCTCCTGAGGCACCATCACTCATTCTCCCAAAGACCACATGGAAGATACTTCTTGCGCCCTGTACCGGCTGCTGGAATGATGCAACTCAGAGGATCAGCTCAGGAGATCTGGGGAATGGGGCTGAATGTGACCTTCAGACCTCAAATTAAGAGCATGAAAAACTCTAAATAATCTGACTTTAAAACCTGGTTCTAGTCAGGTAAATTAGGAGATCTGAAGTTGAAGCTTTTCCACTGACCACCCAAACCACCATGAAAATACACCAAATTCTGTTAAGGCGCAGGACTTGTAGCATCTATTCAACAATGTCTCCTTGGACTAAACCAGTTTGATCTTCACACCTCACTGCAGTTCCATCAGTCCTATGCAACTGAGGCCCAAAGTTTAGACTTCATAGACATTTAAATACCGGCCTGGATTCCTCCTGCTACAGAGATCTCTAAACTCCCTTCACTTCCATTTTAACTAGTTCACATTAACAAAATTGTAGCTTGGCAGCAGAATCTGGCCTTTTGAGACTGTCTTGCCAATGATTTTGCTGCTGCAGAAACAGCACCTGCTTACATGGAAGTGAACCAAAACCAGTATCCTAGTGAGGATTTGCTCCTAGAGATCACCAGCTGTTTTCTGATGTGATCACCAGAGCTCATCTAAATCAGCAGAGCCATGAGAAACCAAAAAAGGGATACAGCGTAAAAATTCAGCTCTGTACT
>CM021729.1:45849607-45878908 GCA_011074415.1 Stictonetta naevosa
CTCCACGGCAGACCAGGGCAGGGACCATCCACAAAGGGGGCCCCGGCAAGCCCCGAAGAGGAGGTCCTCCACCTCCCAGGCCTCCACACCGCCTGCCAAGAAGAGGCCACCCCGCCGGCAGCACTAGGGCAGAGCCCCAGGAGCTGCCAAAAACAGGGCCGGGCCAGCAGACGGGGCACATGGAAGGCCCTCAGGAAATAAAACTATACAACATAGGAAATAAAGCCATTGAATAAATATAAACGGTCTCAGTGTAGCTAACAATGTGTTTGGTGTTGCCATCCCCACCCCTGCTGCAATCTCCTCCTCTTCCTGCTGCTGTGCCCACCACTTCCTCGTGTGCCCACTTTGAGGTCTGGTGGGATTGTGACATGGCAGTGCTGCCCTTTGCCAGGAGGGCTGGGGTGTTCATCTGAGTGTTCCCCTCCCCAGGTGCCCGGCACCACTCTGTGCTCCCCCTGAAAGCGCGTGCTGCCCAGCTGCAGGCCTGCAGCTCCGCAGCTGCTCCCAGTGAGAGGTTTGGTGCCAGGGAGTGCTTGTGTTCAACAAGTCCAAGCGCAAGGCCCAGACATCTCCCAGACCATGCCATGGGGGCCAAAAACACTGCCCCAAAGCTTTCAACAAACTTTAAGTATTCTCAAACTCTGTGCCATAGTTACTGGGTCAAAGAGACCTTGTATCCTGACCAGTTTTCCTCAAAGAACCCCAAATCTGCCCAGGCCCACTGGTGGATCTTGCATTACTTCAGGACCCCTGGAGACCTCCCCAGAATCCTACCACAGGGCCCTGAACCCTGCCACAAAAGCTCCCAGAAACACTGAAAGCCACATACCCTGTCCTAGTGCTCCTGAAGCCCCCAAACCTGCTTTATGCCCAAAACACCAAAAATGTGCCCCAGGAACCCAAATAGTTTCAACTAACCCCTCTAAGCACATAGTCACAGCCACCTAAGGTCCTTAGACCGTGACCAAAATTCCCCAGAGATCCTCAGACCTGGACTAGGTCACCCAAACACCAAAACAAAATTAGAACTAAATTTCTTCAAAACCCTCACCAGTCCCCTAACTACCTTGGGACCCTCCAACGCCTTTCTCTTATCCTGTCCATACCCTGTCCACCCTGGGTTTCCTGCTCTCCTGGGCCACTCACACCAACCCTGACATCCCACACCTATGTCTCCCCACAGACACACCCCAGGAAGGAGCTCACAGTGATGATGTGCTTACAGCCCATGGATTTGCCTCAGAGGATCAGGCCCCATGGTTCTCAGTGAAGAGAAACTAGTTGGGCAAGGTCTTCACAGTCAAGAGAAGCAGCCCCCATGGCACTGATCTCAGTGGAGCAGCCTGAGATTGAAAGTCCTGCAGCACTTGAGGGACAGGCATCTGGGGAGTGTCTAATGGTGTGAAACCCAGAGCCACGCTCATGTTGTGGAAGGGTAGTGGAACAGCCCCCCAGGTGGTATGATGTCCCCCATCCCCACCATATCTGGAGAATCAGCCTGCTTTCTTGGTGCAAATGGAAGGCACCAACCCAGAACAGGCGGAAAGCACTGCTGCCCCTTTTTTGGGGCAGGTGAGGGCCATGGTGATGAAGAGTGCTCAGCAGGGCAGGGACAGGGTAGAGAATTACTGGTCGTGGAAGAGCCTCCTGTCCAAACAGAGGGGGCACTGCTTTGGCCACAGGAGCCATCAGCACAGAGGCAGTACAAGGGAGCCCCAGAAAGCCTGGGGACCATCAGCAGAGGAGCAGCTTTTGCCTGCCTTCCCTTCTCCTTAGATGACAGGACCAGTCAGGCAGCCAGAGTCCCCCAAAGAGCTTCAGGACAGCAGTCTGCAAGTGGCATGCAGGCTCACACACCCATGAGGCCACCCACTGCCTCCAGGAGGGAGGGCTGTTTCAGGGAGCTGCCCAGCTGTGGGTGGACAGGCCCCCTCCTCCCTGCCCATCTCGTGAGGTGCAGCCCACTGAAGCAGCCCTGTCCTGAGTTCCCTTGGCTAGTCAGCGCTGCCACCAGGCGCTGCCCCTTGGCTACCCCTCCTCTGGCCCTCCATGTCTCCCAGTTGCACACCTCGTGCTCCCACAGGAAACAGACCCTGAGGGTCTCCCTCCCTAACACCCCACTGATTTCCTGCATGGCCCCTCACAGCTTGTTTGGTGAGAGGAAAGCAGGCTGAGGTGGGGCCATACGATGGGCTCTGTGGCACCTCCTTCCCCTCCATGCTTCCTCAGTGCCTGAGGAAACCTTCATGGAGGCCATCTGATTTCCCATTCTCTGTGGAGCACATGTTGTGCAGCCACCTCCAAATAGAAGAGGCACGGAGATCTGTGAAAGAAGGAGCCAGTCAATGAACCCAAACCAAATGTTACACCTGAGTACCTATGTGTTTGTCTGTCAGTTGGGGAACTGAATACCTTTTTCTTAATAACACATTTGTTGTTAGTGATTAATTTCTATGCAATATTCTTCATCCTTTCTTCATTTCCCATCCTGTCTGTGGGTCTGTTAACACTGTGCTCGATGATTTATGAGTATGACATCACATCACAGATAGCTGAATGCCACCTTTTTAGCATGGCTGGCTATGGTCCTGGGTGGCTTCTAGTCACAGAGGGGATGTTGATGAGGCTCAAAAGCTCTTTGAGAAGAGAGGTCAGGACTTTAATAGGCTTGTTTTCTCTCCAAAATTTCTTCACTAGTGCCTGATGTTTTTATGCTATTGCCTCTCTCCCCAGGCAGGGAGAGGAAGCCTTCCCTCTTCCTGACACTCTTTATCTTGTTTTTGGCTTTGTCAGTCATCATTATGTGCATATTCAGGAAGTTCCTTATTTGTAGTTTCCTGTGGTTATCTTCCGGCAACTTTGTTACTTGAATGTCTGCCTTCTGCGCCTGCACCCATCTTTGCCCCTTTGCTGATCAGATTGTGCTCATGCTCAGCTACGGCAGGTCTGGCTCTGCCATCACAGCGTTACAAAGCTTGCGGGTGCTGTTTGTGTAACACTAGGTGAGTGTGCTCATACCTGGGTTCAAGACATGCTAGTATTAGTTAAGTCCTGATTAGCACATTCAGAATTCATAGGTAAATCAGGCCTTTGCTTTGGTTATGTAGCTCCCTAGGTGCCTTATCCATCCCTGCATGGCAAGATATCGTGGAGGAAGTGAGGCTCAAAGACCCTTGCAGGATGCCACTCCCATGGAGCCTGGATGCAAAGGTGCTCAGACCCCAACCCACCTAAAAATGCCCTAGAAAGCTTCGTGTCCATGGTGAATGAGACACCCACATGTAGTGTGTCAGCTGCTAGATCTGTTTGGCACCATCTGCAAGCTGCAAACAACAGATACCCTACAAGTTCGGGTCACACAGCAGTAGTGGCAGTGGCAAGAGGAAGGTTGAAATAGAGCTTTGTTGATTTGAAGTGATCTGCCCAGAATTCTTCTTAGAAGGAAGCAATGCAAGGGAACAAGGAGGCTTTTAGCTCAGAAAAACAGCTGGGGAAAGGAACAGGGAGAGGTTTGATTTTTTTAAAATTTTATTTTTTATTATTATTTTATTTTATTTTATTTTATTTTTCTTCTGAGCAGAAATGAGAGCAGGTCACTCTTTAAAACTGAAAGATAAGACAGAATGGACCAGATGAGGCAGAGCCAAGTTTCCACCGTGCCTCCCTAGAGGTGTGCTGTGTTATGCCCTTTCTCTAGGAGGGGATGGCCTTGATTAAATCATCTCTTCTATTAAAGGAACATGTTAAAGCAAACTAAATAATATCAGTACTGTCTATCACATGTTAATAAAGCTGAGAGTTCCTGAAATAGGATCTCAGAGTGTGTACATGAGGGAAACTTACCCAGGCAGAAAGTACTACAGTAGATGTTTTTGCTAGTTACCCTTCGGGGTGCCTTTTCCACTAAACCTCTCAAGTAATCTAGTTTTCTTCTAGGCACTGAATGTGACTGACAGCTGAGTTATGCACCCTTAAGAAAGGTGTACCGCAGTATGTTAAACTTCAGATATGGTGGTAATTAGGCCAGCGTGCACCCATGCCCAGAAATTTGTGCCTCTTTTTTTTTTTTTTTTTTTTTTTTTTCCCTAAAGACAGAATGTGATATTAGCAGAGCCAGTACAAACAGCTCGTGTTGCAAGCTAAGTATTTGTGTGAACTACCTGGCTCCGCTGTTAGCAGTACTACAGCGCCTCTACAGCACGCTGCGAGGGTATGGCAACCTGCTCCTCCTTGCATCAGCAGTTCAGAATTAGCCTCACACATGTGACTGTATGCCTCTGTTGGTGGAGAAAAAAATCTCCCCTTTCAAATCTCTTTTATATGATAGGATAAAGAGTGCCTTAGCTGGTGTGACAGACTCTGACCAGGATGACAGATTTTGGAGATGCTTGTAGTCTCCTCTCTCCCTTAACCTGTCCTTCAGCGGAGCTAACTGCAGTTTAACCTGCAGCTAATTTCACACTGCCTTTTTAGAGATCTGAGGTACCATTTACCAACATTTCAAGCACAACTTCACTGCACATATGCCAGATCAGTGCCCTTTGGCTTGAGCTGTGTAGCAGATGTGATGCACTCAAAATACTTGTTTAAAAAAATACAAAAAATACAAAATACTATTTTAATATAGTGAAAAAAATATTACTCTTTTCTTAATGTTAATATAGTGAAAAAAAGATGACTCTTTTCTTAATGTTTTCTTAATCCACCCTTTATTAAAAAACATAAGGATTTGTAAATATATAAAATTATAAAGTACCAAGTGCTTTTTGCTTCCCAGTACAGTAGGACTCAGGAGTGATGGGTAAATCTGGTGTTAATCCGTTCAGTGTATTAGGTCCAGTGCTGCAGAACTGACCAATCAGTTTGCAAAAGACGGTTAATTTCATTCCTCTCAAAGGTCCAAAGTTACCTTGTTTCACCTCAGTTTAAGACTTCCTTCCTGCTCCTCATGACAGACATCAGTGCTTATCAGGGACAGCAAGGCTGAACCTGTAGGAACTAGGAGACTCCATGGAAAGATGCAGGAAGGTTTGTTTTTTTATAAATAGAAATATATCCAGTTGCTAATGGGAAGGAGAATTCAGGCATTGAGAGAGCTATACTTTAGTGTTTATCAGGTAAAGTGCATTCTTTGCTATGTGATTATCCCCTAACTGGACTGGAGAAAAACAGTCACTGTATTTTCAGAGGTCCAATTTGCATCAAGTTCCCTTAATCAACAAATACTGAGATCCGATCTGCAAGCTGCATAATATGAAGCATGGCCAAGTCCCACCCATCTCATTTTTTAGCACCAAAATGTCATAGGGTAAAAAGTTTAGACCTCAACACCAGAGAAGGACATTGGACTCCTGTGCAAGTATTGCTGTAAAATAAAAAACAATTGTACTCGTTGCAATTCTTAGTGGAACTGAACTCCAAACAGGATCTTTTGTGTTACTAACCATCTCTCCAAACACTGAGCAACAGCCATTGCTTGTAGAGAGAACTCCAAGGCGCTTGTTGATGTTGCTTCCTACTTGGTCTTCCACCAAAAGCCCCTGTCATCTGCAGAAACTCGTGAAGGTGCCCTGCGTTCTCTGTGTGGTCACCTTTGCCAGTTCTTTTGCCAGCTGCTGCCATACCATTCCCCCAAAAGTGAGCTGCTTTCTCAATGTTTTTCTGTAAGAGAGCATGTCTTTGCTTGATGCAGTACACAACTCTAACCATAAGGTTCATCTTCTTGTGAAAAACTTGAGCCATTGGAATTGTTGGACAGATGCGGAAACAAGAACCCAAAACAAACTTTTCCTGAATGTCTTGGCATATGGCAGGGGACCAGAAAGGGCAAGGAAGGCTGTCATACTTCTGCTGCTTGCTGATTTTTTTTTTTTTTATTTTACAGTCAGCATGGCAGGCAGTGCTTCCCTTTTCCTGTTTTTGTGAGAGGACAAAATGGATTTGTGTTACAGATCATATACCTACACTCTCTACTGTAAGAGAAAGATGCTCTAGCTCCTACCAAATAACTGTGACTACTAAGAGGCACCATTATTTCCACAATTCAAGTGGAAGAGTTGCTATGCAATACAGGAACCACCATCCTTAAAGGCAAGTTTTCTGGCAGGTTTGTTGTAGGCGTGACTTTCACCCCTCCAAAAGCTTCACTCCTGATCCAAGTATATGAAAATGAAAAATGGCTGAAATATGATGCTCCACTCTTCTGCAACATTTCTTCATCTTGAATCACATCAGCTAAAAATCCCTGTTACCTGTGTAGTTATCCAGTTCCCTTTTGACCTCTGACAGCACAGCCTGTATTACAGTCCAGACTCACAAATAAATACAAGATTGGGAGAAGATTAGCGAAGGTGCCCCAGTGACTGCTGTAGCCACTCTCTTCTGAAATCCAGGGTGCTTCTTGTGCAGCAGGACCCACACACCCCAGTCTGCCAGCTGAGCACTTGCAGTCATGGTCCCTGCCCATAGGCCTGAGTCCTTCCCTAACTGGGCCCTTGGCATGCCCCTTTCAGCCTTGTTAGGCTTCAGGAACATCTGCTGATTCTGTATCCTCTGTCCTGACCAAATCGCTGTTTGTCTCAGCATGGAGCCGCTTGTAGTCCGTGTGGAAGAAGATGACGTAGAAACAAGCCATGGCACTGCAGAGGCCAGCCAGCACCAGCACTGGAGCTGCAAACAATGTAAGACTTTTAGAGGGTGAACCCACACATCCCAAATGGTGCAGAAGTCTAGAGGTCAGCTCCCTTGCAACTGCATGGCCTGGGTGATCTCCTCCCAGAGGCTACCCTGAGGACAGTGTGCAGCTCACAGTGAGACAGCACTGGCTTGGTTAAAGCCAAACCTCATTTCACATAACAAGGGCTTTGGAGGAGGGTTTGATTGAAAAGTGGAAGGCTTGCAGGAGTCGTGTCCTGCATGGCCCACAGGTTGGAGGCATTACACCAGTGCACACAGGGTGTTTGTGGGAGTGCATCTGCATGTACCTGTGTGCATGTGTGTGGACATTTGTGTGTTGGGGGAAGGTGAAGGATATTACAAGAACGACTTTAAAACACCTGGGCTTCATAAGAGAACAGGTCCTCACATGTAGCTTTGTTTTGTCATCTAAAAGCAAGGTGTAGCAAAGGTTCACTAAAGATAAACTTTAACTGAATAAAAAACTTGTGTCTTAAAAACCTTTTCTGATGAAAAAAAAAAGGAAATTTATGCAATGTCTGGAACTAGTTATGTTCTTATTCAAACAGTATATCAAATAAACACCTCCACACGCTTCTCCTCATATATGTCCCTGCATGTATCAAACCACAAAATGAGTAGGCTGGGTAGTAGGGATGGGTATCTAATCATAAGCTCTGATCTGATGAGGAGGAATGTTGCAGACCTTCAGACATGAAGCAGCCAAAGTGCTTTTTGGGGGCAGTTACTGTGATGACTTGTTCCCTGCCAGCAAGTGGAGTGGCTTCTGGGGATTTCTGCTCAGCTGAGGATTATATATAAAGGTGTTTGGCAGCCTCTGTTATGGTGTGTACCCAGGACTTGGTGTCAGTGTTACATAAATATGAGCCAGCTGAGAGATCAAGACCAGAGTTTAGCCTACAGTGCAAAAAAAAAATTGTGTGTTCCTGTTTCTGCCAATTGCTGCCTCTTCTCCTGACCAGCTTGGAAAGGAAATATGGAGTAAGTCAGAACAGAGCTGTACAGGCATGTTACTGACCCAGGCAGCTGTGTGTGCAGAGGCAAGGGAATTAACTTTCAGTCAGTGTCTGTGGTCTTGACCTGCCGCACTGCACAGCAGCACAGGCTGTGCTACACAGACAAGGTTGTGCATCCCATGACCCCAAGCTGTTCTTCCCCCAGGAGCAGCTGCTTGCAAGCTTGGAGAAGCTCGTGTCTCCGCAGAATGGCAGTAAGAGGAACTGTAACCCACAGCCATCAGCAGCATTTTTGGCATCTTAGAAGTCTTCCCCATTTCAACCGGTCAGGGCTATTTTAACAGGAGCAGCAAGAGTGCACAGGCAGGTTGGAAAAGGTGGTCAAAAGATAGGCTGCAGCAGGAATCAGTCTTGCAAGCTCCCTGGCAGTGAGATATGGGTGGGAGCAGGGGACATGTAGGGTGCAAGCAATTGTCCAGCATCGTTTCCCAGGGATGTTCTTACTTGTCCAGTCCAGGGCTCCATCCTGGTCAAGGGCACAAGTGGAGGATCGGTCCTCAGAAACACGCACGGTGAGGGCTTGTAGCAGAATCATTAAAATCACACCTTCAATCTGGCTGTGGGGAGAAGCCAGCATGCAGTGACTGCCCCTGACCCATTCACCAGTGCTGCAGACAAGCCCAGCTTCCCCGGTGGGAAGGAAGCAAGGCCCCTTTCTGGAGTGTGGTCCCTCTTGCAGAGAAAGCCATGACTGGCTGCCTCTAACCCTGGTCCTTGGTTAACTGGCCCTGGGTCAGAGGGTGGCCAAGTCAGCACACCTCCAAACACGGGGCAGGCTTGGCAGGACCACTGCACACTCACAGTGGAGGTGGGAAGGTGTTGAACTACAGCTGTCAAGAAGATGAGGCTTAGTCACTGGCCAGAGACTTGGAAATACCTCCTGCTGCAGGGGTGAGGATGGGAAAAACCTCCACCTCATTCACAGCTGTCTGGCAGCAGCAACAAAGTCCATGGCCAATGGAAGACAACAGCCCCTTAGGGAGGTGTCTAATGCTCCCCTTTGACGGATGTTTCTTGCTGCTGCAGCTCCACCTGACACGCACAAGTGGAGCTGGGCCACGTCTATCATTGCTTAGGGCTCCCATGAGTCCAGCAGTAGTCCAGTGACAGCCCAAAGTATGTAAACTGATCATGGAAAGGACCATCACTGCCCCATGTGGTGTGACCAACCGCCCCATAAGTGATGAGCCCCAACTCCCTCAGCTGAGCACTGAGACCTCACATCTCCCTGTACTGCTGTGGGAATGGGCATACAGCCCCTACCTTCTTCAAAGGTAGGCAGGGCATGGCTAAATCCTCTTGTGGGGAGGGATTTGATCCAGGGAGAGGCCTCCAGCTTCCTTCTTGTCTTTTCTGTACAAATTTCACACTCTTCCTTCCTTTAAAACCTACAGGGGAAGCTCATCAGCTCTGCAGCTCAGCCAGCTCGCTCCTTCCCATGCTCACATACATGGGTAGCAGGGAGGCAGTTCGGCAGCATGGCTGGCTGTGATGTCCACACTCTGTTCTAGCTGCACCTGCACACCTGTGTGTGTGAACCTAAACCCAATGGTAATCTGGATTTAACCTGCGTGCTTACCTCGCAACGAAAATCAGTCCTGTAGATGTGCCTTCTCCCACAGGGTAGGAGCACTCCACAGCCAGCTCCATGGCAATAGGGTAGATGGCAAAACCAAAGAAACCAAAGACTGAGCTGGCGATGGCCAAAGCGACGGCCTGGCCTCTGAACCGAGATGCCTGCGGGCAGAATAACAGCACCAAGGTCTCAGTGTCATCATTGCTGCACAGAATGTCTCTGAACCCATAACCTGCAGAAGTCCCAAGTGCTCACTGTCCGCTAGTACCACATCTCTTCTTCCTCCAGCCCCCAGTCAACCAATGGCTACACAGTGGAGATTTAGCTGTCAAACTTAAGCAAGGAGAAAGATAGGATCTGCAGAATTATCTGAAAAATGTGGGTGTGATTATAACACTGTGACTTGATTTCCTGGACAGTAACTTACCAAGAGTGCACTCAATTACCAATAGTGTATCTCCAGAACCACGTGAAACACACACACCCTTCTGTCCTGATAAAAGTTAACATTTCAGAAGTGGCATTTGCAGTGGGTTACATGAGAATTCATTGTGTTACTACAGCCCAGTATAAACCGAAAACTATTCTTTATCATGTCAGACTCATGTTTGTAATAACAAAGTACTACCAACAAAAACCCAAAACCAACAGACAAAAACACCTGAAACATCTACAAAACCTGGTGATCAAAACCTAGTGTCAAAAATACCCTCATCCCTAGTTCTTGTGCAAAAAGCATGGCCTTGTCCCCGGGCTAGTGAAGTCAAGGGTGTAAATCCTGCAGCCACAGTGCCGGCACCTCCTTCTTTAACTATGTTTTAAATTACCACATAGGAACACCAGGTGTCTCTCCTGGCACAGCTCCAGAGGCCTGGCTGGAGCTGGTAAAGTCAAAGAAAACTGTGTCTGGAATCCAAGTTCACTGAGCAGATTTGGATGGGTAGTTTTCATTTTACTACCCTGAACTCGTAGTTCATCTATAAGGGATGAGGTGAGGAAGGGAAGTGGAGGGGAAGTAAGGAAGAGGTGATCCAATGTCAAGGAGTAAATTGCACCAATTTATTTATATCCTGAAGCAGTCTGTCTGAGGCTCCACAGTTCCTCTGTGAAATCTCCAGGAAATGTTTTTTCTGTAAAAAAAATCCTATCCCAGGTAGATTATACCAAAGTAGAACAACTTAATAAATGCTATTAAGTCAAATCACCCCGTTTTGAGTCAATGGTTTATTAGATGGCAACAGAAGTAAGCCCACAGGTATGGTGCAACGCAAATGAAAACTCACCACTGCAAACACGATGCTGGCAAGTGCACTCAGACAGAAACAGATCTTGGTGGACTCTATAAAATTCCTCGTCCAGTCGACATACAGTCCTAGCAGGAAAGCTCCCAACAAACCAAAGACTGTGAACAGTGCACCATTCAGGCCGGCAAATACCTGGAGGGCAGAAAAACAAGCAGCCAAGAAAACAGAGTGGTTAGGAAGAGGTTTTAATGTCACTGACCCATCCGCCTGCTGCTATTGGATCACCTTCTGAGGTAGGGCTTCCCCCAAAGGAATATGAGTAGCAAATAACTGGGCCCAGAATCACATGCTCGTGGACAACTGGGTCACAGCACCACGGTCTCTATGGACAGCAAAGCTTGGTACGCCTGAGGAAGGCTGGGTGCAGAGCAGGCACACAGACATGCAGACCTACCAGCTAGAGAGTTAAGAGGATCTCCAGGGGGGTACAAGCAGCAGGACTGAAGGGAAAATGCAGGAACTGGAACAACCCCTTGCTACTACTGCACAGACACAACAGAAAGAATCTCACCTGTGCACACCCTGTGCTCAGCTAAAAAGCTGCACCTGGCCAAAGTCCAGGACAGGATGGGGAAACAGAGCTGTTGCAGTACCTGTGACTTCCTACTGCCTTGGCTTTGTGTAAGACTGTCCAAAGAAAAAAGAAAATTGCACCAGCCTGCCTTCCATGTCCTGCTCACTCTAGGTCCCATCAGAGCCTCCATCCCCCTTTGGGAAAGATGTCGGAAGGCTGCTTAGACATCAGTGCTCTGGAGTGCTTAAGAAAAAATTGAACACTTTTTTTTTCCTAAATAGTGTTTAGGGAGAAAAAGCTTTTCATTTGCAAATGGGAGCCTGGCCAGAGGCAGTAATAAAACACAAATCATCCATTAATCTGAAAGATTGACTGTGCTATGCATTAATGTACTGCTTAACCTACGTTAAATAATACAAGCAAATAAGATATGAGACACTGCATCATATTCAACTATCTTCATTTTGTGCTAAGTCCCTTATTGGGAAAATTATTTTGATTCTATCACAGATGCTGTGGACAGTGGGGATGAAAGGAGGAAGACTCACATTTGAATAACCCTTTTCACAAAGGATTTGTTCTAGTAGAGCTGAAAAGCAGGTAAACATCCCAATTCCTCCTCCAAAGCACACCGCCAGGATGATGTACGGCTTGTTTCTCAGGAGCTAAAGAAAAAAGTTAATATATTTAAACAAGCAAAGGGGGAAGAAAGGCCAGGCTGTGACAAATAGATTTGAGGATCTGAGGCTCTGACCCCTCAAAAACATTAAGGGCAACCCTGTGAGCACTAAGGCAGTTTGGCTCTCTCCTGTCAGTTCAGCCAGTAGACAAGTAAAAGCAGAGACCATGTAGAAAGGAGGGATCTCTTCAGTGCCCCAAATTCTTTATTTGCTTTAACACATGCTGTCCTACCCATTACCACATCCGTTACCACCTCAGAAGGCTCAGATTGTGTGGTCCTCTTGGATGAGTTCAGATGTGCCTGTGAGCCAGCTGAACAGAGGCTGAACAGTCATGTAATGTCTCTCACAGCTTTGCTGTGAGCAGCTTCCACTCCCTGAGGAAGGAAGGGAACCTGGTCTCCTTCAGGAGGCTTTCTGTGCCAGGTTTGTTGGAGAGCAATTCAGAGTCTGCTTTGTCAGCAGATTCTGCAGTGCATCCCTGTCTGGTGGGGCTGCATCCCTCACTTCAGCACTGTTTTCTCTCTGTGCTGCAGCACTTACCATTTTGAGCCCTGTGAGAAATGGCTGAGAGGTGGAGTTGGTGGCACTGGCCGAAGGAGGTGTCGGAGGAACTTTCTCATGAATCCCCACTGTTGCTAGAGCACAGGCTGTTAGCGCCGGGATGGCATAAACACCCAGCTACACAACACAAAGCAAAGACATGTTACCAGTCTTTCCAGCTCCACTGCTTCCAAATATATAAACAAGCTGGACCCCAATCAGCCCAGTTAGCTGATTAAACCAGTTTTCATTTACCATCAATGGGATGTGCTTTCCTTCAGGAACTAGTATAGGTGACAGCACGTTTGCTATGAGAATACCCAAGGGATTGGCTGAAAGAAAATAAAATAAAAATATGGTATTCACACAAGCAGTCATAATCACCTGTCAATCCCTACTACCAAGTCAGCATCAGAGTTGCAGTATGTAGCAGAGCAACAAGCATAGACAGACCAAGGTATATATATGGAGAAACCAGGAGGGGAACATCTGTGAGAATTTAACAGTGTGGTCTCACTGTTGCCACAACTGTTCCCCCACCCTCAGGAAGTCCATTGTATAAACCCATTTTGCTACAACACCTAAATCATGTAACAGGAACCTGGTTTTCATTTATGAATTGTGGTGTCTTCATCCTCATAAGCCTGTTCCAGTAAATGCTAATCAGAGGGGACAAAATGAGGATGGCCAATCCATGTCACCTGTCCTGATGCTATACAGCAGCAGTAACAAATAGAGATGCTCCCCCCAGGCAATCTTAGTGTCCCACCTGAATCTGGAGGTAGAAGACCGTGTACCCTGGCACTAGCTGGGACATTTCTGAATGCAATGTGATGCCCACATGTGTCACCTCCTCAGCCTTCCTCCAAGTTTAATGTCTCCTGCCTACTTCACTGCCACCATGGTTTCCTCATTCTCCCCACACATTCCTGCAATATGATTATCCACTGTCTCTGCCATCCAGCCTTAAAACAGTAAGTAGATAAACAGTGTCCTATAAGCACTTGTAGTTCAAGAGAAGGGGCCAAGTCACAGTCCATCTTAACCTTCCCCCACAAGCAGAGGGAGCATACCAATGAAGTGGTAGGCATCAAGGAGAATTGCCTGGCCACCTTTCTGTGCTTGATGTGTTTGTGAATTTCACTCTCAGAAGTAACAAACATGCCATGATCTGGTAGCTCTGAGAACATATGGACATTTAGTCCAGAAAAAAAAAATCAGCAAAACATCCCTTTTAAAACAATGAGAACCGTTGCTGCTGCTGGGCTGTGCGTTACGTTTTGAGAAGACTGGCCATCCAGTGCACAGCGTGTCCTGTGTACACCTTCCACCAGTCCTCAGCAGGAGGGTATTAATGATGTGCAGGACAGCCCAGAGCTCAACCACTGTAAATGAAGAACTGTGATGAATTACATCAATGTGGAACAAAATTCCATTGTGTGTGGAACAAAAGTAGTTCTTCCAAAGGCAAAAGTGCACACAGAATCAGCGAAACAATCAGTGAGGTTGGCAGGTGCCTCTTAAGATCATCCAGTCCAATGCCTCCTGCTTAGACCAGAGTCAGCTACAGCCAGTTGTCCTGGACCATGTCCAGATGGCTTGTGAATATCCACAAGAGAGAGACTCTGCAGCATCTCTGGGCAACTTGTGCCTGTGCAGACTATCCTAAGAAGTGCCTTAGAGCCTTCTCTGTTCCGTGGTTCCATTGAGGCATCATTAACACTGCCATAGCACATATTTGGGAAAGTACTAGTTCGTGTAACCTGAGACAATGTGTGACCTGAAAGAAATGTTATCTGCTCCAAACTAACGGTAAGTGGACACGGTTAAACAACAGTTTCCAAGGAGAAGGATTTAAACTTCTGCATTTGGGTAAAATACATTTGGGCATTGTAGGGGGCTGGCAAAGAAGTATGATCAGGTGTATAATCATGAGCTATCTGCATTGTGAAGCAGAAGATACGAAGGGGGAGGAGGGGAGATGGAAATGCGAGCATTGAGCTAAATTTGAAAAGACTAAGTGAGCCTACCCAAGTCATTACCAGGTTTCAGCCTTCTCCTCCTGAGAAGGGAAACGATACAGGCCTAGACTGAGACAGAATGGAAAGGAGATCACTGGAGCTAATGAACAGTACATAATGGTGCAGGAGTTTGGGCCGGATTAGCTTGCACTACTCCACTGTAGGACTGCGTGTTTTGTGAACAGTGATGCTGGTGCACTGAGACTGTACAGGGTGCCAAAAATGAGATGCTGAGAGACCACAGGAAGCGAAGAATCCACCAGATGAAGCAAAGACCACTTCAGTGGACTCAGACAAGTCTTTCTTCTTGCACGG
Organism: Stictonetta naevosa; assembly: GCA_011074415.1. Classification (NCBI taxonomy): domain Eukaryota; kingdom Metazoa; phylum Chordata; class Aves; order Anseriformes; family Anatidae; genus Stictonetta; species Stictonetta naevosa. Next base: position 45,864,276 of record CM021729.1, read on the forward strand.
GAGAATTTCTCACCATCTTCACAGGGATCCATTCTTGGCCTGGTTCTGCTTCTGTGTGAGTAAGTCTCCACAAGTGATAGGAGGACTGAGTGTGGTAAATACCAAAGAGCACAGATGAGTCACAGTGATCTCAGCTGCTCAGCTGGATCCTGTCTGCAGGGTCTGTTTTCATCTGCATGCAAACACAGCGAATCGTACTCAGAGGTACTAACAGAAGCTGTGGGGATACCGGCAGGGCCAGTTTCTGCGTGCAACACTGAATGCTGCGTTGGCATTAACACAGGAAACAGAGAGTGACAAACTGGAGCGAGCTGAGAGAAAAAGCTGATGTGAGCAACAGGCAGACGTGGAGATATGTGGGAAGAGGAAAAGGGAAACGTGCCTGTGAAGTGATTGCATTGGAGCAGTTCAGTCTTTCTAGACAAAGGAGAGATGAGGTGACTGTCCATAACTACTTGCCAAACAGGTGCAACGAGACTCAGTGGCTGGGGGATAAGGAGCATCAAGATGAGAAGTAACATGTAGGCATTTGCCAGTGAGGTAATTAACCACTGAAGTAAACGACTGGGCTGTGGCTGGTGCTCCTTCTAGGCAATACTCAAACTTTCTTAAAATGAAATCCTGATTTTGTACAGTAATGGGTGTAACCAGAAACCATTAATGGATGCTTGCTAAACAACAATATGCAAGCGTTGCAGCAGATAATAATGACAGCCCTTTCAGTCCTCACCCTGGTATCTCAACATGCCACATATTGAACAGCTTCAGAACTTGGGTATCTGCTGTTCCTTGCTCTTCAGCTGTATTTATTCTCATAGTTTTTCTTGTAGGGGCTGAGGTCATTGTGTCAGTGAAATACTATTTGGCTGCTCTGGCTGCTCTCACTTAAAAAAAGCAAGTTTTCTGGAGGCTGTGATCCTTCACACTAAGAAGGATGGCAGTGCCTGGTGGTCCCCACCAGCGACTTCTGTACTCCTCTGGTAGTACTCGTATTGCACCCCACTGACAACAGAGATCCTCCTCCAGCAGGGAAGGTGAAGATCTACTTCAGCCCTAGGAAAGAAGGTGAGCAATCAGGTGCACCCTACTCTAGGGAAGGCAGTGAAAAAAAGAATTGCTTTCTTCTGACATCACAAATCCATTATTGCTAACTAATAGCACCCGTGCTCTGGGTTTGCACCAGCACACCAACACTGGAAAGCCATATAGATGTCCTCCTACACTGGCTTTTTCCTCTGACTTATCTCTTCCCACACAAATCCAAGGCAGTGTGGAGGCAAGTGCAGGTGGAGCTCTCCTGTATGTGCAGGTAATGTGAGATTTGCCAGCTGGAGTCAGTGGGTCAGCCTAGTTTCTGATGCTCCTCTCAAGTCCTTGGAAAGAGAAGCCAGGGAAAATGTCACACAGAGGGAGGAAAGAGGTCTATCAAGTGCAGTACCCTCTATCTATCAGGAAACAAAGGAATCAAGAGAGGGCTGAGATCAGAGCAAGCATACCTGGTGCCTCCCCTCCAGTTTCCCAGCTTCCATGCACTTTACCCCAGGGACTTCACAAGCAAGAATTGTTTTCTGTGTGAGTAGTCCTGCTGCACTTAGAACACTCAATGTGTTTGCATGGCTAGCTGAGTATGTTTAATGCAGGTTTACATGTATACCAATTTGGAATACAAGCTCAACCTTGCTACTGGAAGAACTGGTGGATAAAATGGATGCTGCAGCCTCACCCCTGCCTGGTTACAGAATTTGACAACTGTGAACACAAGCATCATTTGCAAATTGGAGACTTGCTCAACAAGTTGCAGAGATAAGACAACTACAAAGACATTACATTTAATAACACTGAGGGATGTCCTCAAACACCATGATATTTGGGGAAAGATGGTTGCCTTGTTAGGGGAGAGGGTGCCTGGGCAGCTTACTTTGCATCTGTATGTGGTTAAGGCCCACTTCTTGCTCCCCAGCATGGAAATGCCTGCCTGTCCTGTGAGGCCTTGAAGCCACTGGCTTATTGCACATGGTTATGACACTCATGCAGAGCTGTATTTGCAAGGCAAAAAAGCTGTGGTGCAGAGCGTTTCCTCTGCCTTCTGTTTCTAAGAGGCAAACAAATGCTATCAAGTTCTGCAAGGCAGCAATATTACTGTGCAGCTGTCACTTACACATTGATGAGATCATGTTTGCTGTTGCTCTCTGGTGGTCCGGGAACCATAGCGCTGCCAGCTTTGTCGGTGAAAAGATGACAAGGGGCTGAGCCAGTGCACAGAGGCACTGACCAGCAAACAGGTACCAGTAATTCTGGGAGCCCAAGCTCATGAACTTCATGACACTGAACATCCGGATGATGCTACCCGTCATGTTCAGCCACGCGCTCAGGATCACCTGCAGCAAGCAGACATAGCCAGGAGTTGTGTGCTGCAGCCTAAAGGACAGAACTTAATGCAACAGGACAGCATAAACAAGTCTCAGATGCGCTACAGGAGACACTGGGTTGTTAATAGCTGCTGCACAGAAAGTTGCCTGCAGACTGTCCCCATCCCTCTGGGTCACTGCAGGATGCTCCTGATCCAACAGTAACCTCTTTACCAGTCCCCTTAAGGAGCAAGAAGGCTGTCCTGCTCTACACCATACCATAGCTTATGCAAGACAGCTCGTACCATCGTGGAATTGAGGAGAAATGCAAAGATCACTACTTTCACTCTGTTTTCAAGTTTGCACCATAACCTATATATCTTGTTGTGCCAATTCAAAGACAGTGGAAATAAGTCAGGCAGTATACAGGTCCTGCTAGAGTGCTAGTGTCTCAGTGCCACAACCCCAGCATTGCTGCTTTTGGGAAGACTGTGCTGAGATCCCAAGCTGGCTTTGCACTGAGCAAGCTGTAAGACGACAAGGGTCTCTGGCTTGCTTGCACTGTGCCCTGCTATTCCTTAAACTGGTCTTCCAAGCAAAATAGTTGTGTTAACAGTCTTCGCTAGCAAACCTTGCCTGACTCCAGCAAGGTCTTCACAATCAGCTCTCACTGTCTGTCCCTGTCAGTTGGCTAAGACAACAAAAAACAAAGCAGAAAAAGGCATGTAGGGATGCAACATTATTCTGACTTTCCCTGCAGCTCCCCCCATCAGAGGTGGTGACAGCTAGTACCGAAATAGAACCAAGCTTTCAACACACCCATCCTCTGCTGCACTTGGCAAGATTCCCATTCACAGTACACATGCTAGTGCTTTGTGCAACTAAATCCACAGAGATGTCACCACTGCTATCTCTGGGTGAAAAGCCCTCAGGGTAACAGAACAGTTCAACTCACGGCACATCTGAGCCCCACGCTGTCGAGAACCCACGTTGCCACCAGACCAAACGGGATCGAGATGAGCAGGTACACTATTGAGAGCCAGTTGACCATCTCCATGGAAATGTGGAAGTAGGCAGCTGTCTTGTCAGCCACAGGAGCAAAGGTCAGCCATAGCTGCAGAACAGAGAACAAAGGTAGGTACACAAGAACACCTTTACCAGAACAGATTTTCAAAATCCCCTCAAAATAATTACATCATGAGGAGGCTGGCTGTCTTAGTCTCTCCTTGAAATTCGGATGTTAAGGCTAGTAATTAAAACTCAGACCTTCAGTGTTTGCATGCTGGTAGTATTTTGGCACTGACACCATCATTATCTTGACCCTGAGCTCCTCATCCATTTCACTTTCTCCAATCCTCATGCCTTGCTGATGGAAGCTGGCTGAAGTGGAGGTCAGTGAGGACTTCTTCTGTCCTCAGGCTGAACGCATTGGCCCCTGACACATGTACTTACCTGGTGTAAACTACAAGCAATCCTCCTGCATTAGCATTAACAAAACAGAGGCTACCTTCTCCTCTCTGCAACTAGCAGCCTCTTAAACACAGCCTGCCATTATTGACCCTGGATGTGTCCTTGTAAGAACATCTTTGCGATTTGTTAGCCAAGAGGTTCACACTTGCCACATGGAATATTTTATTTCATGCTGTCCTACACACACTCAGTGGCTGGGAGAGGACCTAAAAATCTGTATACATATCAGAACATGTGACAGGGAAACACAAGAGGTACATTAATAACAACGCAACTGATCCTTCCAGTGCCTTATCTGAAAATATTCCCCTACACCCTGTTTTAGTTGCACTGGTTTCACAACATTACTGTCTGCTCCTGGTTTCTTCTGGGAATGCTAAGCCCTGCTTTGACCCTGAAATCAGTCCTGAGGTCATGCCCACAAGAAAGAAATAAGAGTACTGTCCCAGATGTAAAGATGCTTCTGTGCATCCTTTGCTAAGATGCCCTCTTTAGTGCTTTACAAAAAGACTGGCCTAACCTGAAAATGGGTTTCAGTGACGTGGACATAAGCTACTCCACTATTAGGTGATGATCACACAGGTGATGAATATCTGAGATGATAAAGTCTGTAGAAACATGAACAAAACCCTTCAGCTTTCCTAGAAAACAACTCCAGCCCACTGCCACTTTTCAGGTACCCCTCTCTGCCATCACAAGCTCCCCCTTCGCTGCCTGCATTGTGCAGACATGAGCTGCATGTTAATGTGTAACTGAAAGGGCCTGGGTAACCTCAGCGGGAGGTGAGACCCTACACCCTGCTACTGGTTTTCTCCAGTGCTCCTATTGACTTCTTACATGCCAGAGGCCATAAAAGCCACCAAATTAAATGGAAACAGAATGGAAGGTGGCTTTTTCTCCCTTCTCGGCATCACTGTGTCTGAGTAGCCACGAGCAAATCACTGTTCATCTAACTCTTCTCCTAGCAGAGATGCGCTAAGTAAAATGCCAGTGGCAGAGAAGCTGTGCATGTGTTATCAGTGGCCTAGCACAGACCCCCAGCATCAGCCCTTTCTGCATTTCTCCAATGAGCAGAGATGCCAGACCCCCTGTGCTCAACACAAAGCTCACATCACAGCTCTGGCCTCAGACACACCTTTGTGTGATCAGCCAAAGCTCTTGCTGGGAGTGGGTTCAGCGTTTACTCACCTTCCATAACTAGGTGGATGGAGATGGTGAGTGAGGAAAGAAATTGTACCCCACTGCTGTCAGCACACAACTGGTTGCCTGGGTATCTATGCCCCATCAAAAGAAGAAAAGGACAGAAATGTTTTCCACCCATGGTATATTTATATTCACTAATACAGAAGAGCTCCCTTCACACCTCCTTTGGCAATGCAGTATGTGGGACCACCATGGAAAGCAAGCGCACTGAAACTCAAACCATCTGACTTATACTGACGTTGGAGGGGCCTGGCTCCACTTCCAGCTCTCCCTCTCTCTGTTTTGACTTTCTTTTAGCTGACATTTTGATTTTTCTTCTCCCACATCTCCTGCTGCAGGACTGCTTGCTCACTTCCCCATTAACTGCAGGCCTGCTTAGGCACTCCTATGCTTTAAGTTTACAGCTGTTCTCATTCTGCCTAAGCTTCTTTGTTGCTCTCTCTCCCTTGTAAACTCTCAGTTGGTTCTAATAACTGGATCCAGCCCTCTTCCTAGCCCAAACCCTCTAGGTTTTCTCCTGCTCTCATGCCCTTTCCACCTCCATCTTCCCCAGGTTCTGTTCCTCTGTCCCACCGCCTTTACTTTTTCACTCCCACACAAACTCCCCAGGGTCCATCTCACATGCAGGACCCAGCTTCCCTCTACCCGTTCCAAAGGTGCCCAGCATCTGCCCTCCCTGCAATGGCAGCAAGGAGAGGGCAGGACAGACAGACTCACTTTGGTAAGCAACAGCTATAAGCTGCTGAGGGAAACATAAACAAGCACAGACCGAGGACTTCCAGAGCTCGAGGAGCACTTAGGGTTGATGTTGACGCACCACACACATAACCAGGCACAGCCCCATCAGAGGGTGTAGAAAAATGTTAGTTTTCATGAAACGCAAGCTGTTTACCAACGTCTACTCCCCTTGCCAATAAATCAGGATTTTAAATGTGACAGGTAAAATGATTTGTAGCATGGCAAGCACATGCAGGCAGGGTGGAGGGTAGGCCATCTTGCTGGGCTAATGGCAGTATCAGCTAGCACAGGATGCCATATGGAGTGTTCTTTGCCGTCAGGCATACTGTGTATAGCTCTGCATGGTGTGGCGATGCCCCTGTAACACCTTTTCTGTACAGCTCGAAAAAGAGGAGCCAAGGGGATGGCTTATATGAAATGGGACCTTCTGCTTTATGACAGGCACAGCTCAGCAACCCTCAGCCAGGCACTGCCTGCAGCAGCTATCCCAGCCTCAGCGTGCTCTCTCCCACGCACCAGGTCACAGCACCGTGGCTGCTCTGAAGCTGATGCTGCACATCCCTCTGAGGCATGCAGGACTCCTCCTCTCCTGAGATCAAGCCACGGAGCTCCTACATCAGATTCCTCACCTTCAAGATCATTGATCACCAAAACGGACACAAAGACTGGAAGCAAAGAGCTCCCACAGCTGCCTAGGAAGGAAGGACAGAGGTGAAACCTCCAGACAGGTCAGATCCCCACGTGGATGTCAATTTTAGCCTCTTACAGCTCTTGGGAAGACTGGCAGGACACAAGGGCCAGGTGGTGGAAGCTGTGTGTGCATGCGTATCTACAAGGGCACTGTTGGACGGGACAGGTGCGGGTGAGGACCGTGCACACCCTGCCCTGGAGTATGCCGTCCCCACTCGTGGGGCTCTCCTTCCTCTCCCAGGTACACCAAGTGGTGGTGTAAGTCCTCCAGGCAGGTGAGTCAGGAACCATCCAGCCACGTGTGAGCCAGCTCCAGCCCTCGGCTCCCCTCCTCCTGTCCGATGTGCTCATGCTGTCAGGCACAGAACAAGGCAGGAAACACTCTTGCTTTCATTTCTCTGTACTTTTCTCTGTCCCCAGCATTAACGCAAGAAGCAGTTCCTCCTGTGAAGCACAGAGTTTCCACCCTTTGAGCTCAGCAGCAAGAAGGCAAAGATGAAGGAGGTTTCGCTAAAGCAGTCCACTGCTAGAGCAGCTGTCAGCACTCCCTGAATACCATCAGATGTTAAGGCTTAAAGTTAAAAAAAACACACACTCAAAACCACAGCATCAGTTTCACAAATCTGGAGAGCAACCACAGGCACAGTTAGGTCAGCCCTCACCTGGAGTGGTGGCAAAAAATGTCTGGGGAGCAATCGTCTAAGCTTGGCGTAGCGATGGTCAGAAGAGCCTCTTGGCCCAGGACTTCAGGCAGGAAGTGAACATGGCAGACAGTGCCTACTTATGGACTTGTTAGGATATTTTCAGCTAGCAATTTCCAGAATAGCAGTATTTGGGAAACAAGAACCAAACCTCAGCAAGATAGTACCCACTTTGTAAAAATCAGAGACGGAGGTCAGTAACAGAGATGGTAGAAAAAGACCATTTACCTTTGGTGTAAAAGCCCTCTCCTTATGCCTTATCTACCCTGCTATGCTCCTTGCTAAAAGAAAGGGTTTCACGTGATGATGCAGAGCAGGAGGAAGCAGTTCCTCTCTCAGCACCACATGATCTGGCCTGGCTTTGCCCAGCCACAATCCTAGCACAGCATGAACAAAGAACCATTTCTTTCTCATCCTGCCCTTGCTGCGTGACTGAGCGTGCTTTCCTGTTGACAAGTTGTTCCTACATTGTTTTCATGACACTGATGACAGCCTCTTTCTATCAGGATTGTCTGCTGTCTGTCACTTTCAGTGACATCGAAGGCCACTAATAGAAAGCTGCGTGTGTGCATGGGTAAGAGTGAAGAATACACAACATCATCCTGGGAGCTTGGTCCACCCCACGAGGTGACCTGTTCTCTCCAAGTAAGACAGCTCCTAAGTCATGCATCCTCACCATAGGCATTTTGCAGACAGACTGACACAGGTATACAAAGGACAAAGTACTGCATGCAACACCTGGACAAGAATTAAGGACTCATCTTAACTTCCATGGCAGTTTTCACACCGCAGAACTGGTAAATTAATCTTTTCACCTGGAACTTTTAAACAGAAACCAACCACGCTGATCTCATGTTCTTTCAACCACTCCCTCCATTTTCATGTGATTTTCATCTGGAACGTTTAGGAGAAACATTAGCATCAGGAAATGTTTGGTCACAACTTTATAGGTCAGCATACTTGCAATTCCAGACATTTGCAGCGGCTTAGAAACAGTATTGCTACCCTAGGGTATTTACTGAGCACACAGTTTTGAAGTGGTAAAATTCTGGCTCAAGTTGCTACAGTGGCAAAATAATGTTGTGGAGAGTTAGGAAGTTGGCAAGAGACCAAGCAGACAGACAACTTCAGGATCATTCAGGGCTACAAAGTTTTCAACAATGTGACCCATGTCAGGGTTGCAGACATCAAAAGGGGCACTTCAAGTACCTCTCCAAGTTCACTACTAGTGTTTAGCAAAGTGCAAGTGTGCCAAGGCAGCCTGGAAAGCTTTGTGCAGCGCCCTTCTCCATGCTGCCACTATCCACACCTAGCAGGGACGGACACCTAACCTAACAGCGTTTACATCTTCCTATTATATCATGTTCTTGCACCGTGATGACTGAGCTGCAAGCAACAGTGCTTCACCTTGCTTTTCTGCAGAACACCTCTTTACGCTCCCAAAGGATATGGACTCCCCTATAGGAGGGTGCCTTAGCTTTTTGGTGCTTCAGTATATTACCTAATTCTCACTGTATTTTTCTCTTTCTCTGCTCTGGCACTCTTGCATCACAGAAGACCTGCTCTTCCTTACCAGCATTTAAGTGTCTGCAGGTTGCAATGCCCAGTATCTTGGCTGCCAGACAGCCTGCATTCGTGGCATAGTAATCCTCAGGCGTGTGAATAATTCTGCATCGGCCTGATAATTATCAACAGCGTCCTCAATGACTTGGCGAGCAGTGATTTGGGCTTCCAATTTGTTAAGGGGAAATGAGCAACGATTTGGAAGGGGGAAACGTCGTGCATTTACCTCGGTAGCTACTGAACTTAGTTTTAACCGGCTCAGCGGGTGAGGTGTGTTTTGGCGTCCCTTTTTTTTCAAGTTTTTCGGGACTGAGCACCTGCGGGTGACCAGAAGTCCCCGTGGTGGTGGTGTTTAGCGCAGAATCACTCCTGCATGTGCCACAAACGCCAGCAAGGACACCTCGTAGCCCCTCTCCCTGCCCGGGGAATTCCTTCGGCGCAGGCCAGCAGCACAGCGAAGCCAGCTCCTGCTCCTTGCCCTCACCCCCGTGCCCACCCGAGGGCCACAGCCACCCTCCGCAGCAGCCCCCCTTGCCTTCCCGACCCCCTTTATCTCCGTCCCGGCCCTTCTCGCCTCCCTGCTGCCTCCCCAGACCCACCCCGCACTCCCTCCGGCCCCACACCTCGGGCAGGGCCACAGACAAGCCTGCCGCCCAAACCCCACAGCCTGCCCCTTCCCTCCCGCCCTGCCCCAGCACACCGGGGCGGCGCTGCCGGCCCCCCTCAGCCCCCAGCAGCCGCCGGAGCCGCCCCGCTCCGTGCCTGGGGTCGGCGCCGTCCCCGTCCCGGCTCTCACCATGGCGTTGGAGCAGTTGAGCAGGCACACCACCACCAGCAGGAACCACCGCCGCCGGTACACCTTGAAGCGGGACAGCCGCGACAGGCCGCGCTCCGGCAGCAGGCCGGACGCCTCGTCCTGCTCCATCGCGGCTGACAGCGGATCGGATCGGGTCGGGTCGGAGGGGATCGGGTCGGGTCGGAGCCGAGGGGATCGGGTCGGGTCGGATCGCCTCAGCACGGCCCGGCCCGGCCCGGCCCGGCCCGGCCCCGCCCCGCTGTGAGCCCGCCCCGGGGCGGGCGCGGGGCTGGAGGCCGCCCCCGACCCGTGTGAGGTGTTCCTCCTCTGCCGGTAGCAGAAAAAGGACCAGAGGGAATGGCCTCGAGTTGCGCCAGGGGATGTTTAGTTTATAAATTAAGAGACATTTATTCCCAGAAAGAGCAGTCAGGCACTGGGACGGGTTGCCCAGGGGGTGGTGGAGTCACCGTCCCTGGGGTGCTCAAGGACAGGCTGGACGTGGTGCTTGGGGACAGGGCTTGGTGGGTGACAGTGGTGGTAGGGGGGTGGTTGGACCAGATGGTCTTGGAGGGCTTTTCCAACCCTAATGGTTCTGTGTTTCTATGATTTTTGATGTCAAAATAGTGTGATGATCTGCTTTCTGCCTGCAGTAGGGTCCAGGAGTGAGTTGTAGCAGGTCAGTGATACAGACAAAGATACTGTCTGCGAGAGCTTTGTCACCTTGGGTTCAGCCACCAGAAAGTATGTGCCAAGCAAGGCCACAGAAAGGGAAAAATACAACTGCAGCAGGAGAGAGCTGCTTTGCTGTTTGGGCCAGATTAATCAGATGGATCTCTGTAAGTATCTTATTAAATGTGACTTATATCTGGGTGGAAACTTGGTATTTTTTCCTCTCTCCTTCTCCTAGATGTATCGCACCTGTTCTTACTTCTAAACTCAATCTGAGAAGGTGGTAGGCAGCCATTCCCAAACTTTCTTTGTTTTCCTTGTGTCCTTTGCTGTATGTACCCTGAGACCCTGGGGACGCAGGAGAGCTCGGAGCAGCTCTGTCCAACTTTGTTCCTCTGCTCTGCACCACACCTCCCATCAACGGGGCACTATTGGTTACTGCACAGCATCGACGGTGGTGGGATTAGCATTGAGGAACTGCCCTACCTGCCCTGCACCTCCTCTTTCTTTCTTGGTGCTCGGCTTCGGCCTGCATGTCTCCATCAGTCTGCCCAGTGCCACACTCTCTTCCCCACACCCCAGCACACCCTACGGGTACTCCCTTGCCATCCTGGCCTTTGTTTGCAGGAATAGGCAGCTTGACCGTATGTCACAGGTCCTTCCCAGTTTGGTGGTTTCTTGTTTTGTAGGTACTAGCACTGTGGCACCTTTGGTCTCTGATGTGTGAGCACATCTGATATCTGCCGAACAGACCCAGCTACATAATTTGTGCACAGAACAGCCTCTGCTAGAAGAAAACTTTCATTTTCTGTCAGGGGGAGAGACACTGAGGCAGTTGGTATGTGAAAGAAAGCTTTCCACAACAGGGTAAAGTCTCTGAACCTTAGCTGTGAAATGGGCATGGAATGATTTGGGAGAGGACTGGGAGAGGATTGTGCATCCAAAGCAGTTTTCCAGTACTGATCACTCAGGATGAGAATTACAGGGTAATTCAGCTTGGAAGAGATCTCAGGATGACTCTAGTCCGACCTCCCATTCTGAGTGGAGACAGCAATGAGGTCAGAACAGGTTGCTCAGGGCTCAGTCTGGCCCTGGAAGCCCCCAAGGACAGGCACTACACAACCTCTCTGGGCAACCCCATTCTACTGCTGGACTGTCCTCATGAGGAAGAAGTTTCTCTTCATATGCAGTCTGAACCACTCTTGTTTCAACTTGTTTGCCTTGTTTCCTACCATGTAACACTGCAGGGAGCCCAACCCCATCATGATGATCCCTCCCTGTAGGTTTGGGAAGGCTGATTACATCCACCAAATCCTTTTTTTCCCAGGCTGAATAAGCCACATTCCTTCAGCCCTTCAGGCAACTTAACCAGTCTCTTGCCATATTCATGGCCCTCTGTTGGACTCGCTTCAGTTTATCAATGTCTTTCTTTTACTGGGGGATCCAGAACTGAACACAGTACACAACCTAGTAAGTACTGAGTAGAAGAAAATAATCAGAAAATAATCCCTTCCCTCAACCTACTAGCTGTGATCTTCTTCATACAGTCCAGGATGCTGTTGGCCTTCTCTGATGTCAGGGTACACTGCAGCCTCCTGTCTACAAGGCATGTCCTGGGGGGTCTTACCAAGGTCCTTCAGTACCTTTACAGCAGAAATGCTCCCCAGCCAACCAGTCTACAGCCTGTAAAACTGCAACAGGTTCTCCCTGCCCTGTTGTGGGGCTTTGCATTTGTCCTTGTGAAATTTCATTGGCTACTTTCTCTAGCTGGTTGAGGTCCCTTTGAATAGTAGTCCTGTCCTCATGTGTATTGAATGTTCTCCCTACTTTGGTGTCACCAGCCAACCTGACAAGCAGCACTCCCTTGCATCCTCCAGGTCAGTTATAAAATGAGCTAAACAGGATGGGTCCTGAGACAGATGCCATGGTCCAGCCTTCAGATACAGGACTACCCACTAAGCATGACCCTCTGACCCAATCCATCCAGTACTTAACCCATCACATTTTTTACTCATTCAGACCATAATGTCCTAACCTGGATTCATGAATATTGTGGGAGATAGTGTTGAAAGTGTTGCTAAACTCATGGTAAATGACATGCACTCCTCTCCCCTGTCCAAAAATCCAATTCCTTTTTCCAAAAAAGTCAATCAGGCAGGTCTGCAAAATATTATTTATCTTTGGTGAATCCATGCTGATATTCCCAATTGTCTTCCTCTTCATGTGTCCAGAAACATGAACCAAGAGAATTTCGTTCTTTTGGTAGTGTTTTAGTTCTTTTTTATTTTTTTGTTTGTTTGTTTTTGTTGTTTTTGTGTTTGTTTTTGTTTTGTTTTGTTTTCTCCTAGGGAATGAAATGAGTCTGAACAGCCTTCAGTTATCTGGCCTGTTCTTTTGGTGCTTTTTGAATACAGGCACAACATTTGCTCTTTACCAGTTGTCAGGAATATTCATGGCCTCTCAAAGATGACCAAAATCAGCCTTGCTATGGCATCAGCCAGATCTCTCAGCGTCCTTGGATGCTGTCCTTTTGGTCCCATGGGCCTGTATGTGTCAAGTTGTCTCTAGCAAACCCCATTTTACCCACTAATGCTCATCCTTCACTTTCTTGAAACCCAGTTCTTGAGGCGTGGAGACCTTGCTAGTGAATATTAAGATAAAGAAGGCACTGAGTTTCTCAGGTTTGCCAGTGCCAACTTTCACAAAACCACCCAGCCTGTTCAATAACAGTCCACCATCTTCCTTGCTCAGCTTTTTACCACTAGTTTAGCAGTAGAAACTCTTTTCGTTAAACTATGCAAGTTTATAATCCAGCTGAGCTTTGGTTTTCCTGACACCATCCCTACATGCCTGGGCAATGTTTCTAAATTCCTTCTTTGTAGCCCATCCCTGCTTCCACCTCCTGTATTTTATTTTTTTTGCATTGGAGTTCTGCCATGATTCCCTTCTTAGCCAAGCGGGTCTTCTGTTTCCCTGAGTACTGAAATGACCTGTTGTTGCACTTGGTTGAGGCTTCAGAGACCTCTTCACTGCTGGAGACAGTCACAGAGTGAGAGGCTGCTTCTTCCCGTGCTGTGCACTGAAAGAGGCAAGGAACAAGATGTCCTGAGCTGTAGGACTAAGCAGCCACATATCTTACGGGTGCACCTTTGGGTTGTCTAGCATTGAGTAAGTTGTAACCTTTCATCACGGTTGGGGTATTTGTAATATCCCCCTGTTGCATGGATCATCTCTTTCCTGCTGACATTGTAGTTTTTCCACACTGGAGTGCTAATAGGTTCTCTCTCTTCAACCAAAGGTTTTCAAGAAAACTCTGGAAATTGTGCTGGTTTTGAGAAGACTGTCCCTCTGTTGAGTTTCATTGAAACTCACTAACAGATAAAAAAAAGGGGTGAAGGTTGAGGAAATAGACAGACTTGCTAGTTTTGTTCATTACTTACTCTCTGAGGAGTTGAAAATGGTACTTGAAGGTATAATTAAAGACAATGCAGACTCATTAAGAGCGGGGGAGGGGGATTAGGATTGCTCAAACAGTTTTTATTCTGGTATTTCTTAATGGTTAGTGTTTAAATTAGCAAACCTTTTTTTTTTCTTTTTTTTTTTTTTTTTTTTTTTTTAATTCCAGAAACAACATAGTGACTAATGCTTTTGTAACATAAATGGATCTTGCATCTGCTCCTGTTCTTTCCCTTGTCCTGATATTAGCAGCATGAGGAGAATTCCCCAAGGAACCTTGGATTTTGGCTAATCTAGACTTTTTAATGTTAACCCTCCTGTCATCAGCCTGTATGTGTACAGTTTGTGACAGAGAGGGCACCAAAGACTCATTCTGCATACCTGGAAGCCAGCATCCTGCTTGTTTCCATGGTGCACACTGGAAGGTGCATTGGAAGAAAACAGTAAAATCTCCATCTTCGAGACCATCACAGTGCAAGACTGAGTCCCTTTATGGGAGCAGATCATATATGTAAATATATCTTTAAAAGAAAGAGGGCATTTGTTAAGCACATATAGCAAACCAGAGGAAAGGATTTCCCAGATTGCAAGAGACTATTGCATATGCAAGTTCCATGTTACTGACAGGTATGGAGAGGAAGCTGGAATGCAGGAGTCATCACACTGGTATGTGTGCAAACTGCTGAACCAGACACTTTCCTCCAGACGCGGAGAGTAGTTGCTCACAAGGGCCAAACAGAGGAAAACATGCCAGTCGAATCAGAAAAACGCCTTAGGAAACAGCAAAATGCATATCCAAACAGAGAGTAGAGACCCAGTTGACTCGGGGCTGAATCTCTTTACAGTGAAGCCAGTCCTGGGAACGGCTCCTCCTGTTCCCCTTTGCACCAGAAATGAGCCTGTGAGCCCAAATTCCCACAAAATTCGAGCCCAACAAAAGGACTTTTCTGGCCAAAACAAATGATGTGTGCCTTAGACACTTCTGCTTGTGGACTCCAA
>CM021729.1:45879008-45907656 GCA_011074415.1 Stictonetta naevosa
TTACTTGTCTTTACTTGTCTTTACTTGTCTTTACTTTTTGTTTATTTTTTGTTTATTTTACTTTTTTCCTGTGGAAAACACAATTTCATGGCTTTGCAAACATCAGTAGCTGAACCTATTTAGAATCATTAGATTGAATGATATTTCATGTTCCATTTAAAATAAATCAGTGCAAAATCCAACAAAGTAGGTGTTAAATTTGCATTTTGAAGCAATAGGCAATTTTAGCAATTAGCCTTAGAGGCACAGCCTTGTCTTTGTTTTTATTTCTTTAAGTGTTTCACATATTACCTTTCCAGGTACTGAGTTTATGGATGGAATTCAGTGTTGCCTACCAAGGCCATTTGAAGTCTTTCTAATGCTTCCTTAGGAGCCTCCCCAGCTCTGCCTGGCCCTGCATCCTCCCCTGAGCCTGCCACCACTACAGCCAGTGGTGATGCCCCGTTTCAAGGCTGTCAGATATCCTCGCCACAGAAGCAGCTGCTGCATTAGCACAGGCACAGTAAGAATGAGACAAGAAAACATAGCCTTTTCTATACACATTCCCAGATTTGTCCTTTGTCCTCTGCACAAAGAAATGAGAGCTAAAGGATGGAGTAAGGATGAACATAATTTATGCAAGATGGGATGCCTGAAGGTCCCAGAAGTTAACTGCTCTAAATCCAGATACAGTACACCCAAGATGAAGCTGGAAAGAGATACTCAGCGCTGGAAGAAACCTGTCCAGGTAGAACACAGAAGGGATGTTGTTAAATTCACTTTTCAGGGATGCTGTGCAAAGAAGATATGATTATAAATCAGCACGTATCACAACATTTGGTTGTTCACAGTCCCAGCCAGCAGTGTTTGCTGTGGACAGCTGCTTGTAGTGCTGCTGTTACTTCTCTCTCCCTACTTCCTCTTCCCATCCCCTTGTTTCCGCAAGAGAAAACCAAGAGTGGTTAGATTATTTATTTGTGTCTCTCTAGCACGTGTTCAGTTGTTTTAGTGAAGTTTCCAGTGTTTGGAAGGCATGTGTTGTGTTAATTACAATTTCTCTTTTGTGCACTTTGCTATGTGACTGGGTGCATACTCTCTTTCATACTCTCTTTCAGCTGGATGTTTTCCCTGATGACTCGAATTCCCTACCCAAACATTATTTAAAACACCAAAAAAGGATGTCACCATGTGTGATTGCTAATGTCTGCAGACAAGTTCTCAAAACCCTTTTTTTGCCTTTCTATAGTCAGATTCACTGGCGCATTCTTTCTGCTTTATACCACTTCAGAGACGTAGAGAGCAGCTACTGTATACAAGTCAGCTGAGGCTGCTGACAGAGGATCCTGGAGCAGTTACTGTGAAGGACGTGAAGCACATTTCCCTCTCCTCGAGTTTGCCTTTACCTCTGCACACCTGAAATCTCCAGCATGACACTTGATCCCTGTGCAGGAGGACAGGACACACAGCATCTTCACATGCAACACCCAGCACTGCACACATGCAGGCACTCTTTTGTTACTGGGGGCTTGTTTTGTCACTTCGTATAATTCAAGACTTCTTTTTATTTTCTGCCTGCAGGAAGTGGCATCTGAAAAATTCAGAGAAGTCCAGAAAAATTGTCCTGTTTAAGAGCAGTTTCAATTCTTCTGTTTCTAAAATAGCTGTTGACAAAAAATGATGGTTAAACAGAAGAGGAACCAACCAGGCTTCCTAGTGAGGTGGTTTGTGCCCCGTGCCTGCTGGTGTTCAAGAGGCACTCGGGTAATGCCCTTAATGATAAGCATTAACTTTTGATTAGCCCTGAAGTGGTCAGTGGACTCGATGATCTCTGTCGTTCCCTTCCAACACCTCTCTCTCTTTTCCAAGCTCGCCACAGATCACACTGCCCCGTGACCACCATCCACTCAATAAAAAGAGGTGGGGTCATGGGAGGCCCTCTGATTGTTGCAGTGAGACCAAGAGGAGAGAATAATGTGGCAGACTGGATATTGGATAGAAACCCATGGAGGATACAGCTTCTGTAGAAAGAACATGAGTTGGACTCGATGATCCTTATGGGTCCCTTCCAACTCAGAATATTCTATGATTCTATGAACTATTTCTCAGGACTCTTACTACATCAGACCAGAATGTAAAATCCAGCTGCGTAATGCCTATTTTCAGAGTGCTTTTCTCAGTTTTAATATTTCTTGGCTCTAGTTCTTTATCACAGAGTTGCCAAAGAAGATGTACAGGATATAGTCTAGGTCTTACTTTAAATCTGTTAGACAAGGATTGTATTTTACAAAGTACCTTTTTTTATTCTCATGCTGAACTTTACACTTGCTTCTCACCCTGGGCAAATACCTAATTCTCAGTTTAATGCATAATTAACAGATCTGGAGGCAGAATTGTTTTGCAGATATACTCAATTGTTATCATTTGAAATTCCTTTTACTGCCCTGCCGAATCACAGGTTTCTCTTGATCCTGTAGAGCTAAACTCACATCAGAAATTAACCACGCAGAGGTTGATTTGTTTTCTCTCCTGTGCTAGCATAGATTCCAGCATAGCTGAAAATCCAAGTACACAATTTAAATATTCTTAATAGTATGAGTTTTTAAAATCAGAGTGGTTACAGATAATTTTGAATATTCTTAGGCAGTCATTAGCATCTGTATAAATTATGACTTATTTTACATCCTGTGGCTTCAGAATAGGAAGTGAGAATAAACATTTGATTTAGAAAGCCTAATAGATTGCATAGACTGTGAAACTTCTAAGTGTTTGACCTGAAGACATTTTTTATTCCAGCAGAAATCTAACTCATTCAGATTAAACTGTTATTCTGGCCTTTAGTCTTGCTGAGAAGAGATATTATAGTGTTGTGTAAGAACAGCGTAAGGAATTGTTCATGAAATGAGCATGGGATAAGCTTCATAGCACACAGGCTGGTAAAGATGATCTGCACAGAACTGTTTGTTTGCAAAACAAACATAAACTATGATAGCAAAGTCAATGCAGCCACCCATCCAGGGTGATGTTGCAATATATGATGCTGACTCATTAATAATGCAAAGAAATAACTACACGAAAATCATTTACTAAAGTTGTATTACATAAATACTCTAAAATCCATCTCTGGGTTTCCACATGGAGCAGGCCATCAATTGCATTTCCAGGTACACTCCCTAAGAAGACAGCCAGCAAGAACCCATCTTTTTAATGTAAATGAGGAAATACACACACTCATTTCTTAAGAGTGAGGTTGCTTATTTTTCGCCTACATACTCAGGAATGAGTAACACTACTGTGGCAAAGAGCATGCCCTTATCTTTCTCACATCTGAAGTCCCATCTATCATAGTGGAAGCTTCAGTTACTCCCAAAGCTACTGTGGAAGATAAGGCTTCATGCTGACAGTAAATCAAGCTGTTCTCCTTGGTTTTCTCTCTAGGTACCATCAATATCAACTCCAGAGTAAAACTGTTTGGTAAGTTGAGTGGCTGAACAATTGACAGGACACAAGGAGTTTAGTTCATCACGGTCAGCTTTCAGTTTGGCACTGAAATCTAGAAAGAGATCCAATAAAAAAATGTGAGAGAAGGCTGCAAAAAACAATTATTTTTTCCTCCAATTGCCTCCTTTTTTGCTTGCCACCAGACAGGGCAGATATGATGTCTGCAGTGATGTTCAAATACTGGTTTATACCAGAGGCCTGGGGTTTCCCTGGACCCTGTGCATCACCATGGTGTGCTCATGAACTTTCCCTGCAGTTCACTGCTGCACGATCATGGCTTCTGAAACCAGCTAAGTTTATTTAGGTCCTGGAGCTACTGAAGCCTGTTTTTTAATGCACATAGGCAAGGTCTTCTGCTTCGAACCCTGCTATATCTGCAGCATTTTGTATATGCTAGTGTGAAAGCAAAGGCTCCCCTCCATATTTCAAATACCTTCAAAAAGGCAAAAAGCTCTTTCTCTCCACAACTTAGTTATACAATCATTCTCCTGTATTTTCAGCTTCATAAGGAGAGGTGTAATTTGCCTATATCATTTTTAAAATCAAAAATATTCTTATGTTCAGACTTAGCTAATTTTTTTATTTGGCTTCTGCCTATTTTAGAGTAAAGTTGGCATCTCGAAAGCTGTCCTGTTCTGCTAATTTTATAGCACAACATCCAAATTACTTTCCTACCTTTATTTAAGTTTAACATCTAGGTTCATCCAGATAAAGTTCTCAGGGAGCTTTTCAAGCATATATGTCCTATATTGCTATTTCATGTTCTTTAATCTGGGTCTAATTTGGCAGACTACCACCATTTCAAATGACAGCAAAACTAACTAATTAGGGAAACACAAAACTACGTAGAATAATATCACAACTCAGCAAGTGTGCTTGATAACCTTCAGTTAGAAGTCTAGATGTCTAGACTGTCTACATGTCTAGAGCAACTATTTTGAAGTTAATAGTGAAAAAGCTGATGGAGATGCCTATTTTGATGACATGTAACTCTGAAGTACATCAAAAATATAGTAATTTAAGTAATCTTACTACTAACCTGGGGAAATGAGTACCACACACACTGGAGGTGAACCAGTGCACTGAAGTGCATTTGCATGAAAATGTAGGACTTTTTTCATAGCGCCAGTGTGAAAAGAGACACTGTTTTAGCATGTTTATCATAAGTTGCTAATGTGTTCCACACCTTAAGATGCATGGAAAAAAATATTGGGTTAAATCTGCCCAGCCCCCTGGATGAAAATACTGATACAGGTGCGCTGGTTTTGACTATGCCACAGAGGCACTGATGGGAAGCTGCATCGCTCGTGGCTGGAGCATCTTCCGTCTATCCATGCAGAGACTGGGAGCTAAGGTCTCTTAAGAACAGCCTGCCGCAGGGTCACTGCTTGAGAAGTGGGGAGAAAAGCTTCCCAAACCTGCTGGTCCATCCCCTCTGCAGGGTATGCTGAGAGGTTTGGCTAATATTTAAAACATGGGTAAAGGCACACTTCAAAACAGTGAATCCTTTTGTACAAGAAAGTACCTATCTCCACCCAATCCTTTTAAAAAGGGCTTCTAGCAAAGTAATTTATGGGTCTGGCAGGCGAGGAAGCAGGGAGCGTAAGTGGGAAAATGGCTGTTAGGAAATTGCTCTGTCCTGGGCAAACTGGGCAAAGAGCAACTTTCAGACAATAGCACATCTGGTATGAAAACATGGCTCATAAAATACTTTTTCAGGCAATGCAAAAATAGCAAAACAGGAATCAGCTTTTGGTCCAGTGATCGCCACATTTGCCTGACCTAAACATTCACTAATTAAGGAAAGCTAATCCCTGCTCTGCTCCATTTTCTCCAGTGTTGTCCCCTTAGTAAGTCACTTGTTTATCAGAAATCAAATGGGAACTTTATCATTACTAACTGACTTCCAAGCTTTTAGGATTCCCTCATTTAATTTCCAAGTTCTTTCCAGAAGACTCTAAATTTACTGCTGCATTTTTTGAGAGATTTTTTTTTCATTGAAAAACTGACATTCACATACAGTTATTTATTTCCGTAAGTAGATCTCATTGTAGAAAGACCTGGTCTGCAAAAGGGTATAGAAACCCCAGGCTCAATTTGTGACACAGTCTCTGCATTGTCCAGAATGTTTTCCCTTGTGGGTCTTTGTAACCAGACTCGTGCTTAGCATAAAACTTGGAAAAGTATTGTTGCCCTACCCACATCTCTAAATCACACTGTGTTCAGGAATTTCAGCTCTTCCGTCTATTTAATCTGATTCAGCAGCTGAATTATGTTTGTTCAATTTCTGTGCAGCAAGAATGACTTGTTAGGCCAATATTTTTTTAAGCATCCATTTGAACAGGGTTTGCATAGAGGACAGAATGACAAGAAGATGTCTCTGTTGCAAGAACATTAAAGACCATAATAAATTACATCAGCCATGTTCAGGTCATTTCTGCATATGATCTGTGAAATTGCTCCGTGAAACAACTTCAGAATAGGAATGTATATTTTTTTCATATTAACAATGTCCTAAATCGTACAGAAATAGAATTGAGACTCACTTCAGCTTCTTCTAAGCCATGCTGAATGCTCTGCCTCTGATAGGCAGCTTGTTTTTCCTGCTGGTGGTTCTGATGGTGGTTTGTTGTGGGTGTGTATGGGAGGATATCTGGAGTGAGGAAATGTTAATACAAAGGCCAAGTCAGGGCCCCCAGAGCCTGTGGTGTTTTGGAGGGTTTATCATGTTGATCACACTGGCTGCACTGGTGCCTCCTGCCAGCAGTTTGCCACAGTCCTGCCCGGACAGCTCAGCTCCAGGCCTGGCATCACATTGCCTGGGGGATTTTGTTTTCCCTGCTCGGCCAACATGTCCTATTTACTAACTTCAGCTGTTTTATCGAGGCCACATGAAGGCCTTATCGGTACAAAGGGTTTCCTTCCATGTGCAGTGAATGTAGGAAACAAGTTCCTCACCAGCAGCTTCTTCAGCACCAAACACAGTTTGTCTTCCTTCACTGCAGTGTAAAACTACCCTCATCTCTAGCACGAGCCTCCAAGAAGCAGCCGGTGTCTCCTGAAAGGCACTTCTACCCATCTCACATGGGAATTTGTGTTTTCTGGCTGTGAAGCTTTCGTGTCTCCTTGATCCCCCAAGGCAAGGCTGGGAAAAACATGGCACTTAAGCTTCGACTGAGCAGCTCTGTTCTCCAGCTGTGCACCTGGTGCTGTGTGAAATACCTCACCGCTTTCATTTTATTGTCAGCTTTCTTTTATTTTCAGCTTTCTCTCAGCAGGTGGCTTCAGACTGGTGGGAGAAACCGTGTCTTCCTCCCCTCAGCATGCAGCTGCAGCTGGTGCGGGTCTCACGGGGGCCGGTGTGGAGCAGGGGTGGCAGAGAGGCCTACCGCCATGGGCCTGCCCTGTCAGCAGCTCCCGGTCGCCATGATGGGGCTGGAGCTAACTGCTGCAAGTGCTTGTATTAATACCAGCCAGGGTCTCTAAATTGTCTGCAATTAGAGGTCATTAGTGGCTCCCAGGACAATGTTAAACATCTGCAGACAGCAACTCTGAGTGGTTTCTTAACTCCTCCTCATAAGGGATTGGACTAGGTTTGCAGACAATAAGCACCTGTCACTCGAAGGACAGGTCTTGCTTC
Source organism: Stictonetta naevosa (assembly GCA_011074415.1). Classification (NCBI taxonomy): domain Eukaryota; kingdom Metazoa; phylum Chordata; class Aves; order Anseriformes; family Anatidae; genus Stictonetta; species Stictonetta naevosa. The sequence goes on from CM021729.1 coordinate 45,886,126, forward strand.
CTCCTCCAGAGCTTACTACGAGTACCTCCAGTCTAAAATTATTATGGTAGGGCTGAGTTTGACTCACAGGATTTATTCGTTTAAAATGGTAGATTTTAGTTTTTCAAATTTAAATCTTGCTTGAACTATTAAAATGCAGGTGGAACTCATCAACTTTGAAGTCAACCTCCAAATCCAACAGCTTATTTGGGGAACCTAAAATATTTTTTAGATATTTTAATGTCCAAAATTGAATCTGTTTTTGAGAGAAACCATTTTCTAAGACAGTTTTAAAATAAACTCTTGAGTTCTTAAAATAATTAGTTTGAATGGAAATTGCTAGCTTTTAGATCATTGTGCAGAGACAAGTTTCAGTGTACTTTCAAAAATGTACTTAGAAGAATTTGTACTGAAAGGCTGTTTTAGCAAAGTTTAAGAATTCGTGTTGTGTTTGTAGGCATCCCAAGGTGGCAGTGTTAGGCAATCTTTCAGTTGTTTTCTGTTAGCGAAGCCTTCTGTCCTGGGCAGAGAGGCAGTGGAACAGCTTTCATTTTATTATGCAAGGCTCTGGATCCTTGTTTCACTCAGCAGCATCTGCCAGTAATGAAAAACAAAATGAGTTAGTGCAACTATATCAGGGGTCTCATGGCACAAAACAAAAACAAAAACAAACAAAAAATATTACAAGCTTAAACCTGCAGAAACACTGACAACAGAATTGCATTATTCATATTCTCAGTGGTCACTTTTTTCCCTCTTACAGGGACAAGGAAAATCAAACTGAACTTTAGGTAAGAGTTACATTACTCCAGCACCCCTTGAGGATGGTTATCAACTGCCTTCCCCTGCAGGGCTGGTGCAGTGTTGAAGAACTAATCTACAGACCTTGTTCTGTGTAAGTCAGACTTTGATGTCTCCTTATGGCAAAATTCATGTCATGTGAACCCCAACTTCTGACCCAAGAATTCCTCTGCTAAATCTACAGAAGAACCAAGGCCTCTGTTTAATAACCTAATTGCCTCAGTTGCCTAAATGTGTTTCTATGCCACCTCTTCCATATGCTAGGAATCATTCCCCTCGCATTAGCACCTCTGAGCCCAACTACATGTGGTGTTCTGTGTCCGGTTTGGGCTCCCCAGAGGACAGCCATTGACTCCATGGAACGAGGTCAACAGCTGTGATAGAGATGAATAGTATGCTGTAACACAGCACATCTGAAAGATGTGGAGAGAAAGGCTTTTGTTCAGCCTGGAGACAAGAAGGGAAAGAAGAGCTCTTTTGGATGTCTTCAGCTCCCTTGGGACTGAGGAACAGAAAGGATGGGGCCAGACTGGTTCATAGCTGCAAAGGGGCAGCACCAAGGGAACAGGAGACTAAAGGAGACCCTTATTTTCTAGGAGCTTACCTGACCCAGGAAGAGAGACCTAGGGTCCTTGAGGGTCCTTACCTTGGAGGAGAAATATGGGCAAGAGAAGATTATTTGTTATAAGTCTTCTTCTCCCTGAAGCTGTAGCATTGATGACAATCACTCTGGCCTCAGGTCTACCAAATTGGTCATTCTGGCTACCCAGATTTTACCTGATTCCAGAAGTTAGGAAAAGACTTGTGTTATGTCCAATCTAGTTGGCGGCCAGTCACCAGTGGTGTTCCCCAGAGCTCTGTCTTGGGGCCAGTTTTGTTTAACATTTTTACCGATGACCTTGAGGACTCATCCAGGTATGAAGATTTAAGGAAGCCTTATGGTAGTTTCAGGCTTCTGTAAGTAAGCTAAGATCATGACTTTGCTAATGGAGAGGGGTAAGAAGTGTTGATGGCAGAAACTGTAGAAGCAACAACAGGTACAAGCAGGTGGAAAGTGCTAGTGGTTTACACCAGGGAGAAAAGTAGCTCAAGGAGACATTTATGAAAGTGTTATATGTGAAAAAACAGCTTAGCAAAGAAAGAGACAGAGATGAAATCTCCTATGAATATATGTTTAGATTTTGTCAAAAAAGGGGAACACTGTCAGCTTGGATTGCTGAGAACATGAAGGTTCTCTAGAGGAAATCAGCATAGAGCTGAAGGATAATATATTTCCCTTTAAAGACAGCTTTTCTAGGAAATAATGTGTGGTTTGTATCTGGATATGGAGCTTGGGGGGTGTTATTTTTTATTTTCTAGGTCTATGCCTTGTGTCTCATGCTTTGCCTTGCCTTCCTTATTAACAAAACCTCAATGTGCATGCTGAAAAAAAAAAAAAAAAAAAAAAAAAAAAAAGAGCTGTGATGTTTTTCCTAGTGAGAAGCTGAAAATACTGAAAATACAGCTTTTGTATTTCTGTGGTATCCAGCTCCACAAGCGCGCCTATTGTTTCTGCTTGTTTTCTGCCTGTAACACTAGAAATACTGAAAAAACAATGTCATAGTTGCAGAACTGTACTTAGGAATCCAAGAGCTCTCATACCTCACTCCTGAATTTCTACATCTGGAACAGTTTTTCTGATTTTATTTTTTTCTTTGAAATCTGTATGAAAAAATTTTCTTGTTCCTTTTAAAATGTACTCAGTGTCCATAAGATCTGGTTGCTTCAGGAGCCAGGGCTCCACCATTAACATCTCTTATCAGTGTAGTCTGAATATGATGCTGCACTGGTCACCATAGAAATACCCTTACACTGTGACACTTGCATTTCTCATCAAAAGAAAGCATTTCTCGGTTTTCTTTTAAATCTGAACTGCAGCAAGCTAACCCACACATGCCTTGGCATGATCACACTGTATTAATCACAGTCACTGCTTTGTAGGAGCCTCTTGATTCATCCTGTGTTTGCAGTTTGTTCTCTGATACTGAGGCTAACTTGGGGGCAGAGAAGAGAGAAAGGTGGGACAGTACTTTCCCTGCCCTCAGACTCTTGCCCACTCAGGGCTGCAAAAGCCTATGGAAGTCTTACAAAATAGCTCTGCAGGCTGCAGATCCTCCCCCATGCACTCTGAAATGTGGCACAGATGGAGCTGTGCTGTCAGGGGGGATTACATACCGGAGGAGTGGCTATGTACAAGAGCCCTGTCAGTGTTTAAACCCACTCTCTGGAGACTCATGCATGGGGTGTGTGGGAGGAAGAGAACAAGGGGAAGAGCTGCGACTTGCCGGATCTGGGCTGGGTCAGGTCCCAGGCTGGTGTCTTCTGACCATGGACAGATGAGCACCTTGGGAAACACACAGAGTCAGTGGATTTCTTAGATCCTCTGGGGAGGCTGGAAAGGAAGAATTTTAATGAGGGAAGGACAGTTGGGAGAAGAAGTCAAAATGCATGTTTTCTGCTTGCACAGGTGCCAGTGACAGCCCAGGGACCCAAAAAGGTCCCAGAACAGGTCAAATGGAAGTAAATTCTGTCTTTCCCTACTGTTCCCTGCAGAGCTGTTCCTTCAGAGCTCCTTTTCAGCACATGGTGACTCCTGCACACTGCATCACTCTGAGGCTACACATGTTTCCAAATCAGGATGTGCCTCAGATCTTGGCAGCAGAACTTCTTCTCCTCTAAAAGAATCAGAATCATGCACTGTTTTGTGTTTAGGAGAGTTGAAGAATTTTCAGTGTCTGGTGTTAGATACAGGGCTGATAAGGAGGAATATAAGGAGGAATTACTTCTAAGGATAGTTACTGAACTGTAGGTCTCTTAGCTCTTGCAGATTTTTGCTTTTTGCTTCTTCTTCTTTTTTTTTATTTTTAATTGGTATGTTTTTAAAACTATTTTTGAATGCTGCATGTATTTCAGTTACTGTGGTAATGGAACCGGTATTGGCCAAGCAGGCTATTTTAATGAAGTCCTGGTTGGCTGCTTATTCTGCAAACGCTGTAGTGGCACTAAACTCTGAAAAGTCAAAAGCACCCAGATGGGAACTGTATATTGTAGCAGGCAGCAAATCTCTGAATTACCCAGCTTCATATGAGCCAAGCTGAACCTTTAAATAAACAGGCACAGATTAACCATTAGAGATTTATCTTCAGTGCTGGTTTTGGTTTTAACCTGCCGTACTCAGCAGAATTCTCTTTGCAAGAGACCTGTGGCCCCCAGTGGAACCCGTTCCTGTCCTCTCCCACATGCTGCCAAAGGGAACAGTCCTCCTGCAGGATTCTGCCCACCTCTAAGTGAGGAGGCCGTAACAGCTGTAGTCCTGTGCTTGGATGGTCCTAGCACCACCCTCAGGACATGCAACAGCCTGCAGAGCAGGCTGCCCACTTGGGCAGACGTAAAAGTGAAGGTTTGGCTCTCTACATATAATGGAAATGTCATGTAAATATATTTAGTGTAGATTTGAATACAAAACTTTGGAGTCACAAAACTGTTTATGTTGACAGTGGTGGCTAAACCTGATTTCACAGAGTGCTGGCTACGGGAACCATATAATTGGTGTTAACCCTTCTAAGTTCTTATCTTCTCATAAGTCCTTTACCATGAGCCTGTTTTTTGTGTGTTTGTTTGTTTTTGTTTGTTTGTTTGATTCCCCCATGTTAACAGTAAGGACTAGCTCTCCAAAAAGATTAAAAAGGTGTTAATGAGACAGCCTGTGAGATTTGAAGAAGGCAGAAAAATGTTCAGGAAAAATCCAAGTTTTCAAAGCAGGTGAATATAGTGATTGGTAATACAGAATAACTATATATTTTCTTCAAGTAGCCTAAGCATTCTTCATTCTCAGGAAACATGGCACTTCATTCAAGCCAAAAAATGTTATGGAAACTTAGATGGGGTTTAAGGATGGAAATTGCAAATTTAATCTTGCCCCAAAAAAAAAAAAAAAAAAAAAAAAAAAAAAAAAGACCAAAATATTTTAAAAGGGACTAAAGGTATTGATTTAAGAAACCAAAACCAGATGCCTGACTTTCAGAGAGTGAGCATGCAATACTTCCTCTACTACACCTCTTCAAGACACCCCAAATCATTAGTCAGTGGTGAATAACATCTTCTCCAGAGTTCACATAAGAGATAAATATATTCCTGCCCATGACTGGGGACCTCAGCAGACTAAGATTCACTCATCAGCACTGCCTTTTCCTCAAGGAAAATGACAACACTTCTAAATTTTATCCGTAGTTTTCATAACGTGGGTGATTTGGCTGACTCATTAACCTGGGGGGGAGAGAAGAGGGGGAGGTAGTTGTTAATCAGCAGATGACTGCTCTGTGTGCCACAAAGCCATGATTCAGATTTGCTCCTTTATGGGAAAGCCTGATTGAAATAAATTGTATGGTTCACATTAAGTCGTAGTCCTCTCATTTTGATCCTTGTTTCCTAAGAAACACAGCTTATGCAAACAGTCCTTGTCCTTTCTTTCCCTTCCCAAAATCTTTGCAATCCTTGCCCAACCTCCATAAAATTCATCAATAAAGCTGTGGCCTGTGGCAGCTTGTGGCTGGGTCAAGGGGACACCACGTTACTGCAGTCCTCTTGAGAGAAGGAGTTGCAGTCCTTACTAAACCTGGGTGGGAGACAGGGCATGGGGTCCACTGTTGCTCTGAATACTATCCGCGAGTGCATGGCAGTGGGAGAAGAGTTCTCCTGCACCTGGCCACTATAAGAGAGTTTCTAGAGACACGGTTACAGACCTCCAGGGGAATAAGTTGCATTCTTTTCCACTAAGACACTTGATTTATTTCTTTTTTTTTAGCTTGCTGTGAATAGTTTTCCATCCCAGGGTGCTGTTGCAGAGCAGGACAGGTATTGCAGGGGTAAGGGGGACTAAGAAGAGGCAGTTAACAAACCTTATACAAGTCTGACGATTCTCCAATACAAACTGCTGTTGAAAAGTTATCTTAGTCATAAACCTGAAAGTACTGCAGGACTTTCCACACTGAGTTGGGCAAAAACTAGCTGTGTGTCCTAACCTGGAGATTTCTTAACTGAAGCTGTTTAAAAGAAATCTGGAAAGAGATTCAACCCAGAAATCCCTGGGCTTTATAGTGGATGTCTTTTAGAAGAAAGTCCAGCTATACCTTAGTGCAGTTCCTGCTTGGAAAGTAGAAGAAAAAGAGATGAGCTAGGGTCAGCCTGGAAATACAAATCCGACAGGCCAGGTAGTTTTAGGTCAGGGAACATAACCTTGTGCCTTTGGCACATAACCTTCTGGGACCTAGCCAAGCAGAAGCAAGACTAATCACCTCATTTTGCCTACTAATGGTTTCAAGCTGAGTGCAAGAAAGGGGTTTGTTTGTTGTACTGATACCTGAAGGTGATAAATGGGGAACAAACTTTTATGTATAGGTATTACATTTTCTGTAAAACTTGAAAAGCAAATCCAAACCTCATATGCTGTCTCCACCATCTTCTCTGTTCTTTCCCTTTCTCCCCTCCCACAGACTTACAAAACAGACTGTATTAACTCTTTCCCCTCTTCTCTGCATTATTCTCTCCCTTAGTATTAATTTGTGGCTTTTCTTTTTAAACCAGTGTATTTATCTTTTCATTTTCCTAATTACTTTGTCTCAGATTCCACTGTATGCATCTCCTTTGCTTCTTCTGCAAAGCCCATTCCTTTGTGCATGACCATTCCTCTTCGCTTCTTTCCAGTTCACAAATGTCCTCATTTCCCCAAGGAGAATCCCAGATCCAGCCTACAGAGTTCTTCACTTGGGTGTATGTAGCAAGGTTTTGGTAGCTGGGGGCTGCCAGGGTGAGAAGAGACCAGGGGCTGTCCCCATCTCAGATATATCCAGTTCCAGCCAGCTTCAAAATGGACCCACCACTGGCCAAAGTTGAGCTCCTAAGTGGTGCTCACAGGCAGCTCTGTGGTAATATATTTAAGAAAGAGTAAAAATTGCCGTGGGGCTGCTGGGAGATGAGGGGAGTGAGAAAATGGGATAGGAACAGCCGTGCAGCCCCCAGGTGAGTGCAGCAGGAGGGCAGGAGGTGCTCCAGGCAGGCAGCAGCAGTTCCCCTGCGGCCTGTGCAGGGAGAGGCCCCTGGTGGAGCAGGCTGTCCCCCTGCAGCCCATGGGTCCCACATGGAGCAGATCTCCACGCTGCAGCCCGTGGAGGAGCCCCCGCTGGAGCAGGTGGATGTGGCCTGGAGGAGGCTGCGGCCCATGGAGAGCCCCCGCAGGAGCAGGCCCCGGGCCGGAGCTGCAGCCCGTGGAGAGGAGCCCACGCAGGAGAAGGGGAAACTTGTGAGGAGGAGGAATCTCATCATTGGCATTTCACCTTCCCCAGCTCCACTGTCAGCTCTCTGCAATCCTGTATTTTTTCATTCACCGTAGCTGTCCTCACCACTTTCCTCAGCACTATTCTTTCCCGTGACCCCTGTACTTTCTGCCACTGTACTGCTTGACAGCTGACTTCCCGTTTGGGCTGTGGCACCTCGTCACAGTGCCATTCTGACCATCTGGGTTAGATCTCTGTTAGATCTCTGCCCTAGCACATCCAGGAACTAGCTGCTTTATGAAATATGTTTTGAACTTCACCTTTGCCTCCTCTCTTCCTTCGATACAACAAACTCCCCCTACACTTCCCCTCTCTGCTTACCTTTCACTCCTTGCAATCCCATGTTCACAACTCTTGCTTAACTTGCTCCTGCTCCCCTGGACACCTTACCGTGCCCAGAGACACTAACAAATGAGCACAAAGAAAAAGGCATCACAGTCTTTTTCGCTGGCCTCTAGAGGAGGTGGCATCTATGGAAAACCTTGGCTGATGCTGACTGCTCTGTCTGGAGAAAGTAAATATGGGCAAGCTGACAGCACCCTGTGATGATAGTCTCATTCTGGTTACGACTAGGCTGGATAACCTTAGAGAAAGGTGTGAAACTGTCAATAATCTTCTACCTTTTCCGTAACAGATATATTTAGTGGTTCTTTAGCATATGTGAGGTGACCTAGCTCTACCCCAGCCTCTAGGGCAAAGAGTCATCACAGCACATCCACACTACAAATAACGAAAAAAAAAAATGTCCTAGGCAAAAGAAACTTGGTTTGCTCATCCCTGAAAACAAGCTTGTTGCTTTGAACTCCTGTCTTGTGAGTTCTGCACACGTTAGCTTGGGTAGTCCCTTGGTGCCATTACAGAAAACAAAGCAATGCATCAAAGTCCATGCTGAAATGAAACATTGCACAAATTAGCTTGCCCTGCTGGGGAGAGGCAAGACTCCTCATAGCATCTTTCTAGGCAAATTGATGTTGATGGCAGGAAAAGTGGCAAGAAGACGCTGAGATTTTGTTTTGGAGGAGGAAGGGAAGTTTGATGCAGTAAAAGAGAATTTGGGAATTGTGTCTTGTTTGGTGAAGACCTGATTCCAAGAGCTCACTCGGCCACAGGTTATGAAAAGTTCTTGCTATGTATGATCTGTGAGTCTTTTCCACATCTGCTGGTTGTACGACTGTCTTCCGCCTTATTAAGCAGATTGAATGTCTGTTTTTAGGCTGTAGTTGATATGCTAGCTTCCAGAACTCCAGTTTCCAGATCTGTTGTTTGAGACAGGGGGTGTCAGCTGAGGCTGTTAGTGACTCAGAATCCATTTTAGGACATGATGTCTGTTCCCTCTCAACCCTCGGCTTGGTTTGGCAGCTGGTTTTGTGGACTTCAACCTCTCAGAAAAGCTCCTCACAGCTGTCAGTGGAAATGTATGCTTGTCTGCATAGTTGTTAATAAATAAACTGTCACTGAAGCACAAGTCCTGTGGCTGTGGCAGCTTGTCCAGGTTGCCCAGGGCATGCAGTGGATGGTTCTGGATAAATTTCTTCAGCAGCTTGAAGGTTTGGAGATACATGCATTAACAGGTACACCTCCTGCTGATCAGCCTTGGGTCTCTCTCCTCTCATCTAAGGAAATATTTAGTGTTTTATATCATCTAGTATCTCACTCACAGTTGAGGCTTTACAAATTATTTTGATTTGTCTCCTTGAACCCATCCAGTTCTAAGGGAAGCCCACCTACAGTCTCCAAGGACCGTCCTTTTCTGTTCAATCAGAACAGCAATTCTATCTGCAGTATTGCAAAGCCTGATCTGGGGTCTGGGAGCACATAACCTCACAAAAATAGATCTGTTTGTTCAACCTGAAAGGCATTAATTGAAAGAGATCTGTCCTTCAAAGACAATGAGGATAAAAAACTTCAACTTGTGATCTGGTCAGGAATACTTCAGAAAGATTTCATGTTAAAGCCAATAACATATGTCATCTGACTGGTAACCTAACATGTCTGCAGACAATCACGTTCGCATTCAAGAGCAGCAAGTGCTGGCTCTGAACTACTGCCTTTAAGCCTGAAGTTGAAGCATACTTGAGGAGCATATATGTCAGATGGAGTACATGTGGATGCAGTGGTTTGGGAGGCAGGAAAATAAAAATAATAATAATTAAAAAAATGTTGCAAAGTTGAGAATAGTGGCAGTTTAATGAAAGGGAAAAAAATGAATAAAATAAAACCAACCAACCAACCACACAAACACATGCACAAACACATGCACACACCAAATAAATACATAAATAGATAGATAGATAGATAGATAGATAAACAAACACCAAATGCCACATGGAATCAAAGGGAGAAAAATAAAAAGTCTACTCCCCATCAGTAATCAATGTCCAGCCACCTGCTTGGAGGTAGGGCCTTGGTATGCATAGCAGCTGCTTGGGAAGATGAAGGTCTTCATAACAAGAGTCCCCCTCACTCCTTCTTCCCCCCAGCTTTAATTGCTGAGCCTGACATCACACAGTAAAGGACATCCCTCTTATCAGTTTAGATTAGCTTTCCTGGCTGTGTCCCCTCTCCACTTCTTGCCCACCCCAGGTTACTGGCCTTTGGAGGGATGCTGCAGAGCCAGTCCTGATGCTGTGGCACACAGCTCACCAGCTGGTGCAATACCAGTGCAGTTCTACCTCCAGGTGCACAGCACAGCACTGTATCAGATGCTGTGGGAAAGGTACATCCATCCCACCCAGAACCAATACAACATCCACTTCTCATTCCATACCATTTGTGTCATACTCAGGTTCCACATACATGTATTTGTATTTTTCTGTGTATTTTTATCCTCATATCATACCCTCTGATCACCGTAATATTTGTCAGATCCTCTGGCATTAACTAGCCAAGTGACTTCTGCTAAATCTGTGTCCTACTGCTTCCATGTTGTAGCACCCAACACCCTCAGCATAGTCTTTAACAGTCCATTATACCTCTCAACCTTTCCAGAGGCTTGTTACTGATAGGGGATGTAATACACTCAATCAGCGCTGTGTCTCTTGGCCTGGAAGCTTATAAGGTTATTTTGGAAGTGACTCCCATCATCTGACTCAATTCTCCCTTGGGTACCACAACACCACAGAACTCTCTTTCCAAGGCCCAAGATGGCATTTCAGGCAGTTACATGGTTAACCAGGTATGTTTCCAGCAACCTGGTGGAGATTGTACGCACACTGCTTTTTTGACTGCAGTATGTTTCACATTCATGAGTGACCTGGGTGATGGTCTCAACAGTCAGGTCCACCACTTGATCATGAGTTCATCCATATATTGCATCTCTCTGTGGATGTTCTGATGTTTTGTGGGCCTATCAAGCTACAAAAACCTCACCCTGACCTTCCCAGGAGAGGCCCACCTTAGCCATTTCAAGTTTTGCAGCCTGATCTATCTGCTCATTGTTCTGATGAGAAGAGAAATGTTTGATATGAGTTTGAAGAAGCCAAGTGTGGCTTTTTTCAAGGTGTGCATTACCTAACAGGGTGCTTGGCCTGGTTTATAACATTGCCTATTTGTGTTCAGCAAGTGCAGGCCACCTGTCCATGACTTAGGTGTGGGAACCTATACTTCCAGTAGTGCAGACAGAAAATGTACTCAATAATTAATTTAAATGTGCTCAATAATTTAAACACAAAACCTGCCATGATTTTCATTGCCTTGAGTAGTATCTCTGCAGGGCTGACATGAACAAGCAGACAGCACAGATGGCTCTGCCTAGGGCAAGATTCTGCAACTGGTGGCAAACGTGTGGGTGCCTGGCCATGGGTGTACGCGGAGGAAATGGTGGCCACCCCCGCCTTCCAGGTGTCTGTGGTGCTGCTCTAGCAGAGGTGATTTCCTCCTCGGCTGGGGTGGCCGAGTGAGATGCCTGCAGTTTCTGACTGTACTAACCTCAAGTAGAAAGCTGTTCAGTAGGTGGGCCATGTGCAGTGTTCCCACAAGCTGTGAGTAGGTACCTACATGTAGTATAGTTGGAGCCCTTTGTTGGTAGAACAACAATTTTTTAAAAACTCTTGTATGGTTATGCATAACCTTGAGCCATCCTTGTTTCCTAGATACAGGCAGAAATGTTATTTTTCATTATGTACTTAAATGTTTGAAGTAATACTGTTAAGTAAAGAGTTCAGCGGGTTTAAAAAGGAGCTAAAATGGTACCAGCTTGAAAATCAGACTACCGTATCTAAAATATATTTAATACTCTTAAAAACAACTAACTTTTATTCTCTTTTTATTCTTCGCTTCTGTTTAGTTTTCTTGGTAGATTAGGCAGTAGATGGGATTGTCGATACGTGGTATTCCCTTGTGGCAGTCAGCTGTTTTCTGCTTTTCCCTGTTACTCACAGGGAGAAGCATATTCTGACTTATGAGAAAATTGGAAGTCACTTTCTGGTCTGTCAAATGTTAAGTTGGTGCAATTTCTACCTCTTGTCCGAGCTCAGAAAGAAATAATTTTTGATGCTCCTGCCAACCATTCTTCTTCTTAGAGGGGCAATTATTCATTGCAATGTTTTGAAGCCATAGTTGGAATCCTGACTCCCACTTATCTGCCCACCAACCTTGCAAAATCTGAAGGATGGTCAATTTTTTAAACTTCGCTGAGTCATAAAAGTTGAAGCACCTTCAAAATGTGACCTAGGACAAAAAATGGCGTGCTAGAGAGTGATGCTGGTTTGACTGGCAGGGCTCAAGCTGGAGGCGGGATATTCTGTCTATTTAATGGCAAACCATTTCAGTGCAGTACTCTGCCCCAACACTCTGCTGCCTTCTCCTTCATACTGTTTCACTCGTACCTCAGAAAAGCTTGGAAAACTGTGATCAGATCAACGTGGACCCCTCAGACAGGCTGAATGAAAGATCAGTCATTCTTCCCCAAATCTGGCTGGGAGGCAGAGGCACAGAAGAAGCAGTATAGCCAGAATGACATGGGAGATCTGTAGAAACATTGAGATTTCAGTTTGGGTGTGCCTTAATTGCTGATCTATTGTTTCTTTCGCTGCCAGAGATTGTCCTCTTCCTGCTGGGTACATGGCAGCTTCACTCTACTTGACTCAGCAACCGCAAGCTCCCAAACATAAGAACTGTCTCATTTCTGAAGACAAAACAGCAAAACAGTGCCGACTTCTCCCTGCTTGTGCTGGGGGTGACGGTTTCCTCTTTCTCCCTGCCTTCTTTGCCAAGTCCCTGAAGCCCATAAATGATTGGGGAAGGCTCAAACTCTGCAGGACCATATGTTGCAAATACGATCATGGGATGAATGGATCCTGTCCTTAATTACCTCCCACTTGTCCCTGTGTTTTCAGTTAATATTTTTCTTAAAGAAAAAGTGAAAAATGCTGTTTCCATCTGCCACACAGTAGCAGATGATGGGGAGGTGGGGGAACCAGGTGAAGACTTGTGACTAGGTTCTGTGGTAACAAATAGTAGTACAATCCAAACACTCTCAGTGTGAATATCTACAAGAGATCTTCCTTGACCTGAGATGTCTAAAATTGCCTTTGGATAGTTCTCCTGCAGAAACACTGGCTCCAAAACGTCTATATCCTTCAACAAAGAAATAGCCCCTTTGAGGGCTTATATACATATATACACCTTTATACATATCTGCTTTCATCTGGTCTCCATCTCTTTCTCAGGGAAAACAGTAAGTACAAACTATTCCAGTCTAAACACTCCAGGGGAAGGGAGTGCACTTCAGTTGCCCTGTGATACGGGACCACCAAGATAAAACAGAAAGAAATTGCCTTGCAACAAACTGTAGTGCTTTGTCTTCACTGGGGGAAGGCAGAGCTATTTTTCACTGAGGCACCTTAGTTAACCTGAGGTAAAACATAAAACATAAAGAAGGTTAAAAGGTGCTTGCTAGAAGTGGTTACAGGTTTTGGTAAGTCCAGGTAACTAACAAATTTGTTTTAGACATTGTGTTTCTCCTCCAAATACAACCTGGTGGTGTAGCAGTCCGAGAAATAAGCATGATTGCCACCTGAATATTATGAATTCTTGAGGTTCTGGTGGTGGTAACTGTCTCTTCTTGAGCTTCCTTTTGTCCCTCTGCATCTCTGCTGATTCCTAGAACACCATTCTTCACCTCAAAGACTGCAGCAGCACCTTGAAACACTTCCCTTTTAGTACATCAGCAGAAACTTTTCTGCTATTGACATTAATTCTGACAAGCTTTAGGATATCATCAGGATGTCCCCACATTTCTTCTGCCATTACAAAGCCAGTCCTAAAATCCTTGTTTACAGATCTTGACTGCATGGCAGCTCAGCATGGGTGAGTTATCAGGACAGTTATGGACCAGGGAGGATGCTTTGAGATAGTGTACAGGGCATTGGCTGGATACTTGCAAGACAATAGATAAATCTCTTGTAATACCATTGTGAAAAATACTGCAGGGAAACCTTCCAGAGAAACTGAAAGCTCAGTGAAAGTGTAAGGATGCTCAGCAGAAGCCTAAAAAGGACCCTTCCAAGGGGTCGTTGGAAGACCCCAGCCATGCTGGAGATCACTGCATGAGCTATAGGCATCTTTCCATGGAAGGCAGCATGTGCCACTTCAGCCCACAAGACAATAGGGGATACAAAGCAAGTGTTCTCTAGTTATTGTAGAGAAAATTGATTGAAACTTGGGGATACAGACCCTGTGTTAGTGGGACTACTATAGCAAGCAGCAAAAATGTTTTGCGCTGACTGAGCCAAAGTAATAAGAGAAAAGCCATCTTGATTTCAAAACTGTGTATTAAAAGATGGTATTAAGAAACTGAAACAAGTTTGTCTTTATAGATGGAGTACCATCCAGCAGATCAAGAATACAGTAAGAAGATACAACTGGAATTAGATAATCAGATGAATACAGAAAGAGAGAAAGGAAAACCGCAGAAGTAGAGGAGCACTATACATGTTAATCCCTCTACAGTGCAGTGATTCACCCCAGAGCAAGGAAAATTCCAGTGAGACCTGATCACACTAAATATGAAGCTAAAATTAGACACATGCAAAAGTGAATTAGGATGCAAAAATCAAACATAGCTGCCGCATTTTCAGGAAGAAATGGACTTGATTGGGAGCTTCTAGAGATGATGTCTGTGGTTTACTAAGAAATGTGTGCAGGCTAACTGGTTTGAGTGGGTCACTGAAATTATTTTAATTCCAGAAGTGAGGGCTATGGTTACCGTAAAAATATAGCTCCATATGTTTGGTAAACAGTTCCTGTATTGGAAATGTGTATAGAAGCAACTGGTGGATACAGGAAGTTGAGTTAAGCTGAACTCTTGCTGAAGGCCCTTTTGAATCAGGACAGTTCCTATCAGGACAGTTTCTTGGAGGATGTGCTGGAATGGAAGGTAGATTCCTAGAAGTTAAAAAAAAATAAATAAAAAAAATTTAAAAAACTGCAAGGAGGCCTTCTAGTTGTTTTTGTTATTGTTGCTGTTGTTGCTGTTGTTTGTTTGTCTTCTTGGTTGGTTGTTTTGGTTGCTTGTTTGTTTGTTCCTTCCCTCACTCCCTACACTCTTCCATGGCGAATTCAGCTATGGATGTGTTTATTGTGAGCCTTCAGTCCCTGGTAGATGCTTGCTTAGTCTCTTCTTAGTCTTCCAGGACAGAGAATCTGTGGAGATTCTCTATATCCACATTGGACACTGGAAAAATATCTACCCAAATACCTCAACCTTTAATATATTTTTGATGTGTCTCCCTCAAGTGCATTTAGACTAAGCCCAAGCTCCCCATGTCATCTTACATCTTAGTTTCTAGAACTATTTATTCTCATGCACTTCCTCTCATTTCTTTCTTCTAGTATGACACTTGATCAATAGTATCAACAATGTGGAAAACCTGTAACACTGAATCACAGGTCATACCCTTTTTATACACTGTGAAATGAGGTTTATACTTTTTGCATCAGTATAACATGGTATCTCCACCAAAAAAACAACAACAACAACAAAAAAAAGAATGTTACTTACCAGAAACTGTAGTCCTTGGATATATATTGTCAGGTCCCAGGGGCTTGTGCACCTTCAGGTTCCATAGCTGGTCTCAGACCTGATCTTCTCCTGCACTGGGCAGTTCATTGTTCTCCCAGTCCTTGCCTTTGCCTTCTTGGGCCTGGGCTGTAGGGCTAGAGCTCTTGTCGATGAACATAGGCAAAAAAGTCACTGAGTACCTCAACCTTCTCCATCACAGGTGACCATGTCTCCCATTTCCTTCTGGAGAGGGCCCACAATTTCCCTAATCTTCCTTTTATCACTGATGTATCTATAGAACCCTTTCTTGTTGCTCTTGATATCCCTGGCCAAATTTAATTCTAATAAACTTTCAGCTTTCCTAACCTGATCCCTGGCTGTTTGGACAATGTCTCTCTATCCCTCCCAGGCTTTCTTGTTTCCACCCTCTTAGGCCTCCTTTTTCTGTTTGAGTTTGGCAGGAGCTCCATGCAGGCCTCCTGGTGGTTTTGCCTGACTTTCTCTTTGTTGGGACACATTGCTCCTGAGTTTGAAGGAGGTGATCCTTGAATATTAACTAGCTTTCTTGGGCCCTTCTTCCCACCAGAGCTTTGGCATGTGGTGCTTGACCCCTGAAGAAGACAAAGCAGATCCCTGAAGAGGGCAAAGCCTGCTCTCCCAAAGTCCAGGGTAGCAAGTTTGCTGTGCTCCTTCCCTCCTTGTTGGTGAAAATGAGTTCCAGCACAGCATCTCTTTTTGTTGGCTTCTCTGTCACTTGGAGAAGGAAGTTGTCATCACTGCCTTCCAGGAACCTCCTGTACTCCAGGAACCACCCTATGCCCTGCTGTGATGTCCCTCCAGCGGATATCGGGGTGGTTGAAGCACCTCTTGAAGACCAGGGCTTGTGAACATGAGTCTGCTTCTGTCTGTCTCTAGAGGGCCTCATCCACTTGGTCTTCTTGGTTGGGTGGCCTGTAGCAGACCCCCGCTATAACCTCACCTGTCCCTGCACTGCCTTTAATCCTGACCCACAAGCTCTTTGTCAGCTCCTCACCCATCCCCCAGGCAGAGCTCCATGCACTCCAGCTGCTCACTGACATAGAGGGTGATGCCCCCCCCCCTCATCTCTCCTGCCCGTCCTTCCCAAAGAGCTTGTATCCTTCCATTTCAACACCCCAGTCATGGAAGCGATCCCACCACATCTCCGTAATGCCAATGAGGTCATAGCCCTGAAGGTGTGCATGCATCTGTAACTCCTCTTGTTTACTCCCCATGCTACGTGCATTAGCACAGAGACATTTCATACAGACTCCAGACAGCCCAGACACTCATTTGTTCTACAGACAGCTCCAGGAGCTCATCAAGGCTCCTGAAGGGAGGCCCAGCCTGAAATGCAAACAGGCAGGATCAGCATTCCCAGGTGAGTCACCTGTGTGTACAGTTGTTCTCCCTTCCTCCCTCCCTCTCTTCCTATCTGATCTTTATTGGCCAAAGATGGCATGTATTCAGTCACTTGGGAAATTCCCATATGACATTAAGACTGAGGTACTGCCTTCTCCTTCACTTAGAGTGGTGCATTCCAGCTGAAGAGTGCTGTCTGAACGGTTCTCTCCTGTACATGACCCTACTGAAACACACTATGCACTGCGTGCCTGCTTGCACTACGTCTGCTCTCAAAATGGCAATGTGAACATGATCCCTGATACACCATTCTGTGCAACAAGTATATTAAAGGGGAGAACGAGGTATCTGAGCATGTCTCTTGTCTCTCCTACCCTTCTTACACAATGCAACTTTTAGGAACAGATGCCTGAAACAGTCAGGAAACACAGAGATGTTAAATATGAGTGAACAAGAAGTGACTGGGAAGAGTGCCTGATTTAAATCGATAGTTTACTATAAAACCCTAAGTGTTAATACTTTTAGTATAAACATACAGTTTACATGGCAGACTCTGTGTAGAGGAATATTTTGTCTATTGCAATACGTATACAGCAGGAAAAATATATTAAAAATATATGAAGGCAGTATACTTGAGTTGGGAGACAAATAAACTTCCTTTTCTTGGATAGTCTTAGGAAAAAAAAAAAATCAAATATTGGAAATTGGTGAAGCTAGGTTGGTTTTGGTCAGCAGTGGATGGCCAATACCCAAGACGGAGTGGCTGCTTTCTCCCTGTTTGTCAGAACCAGGGTGAGAAATCATATTCAGAAAATGACTTGGGGTAGCAGGTGGACCATGAATTGCACACAGGCCTATATATTCAGTACTGTGACTGGCAACATGTGTGGATGGTCCGAGCTATGTATGGGACAATACAACAGGTACATTTCAGCAAGGTGGAAACACAGCTGATGCAGAGCTGCATCCCCTTGCAGGTTTATACACTGGTCTCACAGCAACAGGTTAGAAAAAGAAGTGAGAAGCTCTTGCGGTTACCTGAAGAGATGGGAGCCTGTGGAGGTTTTACTATGCTGGGCAGCTGAACTCCACCGCAACTGCTCTGTCACTCCCCCTCCTCAGGAAAAGAGGGGGAGAAGAAAGTATGCTGGAAAGAGAAAACAAACAAGCAAACAAACAAAAAACCCTCATGTGTTGTGATAATTTAAATAGAGGGAACAGGAAGAGGGAAGAAAATAAGTAAAGGCTATAAGGTTATGTGGAAGTATAGAGAGTGAGAAAAAAATATCTCTACTTGCCATCAGCAAGTGATGTTCGGCCACATCCTGGGAAGCAGGGCCTCCATAACATAGTGGTCATTTGGGAGGGCAGATGTCTTCATAAGGAGAGCCCTCCATTCTCCCTTCTCTTCCCCACCTTTTATTGCTGCGTGTGACACCACACTGTACGGAATATCCCTCTGGTTGGTTTAGGCCAGCTGCCCTGGTGATGTCCCCTCCCCACCTCTTGCCCACCCCCAGCCTGCTGGCTCTGAGGGTTTGGAGGGAGCCCTGGAGCTGTGCCAGCACTGCTCAGTGACAGACAGCACACTGGTGTGATACCAGTGCTGTTCTAGCTACAGGTGCAGAGCACAGCGCTGTATGGGCTGCTGCAGGGAAAGCTAGCTCCATCCCAGCCAGACCCAGCACAGAGCCAATCATGCCTTGTGCAAAGGTTGCCTTGGCTAATCAAAGGGAATAGATAGCATTCTGTAAAGTTTCATTGTAGTATCATTACACTTTGCATCTCAGCTTCCTATCAAAGTTGCAACTTAGATTAAAAGAAATAAATCCCGAAGGGAAAGGACACCATGGTACCGCATTCTAATAGCCTGGAGCCTATATGCTTAAGAAACCCTTACCCCTGCAATTCACAGCAGGAACAGTTAAGCTCATAATAGAAGTTTTTTGAAACATCCATGTTCCCCTGTAGACTGCTTCTCTTTCCAGTATTTACTTCTGATCTTTCCATCTCTGCTTTTGATTTCCCGTAGGTTGTCTGGGAATGTACCTGAAACTGAATTGCTGAAATTAAAGTTGTTATATTAGTGGTTTATACATGTGTAAGTAATCAGGAATCTTACCAGTGTTCTGTATATGTGTATTCTGGTATGTTAGCAGCCAATGATAACTGATGGTCATAAAAAAATGCAACCCCTCTGCTGAATTGCACCAGCCAGGGAGGTAACTTAACTACAGGTGAGAGTTGAAGGTCAGCACATTGCCCTGCACAATGCAGTGTGTTGCAGAGAGCCTTCCTCTTACTGGAGCAGCTAAGAGGGGAACCGCCAGATGCAGAACTCCCAGTGCACGATTTGTTGTTGTTGTTGTTTGCTTGTTTGTTTGTTTGTTTTGCATTGTAAACCTCCTCATTTAACAGTAGGGATATGGCTAAGTCTTTTTGTGTTTAAAGAACAACCCCCTGAAGGAAATTGAACTGTGTTTATGTAGGTAGTTAGACATAGCAGGGAGGCTGGCCTTTATGATGTCCAGAGGTCTCTTCTATCCTCAACCAGTCTGTGAATATGTCAATAAATGCTGTTCACCTTTCCTTTATTGTTAAGAGATTTCTCCAGTTGTCAGCAGAAAATTTGAGGCTTTCAGGCTGAAAGCACCACAAATTCAGTGAGAAATGCCAGTAGTGTCTTCCCTGATTTTTTAAAAATCATGATTCTATTTCTAAAATATCATGACTGACTTAGTGCTACAACAGCACTTGTATAATTCTGGTGTTGTGAAAACACTTGAAGTACACTCAGATTTTCTAAGCATTTCTGTAAAGTAAGTTTGTAAAATAAACTGGATTTTCTTGCATGTACAAGAACTTGCATCTTGCATCTCCAGGAACAAAACTTGAATTGAAATGCATGCCAGATTTGCAAAAGTCAGTATAAGGAATTTTTTTATACTCTTGATATGCATCTTCAGAGAAGGCTGTGAAGAAGAAACATGGTAATATAAGTGGAAAAAGTGTAAAAGAGATGTCAAAATACATTTTACATATATACATATTATATGTAAAGTCCCATATATATGTGATATAAAGATATATATATGTCAGCCAAGGTGAAAGGCAAAGCATGGAAAAAGCAGCCAACAGCTCATTGCAAAGTTAGTCACCTAGACCAACACATTCACACATGATCTAAAAGGCAATGTTGCTCTTGAGCAGATTGAGAAAGTTGCTGTCTTCCCAGCATGAGTTAGCCAACGGTGACATTTTTTTTTTTTTCCCTGTTAATCTGAATTTGCCTGGCCTTTTTTTTTATTATATCTCTGCTTGACAATTAATCCCTGGATTACAGAAACATTCAAGAGGAAAGGAACACCCAGAGGTACAACCTCTACCTTAAAGCAGGGTTTTGTCTAGGGCTGATCTTAAACATCTCCTAAGAGGCATAATGCACAGCCTGTCTGGGAAACCTCTTCCAAACTTTAATTATACTCAGTGACCTATTTATTTATTTATTTATTTATTTTTCCTTTCTGCCCATCACAATGTCCCCCAATTCACTTTATAACCACTGCCTCTCATTCTCCTGCCATTTGCCCCACTAAAGATCTTGACTCTGCTTTTTGTTGGTAGCCCCCTTGTAAACGTTGAAGCTGCTATTAGGCCACTCTGAAGCCACCTCTTCTCCAGGCAGAACTAGTTCAGTTCTGTCAGCTTCTCCTCACAGGACATGTTCCTCACACCATCTACTATGCTGGAGGTGTTTTTGCTGGACTTACTCAAGTTTATCAATAACTTTCTCATATTGATGCACCCAAAACTGAATGCTGTCTGCTAGGCTTGTTCTAACAAGTGCCAATTAAAATGAAAAATCATGTTCCCCCAGTGTATTGGTCTGGTAGGATCACAAGATTCGGATATTTCTCATCACTGCCAGGACACGGTGGTGGTTCACATTTAGTCTGTTGTCCCTCAGAACCCGCAAAGTGTTTCCAACAAACTTTCTTTCCAGTTAGTCAGTCAGAAGGGCTATGAAGCTGGTGAAGGGCCTTGAACACAAGTCCTGTGAGGAGCACCTGAGGGAGCTGGGGTTGTTTGGTCTGGAGAAGAGGAGGCTCAGGGAAGACCTCATTGCTCTCTACAGGTACCTGAAAGGAAGCTGTGGGGAGCTGGGGGTCGGCCTCTTCTCACAGGTAACTGGTGATGGGACTGGAGGGAATGGCCCCAGGTTGTGCCAGGGGAGGTTCAGGTTGGAAATGAGGAGACATTTCTCCTCAGAAAGAGCAGTCAGGCACTGGGACGGGTTGCCCAGGGGGTGGTGGAGTCACCGTCCCTGGGGGTGTTCAAGGACAGGCTGGACGTGGTGCTTGGGGACAGGGCTTGGTGGGTGACAGTGGTGGTAGGGGGGTGGTTGGACCAGATGGTCTTGGGGGTCTTTTCCAACCTGCGTGATTCTGTGATTCTATTCACTCCCTGTTTGATGCTGCCCACCGACTTCACGATGTATGTTATTTTCACTTGTCCAAGTCACTGACAGGGGCATTAACCCCCTGAAAACCCCCGAATCACGCCACTTGTCTTCAGAGTTGGGTCTGCACACCACGATTTACTTCGGGCACGACACGTCCTCCCCCTTCATGTGCCTGTGTAAGCAGACATACCACGCGTGGACTACCACGTTCTTTAATAGCACTGCCAAACTCATGAGAAACGACCCTTCCCACCGACCCCCCGAACCAAGGGTCCACTCCCCCCCCCCCCCTTCCCCCCCCCCCCCGCACGGCGGCGCCGGGCGGGCCCCGGTAAGGGGGGGGGAGGAGGAGGAAGGGGGGGGACAGACAGCACCGGGCCCGGCCGAGCGCCCCGCGCGCATGCGCGCTGATCGCGGCGCCCCCGCTCGGCTCGGCTCGGGCCGTGCTCGGGTATTTCCGCCTCTTTGTTTTAAACTCCGGGCCGAGCCTTTTAATTCCGAACCGACGCCCCCTCCCCCTTCCCTGTTGTTGTTTT
>CM021729.1:45908747-45957578 GCA_011074415.1 Stictonetta naevosa
GCTGCTTCCAAGCGGGGTCTCCTGGCCGCCCACCAGCTGTGCAGTATGTGGGTGTCCGGCTGCTGCCCCACCTGGGATGCGGTTCGGAGGTGCCGTGGAGGCCGGGTGTCAAATGTGTTTTAGCCGTTTCCTTCCTCCTGCAGGAAATACATGTGCCCGAGGAGTCAGCACCTAGAAATCCCGCTTTGTTGGCCGTACGTGTCTGGAACGTTCCTCCGGGCGCGTTTTCGCTGGGTGTCTTTGGAGGCAGCCCTTCGTGGCTGTCCTCCAGCGTCTCACAGAGGAGTTAAGTTTGTGGGTGAGGAGGTGGTATTTTAAAGCACAAAGGGTCAGGGGAAGAAAAGTTGAGTTGCTCCTTAGAGTAGGCTCATGTTAACTTCTCCGTCCCATGTGTGGATCTTCTAGTGTGAGCTGGCCTCCTTGATGAGGCGTGAACAGTTAGGCATAGGCTGCATGTGTTGCTACAGGTCTTCTTGCTTCTGGGTGCTGTGTTTTGTTTTTATTTTTTTAAATTTGTGGTTGTTGGTTGTTGTTTGGTAGGATATTCATGAACTTTAGGTTCTTTTTTTAGCAGCAGTTCAGGTTTGAGTCCATACCATGATGCTCACCATGCCTTTCTTACAGGCTGCTTTCCAATTTGTAAATTTCTTTGGTTGTTGACAAGGTGAATAGAAATAGAAAATTTGTACCCTTCCACTAGCTATTTCCAGTTAAGTTGTACTCCTAGGCATTTTACAGTGTGCTTAAGAGAATACCGAACCTGTGGAGAACTGAAGGTATTTGTTGAGATCAGGCACAATTAGAAAAGGGACAGGTGTTTTTTCTAACAAGATGCATAGGGGTACTGCAACTGAAATCTTGTAAAGATACAGCTTTCAAAGCATTTCGTAAACTTCTGTTTGATGGAAATCTGTTTCGTTTCTTTATGTGGGTTGATGTAGCCAACCTGATCTGGTAGCTCTGCTGTCAGCATAGAAATTCAAGACAGAACATTTTAAAAATGTTGTGCTAAAGTTGACCCAGTTTATAACAGTGCTAGCATAATACTAATGCCTGGAAAGGCAGAAATTAACTACCATACCATGAAAGACTTGTGGTAGTAGAAGACTGTAAAGTACAGCTTCTAGTTCCTGCAGTTGCCCAACCTGCTCTTAGGGACTATGTGCAAGCATTAGAGGAGGTCACCTTTCAGCTTTATGTCTGAGACCTATGTAAACTTGCTTTTGAAAGGAGTCCTATATTTGCTTTAATAGCTTCCATTTCCTTTTTCCCAAATGACTTTAATCTAGGTGGCCTTTTTAGCTTTTCTTTTTTCCATTTTTTTTTTTAATCTTAAAAGGGCAGGTAATGATCTCTCAGGTCTGAAATAATTCCAGAGTAAAACACTGAATTCTCTTTGAAATTCTGTAAGAACTAGAAGTATTGAAGCATTGCAGCTCTAAGCCAGATATGACCCATGAAGTGGATGTGGGCATAATGTTTTGAAAAGTATGCACGTTGAAAGCATTTCACTTTTTAGCTACTGCCTTAATGGATTATATTGGTTTATACACATGCACAGGGTCTTATGGTATTGTCCTGTGTTAAACACTTTCTATTTTTTCTTTTGTAACTGTTATCCAGTTTGCACACAACTGGAAACAGAGATACTAAATGAAAAATTGAGCTGATAATGGTGTTTGCAGATGCAGAAAGACTGTCAATGTTCCTGACTGCTTAGTGGTTTAAACTCGGTTTCTTTGATGGTTTTTACTCCAATTTGCTAGGTTAGGTGTGCTGTTGGATTTAAAGGAAACCTAGAAAAAAACTGCCCAGTTTGACTGGAGTAAGTTTAAAAGCCAGGAAGAAGCTGTCCACCTCTAGGATCTCAGCTTATACTAGACTTCTTTTGAAGTCCTGTCTTGAAGGAAGTTTATGGTTTCATATTCCTCACACCTGCCTCTTTGAAATGCAGACTTTCGTATTAGACTGTAAGTCTGATATGTGGAAGTCATAGGTGTAACAAAAAGGGAGGAGACAAAAACGTTATTCTGCATTAAAGGCAATCCTTTCTATTGTGACAAGTAACAATATGTTTCATGTCTGACTGCAGACATGCTGTAAACATTGTTTTGTTTTATAATCTACTTTAAATAGCCCCAAAAAAACTTGCTGCTGTTCTCCAAGTTAGATTTTCTGAGGTTATTTTTACTGAATAGGAGGCTCTATATTTAAATCAACAGACCATGAAAATTAAATACTCAGTGTGGTGAGGACTTATGAGAATGGAAGTTTTTTGCTGTTGAAAGTTTGATTGAAGCTCGTTACTGCACTGATCTGGAAGTCTTGCAGTCATGTCCTTCCAACATAGGAAGGAAGGAAGCAGCAGTGATTTGATCGATGACACTATTCCCCCTGCCTTTTTTTTTTTTTTGGTTGTTAAAAATCAGAACAAATACTTCACTCTGTAGCTAACAACTGAGGGGTCATTTATTCCTTTGCCAAACATAGGACATATTATTCAAAATTAAGAGGGTAGCACAGGCCACTTGAAAGTAGAAGGAAAGACAAAGTGTGGTGAGTTTCATGTTCTTTCTGTCGAAAAGGCGACTACTTGCACATTAATGACTGCCTCTTGTTCAAGTCTCAGTTAAAAGTTGAGGGACTTGCTAGGGGATAGTGATAAGGGTGCATGGAGTGAGAACTGGAGTTACTTCAGCTATGTATGCTGGCATCAGTACAATGTGGGGTAGGACTGTAAGGAAGAAATAGGTAAGTGCAACGAAAACTGGCCTGTTTTCTTCTGCGGCTAGTGGAGGAACTTCTTAAACTATTATTTTCTATATCTCTGCAAGGTGACAAGAAGCAGATTTATCATTATCCCTATAGCACGTATTTAGGCTGTCATTGACAGATATCTACTTTCTTTTTTGCCCTTGTATGTGACAATGGCTTAGAACTTTGTCTATGGTAAAAGGACTTGTGTTTTGGTGGCAGAAACTACCCTTGGACACACAGACATTTGGAAGTCCAAGCTGTGTTCTTGTGTTCCCCCTGTCTTAATCACTGGGTTTTGTTTTGTTTATAGTTTTTGTCTAAAACATGGAGTATGTTTCACACACAAGGACTGTGGTCTTGATTTGAAGAGTCAGTATAGGCAAGAAGTGAGGGAATTTTTGTATACATTTGTTCAAATAGCTAATCCTGCAAACCACCGGAAATGCACACACCCGTTTTTAAAACTAGCTGTCTTTATTCCAGACTCTCACTTCTGTTAAATGTGTTTCTGTTAAAGATGTTTCTAACACCACCTCCTCATCTTAACAGAATACAAACATGCTGTACTCAAACCAGCCGTCTTAATCCTTGAAAACCTTTGCTTTGCACCTCAGAGTTATTCGTTCCACCTGAGGTGTGGACCCCAAGCCATCAAGCAGCGTTTGCCTGGTAGGTTCTGCCTGCTCTTGGAGAAGTCCCCCAGTTTCACGGCCAGCGGTTCCAGCAGTCTGTTTCTCATTGAGATGGTCGATCATTTACTGACTTGCACATCTGTTCCCATATAGAGTTTTTTGGGCTCCACCGACTCTTTATTTCAGGGAAGTTCAAGCATAATGCTACCACTTGTGAAGTGCTCACTTAGAATTTCATATCCACAAGTGCACATTGCTCTGGCCCCATGCAAAAGTCTGTACTTGAGGAAGAGTTCGTTTGTGTTGGTACGGGAGCAGCGTAGCCAAAAACTGAACTCTATGAATGAAATCCACCAGGTTTAGAGATAAGCATTTACCCTTTTTAGGAACAGCTGCATGGATGTGTTTTGTTTGTTGAATGGATTACATAATGAAACCACCTTTTCCTGTAACAGTTTCCTAAGACTGATTGCAAAATTGTCCTCTATCATAAACCAGTTTATGCTCTACGTTCATGCTTTTTCTATTGGGTTGCCACTAGATGATGATTAATTTACAGGCATTTAGCTGAAATCTTAGTGAAAGAAAGGTCTTTGTGTTATGCTTGTACTGTTGAGATGTTGTTCAGACATCTTCAGACAACTTGTGATGCCCAACTCTTTTCCCCTGGAAAACTGATACATGTATTTTCCTTTCCAACTGTCTTTTTCCAATGTGTCTGGGTTTGATTAATTGATATTACCTTATCTTGGATCTGCACTTTTAAGTTCTGATGTTTATTGCTAAAATCCGTATCCCTGCAATGGAATACAAAATCTAGCCTATTTGGAATACTGTTGTAATAGCTTATTTTACCAAAAGTTTGGATAAAACTACCATTGAGCTGGAGCAGTTTAATTGAAAGGTGCTTTTTAATAACATTTATCTTTGTTAATAGCACCATTGTGCTTGGTGGCACCAAATTAAGTATTTCATATGCATACTGTTTTATTAATCATGTACTTTCTAATCTTGTTCTTTTATTTCTTGACTGGCTAGATTGAGGTAGATATCACTCCCAGGATCAGGTTATTCCATAGTCATTTCACAGAAGACTTATGTTTATATTCATAAAATGCTTTATTCAAGCTTCTTATCTTGGCCATTGCCGATGAGGAATTGAGTGTAGATCCCTTATTTCTGAGGTAGCATAAATGGTGCCTGACTAGATAAAAAGCTTCTGGCCCGCTAACAAAGCTAATTTTCTTCAGTTTACTTTCTGGCACTTCAAGTTCTCTCAGTTATTGGACAGAAGTCACCAGAAGCTGTCTGTGCCTAGTGATTGGCATGGTATTAAGTGGTTATTAGCACCTGGAGATCTCATTTTGTAAGAATCTTGAATATGTGGGTGTGAAAAGTTCTGTATTGGTTGCAGTCGTTTTTAATGTAACTTTTTAGGCACAATCTTGGATGCTTCTACCAGAAATTGTTTATCAGGAACATGTTTCCTCTAACCTGTAACAGTTATTCAAATTCTGTCAGGTTATTGTGGCCAGGTGATAGCTTCTGTGAGAGAAAAAAGATTACAGATTCCTCTTCTGTAGCCACCATCATTAGCCCTCCTGTTGTTGTAAAATACATTCAGTGGAGGAGCATATACAAGGGGAAAAATGAGCTTCTTTTATTTCTCTCCTAGATTCCCTAGCCACTTACTGCTTCCCATAATAGGTAACCTTTTTTCAAGTTAGTCATCCATTATCACCATCTGCAGACATTGACAATTTTAACATGCTAGCGAGGTGGGGACAGTCAGCTCGCTCTTCTCCCACCCTTCATGTAAAGCCAGGGGAATGCACTTTTTTTTTTCCCCCCGTCTGGAATGATTTTTTCAAACACTCATAATGTACAAAGAGATCCACATGTGATATATCCTGAGACTAAAAATGCTCAGGATTTGCCATGTGGAGATCTGTCCTGGGTTTGCTGCGAAGCACTCTCCTTTCTGTCCTTGTCAACCCAACTTTTAATATTGTGTTTCTTGTGAGGTATTTTTTTAATATGTGTTGTAAAGGATGGAGGGAGAGTGTATCAGTGAAGGTGTCATCTATTTAAACAACTATGGCATTTTTATTAGCTTCAGTAAGTTATTTTGATTGTCTCTTATGGCGTGGTTCAATCTCCAGAAGTAGCTCTTGGTGAATTGCAGAGAGGAACCAAATTCAAGTCTACAGATACTGCTAGGAGGCTGCGGTAGTTACAATCTTGCACTGAAATACCACTTCCATTTTTACTATGCAGGTCACATACCAATCTAGGGTTTGAAACGCATGGTAGGAAGCAATAAGAGGTTATGAAAGTTGTTTTGCTTTTACAAGTTCTTGGAGGAGACTTAAGGTATACCTGGAATGTAATTATGATGATACATAGGAATGGTAGTTTTTGCTTATTTGCTTGATTATTCCTTGCGTGGAATGTCAGACCCTGCTTTGACTGCACCTTTTCAGAGGATATTTTCTTCCTACAGTTTTTGAATAGTTTGTCTTATTGTGTGGCTGCAGGCTTTGATTGGTGTCAACCATCTCTTTGAATGCTAATTAAATATCAATTCTATTGAAATTCTGTAAGTTTAGCGATGTTTTTAATGATGGATACCTTTTCATATAGAATGAATAACATACTGATGTAAAAATGTTAAAAGCTTTAGCTGGTTACTTGCCATTGCTTTTTTCATGATTTGCTTTCTGATGTGAACTAGAAAGTTTCTGCAGTATGTGCACGGTTTGTTCATGTCTGTGTGAAATGCTGTTGTGCACGCCTGGCTCCTGACAGCATAACAGCCTTTTAGTGGTTATTTGTCTTACTTCATTGTAGTTTTTCACATTGCCGTCTCTTTAACTCTCTCTTTTTTTTTTTTTTTTGGTTGTTTTTTTGGTAAAACATTGAAATTGGTCTGCTGTTCTACTGATTATGTTTTCTTGATTTAGTCTATCTTATTCCAACTGGCTATTAATGTTATCTTTGTTCTTAATGCTGTCTTATTTTCTGAAAGTTGTAATGAGAGAGCTATCTGCCTAGCTATTGGTTATCTGTGTCAACTTCTTCATTTTCAACAACATTCATTACTTATGTTTAAAGTGCCTTCTTTTAAGGGATTCTGACAAATTTTGTGCAATGATGTAAATGTAGGGCATATCTTCAACTCATTTGTGGAACAAAACTCAGCTGTCCCATGAGTTACAGAGTACACTTAACCATGACTGGGTAAGGAAGAACAACTTCTGTTCAGTGGTTTGTTTTCTGTACTTCTGACTCTAAAGAATCAGGTCTGGGTATGTGATGAAATGACTATACACAGAGCTGGGAAGGGAGACTTCAGGAGGCAGTTAATTCTCCTGCTGGAGCATGTGAAGCTTATGTGAGTTCTGCAGCTGGTGCTGAGTTGGTTGTGGTAAAGGAAATTGGTATTTGTTTTCTTTCTCTGTGATTGGGTTAAGCTGTATTGGGCAATTCAGAGAACATTTCCATGACTACTCTATTAAAGTGTAAATCTCTCTGAATCAGGAAAGGAAATACAGACTGTTGTCTTTGGAGATACATATGCCATTGGAGCATCTGGAGGGTAAGAACAGCACCTGGGAATGACAGCTGATGGGCAAGTGGTGGGTCTAGAGCTCTTTCCACTTGTCTTTTTCCTGAAGAGCTTCCCTTTGCTCTTCTGCTACTTTCAGCCCATATTGTCAGGCACAAAGCTGCCTTAATCAGTGCTTTGTGCCAGTGCTCTGTACTCTTACAATAAACACCTGATGTGTAAGGATTTTTTGCCTCAAGGTGGCTTTCTCCAGCAAGGGGTGGACAGCTGCAGCCAGTGACTTCTAAAGCAGCAGAAATGTGGCTGTCAAAGCCCACGCAAATGAAACTAGTTTTCTGGTGAGACAGTTTATTTTGTTGCCTTAACAATTTAGACCTTTCAGATTCTCTTAAAGATCAACTCACTGCAAAGTGGAATTTTTTGTGTTTTGAATAACAACAGCAAAAGTCAGTGATCAGGTGGCCACAGCAAAGAATTCAGTTTTATAAGTGCTGAATCCCCCTCGTGCCACTTGTTAACACTGGATTTTTCTGTCTGAGTCCAAGTTGCTTAAACCAGTGTCATGTTGTAGTGTTAGGACTGATGGACAAGATGGTGATTCATAATGGTGTTGCCCTCTTTTGTGGTCTGGGTTTCAGCCTCATTTTGTACCTTTTTGTGTGTGTGTGTGTGTCAGGGTTTGCAAAACTACCTTTTAATAATGACTTGGATCCAGAGTTTGGAATGACTGAATGGTAATCCGTATGGTACACAAGATTTTCTTGTACTGTAACAGATTTTTAGATTATGCTGTGAAAAAATGCCTTAAGAGTTAAGTTTCGGAAATCCTTGCTTCCTGCAAGATGGCCAGTGAAACACAAAACCAAAACAGTTTGATAATAGTACATATTTTCTATGAAGTGCTGGTTGTCTGTGGAACATAATGCTCGTTTCATATCACTGGACATTGACCTTTTCTCTGTATTCCCACACACATTCAAAATACTGACCTAATGGTGATAAGGAAATGAAAATAAACTCAATGTGTAATGGCCTTAAAGGTAGAATTCTAACTACAAATGTAAGTTTTCAAACATTGTTATCCTGTAGATAATGTTATGAACCATTTTGAACTGGAAGGCTGAAGAATTCTTCACGGTCATTCTATGTAGCAAGTTGGAAAATGATGATTGTTTTCTTACAAGAAAATAAAAAAAAGTAGTTTAAAAAATATGCATGGTCAGTTAGATGGGTGTTTGCAAATGTGTTGGCTTTTGCATGAAAATGTGGTGCTTGTTTTACATAAGCACACACAGCAATTTAAGGAAGTCTTAAATATCAAGCTGATGTTACTATGATGATATTATTAATCCTGCCAAAAGCTTGTAATGGAATCTTTACTTGGAGCAATGTGGCTGATCCCAAATACAAGCAACTTGATGGGTCCAGAGTATGTGGCCAATGAGAAGCATGGCTGATGAAATGTAGTTTTAGATGTCTTGTGTGTCTTGGTAAAAGATGTTTTCAAACCTCTGTGCTGCTTCCTACATATAGTTAATACAGATATTGGACTTAATTGCTGAAAAGCTGTGAGGATAGAAACGTGTTAAGGTGCCGGGGTCAGAGTATCAGTATTGCAGGGCTGCTTTTTATGTTCTTGTTTTATTTTGATGTGGTTAAGTCAGAATGGTCAACACGTCAAAGTAAGCCAAAAGCTGAAAAAGCTCAAGTTACTGTATTGAATGGAGTAGCACTGGAGGAATGCTTCTTGTGCCTTTTGCATGAGTACATTTTTTTTCTTGTCCTTATAGTTTATTTCATTTTAAGTGGAAAAGATTTAAAAAACACAGCAAGCCAGATTAGATTTCAGTGTTTAACATCCTCTTTCCTCCTGGAGACAAACTTTATTTTCCTTCCTCCTTTTCTATTTTTTTTCCCCAATGCTACTCTCTTCCACACTTTGTATTTCCCTGCCGTTTCTCTCCCAGTTCCTCTGAGCCCTTACCTCTCCCTCTAGAAGCATACCCGCTGTTGTGTCCCGATGCCAGCCTTTTCCCTCGAGGTATCCCCCTGTATCCCACAGTTCTTCTGGAGGCTCACACAAACTCAGCTGGGGACCACTGTGCTGAGCATGCACTGCTGTGCCCCAGCTGCCCATCCCTGCCTGCCCGTCGGGCTGGCAGGAGATTGCTTGTTGCCTTTGCTCCTCAGAGGGCAGGTGGCACTGATGGCTTTTTGCCCTGCTGCGTGATGGGGCATTCTTTTGCTTCAGATGCTGCTACCTAATGTCATAACTGTGCTGGGTTAAGGATCAATTTTCTTTTAAAAAATCCCTTACATTTCTAAAACTTCATTTAGGCCAATGATCCTACTCAGCAAACAAGTGAAAATGAGACTACCTGTTCCAATGAATACTTAAGACTTCTGGCTTTAGTCCATGCAGACTGGGACTAATATGTATTAGTTGTTTACTAAAAGCAGTCTAGAGCATTTATTGAAGAAAATAGCAAATGTTATTTTACAATCCTAATAACAGAAAAGACAGATGTTAGTGTCTTCCCCATATATTAGGACTGCTGTGTTTCTGCTTATTAGAAATAGTCAAGCCATTGGCAGGTAAAATGCTGTTGAATTTATGAATATATGAAGGTGATGTGGTTTAACACTGGTAGGCAGCTACGTTACTACCCAGCTGCTTTCTCTCTCACTCTCCGTCCTTATCAGGATGAGGGGGAGAAAACGAGATGGAGGAAAAAAGGCAAGTGGGTATGAGATAGGAGGTGTTTGGAAGGAAAGGAAAGGCCATGGAAGAAACAATTATTCTCTGCTTCGTATCAGCAAGCAGTGCCCAGCCACTTCCAGGAAGGCAGGGCCTTGGTACATGCAGCAGTGCTCGGGAAATGAGCGGCTTTGTAGCAAGAGCCCCCCTGCTCCTTCTTCCACTTCCCCATCGTGAGAAGGTTTGGGGTGTCCTCTGGTCAGGCTGGGTCAGCTGTCCTGGCTGTCGCCTTGGCTTGTACTGCCAGTGTTACCAGTGAGAAGTAAAAGGGTGCTGATGTGGGTTTTTATCACTTGATGAAGTTTTCTGTACTTTGGAGTTTTGGGGCAAACATATGATTGTGTCTTGGCTCAGTTTTGGACAGAGTCAGCTCTACAAATTGGCTGAGTGTGCGCTCAGGTCCGTGTGTTTGTTCATGGAAAGGGGAGGGTGTGCACAACAGAGAGCGTTGGAAATCCAAAAACTGATGAACACTGGTCAAGAAAACTGGCTTCTCCCTGTCGTGTGGTTTGAGGTGAGGAGGTTGTCACAGGTGGTGGTGTCAATGCAGATGGTCTGAGTATCTCCCTCTTTTCCTCCCCTATCCTACTTGAGGTCTTACAGTGTTCAGAAGTAGATGCAGCAGATGTTTCCTGTGAAACTTGGAAAGCGGTCACTGTGATAACAGACTCTCTGTTTCCCTTAACGTCTATTAGAAATAAATTTGTTGTACGCCTTGCATAATAAAGCCTGAGTTCTCTGCTATTTACACTTGCTGTACTTTGCATTCTCTAAAGTACTTGCAGAATACTAACTGCTGTGAAATTAACAACAGTGTCTGAATTTGATAAAATGCCTAAAACCCATAAGATTTTCATTTTGAAAGTCACTTGGATTTATACTAGTGAAACTATAGCAAGCTGATTGTCACTCTTTGGTTCCTTATGTCTAGCAACTCCTTTATACTGAACAAAGTGAAATGTTCTCAAAGTTAATGAGTGGAGATTGCTTACTTGAAAAATATTCCACAACAGTGAAGTCAAGTAGTAAATTTTAGATGACAAATTCAGTCCTGTGCAGTACATGTTGACAACCAAATACAAGCTATTGCAGGGAATTTCAGAGGCTATGAGTATTTTTCCTGCTGACAGTGGCTGACAATTGTACTTTTACTTCAACTGTTAATGGGTTGATGTATTATTGATATATTTATATGTCTCCTTATTAAGAAAAAGAAAGCTCTTAACTAGCACATTCTCCTGTATTTTTAACAAAGAGGCATCTTTCTGTCTTTGAAAGTAGCATATGCAAGCCTCTGTTGCTTTTGGTCTATTACAACAATGGGACTGCAAGTCCATCTCGGATGTCCCTGATTTTCTGAAGTTACTGCCTCAGTGTTTTCACTTTAACAATTGTACTTCTTTTGGATCTTAAGGTTATTACCTTTGGATGATTTTAATTTCTGTTTAAAGGAGGGAAGATCTTTTCAGAAGTGAGGTTTCAAGACTTCAAGGTAAGAATTGAGGTAATCAAATACTGGAAGATAAAGAGGATCATCTAGTTTGTGTGAACAGGAAAAAAAAAAGCTTTCCTGCTGTATTGATTTTTTTTTTTTTTCCTGTGTAACTTAATACTAAACAATATA
Source organism: Stictonetta naevosa (assembly GCA_011074415.1). Classification (NCBI taxonomy): domain Eukaryota; kingdom Metazoa; phylum Chordata; class Aves; order Anseriformes; family Anatidae; genus Stictonetta; species Stictonetta naevosa. The sequence goes on from CM021729.1 coordinate 45,920,087, forward strand.
TTTTCTGTGAAGAAAGCTAACCACCAGGTTCATTTTAACACTTGCTGTCACTTGAAAGGGAATGACCATGTCTGGGTTAAGTGAGCTGCAGCAGCAATAGTTCAAAGGAGACCAAGAAACCGTTAAATATTCAGCTCTGTCAAAAATAAATCGAAGCAACTCTTAGAACAATAGGAGAAGTAAGAGCAGACTGCATCTTAAAGTCGTCCTGTGGTTTCAAGAACAAAAGCAGAAAGAAGATACTGTGAGGCTCTCTTTCATTTGAGTTGTATAGTTCATTGGGTAGCTAACTTTATTTACTGTGTGTATGTTTGAATCCAAAAAGAACAGAGAATACGTATTATCCATTTGCAAAGTGTAGGGCAAGTCTAGTAACACTTGCCTTTCATAGCTGCTTGGAGAGGTTTGTTGGACAGCTTGGTGAAGTTGAAAGCTTTGCTCACAGTTTTTTTTTTTTTTAATTATTTTATTTTTTTAAGCAAAGGCATGATTATTTTTTTTAAGATTCTTTCAAGTCTTTGTTTTGTTTGGACTGAATTAACTGTCATGTGCTGTAGTCTGGGTTCTGTTAAACTACATGAAGATGTTAAAATGACAAGTGGTTGCTAGTGAAGTGTTCACAGGGCTACATTGCAGCACCTTCCTACTTACCTGATGGTAACTTCTGCCTTCTCACCACAGATTTCCGTCTTGACAGTTACTGTATTAGTGGGCTGTTGCTGTGGCTGGACTAATATGTGGAAGCAGGGGACTGAAAACTTGAATTCCTAAAGGCCTTTTGTTATATTCCAAAAGGAATTGTTTTCAGTTCCTGTATGAAGATTATTTATCCTCTCTTTATTAAAAACTGGCAATATTTGTGTGAGAATGGGAAGCTTCATTCTGATAAAGATCTGTAACTGCTTCACATAAGAGGTATAAAATCTCCTCAGGTTATCCTGAAAAAGGTTTCTAACCTTTTTCCTTTTTCAGTTTAGAAATTAGGGGGCATTTCTTCTCAGAAGTAGTCAGACATGGGGACAGGTTGCCCAGGGAGGTGGTGGAGTCACCGTCAGTAGGGGTGTTCAAGGAAAATCTGGACATGGTGCTTAGGGACATGGTTTAGTGGGTGACATTGGTGGTAGGGGGATGGTTGGACCAGGTGATCTTGGAGGGCTTTTCCAACCTAAATGATTGTATGATTCTACAGTTACTCTCTACAGATACACCTTTTCCTCATCCTGGTTAATAAGTGGTTGGTTTAGGGGACTGTAGAACCATGTATGACAGCATACATAAATAGATGTTTTCATGGTACCTAGGATTAAGATTTCTTTCAACAAAGGAAGTTAAAATGTATGTATATATGGCGAATGAGGAAGGAAAAGATCTTTTAAAATAGTTACCAAAACTAAAGTGGTGACAGGTTTTTTTTTTTTTTTTTTTTACGGAGTTGGTAAAAGGATCCTTGAAACTTCTGTCTTCACTGTGGTGGACTTGGTAAACTCTTACTATCATGTATTGAGTTCCAGGTCAATCAGTGCAAATTCACACACATCAGTTCAAGTGACAGCTTATGGTTAATTTGGTGTTGTGAGTTGCTCTGCTGTTCTACAGAGGGCATAGTAATGAAGATTAAGATCTGTTTCAGCTGTGGTTAAGTCATAAATTACCTTCTCTCATGTGCATGGACATTAAATGTTCAAAAAAGTGGTGTGGGTTCAGGCCCCTTCTAGTACATCCTCACTAAAGGTCTGGGTTTGGATCCCTAGGTTCTGAATTGAAACAAATTCCCTTTTAATGGCTTGTAGTTTCTGGCTCTAAATTCTCAACAAGGTTGTAGTGATAGTCACTAATGAAAGGACGCTAGCTCCTGAGATAATGTTGTGGGTTTTATTGTGATAGTGTTTTTTTTTTTTTTTTTGGTCTTTAACACTTTAAGGTTCTTCCCAGTTTTATCAGTGGATGCAATGGACGTTTATCAGAAATGACCTTGTACTCTCAGCACTAAACAAAGGAAATAGAATGTAAAGAGTAATTTATATATAATTAAGGTAGTGATTCTTTGTCAGAAATGGAAAACTGCTTTCCCAGAATCAAATTGGTCAGAGGGTGCTCTTCTCCAGGCTGTCTTGCAGAAAAGTAGCTCTTCTCGTCGCATAGATACTATTCCGCATCCCACAGTTTGTTAGCCTGCTCTTAGGAATGCATCAGGATCCCCCCCCGAACAGTTCATGGTCTGAACGGCTAAGTGTGTTTTAATTGCGAGAGGCCTCTTGAAAGCAGCTTGCTTATGAGTTCTGAAGGCTGTGGTTTCACAGGCAGTGGAGCCAAGCTAATGGCTTGCTGCTGCCAAAGGAAGTTCACAGTTATCACTGTGCAGTGCATGCAGCCTCATCCCTTGAGTATTCTCCAGTTCTCTTTTAACCTTCAAGTGAATAAATGAATTTATCAGGCCAGCAGAAGACTATCTACAGTGTGATGAGTCATTCCGAGAGTGTTCCTAAGCCTTGAAACAACACTACCTATATGGAAGATGCTGTTTTAATAAGACGCCATTAAGACCTGCTTTGATGCAGTGTTGATGCATGCAGTGATGAAATTCTGTAGTTGTGCTAATCAAGACAGCTAGATGATATAAGGCTAAATGTTTACTACTTCAGAATAACAACTTCTTTCAGAGTTTTTTGTTCTTGCAAGAAAATTTACTGAAGATTGGATTTGTGAGGTTGTAATCTGTAAAAGCTGTTCTAAAGAGAAGTTTCATTAACTAAAATTCATTGTAATTGTGTGCTTTACTAGTCTGAGTGGAAGACTGGTTCATGTGCAGCCTGGTACAATAAGCCATATACTTTGAGTAGTAAGTGCATCTGATTAAATAAAGATTCCTAAAAATAATAATAAAAAATTGTGTTGATATTGCAGAGCTTTTGAGACCATTAAATCACCTCTTCTAATGGGATTATATCACAAATGTGAAGAATTATTTAGATTATCTAGTATTAAATGAAACATCTGTTTTGATACATCATCTTTCCTCATTTTCTCATCTCAGCTTGTGTCTGCCTATGCTGCAGCTGCCAAAGCTTTACCGGAATGAAATGGAAATGGCTTGCATTAGTGAAACACCATTTCAGAGTATTGGTAGATGCTTACTGTTTCTCACTATTTGCATACTTCTGCAACTCTCAAAAGCAATGAAAGCAGCATTGTGGAAATGGTTTCTGTGGAGGGTAAGGTACTGGCTGAGATTAAATACAAACCTGTAGTTTACATGACAGCCAAATGACTGCTTAAATACTCTGCAGTCACTGTTAACAGATGAGTACAGAAGTTATGAAAGATGTTTATGGAAGATGTTTCTAATACTTCTCTCTCTGCCTCCCCGAAATATCACTGAGTCCATTGGGATATGTAAAAGGATGGCAGAAAAATTCATCCTAACTTTCTCAAAATGGGTTTAATATTACTGCAATAAGTCACATCATGGTTCAAGTATGATATCTCTAACTCCAGCGCAGTTGAGTGAGAGCAAAACAACTGAAACAAGTGCACGGCACCAAGCTTTAAAAGAGTTTTGACATTTCCAGAGCCTTTTTGTCTTGCTTTTTCCCTTTCCCCTGCCCTTCTGCTGCTGACTTTTTCTCTGCCCATTACATTACATGTTTCAGGGGTCAAAAGTGGTTGGGAAGGCTGAGGTTGCTGCAGGCAGAAAGAAACTCACAGTTTTCATGCTGTTGCAGTATGGCCACTTGATTTGCTTTCAGTCTGTGAGTCTCCCGAGGCATGGCTGCTCACTGCAGGCATTTTTTCTTCGCTGAGGGTGAACACAGGTTGCCCAGAGAAGCTGTGTATGCCTCATCCCAGGAGGTGTTCAAGGCCAGGATAGACGAGGCCCTGAGCCACCCACTAGATCAGGTTGCGTCCTGCCTATGGCAGGGGATTGGAACTCTGGGATCTTTAATGTCCTTTCCAACCTGAGACATTCTATGATTTTTGCAAAGCCACCTTTGCCCTCCATAGATGAAGAACTTCAGTACTGGCTCTGGAGTTTGGTGGTTGGAGTCTGCTGCTATCTAGTGGCTATTTAATATCTTGCCTCTGAAATTTGATTGCCTAGGTGAAACCTGATTGAAATACATGATTTTTCCCCACTAGTCCTCCTAATGAGCAGCGTAGGAAAAGTATACTAACTCTCTCCTGTTCCAGTATATTTGTGTTAGAATGTTTGCTATGATTTTACATGTTCACTCAAGAATCCTAGCAAAGTTTTTAATCAATGATCTTTTGTGTTAAGGTTTTCAGGCTGGCTTTATGATATTAGTACATAAGAGAACAATTTAGGAACCCTGTCTGTAGCATGTTCTGGATTATGCTGCTTTTGAATGACAACTGTATTTGAAAAAAATCTGCACCATAATACACTTCAAGAGAAGAGCAAAGTAATTTTTAGCCAATCTTAAAGTCCTCTTGGCTAGTTACATGAATGCATGATTTTTTAAATTGTCGTTTCTTTCTCTAGGATGAGTGCTTTTTCCATGGTCAGCTCATTTTTGTGTTTTTTTTTTTTATATTACATTTTTCCTTTTTTGTTTTGTAACATAGTATCATTTTTTAGGAGTAGTTCCAGTGATTTGTGGGTATTGATTTTAAGATACTACATCTTTACACAATGAAATTTGTATTGAAATCTGTAAGCTCAAGGTGGATCACTGTAACTGTTCTTAAGGTAGCTTTTTAAGTTAATACTCTGAAACAAAACTGGAATCATCTATTAAAAATCATTATGTATACTTTTCCTTTCATGCTCCTGTTTTATTTCTGGTAGGAGATGCCTGCCATCTGCTGCCACTTGAAAAGCCTCTTCAATAATTACATTGCATGTGTGTCTTGGGTGGATGTGATACATATTTATCTGTTGCCTAACTCTGTAGAAAAAAAAAAAGTGTTAAGGCAGTGGAAAGGGTAGAGAAGGAAAGATAGGGGGAAGAACACACTAGGGCTGAAAGCTTTGATGGTAGGTGGGAAGCAGTGAAGTAGGCCGGGTTGCATTTAGTGTGTATATATATTTTTCCTTACTTCAAAAATCTGCCATTCTCTTACTTTGTGCTTGTACTGCTCCTCTTCCTAAAGAGAACCTTTATTTTATTATTATTTTTTTTTTTTAATGCCAGCACTGATTTAATATTGATGCTTTATGCATATTTGTATGAGGCAATTTTCAACCATTATCGATTGCAGTCAGGAAAACTTCAGCCTTGCATTTCATTGCATGTTTGCTTTCACTGTCAGAGCTGGAGGAATTTAAAACCAAAATCTTTTTCCAGCTTTATGGGAGTAGGGAGCTTAATGTCTATGCTATTTTGAATTCCTGTTTGTACAATTTAAATGTGCTTTCATTTTCTTTCCATATATTTATATGGAAAGGTACGTATTACCTGCAGGAACATTATATAGTGGGCTTCTAAAATAAAGATTTAAAGAGGTCACAGGTAGTCTTTGTAAGAGTGGATTAATAATGGATGTAGTGAATATGAAAGAGTTGAAGGTATGAAATATGCCAACTGTAAATCAGCAAACACAAATTATGAAGAAAAAACACAGATTTATCACCGTCATCTTGAGTTTGCTGTGACCGTGCTGTATCAGCAGGCTGAGTCTTGGAGAAACAGTAATGCCTGAAGTATTATTTGGATCATTTAGTTAATCCCTTACTAATGTATCTCCTATTTGCCACTGTCCCATGCTTTCATGGGTTTGGATGGAAGACACTGTATATGGGGGTTTTGTATTTCTAATTCATGGTGACTATTACTTCATATGCATTATGAAAATAATAAAACTCAACATTTACAGAAAATGAAATGCAGATCTCAGTGCAGGGATGATGCCTATCTTCTTCATGGTGTTCTGTCACTCTAACAGGTAGGCAAAGGTGTAGATGAGTTTATAATGTACAGTATAATACCATGTATTACAACTCCCTAATCTTTTGTCAGTATTTATTTTATTACGGGTAGAACTGTTAGTGATTTTCTTGATTGTTCAGAGTGCCATCTTTAATTCAGACATAGAAAAGTTTTATAAGCATATGTTGTCAACTCACATATTAAACAAAAGAACTAACTACCTATATCACTACAATTTGACTATTTGCATATTTCTGGCTGTAGACACTTAGAAATGAGTTATCTGATTTTTCTTTGTTAAAAATTTAGCCAGTAGGTAGTAATTGTTTGACTGTTAAGGATTCCAGTACAGTCAATTTTAATGTAGACAGTCAAAATTCCAAATCTAAGCAAAGTTTAAAGGAAAATATTTAAACAAAACCTTATATTAAAATCTCTTTGTACTCAGCACTGGTATTAAGCGTGTGTCCAGTAATTTTGAGTTATTTTTTTTTATGATCATATGCCAAACTGAGATTGAATGGCTCTGTTTTTCTGTAATATTTAATATTTTTATGGTAGTTAGTATTTTGTAAATTTTCTAAAAATGCTAATTACTGCAGAATTTGAGAAAGGATGGTGTTTGTAGAGAGGAATAAGGAACATCTAAGTGAAATGAAGGAAAATAAATTGTTAAGTTTGTGCGAAGGGGCATAGGATGCATTTGGAGTCACTCACATGTCCTCAGCTGAGTTGCTATTTCTTTTACCTTACTGAAGTCCCTTTCTTCCTCATTATATTTTGTACTAATAGTATGGAAGGCAGAAAACTGAATAGTCATCTTTGCTGTGTTGACAACTTACTTCAGGGCATAATTCATTTTGTATAGTCAGACACAGGTGTTCTATTAAAAAAAAAAGTGCTCTCATTGTACCATAAAATGTAAGTATGAGGCATGAGTAAAGATCAAATGATTCTATATTTAGATAGATTTAAGGTACATTTAATCCTACTATATCCTGATTATTATTTTACTTCATCTTAAACATTTGGGTCTTTTTCTACATGTAATTTACTAAGAATTGTGTCTTTGCATTGCATTATCTTGCACTGAAATGAATGAAACAAACATGTAAAAAGCAAACATGTTTCACCAAGGGCTGTACAGTTCTTTAGACACCTTAGTGCAACTATTAGTAATGGTGTGACTACACCCCAGGTGGTTTCCCTTTAACCTGTTAGTCAAGTATCCTCAAAAGAAGACCAAAGTGCAGTCTGTTCTTGAGCATAGTAGATCAAAGTAACAAATAGAACATGGTCATTTTAAAGGATGCTTTCCTGAAAGTGATGTGATATTAGTCTCTCTCTCTCTCCCTTTTAATTACCTGATGTCTGATGTTACCATTATAATCTGTCATGTTATTTTAGAAAATTTTAATTGTGATTATTTCAGGTAAGTTGGCTAAAGATCACATTATTCATACTTTGTCTTGTCTTGTCACCTGCTACTCTTTGACTCTTGAATATGTCTTAATCATTAAAAACGTAAGAGTAATGTGAAATGATTAATGAATAGTGAGAATTTCTGACTTTAAAATGTGACAACTTAAAACCCAGCACTAAAATATTGGCAGTAATATTGAAGAACAAGTTATGCTTATTATGCACAGGCAATTTTACCACAGAAATATTCAGGCACAGCTTGTTTTTGTTGCCAGGTGGTTGCAGGGAGGGAGAGAAAAAACATTGCACTAGCTTGTCAATTATGGAACCAAGACTACGGATTTAAACAAAACAAAACAAAACCCTTTTTAAATGACCAAATCACACAGCCAGTTTAAAGCTGGCTTGTAAGGTTTAGTGTTTTTTAAAATTTCTTCAGTATTGTTGTAAAGCTAGTAATGCTGATATATTAATTGAAATTTTCTAGGTATCTGTCTTGAAAGAGCTTTTACTTGCTGTCCACAAAATAAGTTTTGTTACTATTGTTCTCTTTTTGCTAGTTCTTCATAACAGTGCTTAAAACAGTCCTATGCCTAGGGATTATTACAGAATGAAAAAAAAAATAAAAAAAATAATGAGAGTGGGCTAGAGATTTGAGCCGTTTCAGTCATCCTCTTTACATATTCTTTTTTACTAGTTATATGACTTTCTTACACAACATGTTATGAAACTGTATCTCTGACACAAAAGTCTGATAATTCTAGATACTGGGAAGAAGTCAGGAACTTGCAGCTTATAAAATTACACCTTCTATGGGGGCATCCCATTCATTAGGGAGCAATGAAATGGAGAAAAAAAAAAAAAAAAACCACCAACCACCAAAAAAAAACATTAAACCCAAAGTATTGAAATGTGTAGGACCAAATGTAGGTCTTGACACCCGCTTGTGGTGAGAAAGGTAGCTCAATGGCTTTTTGGTCCCTTCATGAAAAGTAAGTACATTCTCAGAAATTTTTATAGAGCTTGTAATATGTGATATTTTTATCTGTAGTGAAATTAACAGAACCCTCTGTTTTGAAATAGTCATTATGAAGGAACTGAGATTTGGTTGTAAATGGCTGCAAACTGAAATAGTAGAGAATGTTATGTTGATTGTAAGAGTCAAGCTGTCATCCTACATTTTAGTTATGGTGGGCAGGCAAGTCCGTGAAAGAAACATTGAGGCAGTGGCTTATATGATAATTATGTGCACTCTGTGCTGTATGATTGGAATAGTTAGCTGATTTAACCTCATTTTTCTTTCCTTTTCTGAACCACAGCTGAAGTATTTATCTAATTGTGAGCACTTTACTCTGTCTTAGCATTCATACGCTTCATAAACCTATCTGTGAGAGACTAAGGAGGGATAAGTATTTCATAAGTACTCAGTGGAATGTACTTGTACAAAGAAAATACTTCTTGCTCGGAAGAACCCTCGACCACCTGAGAAATAACCTCTTAGAAGAAGACTTTTCCGTGGTGAGGATCCATCCTGTGTTCTGCGTCCTCAGTTTCAGTATTACCCTTTGGCAGGGCTGTAGAACAGCTTACATTACTTTACTTCTATACATACATTTAGAGAGACCTGCTAAGTTCCATGATAAATCTCATCTGTACACCCATGAGAGTTGGAGGGAAGATGGGGAAATCGTACACTGTGTAACTACTGCCAGGCCCATCACAGGAGTCATCAGCCTGTCAGCAGCCCATCTCCACAAGCCCAGAGGATCACAGGGACTCAGTGGCAGGTGAGGAACACAAAATAAGGACTCAGTGTAGGGCACACACTATCAGGGATGTCACCTAACCAGGGCTGTCCCTGCAAAGCCATCAGCCACATTGGATGGACACTTACCACTCTGAATGGATGCGGGAGCACCTGTTGGTCTGATGGGCAGGCAAGGCTACTGCACAGGGATATGGGGAAAGAGCATATGGGGATGGCATGGGACTTACAGGATGCTTTGGGGATGAGCCAAAGGCTGGGGAAAGAAGGCATTTGGGTGGTTCACTGAGGAACAAATGTGGAAAAACAGAGGGAAAAGGGGATTCAGAAGGCTGGTCCCATGTGAATAGCTGGATGTTCAGTGTGTCTGCCAGGTAGTAGTACCCTGTGCCTGATCAGCACAGTCTGTCTTACATTCCTTTAACTTTATCTCTGGCTAGAGGGCTCCCAGTTCTGCATGCGGGGTGGTCTGTTGGCCAGGAACTGCAGTCAGACCTCTAGTCAGAAGGCCGGTGAGGTGCTTGTAACTGGAGAGATGGAATAAATGAGGTGTGGAGGCTCCCTAGTCATAGGGGCCCTTGTGTTCATGGTGTGCCTCGAAGGCTGTGAGCCCATTGTGGAGGGTAGCCTCTGGGGGAGCAGAGGAGTCCTGGGGAGCTATGCGTGGAGGTGTGCACACAAGTGAGAGGGTCAGTAGCAGCACTGGCACGTTGCAGCCTCAGGGCTCAATCGGTTATCAGTTTTTAGTAGAATTTAGCAGTGCAGCAGTGAGGCTAATACTCAGAGAAGTGAAACATAGCGTACTATTCTTGGAGGCTCTCTCTGTCTTCGATTTGCCGAAAAATCAATTACTAAATTTTCACTGAAACTGGAGGAACCTGACCTGTCAGCTGCTTTGTATGTGCTCTCAGCAGGTTGCTCAGCATGCCTATGAAGTGGGCACAGAACTGAAATTGCCATATTCCACTCCACAGAAGATAAACTTAAAACAGCAAAAAGCCCTCAGCAAGAAACATCAGAAAGCATGCTGCACGCAGTGTTATGGTGGCAGCGCAGGTTTCTCAGTAATGTCAAAGTACTATGAACTGATTGAAATAAACTTCATAGTTAGTGGATTTTTGCTTTAGGAAGGTGGAAACAACAGATGTGTAAGGTTTGGTGGGCTTTGCGTGCTTTGTTTATTTACTCTTTGTGCATTAAAGACATCAGCAATGCGTAGACCTGTTGGATGTGGTTAGGGCACTAGTGCCATCTGCTGGTACGGATCCATTCCTAAAAATGGGTAAAATTACTTCCTGGGAGTAATATACTAACACGTGAGGAATTGCAGCTGGCGCAATACTAAAGGGAGTACATGTACAGATTTGGTGCCTTAACATAATGAAGTGAATCAAGTAAGACATACAAAGGCGACATATCAGCTGTTTATCGTAACTGGACTTGCTAAAGCAAATGCAAGTCTTGAACCACATTTCATCCTGCTCAACAAAGATTTGTTTCTAGTAGGTTCTTTAAATAGGGCTTTACAAACACAACACACAGACTTTTGTTGAAGTTTACCGTATTTTAAAACTCAACTTGGAAGAATATTTTCTTCTGTTTCTCCGTCTTGCTAAACCCAGCACAACCTTCTCATTCCAGTTTATTTGAAATCACTGCTCTAAGTGGCTGAGGCACTGTTTGATGTTTGAATATTCAACAGTAGTAATCTTGACAACAGTTGAAAAAAATGACTTTTCTATCTGGAGCCATAGGATCTGCAGATACGCTCTTTACTTTGTCCTTCCATCCTTCAAAAAAAAAAAAGTGTCCCACATCTGAAGTTGCTTACCTGAGGTAATATCCTCACCATTCTCCAGAGTACTGAATAAGTGGTATGAACTGATAAAATGAAAGTAGGGCTATGACTACTCCTGTTCCCCTGAAATAAATATCTGACTTGTACAAGGTCTTGTCCTGTGATGGAAAGATTTGCAGAAGTATAAGGTACTTTATATGGAACTGGTGGGTTGTGGTGGTGGTGGTTTCTTTTAAATGAAGCACTTAGCCATATATATATATATATATATACACGTTCATCTGCTGCATGACTTTATTCATATTTATTACATAGAAGTAACTTACCTTGGGAAACAGAGGCTTATTTGTTCAGGTATTAATAACTTCTGTATTTCTATTGCAATTGATTACAATGGCAGGTGCAAGAGGTGCAAATTCTCTACTTGTATTTCTTCATATATTTGACCTCATGAGAGTGCAACACTGCTTTCAGTTGCATCATGCTTAGAGTGTGCATTTGTGTATTTTTTTCAGCAGATTAATTCAACTTGTTGTTTGTCTACTGGTATTCATCTGTATGCAGATACTAACAAATGTATTTCAGACTGATATCTTAATTTGAAAATTTTCTTTCCAGTACTAAGTTTTGGGTCTGTGCAAAGTTCCTTCATTGTCACGTTTTGCTCTTAGAGCTGTGACTTTCACTTCAATACCACTACCCTTGTGAATTGAAGTATACCTGCTATTGTTTTCATTCTGCTTCCAGTGCTCTATAACTTCAGTACCTCTCAGTAATTATTTAGCGAAATTACTAGCATCTCCCACACATAGCTGTTTTTCCTGAGGGTCCCTCCACTGTGGGCACTATTTTTAATGCTTTTTAATGAAGCAACATTATATTTCATCAGAAAGAAAAAGAAAAAAAAAGAAATGTAAAAGAAGTGTACTTATCCTTTTAGAACAGAATGAGGTTGAAATGGTTTGTAAATCCTTCAGGTGTCTACTTCACTTCTGGATTTGTACTTGTTCAGAGCAACTTCCTGTTTTGCCTTACCAAGCTGAGCGGTACAAACAAGAATTCCATTTTGATAATCTGCCATATTATCAAGAGCAGTCTGAACAGTCCTTTAAATAAAATCAGTTTGGAATAGGAGTACTCTCTTCTAAAGTGTTAGCGTGCAGGATCAGTAGATCGATCCACTTGCCCAGTTCTCAAGAACTCTCTCTCTAAATGAACTGAATTTCCCTGTATTAAGCTTTTATAGTGCATCACTGTCTTCCTGCAACCAGAACATGAAGCATATGGTGGTGATTTAGGACCAACTTGACTGTTGGCATATTTGTCACAACTTAAGTGCTACTTTCTCCTTCCAGCTCAAGTGAAGTGTGACTATGTCCTCTCCTAGCAGCAGTGAGGAATATGCACAACCATCCCTTTTGGAAGATTTTGTTACTCACAGGTTTATGTTGTGATGTGTTCTCAGGCTGGTGATAAACCTCTGACTCTTGTCTTCAAATTGGCTGCTCTGTTCTCCACGTTGTGTTGCAGAAATACATTTTGTGGCAGGTGCTGCTTTGTTTCTTCTCCCATTCTTACGAGTGGTTCGCATCCTGTGAAGATATTTTTTGTTGGTTCCAATGAAAGAGCATCTCATGCAACTTTGCATTGCTTAGAGGTAGCAGTGGAATTTTCTCTGAATGCGGTAAAAACATTTGACAGTAGAATTGCAAAGATATTTTTTATTTGTTTTGTATTGTTCTTGCCTAATACTACCATAAATATTTTGTGTCATGGTATTTGTAATTCCCTTAGCAATATAACAGTAAAATCAGTAACTACAGACCATGCTTTGATTTGTGGAGCAGGAAGATGGAAGCAGTAGTACTAGTAGTAGCAGTAGTATCTGTCTCTGTAACATCTGAGTATTCCACATGTGAATAAATTGAAAAGGAATAATTGCCGTCTTTTGTCAGGCTAAGATATTTATATGAGATTATCCTTTATTTAGAAAGTGATGAAAATTTTTTTTTTTATATATATATATATAATTTTATTTTGGAAAATATCTAGAGATTCTGGAAATAAAAAGTATTTCCTTGACAGTATTTATGGATTTTACAGATGTCTTGTAAATATAGCTTGACAACTATATTATAATAATAGTCATCTGGCTGTGGATCTCCAATTCATTTTTTTTAACAACAACAACAAAAAAGTATTGACTGACCACTATCTGAATAATTCATAAATTGTGGTTATCTTGTTTCTGTCATTTTTGAATATAATCTAGTTCTCTTGATTTTTCCATCATATAGTGACAGGTCTGGCTGGATTTTTGAGTTTTCTGTGGTAACTGTGTCCTTTCATAGGAGACTATATTGCATCTTTCTCTTCTGAAATTCATTTTCAGTCTTTCTAGTTCAGACAGTCTTTCTTCGCTTTCTTTTACATAATCAGATACAAATTGTATGCCTCCACCCTGCTGTTATCTTAAATTAATGTAGAAACTTCTAGGTGAATTTGGTGAGCTAAATATTTCTAAGTGGCAGCAGGATTTTGAGGAATTTTGGATGTTAACTTTCAGACTATTTTTCTGTCTTTTCAGGTCTCTGGATGGCAGACTCTGAAAAGAAATGCTGTTTTAAGAGGTATGCCTCAAGTAGGCCAAAACATTCTTGACTAGTTTTTACATAAATGATAAGGCCATACTTTGAAGGAGACTCTGCTTATCCTCTCTGTGAGCTTACATTAATCATAGTTTTCAGGACTGAAATTTCTCTGAAAGGTAAAAATTAGTACATGAGCATTCAGCCTTGTTGGTGATGTGGCTTTACTGGAGAGATCTATAATAAACTGCCACATTTTTGCTTGGTAGTGGAAAGCTGCCTTAGATGAAATAATGGAATGAACAACACTAGTTGACTGACATGTACGTGTCCACTGCCAGCATCTCCTGACTCTGTGTGGTTTTTTTATTTATTCTAATAAGGAATGTAGTACAGATGCCTTTATAATTATTTTCACGCATTGCCTCGTGTATGATGTAATACTTACCAGACAGTCAGAGGCTGATGGCATTCCATTCCAGCAGTGTGATTATAAATCCATGTTAACTGGAACCAAGATGAAAAAATACAAATCTTTGTCCAAGTGATCATTTTGGCGTGTCAGTAGGATGTTTGGAACTTTTTGCTTGTGTGCTGTCCATATTCCAGCACTTAAAGATTGCCTCTTCTCGTTCCATTGTCTCCATTATCTCTCTCATCCATTCCAGATTTCTTCACTAGCAGAGTTCAGGAAAGTAGGCTTTGTTAGTTTTCCTCAATGACAAAGATTGATCCAGCCCAATCTTTTCAGTGCTTTCTTTTTAAAATTTCTCTAAAACAGGTGGTCTTCATCCTTTCAAGGATTGATTCAGGTCTCTGAAACTCTAGAAGCTTTCTTGTTTCTTTAAAGCAGTAAGTACACTGTTGACCAGTTTTGTTACCACTCTAAAATAATTCCCAGTGGAAAATGCTGATTGTATGAATAAAAATGTGGCTCTTCAGCTATTGTCTAAGATACTGGTATTCTTAGGAAGTTGAGCTGGTAAGTTGAGTAAGGCCACTTTGAGAGCATGGTGGGATTAGAGCTCTTTAGAAGTTACTTCCCACCTACACGATCCTATGAATTTTTGTAACCTGCATTTCACAATTCCTGTAAAAGCAGATGAAATTCAGCTTGATTATTAAGAAGCATCTGTTGTCAAGAAATGTTTTGTGATTCTAGAACTTATAATTGAAACTTCCTCATTCCGACAACAAGGTCTTGAGAGAAGGAGGATCATGTTTTGACTCTTACATTCACTTGTTTGCTAGATGAGGAGTGAGAAACTTTAAAATATTTACCTAATGTCACTGTTCAGTCAGCAGATTAAGAGTCTCATAAAATTAACCACACTTCTTTCAGTTTATTTGAGGCTACCTGCTGTAATAGGCTATAATTTAAGCAGGTAACTGTGTGGGAGAACAAATGAAGGCCTATGTCCTACAGATTTTCTTTGCTTGACTTTGACTTTCTTAAATTTAAGAAAGACATTTGTAGTCTTCTAACTGCTACAGGGGACTAAGTTTTGCAGTGTTCAACTTTGAAAAAGATTCTATTCGGTTCTGAAAATTATGTTGCAAATTTTCAGATCCTGGTTTGTCCTCTGAAGTTGCATGTTTGCTGTGTGGGTTATTTTGTGTATTATTCCTTTTCTTTGTTTGTTTTTTAATACAAGACATCAGACTAGGTGGTGCTTTGGAAAAGTAGAGTGATCTCCTCCTGTTATTATTACTTCAGGATAGAGCTTGTGACTAAACATCAACCTAATTCTTCCACTTCTCTTTTAAAAGCATCCAATTTTAGATAGTATTGTGCTAACTTAATTGAGTGTAAAGCTGTGTGATTATAAACTGATACCAGTTCCTTGAAGTACTCAAATGAACATCTTGAGTGTAACCAAAACAGTAAAAAATTAAGTATACCTATCAGATGGGTAGACCAAGGCAGTGTAATAGGGTAGTAAATTAATGGGATCATTGACCATGGATCAATTCGTGGGTAATTCAGGTTGGAAAAGATACCAGATCATCTAATCCAAATGCTCAAAGCAAGGTAAGCAATGAGGTCATACCAGGTTGCTTGGGGCTTTATCCCGTTGTTTGAACATTATTCTGAAGTTGCAGGCTTGCTTGGGAATGTGTGTTCAGATATGTCTTTTGATTTTTTTTTTTTTAATTATTATTTTTAGATTACTTGTTTGGGAATTCCCTGAATTCATATTTATCTCTCTTTTTAAAAAATACTGCCTTCTGGTTGAGGGATGAGAAGATGAGATTTGTGCAAGATACTACCTGAAGTTCAGATTTGGAGAAATTCATTCCCTTTTTCAAAGGGAAGGTGTTAAAGGGAAAGCTTGGTTCTGTCCAGAAAATAGGTTTGCTACTGGCTAATCTTGGTGATTCTTAGTCTTCGTGTTTTGGACATTGCATAGTCATGCTGCTTAGTACCAGTTTCTACTTGCCATGTATGATATTACTAATATGGATTAGCTGCCTGAGCAGAAAGTGTAAAAAGTCTGTGCAGAAGGATATTTCTTCTGTTGTAATTGCTCAGAAATCCAGCAGCCGGTAAATGTGCTTTTCCCACTTTCCTTTATATTACTACATGTTACTGTGGTAGAAGAAGTTCTTTGAGATTACTACAAAAATAGTCGAGGCAAATGCCAAGACTTCTGAAGAATATTGAGATTCTCAATATACATGTTATGTCGCTTTCATGGGAGCCCACCATTTTTTTTTTTTTTTTTTTTTAAAAAAAGAAAGAAAAAGCCTAACTAGGTTTTTCAGTAGCTTGGTTTGGTAAACTCAGTAACTGAGATGAGATTTGCTAGCTGTAGTTATGTGTTAGACCATACATTTTTAACAAATAGATTGTAACTCATTACTGTGCTTGTCACATTGAAATAACTGGGAGACTCTATAATAATTAAGGTGGAGTTAAGATGACTTAGAAATAAGATTTGGGATTTTATTTATGGTATGCCTTTTAATTTTTGCAATTGTTGTATTTTCTGTTCGCTTCTAATCCTTGGACATGATCCATTTTTTTCTCAACAAAAGTGAACTTCCATGTATCTATGGTTATTCCATGTATATATGGTTACTCATATAGAGTGTGTGTGTGTCTATATATGTATTTGGTGAAAACTTGTCTATCTTACATGGTGAAAATGACTATTTTTCAGCAGTATGCTGTAGGAACTTGTGAATATTGGAGCTCCTCAAGAGCAGAAAATTAGTTCAAGTAGGCTAGTACCCCTTGTAAGTTGATAGTTGTTAACATATGTCAGGTAGAAACATGCAAGACATCCTATGCTCTACCTCTGTTCACATAGAGTCATAGAATCATAGAATGCTTGAGTTGGAAGGGACCTTAAAGATCATCTAGTTCCACGTGCCCTGCCCTGGACAAAGATGTCATCCACTGGATCAGGTTGCCCAGGGCCCCATCCAGCCGGGTCTTGAACTCCTCCAGGGATGGGGCATCCGCAACCTCTCTGGGAGACCTGTTCCAGTGCCTCCCTGAGTGAAGAACTTCTTCCTAACATCTGATGTAGATGGTTCTTTTAGTTTAAAACCATCCCACCTTGTCCTGTTATTATATGCCCTCACAAGGGCAGAGCAGGGGGAGATAATTACCTCCCCTGACGGCATGGAGAATTTCTTCCAAAACGTTGTGAATAGTAGCTTAGCTTTGTATTTTGTAGTACAAAATTTAGCCTGTTCATTCTGCTCAAATTATATATATATATAAATATATATATTTAAAAGAAAGTTGATAAGTTGATGGTGTAATTTGCAGTTACGCTATTTACTTTCCTTTGAAGCAATACAGAATAGATATGTGATGAATCTGGAATCACTTTAAGTTTTTAATTTTTGCTGTTATTAATGAGTTTAATTTCTTACATAAGGCTGTAGCTTTAGACCTGCTATCCATCCAGTGCTTCTTTATCTCTGTCATTAGTTCAGCTTAATTAGTTTTTCTCTTTCCCTCAGGGAAGGAATTTGAGTTGTCTTCAAAGTCTAAGTCTCTAAAAATGTAGTCTAACTAAACTGACATTTTTGTAATGCACCATTTTGCTGCTAGTTCCTCCTTTTAACACTGTAAGTCGTCCTGCTCTTACAGATTTGAAAAATAAACTGTTTTGAAAAACAAATAAGCATTTTTTTTTCCTTACACTAGAGGGCACAAGCTACTGGTTAAAGTGAAGTCTGATCCCGACAGCTTGCTTAAAGATGTTAAAAGTTGCATTGCTTATCGTCTGCACTGAAGATTCCATGTCTGTATATGCAGAGAATGCTTCCTTCTCTTGTTTTAGTCAGCTAGCAGTGTGGGCCAGGCCTTCTGGAGAAATCTCCTACTGTAGTTTTTAATCTTGCTTTGAAACTGAGGTAGTTAATGCATTGGAAAAAACTTGCTCCCATTCTGTCGCTTCTGGCAATAGTTTCCTGTTTCTGTTCTTAATCATCTATTGAGTTTCTTTGAGCCATTCTAGAAAGGTATATGAAACTTTTTTGCCAGTTAGGCCTTCTCAGGATATTCTGTTGGACATGTATTTTCTCAGTTGCTAAGAAGGGTATGATTTTATTTCTCATTCGGTCAGTGGAGTGTGTTTCATCTTTGCTCTTTTTCTTTTTTTCTTCTTCTGCTAAAAATGGCTTTAACTACTTCTTTGTAGTATACTTACCTTTTTTGCTGTGTGCTTCGTTCATCGTTCTCATAATACTATGTTCCATGTGAATTGGTTTTCATTTGCTGCACTTTTTTTTCCTAGTGCTATGTCATGCATCTTATGGCAATGCAGTGGGGAAAAAATTGTCAAGGTCTTTCAAGAAAATTAATTTATTTGCTTCAGTTTTCACTGTAGTATCTTTGACAGTTATGCTTCGTTAACGGTCAGATTCAATATTTCAGTTCTGAACACCTCTTTCTGAATTCCTGGCTAGGCAAGTAACTAGCGTTGTACTAATATGGCCTCTTCTAACTATTCCTGTAGCTTGGTTTCTCTTCTGCCTTTCATGAATTATGTTTTCCAAGGTGCTGTCTACATGAATAGAAGTTCTAAGCTGTCTCCTGAACTCTTCTTAAGAGTGATTATACATATCTTTTCCCTTTAATTTAAGAAATTTAAGTAATTCATGCAGTAGATTCTTTAACTGGATGCCTTATGCACTAACTTGAAAATGTTTAATATGTGTGTGTTTTTCAGGTGGTTAGAAGCAAACTAGTAAAATTTGATTTAGAAAAGTAATTCAGTTTTCTAGCACTGATTTTGACCTATCTTGTGATCTGAGCACTAGGGTTTGCACTTTCATTTTTCTGTAACATTTTTCTGTAAGAGCTAGTCACTGGCTTAATTAAGAAATCTAGATGCTATAAAACAAGTTCGATGTCTGTGTCATCTTCTCCGTGAGAACTAGAAGTCTTCCTAGTCCTTTTTGTATAGGACAATGCAGTTCTGCATGGGCTTGTGTTGGATGTACTTTTCCATAACTTATAATGAAATATAAAGTACTATTTTAGCGCTGGTATAGTTCTGATTCTTACAGAAGTTTGCCTTGTGATAGTTCTTTCTGCTTAATACTATTTAATTAATTTGTCGTGTTCTTTTCCTTTGTTTAAGTTAAGGTGATACAACCTTGTTATGACACTCTTGTGAAATTTGGGGAAAATGTGTTACCAAATTCTGAAATGTATTCCAAAGTAAACTAGATGAAAACTAGTATTTGTGAGCCAGGGACAGTGGAGTCATTTTAGTAGAGAACAGTGTAATCAGGTGACATCTGTACTGCAGAAGCCAAATGCAGTAAGTTATGAGCAGCCTAAAATGGCTTATGTAATTAACTCTAATGCTGTCAACTTGTGGTAACAGTACAATTTTCTTGTCAATATATTTTGAAAAAGAAAATACAGATGCATTTAAAAAGTATCAATGTACTTCTTCAGGCACAACTTTTGTTTGCTGTTTTCTCAAAGTAACTGGAGTTGATGCACAATTTTGATTATTTATTTTATTTTTCAGTTTAATGATGGTTAGGCTATCCTTTGCTCTGAAAAATGAAAAGCTTTTCAGTTCACACTTCTTAGTTCAGCAAACTGCAGTTCTGCCAGTGAGATTATTTTGGTTTGTAATGTGCTCTTCCATTAACTCGAATATAAATAAAATGAGATTTCATAAGGTTTACTTTTCAGCTCTGTTAGTTGAGATGGCTTCAAAATTATGCTTTAACCATAGTGGCACAAGGCAGATACTTAAGTGTGGTTAAACATACTGTGCTAAATCAGACCCAGTTCTTTTGACTTCTGAATTTAAAAAATGCAAAAATGCTTTCAAATTGTTCTGAGAACCTTTCTCCTTTTTTTTTTTTGATGAAACTTTTCCCATGACTAAACCAAATATGATTACTTAAAATCCTACCATTCTGTTTATCTGTCTCATATCCAATCCCATGGGCAGCAAGGGGCTTATCAATAGTGTATTAGAAAGACTGGTTTCTATGCTAGTGAAACTTTAACTTGTAAAACAGTGAAACCTTGACTTGTAAAAACTTCTTGTTTTCACCTTTCATTTCTGTGAAGTTCTTTCAAAGTTAGTGCTACCATCATGTGCACATACATGCACGTGTATATATATACAGTGTATGAGAGCCTTTAGCCATTTAAACATATCTTTAAGGTGAATTCTAGCTAATCATTTATGCCCAAACTACTTCTACCTCATCATTACAGCTATGTAATGTGTACGATATGTCTTTTCTGCAGACACCAAAGATGCTAACAAGAAAGATTAAGCTTTGGGACATCAATGCCCACATTACCTGTCGCCTGTGCAATGGATACCTGATTGATGCTACCACTGTTACAGAATGCTTACATACGTGTGAGTATAATTAAGTTAAAGATTTTTTTTATTTGATGTGCAACGTGATGTAACGATTTTTAGTTGAAATTAAAAAATCTGTTATGCATCAGCTAAAACAATGCATGCTTTGCTAGACACTGTCTTTTAACAAAATGATGTTTTTAACAAAACAAGTGAAGAGAACGCTAAAGTTGTACCGCCCAAACTTGAAGCTGTAGATAAGTGGTAACGTATGTATTCAGAAATGCAGTTTATTTTCCTGCTAAAGGAATGTGGTATGCCTAGTTATTTATTCTGTGACAGTTGACCCAGCATATGTACTCCACCTGGAGCCTGCCAGATGTCTCTTGCTCTCCTGTCTTTATGCAGAAAGCAACAATATTTGATGAAGAATATTTTATTGTACCCTAACAGTAAGCATTTGTTCCAGAATATTTTGAGATATTTGTTCTGTTGCTTTGTGAATTTCCAGTTTCAGATCAATGAATTATGGCCTTGAACCTCACAAAGCCTTAGACTTCAATAAAACAATAACTACAAAACCACCTTCACTTGAAGTTATAAATTCTTCTCACTATCTTTTGTTACTAATATCACAGTATATAAGGATAATGGGGTTTGAAATACCGTGATGGAAACTTGCATATGAGCAGAGTTCCAACTAAAAATCTGAAAAGAGTAAAAATCATTCATCCTGAGGATGTGCCATGTGTCCAAAGTGCCAAATCAAGAACTGCCCTCTGTCTTAAATCAGTTCTGATTCTCAGCTTCCTTCGCCAAGGTAGGTGTCAGTCCTTCAGTCCAGAATTAATCTTCAGTCCAGAAGACCCATGCTAGTAGCATTCAGTATCTTCTGTAGCAGCCACAGTCATAGCTTTACTTTACATTACAGGGATTTACCAAAAGTACTTTTTCTAGCTGTGCATTCAGTTTTCTAGCTGTGCATTCAGAATCCTTGCAGTATACCAACATGTTCTTGTAAGCCGGGCCCTTCTGTTTGTACAGTGTTATTTGTTGGGAGCTTAGAACATCATTTGTTTTGTTTCTGTTTACCTGCATTAATCTATTAAGGAGTATTTGCTATGTGACTTCTTACATCACATGCATTTTACAATGCTTCTGTCACCATATTTTATTCTGATAAAACTAGTGTGTTGTTCAAATAGCTTCATCACCCATGGCCCTGTGCTTTCTCAGAAGGGAATTATTTGATGGCAGTGTCTTTGTCTCCACAAAATGAAAATTTTTATTTCAGTTGACTTATATGCCACTTAAAATTTCATACAAAGGGGAAATAGGATACTCATGACTTGTCTAATATTACATTTTCCATTGTACTTCATTTCTAAGTTCTTCTCATCAGTTTTAATGAGTCTGCTATTCTTGTCACATTTCCATGCCATTTTGGTTATTCTGCTGTCCCTTCAGTTTGTGTTTCACATCTTAATTTCTATTGTGCTCATTTTGGAGAGTAGGGGAGACGATTGGATCCTTAAGGAAGACTTTTCTTTAATTTTTGTCCCAAATTCTTTACTGCTGCTATCAACAAGATATTACATAAAAAAATAACATTATAACAGGTCTTTAGTCTATCTTAGAGCTAGAGGGTTATATTCCATCATTCTTCTAATACTACAAAAAAAAAGCTCTCCAATCTGCTCACATCAGCTACACCATTTCTTACATTCACTTTTGAAGTAAATTTTTATTAATCCACAGTATTTTCTTCAAAAGCCAAGGAATGCCTGTTGCTTGTTCCTACTGCTTTTTTTTCTCCCATTTGTCACTTGTCCCTCTCTTTTTTGTTTATATTTTCAGAGTACTAATTCCATATGTATCATGTAGAATTAGAACTTTCTGAGAGGAGGCACAGCCCTGTATTAAAAACAAACAAACAAAAAACACTTTATACAATGTTGGTATTGTTTGTGTTTTGTTTGTTTGTTAATGCTAGCAATATATGTTACTGAAAAAGCATGCTTGGAAAATCTGTCCTGAATGAGTGTCCTGTCTGTTGAAATAATGAATTCTCTGCTGAATTTCAATACCTTGTAATTTACTTTGTTTCTACTCATAACTGTGCAGTTATTGTATTTTTTTGTATTTCTCTAATGTCCTGCCCTTCAGACATTCAGAGATTCTTCACGTAAGTTGTAAATGCAGTTCTTGAGACCTGTTGTGAGAATTACTGGGAGGGAAAACTAACTTTTTTTCAGTCTCTTATACTTTGTTTCTTTGCTCTAGCTCCTACTTGTTGATGACAGGCAGGCCTCTAAGTCAGTAGGCAAAAACTTCAGTAGTAGTAACTCAGTGTGAAGTCTTTTCTACTCTGTCTGTTGCTTGACCAGAGTTCTAGGCTGTCAGATATGCACAGGTCTAGTTAAACTTTTATATTTGTAATTTGTTATTAATTAGTCTTTATATGTAAAAGCTGCTATGAAATGAGAAACATAAAAGTTATTATTCCATGTGTTCATGAAAAAGACAAACTGTATTTCTTGAAGTAGGTGTAGAAATGGAAATTGTCAAGAGGAGTGAAGCTGTACAGATAAATAAATAGTTAGTGACGGTTCAGTCTGCCTATTCATTTTCTAATGAATGTTCATAGATATGCTTAAGTGTGCCGCAGAAGTAATCAGAAAATGTACAGCTCAGTTCAGGGCTACAATTAGTGCCCAAGTATCTCGATAAATGGAGATGGGATACTTTGTAAAGCCCACTCAATGGAAAAAAACTCTAGTAATATTGTTGTTTCAGACCCTGGAATAGTTTCCATGTTAGCTGTCCCACATCCCTGGGACTTCTAGTTTCAAGAGTTTATTAATACCAACTTGACGCTGCGGGGAGAAAAAAAAACGAGCCTAGACAACTGCAACACCCTCTGTAAGCTATCTAGTTGTATTTATTTGGATGCTGTGCATAGACTAATAAGCCTGCCAGAACCTGAGCTGACTTGTAGTGAGTTCAGTTTAGAAGGGATTGCTGTATATGTTATCCACACTGCAAGAGCAGCCAAAATGGGAAGTTGTTGTTGAAGATATGTGAGGTTCTGCTTTCACTGACTTGGTAAGATCAGGGTATAGCTTCACTCTTGCAAATAGAACTACTGCTGTGGCATTCCACTGCAACAGACTGCCATGAATGCAAGATCTGTGCTTTGTGCACAGAGCTGCAGGGCTTGTCCCAGCCATAACCTCTACCAACAACAGTACTGTCACTGGCACTGTGTAAGTACAATGCGGAGTACAGTCAGGATGCTTGCTTTGCTGCTGAATAATTTTCCTGATATTAACAGCTATTTTTTTCAAATGTACCATCATCCTGTCTGAGAGGTAGATGGCACTATAGTTACAGGAATTGATTCCTTTTGTGTGATAAGAATGAATGCTTTAATACCAAAATTAAATGAACTGCTGCCGTTTGAGGAAAAAAAATATAACATTTTTACTATACGTTTTTGAATTTGGGATTATTTAGAACTTCAAGTGAAATCACGTAGTGATGTGTATTATCTGTATTGTTTCTTAAGAAATAAAAAATAGTTGATTTTGAATCAGATGTGAATAAGTGTGTACATGCAGCTGGAAAATGTTCCAAAAAGTGTACAGCTCTATAACGTATGACTGCTTTAGCAGGTTTTGCTAGCACTCTTTACAAATACTGAAGATCTGTCCCTATGGAATTATTTTTTCAGATGGAAGTTTAACTGTCAAGTACCCTGTGAAAATCAGAAATGCGATACTACCTGGATATCCAGTTTTGGAACATTTTCTGTTCTTTTAAAAAATAATAAAATATACAAATTATTTCTTTGTCCTAGGTTCATTTCCACAGTACACTTATGTATGTGGCCATGGTTAAAGAAACTTAACTTAGTGCCTTAGTATGGTGTACAACGCCTATAGTATCATCCATGCAAGCTGGATGCTGGAAACTGGTGTGCTAGAAACTGTTGTTCTAGTAAATTCCAAAACGGGATTATGTGTTGTATGCTATATTAGCCAGACTCTGGCTATGTACAGGTGCCTTAATTCTAGTGCATCACTTTTCTGTATCAAGATCATTTGTGGAAAATGTTGGAAACTCTGTTTTGTGTGGTTAGATATGCTTGCACAATGTAAAAAATTACTCTTGTGTATATTTCAGTAACAAGCATTTATTGTGACCATATGAAAAGAAGCTGTATTATTATTATTATTATTATGCTTGTTTTGTTTCTTTTTAATTATGGATGTCTTTGTTACCAGTCTGTAGAAGCTGCCTAGTGAAATATTTGGAGGAAAACAACACCTGTCCGACTTGTAGAATTGTTATACATCAGAGCCACCCATTGCAGTATATTGGGTAGGTATGAAAGCAAAAATGCAACTAATTGTACTCTAGACTGTTTTAACCACTTTAATACAGCACAGCTTTTTCCTAAATTTTCTGAATTGCTGATCAGAATGCTACGCATTTAAAAGGAAGGTCGAACATGATTATATGAGGAGATAACAGGATCAAACTTTGCTATGAATTTGCAATTCCTTGTCATCTGTTAGTATTTTTAAATCCTAATATGCAAAGTATGCACTTTACTGTTTAAATTTTGAGAAGTATTAATGACTCATAAAAGTTACATACATGAAACATTTGTAGAAATTATTCATTTACTAAATCATCAAAACCATTAGTCCCCTTCGAATAGTGCTTTGAAGGATGAAGTAGGTACCAATAGGCAGGAAGGAACAAGTAACACTCAGGACAGCAGTTTTGTCTACTGTAAAGCTACAGGAATACACCAGTGCCTTGATTCAGAAGATTGTTTTCTAAGTCAAAAGGGGCCAGGAAGCAGAGCATCAAATTGGGAACAGCTATAAAGGAATTCAGCAGTTGGTTTTTAGTCATTGAATGCACTTCAAAGGAAGTATCTTGCCTACGATAATTATAAAATACTGCCCCTTCAAGACTAAAACAGCCTTTGCTTTGCCTACTTTTGGTCTTACTTATTTATTTATGGTAGCCAAGATTTTCACAATATGTCTTAGAATACAGACTTGAACGCCTGTTCATCCCCCTCTGTCTGGGGAATACATAAACCAAACATCTTCTATTTCACAAATCTGAATGATGTTAAATTCTCACCTTTGATCTCATAATAATGGCAGATTTACTCATTTATGGTGAAATATTTTTGGAGACATTCCTGTAAATCAATATGTGACACTTGAAAATCTGAGGCAGTGCAAATGGGGTTGCTATTGCTTGAAATGACATGAATTTTAGAATTAATGATATTTTGGTTCTTCATGTAGTGCTACTTCAAGAGGTTTATAATCATCCATTACAGTCTTTGAATTGTTGCCATTTCTGTAATTTTTCCCTGGTTTCCACTGCTGCGAAGTGCACGTCAGGTGATGAGAAACCTGAGACTACTCTTGTAAGCCTGTTCTCTTATTTAAGTCAGATCCAGGATTTCATACTGCAGGCTCTACTGAAGGAATGACCTTGCAGCAGCTGAGACGTATTTAGACTGTTTCTGACTTTATTTATGGATTGGAATTTAGGATAATAGTACATTTCTTTCAGACAGTGACTTATTTTAGAATAATCTAGAAATTGCAGGCATTGTAGATTGTAGATAAGGTTTGGTTTAAAACAGAGCTTTGTTTTCGTGAGCTGGGAATTAGAGTTTAGAAACTTAAACAGTCCTGCTGCCCTTCCAGGTCTGCTATGTGTGGGTTCATTATGCTTCGGTTGTTTGGGGCACATTACCTTATATGGGCTTCTGAGCTACATAATGTTGCTCATAAATAAAATGTTCGCTTAAGAGCAAACTCAAATTTCTTTGGTTTGGGGTGGAATTTTTGTGTGTGTGTGCATGTGTTTGTGCTGTTTTCTTTCATATTTTTTCCCCATAACAAGGAAAAGTCCTGTACAGATACCTAAATAACTAAGGAATGTGAAAGATGAATCTGTAGAGATAAGAACTATACTAGCTTCGGTTCTTTTGCAATAACAAGGTTTTTACCTCAAAGTTGTCAAGGAATTTTGATATTATTAGTGACAACATGAGCCTTGTTGCAGGAGGAGTAGAAGCCACTTCTTCCCCTAATTTCCCTTGCTTTTTTTCTTAGCCTGTATTTTATCCTAATTCCTTTCTAGGTACTGTCCTCTCCTGTTTGATATAAATGTTGACTTTAGAAATGAAATTCTTCTTTAACAAATTTAGAGCTTTTTAGATCAATTTAGTACTGGAACTTGTTAACTCGTTTAACAGATGTGTTTTTAATCAATGTTTTGATTTTTTTTTCCTTTTTTTGCTTGATAGTCATGACAGAACAATGCAAGATATTGTTTACAAACTTGTGCCAGGCCTCCAAGAAGGTAAGTTGGGGTATGATCTTTTCTTACATGTAGTTTTGCACATACTTTTTTAATGGTATTAAAAAATGACACCCACATTTTAAAGTGATGAAAATACAGAAGGGTGGTGAGGAAGAATATGAGGAAAAATACAGGAGAGAACTGTATTCTTTCATTTGTTCTATTTCTAGTGATAGATCTAGTTTAGTATCTTTAGGAGCACTAATTTTTTTGGAGGGGGGAAAAAGGCAAGATGGGATATTTCATCAAAAAATTGTATTAACAGAATAGTAGATTAGCTTTTACACGTTTGTATGCTGCAGCTCTCATTTGTTCTTTTTAAATTGTATGCTTAGACCTGTTGTGCCAGCTTTCCAGAATATTTAGAGGTAGCACATAATGCAGAAGAGCTTTTTAGATTCAGGGAAATTTTCCTCTGCTGTGAAAGTCCTTTCTTAGCTGGTAACTTTCAATTTGCACTTTCATAATCCTCTTTGAGACTGGATCTGTACAACTAAACAAGTACTTTATAGTAACTGCTCTGTGTTTTGTTGTTGTTGATGTTGCACATGACTTTCATTTAAATAGAATATCTTGATCTATTTAAGCTGAAAAAAAATATTTTCTTAGATGTTGATAAGCAAGCTTAAATAGACTTTATAAAATTAATTCTACCATAGTGAAAATCAGAACTATAAATAAAAATTCAAAAACAGTGGTTTGACTGAAATATTCTGGGAGGGATTCAGAATAAGGCATGGTATTTAAAATCATCTCAGTTCAATAGAAATGTTATAATAGTAGCAATGTGGATGACTTTATAGTATTCTAACTCTGAAAAATAAGATTGGGCATGACTTTATGCAATAACAAAGATGTAGAATTAAGTGCTGACAATAACACTACTTGATGGCAAGCCTGTTCCACTTACAAGAGAAGGATTTTGGAATAATTTCATAAATATTGCATTAGAACTGTATTACAAGGTTTAATATTCGCAATTTTTAACAGCGGAAATGAAGAAACAAAGGGAGTTTTATCACAAACTGGGCATGGAAGTTCCAGGGGATATCAAAGGGGAGACATGTTCTGCAAAACAGCATCTAGATTCCCATCGGAATGGTAAACAGTCTTTTATTTATTACATCTTAGGTGAGGGACTGCTCATAATTGTCATGCAGATAGGTCAGAAGTGTATGTCCTTTTGGTTTATAATGATCAGAATTGTTTCATAGTGGTGTACAATAGGCATGCAGGATTGTTTTTTCCCTTATTTGTTTACATAATATTTGTTTTAAGCATAAGCACTCTTGGTGAAGGAAATCTCTGTAGGTAGTGCCCACAAGGGGACTTTGTGAAACTACTCAGCTTCTGCTCTGCTAGCAGTTCAGTTGAAGGCTGTGCTGTATGCTAGTTCCTTTCTTTCATGTGTGGGGCTGTCAGCAGCCAGTGCTGAAGCAAGTTAGGGCTGCTGGGAAGTTTATTCTATATAGCAGTCCTGAACCCTGCTCTTGGAGTCATATTGTCATTGAAAGGTGCTGCTGTTGAGTGATACCCTACATATCTGCTTTCTTATCTAAGGTGAAACTAAAACAGATGAAAATTCAAACAAAGAAACTTCTGAGGAAAAACAGGAAGAGGATAATGACTACCACCGAAGTGATGAACAGGTGGGATCATAGGGCATGTTTTATTTTTATCTGGTATTTTACCTTTACTGCTTCAAGTTAACAAAGAAAACAAACTTTTAAGCTATTTTTTCTGTTATCTGCTTTAAAAGAATTGCAGTGTTGCACGATGCTTTTGTGTAACCATAAGTTAATCCTTGGGTTTTGGCAGGAGTGGAGAATATTTTAAGGACGCTTTCATAAAATGTGATATTCCTTTTTTTTTTTTTTTTTTCCCCCTCTGAGTTTCAAACTACTTATTGGCTTCTGGCTTAACATAGATTTAGGTTATTTGGGTCCTGTTCTGAATGGGTATATCTAGGTGTTATTGTGGTACATTGAACTGAATGTCTATCAATTATGAATAAAAGCTCATGCACTTTAACTTAATACTTGCTTTGTTTTAAATCTCCCATATTTAGACAGTGTTAGCATTATGTCATAAAAATAGTATGAAAGCCAGAATACCCATCATTAATTTTTAAATACAGCACATGTTTGCAAGTGAAATGTCCTGCTTGGATAAACAATTTTTTCCTTTTATGTTTTCCTATTATGTGTGTCCAGAGTAAATTTAACTTGGATTAATTATTTTCAATTATAAAGCATGAGTACTTTCAAAGGGATTGTTGCTAGTTCTAGATCCTCTTAGTGCATAAAGTGAATCATCACAAAGAGTTTAGACAAAATAACACATAGCTGGATGAGAAAAGAAGTTAAATTGAAGCATAGAAACTGAAGAGACTTTTTTTGCAGCTAATCTTCAGAATTTTAAGTCTGTTAGATCCTTTATACCTATTCTTTTTTTAAACATTATATTCACTTTTCAACATGCATTACATTTTTTAAAAACTGTTTTTAGCAGTTGCATTAAAAGAAAGGCATTACAGTAGAAGACATTAGTAATTGGCAGTAGTTCTCTTATATTTCATACTTTATAGTGATGTACAGTCCTTGCTAGCTAGAGGTGGTTTGGGAATTTGAACTGGAGCATCCTTTTTTCAACATTAAAAGTTCTTCCTAGAGCTTTTGTTTTTTTGAGTTCCTTTTTTGGTTGGAGCAGTGTTTATCACTAAACTGATGAAATTTCAGAAAATGTGTTAATCAATAGGACTGTATGCATTTCAGTTTAAGGAATATTAGTACTCAAATTTTACACCTTGTTGTATTAATATAAACTGCATACGGAATACATAATGAGAAATGCAGAAAATTGATCCAGCCAGCCCTGACTGCTTCCTTTTTCCTGAAGGTAAGCATCTGCTTGGAATGCAATAGCAGCAAATTGCGTGGATTGAAACGAAAATGGATTCGCTGTTCAGCACAAGCAACAGTCCTGCATCTAAAGAAGTTCATTGCCAAAAAACTTAATCTTTCTTCTTTTAATGAGGTAATATTTTAATTTCTAAAAATGATTTTGCAGATAAAAGTCATATGGAAAGTGTGGGGTCATTCTTTTGCAAAGCAATGCCAGTTTTTATTTTCAGAAAATAAAACAGTTTTTATTTTCAGAAAATAAAAACACTTACCATTTCATAAATTATATGTTACATAGCTATTTTCTTGTCCTTTGTAACCTAAGAAAATTAAACAATTACATGATTTTTCTTCAAATTAATTTTTTCTTTCCACTTTCAATTTACGATTTATCATCTTTCTTCCCTGAGGTTTTCCTTTTTCCTCTTTCACCTTGTAATGTTACAATTAAATGTAGCCATTATTTTTTCTTGGGCTTATACTGCACTTGTATGTTGTTTTTTTTTTTTTATCCTGCTGGACAGCGAAACTCCACTGCAACCGCTCTCTCAGTCCCTCTCCTCAAAGAAAAAGGGGGAGAAAACACGAGGGAAAGGGCTCAAGGGCAGAGATAAGGACAGGGAGATCACTTAACAATTTTCATCACAGGCAAACCAGAATCACCATGGGGAGAGTAATATAATTTATTGCTAATTGCTAACAGAATACAACAATGAGAACTAAATGCAAACTAGAAACACCTTCTCCCCATCCACCCTCTTCTGCCTTCTGTCTCCAAGGGGCACAGAGGAACAGGGAATGGTGGCTGCGGTCAGTCCCTGACGCTTCATCTCCGCTGCTCCTTCACGGTCCCTCCCTGCCCCTGCTCCCCGTGGGGTCCCTCCCACGGGATGCCGTCCTTCCCGATCTGAGCCTGCGGGGGCTGCCCACAGGCAGCAGCTCTCCAGGAACTGCTCCCACACGGCTCCGTCCCACGGGGTCCATCCATCCCCCAGGAGCAAACTGCTCCAGCACGGGTCCCCCACGGGTGGGCGGCAGCTCCCCCCAGACCCCTGCTCCTGCGTGGGCTCCTCTCCACGGGCTGCAGCTCCGGCCCGGGGCCTGCTCCTGCGGGGGCTCTCCATGGGCCGCAGCCTCCTCCAGGCCACATCCACCTGCTCCAGCGGGGGCTCCTCCACGGGCTGCAGCGTGGAGATCTGCTCCATGTGGGACCCATGGGCTGCAGGGGGACAGCCTGCTCCACCAGGGGCCTCTCCCTGCACAGGCCGCAGGGGAACTGCTGCTGCCTGCCTGGAGCACCTCCTGCCCTCCTGCTGCACTCACCTGGGGGCTGCACGGCTGCTTCTCTCTACATTTCTCACTCCTCTCTCTCCCAGCTGCTGTTGCCCAGCAGTTATTTTTTTTTCCCTTCCTTCAACCTGCTCTCCCAGAGGCCCACCCAGCGTCACTCCCCGGCCCAGCTCTGTCCAGCAGCAGGTCCCTTTGGAGCCGTCTGGAGCTGGCTCTGCTCTGACATGGGGCAGCTGCTGGGCTCTGCTCACAGAGGCCACCCCTACAGCCCTCCTGCTACCAAACCCATGCCACATAAGCTGGTGTCCACCTTAAGGGAAAGCATCATGAATTTTTTTTTTCCTCTATGCTGTCAGCAAAGTTCACCCTGAAGTCTTGCTGCCTATTGCAAGCAGTGTTATCAGATACCTACTTTGCCCTTCCTTTGCAGACATTACTTGGAATCATAGGAAGAATTTATGGTGAAAGGTATAGAAAGAAAGACATCTTTTCATAGTTCTCCCATTTCATATTCCAAATTACACTTAAGGCAAACATAGGAATGCAGTCTTTATTGCCTACTTTGAGTCTTGTTCAGAGTGTCTTTGCATCTCAAGCATCTGCTCTCTAGTCCAAAGTGTCAATGCCTTTGTGCTCAAACCTCAAGATCTGGTTTGCATCTGTATCATTCTTCCTTCCTAGCTTCTCTATACTTCAAAGTACTCTGTCTTTTGGTTGGAGTACATCCCAAAACTCGGCTAAGCTTCCTGAAACAAAACTGTAACATCTGCTGTCTTGACCTCTTCTATTGACTTCTGGCTGTAGACCAGCAGTGGCGTGTGTACCATCATTGATCAGAAGTGTTTTCTTTTTCTTTAAATTAGACTTTTTTTGCATGTGAATCTTTGCTTTTGTGTTCAAGCCCTCTGTTCCCTTCCACCAGTCTGATTTAATAACTTACTCTTTGAAGTTGGTAGGAAGGATAGTATCTTTTTATTCTTTAGCCATCCCTCCCACTTTCTTAAAGGATACATAAATTGTGGTGCAATCACTGTGCCAGTGTCAAATAATGGGTTCATGGTAGAAGGCTTTAAGCTTGTGAGAACTTGATTGCTTACTGTAGACTGTTCAAGGTTTGAGTTACTGCTAGTTAGCTAAGCAATGTCAATGGACTGCATGTATGTTCAGATTTTTCTGGGTTGTGTGGTAGAGTGTAGTTAAAATATGCAGCCTTGGTAGAACTTAAAATTTTCATGCATATTTCCTGCTTTAGTTCATGTTCAGCTATTGCAGTTGAGCTGGTTATTAGTTATATTGTTGTCCTTTTAAAAAGGGCTGGGTTTGTGCCCAGTGCATTGGGGCTGATAAGCACACTGAGTCAAGGTCTGCTGAACAACCTTTATTTCAAATCTGACAGAATTATGGGCCAAGCAATAATTCACAAAGCAAGCACACCCAGAGTTGGGTGCCAGGCCTTTTATACAGTTTAAAAGGTATGGATAGAATCACTCATTGGTTGCTTTTGGTTCCATCACTTACTCTGTAACATGCGTGCTCGAGTTCAGAACCAGCTTATTAACCTGAGGCTGGTTGCTCATTATCATGTCAGATTGCCACCCAGGGGTGTGCATTTTATCATGTTAATGAAGCATAGGTTACCTAGAGCATTCTTGCCTCTTCTTTTGTGCTTACATTAGTACATACTTATGTATGGACTCATACAGTTATGAGTCTCTGTCCTTGCATTGTTTCGAACTAACTTTCTGTCCTTGGCTAACATATGATCTCATGTTTTTGTTTATATCCTTACTGTTTCTAGTGTCAATACCTGTCAAAGCTGAGGCAGAAAAGGAAAAACAACATATTTTAACAACTTATTGTAAACAACTGAGTATCTGCAAAAATAAATAATAATAATAATAATAATAAAACAGACAAAAAAAACTAAAAACCTACCACCAAAAAAAACATAAATATAGTGTATGAGAGAGTGGCAGACAGTTTTTAAAAAATTCAGCCTTGTTGCAGAAAGCCACCTGCCTATGTAATTTTTTTTCTTAATGTGGTAAATAATAAAGCTCTCCTTGATACTTGTGGATCCTGTCTTCATCATTTAATCAGGCTTTCTCAAAAGCATATAAAGCTTTTAGGAGATGGCATTAGGGCTGCTTGGGAAGCTAAATCAAACAATTAAGTCCAGCTCATGCAAGATGTTTGAGATAGGTACAGTCTTGCTTCTCTTTATATTGAGAAAAGACACATTCCCTTACAGAATTTTTGTTTGCAGAAAAATTGGAGGATGAATGGTTCCACTGTCTTTGGAGAAAAAAATAATAATGCCTAACATTTATAGTATTGCCTGAAATATTTTGTTTCATGTATGGTGTCCTAACAAATTAACTGTCTTCTTTGTTTTGCTAGCTGGACATATTATGCAATGAAGAGATTCTTGGCAAGGACCACACACTCAAGTTTGTAGTTGTTACTAGATGGAGATTTAAGGTATGACACAGTGGTTCCAAGTAAATCATGGAGTGGCTAGATAAAAAAAGTTATAAAATGTGTCATTTGGAACTATACTGCAGTAACTATAAACTCAATAAAAGGATACTTCAATAGATATGTAATACAACATTCTTAAACAGTAACTATTAATTTTTTTTTCAAAGAAAATGAAGCAAAAGGGAATTAAATATACATCGCAAGGAGAAAGGGTATATTGCATCTGATGTCAAATTGTGATCAACTTAGGGAAAGGAAGTTGAAGCCACAAGAAAGTATTATTTTTAGCTATATCAGGTAAAAACTGGTTTTACTCTGTGTAGGTGGGGAAATAGGTTGTGATGCAGGCAAGGCAGAAATTTTCAACACAATTCTCTTCTCTTGCTCAAGAAGGCTGACTTACTTCTCAAGGAGAGGGAGTAATTGCAGTGCTTGTCTGCATTAGTTAAGGAGATTTCCAGCAGTATTTAGTGGGCATAAACATGGCCTGTTAAGTGAGTACATCTTTGACTTGCTGATTGTGGTTTCTCTTAACAACCCCCTTGCAGCTGAATAATAAAGTGGAACATTCATTTTGAATGTTAGTTATCACAATAATGGCAACTCAAGTGAAAGGGGTATAAGAATGAATTGCAAGGCTGAACGCTTAGGAGTCGAGTCACACCTCCAGAATTAGTGTATGTGTATTTGAAGCTATTTGAGTGAGGAGTTAGTATTCCTAATGGACAAACAACAACACCTAAACTTAGAGTGTACACTGAGATAGGACCTAGTAACTTTGGATGCATATCTGGAAGAGGTGCAAGTGAGAGTAGGGAATTGTTTTTCTTTGTGCAGAAAAACAATTGATTTGCATATGCAGAATAGAAGTCAGTGGTCAGTCTTTGAAACGTGGACAGGTCACAATAGAATCTTACTAGAATCCCTTCCTGAACGACCAGGAAGGGTCTGTATAATGCAGTAACAGCTCACTTACAATGCTGTGGTTATCTGGGATAGTGAAGACAGTTTGATCACAAAGGATTGAAGCAAACCTTTATAGTTCTCAGTGACTGGAGATTAATAGGCAACTTAAGGTCAGCGTAGGTAAATGTAAAAGAATACATGTTGGGGATAACAGTGGGCTCAACTTTATATATAAAATGATGGATTATAAGCTGACTGAATTTTCAAGGCTTTGAAGCCAGATGGAAGAAGAAAAAGAAAAAAAGCAAATGCTTTTATGGAATTTTATGGAAAAATGAAGAATTGAAAAAGAGCATTAATTTATGTGCATCTGTAGAAATATTCTATTTACCTGTATTATGTAAATCTTTGGAATTTTGAGTCACATGGAAAAGGAAACCATAAATTGCCATCTGAAGTGAAAGAAGTGGAGGGCATAAAATGAAAACTCACAGGTGGCAGCTTCAGAACAAACAAATGGAAGCAATTTTTTACAGAATACACAGCTCCTTGATGCAGGATGTTGTGAATGTTGTAAGTTTACCTATACTTAAAAATGCAATGGATATGTTCACAGAAGAAAAATTGAGTAAGACCTGTTAAATACAAAGTACCATGTGCTTTTACCCTGTCACAGTTAAGTACTGCATGCTTTTACACAGAACAGTTATTCTGATAGTTTAAGCTTTGTTTTATAGAATGTGTACTGAAAAGTTTAATTTTGTACTTTTATGTACTGAAGTTGACTTCTGTAATTTTATGTACTGAAAAGTTTAATTTTGATTTTGTTTTTTAACTCAGCTTATATTTTTGTCTTGCAGAAAGCACCTCTACTGCTACATTACAGACCCAAAATGGACTTGCTGTAAGAGAACTTTATTGTCCTTCTGGACAGAGTTTTTTGCAGAGACTATCATCTGGCACCTTCTTAGTGCATCACTAATCACATGACACAAACCAGCCGAATAATTTTGGAAGACTGTAGTGCTTTCATAGCGGACTGTCCTTCTGAATATTTCTCCTAGGGATGTGTTACCTAGATTTCTGGACAGAAAATATTTATACTTATTTTGTACGAAAGAAAGAAATTGCAACTCAACAAGACACTACCAGCACTAAGTTTACAGATACTGAAAACACTTCACAGTTCCATGTAGCTCAGCCTGATTCATCTCTTACAGTTACACAGAAATAAGTTAGAATGTTGTGGGGTGATTTTAAAATGTTGCTTTTGACACCAAGTTGCATTTAGTTACTTCTCACATTCTGAATATTTAAAAACTATATTTTTGCAAAGTGTTCTTGTGTTATATAGTATGCCTGATTGCATTGGCTTTAATCAAGTTGTTCTGTAGATCATTGAACATAACTAATGATACAGTGACTGGTGATATTTATTATGCTGCATTGAAAACTTCTGAAAATCTGGGAAACCAATGAGTTTGTTAGTTTTGCCCAATTGTTGCTTTCCCCACTTTCTGTTTTGGTAAAGTCTTGATGCCCCTTTTGCATGTTGATTTGATAAGATTAATAACAGTCACTGCAGCTGATTTTTAATGTGCCCTGATATTTTGCCATAGCATCACATCATGACAAGTACTCAAAAGTGCTAGATTTATGAACTTTAAAATATATATAAATACATATTTCTTATTTAGCTATGGCTTGCAGAAATCAGTTTTTACTTTAGAGAGAATTTGTTGTCACTGACTGTTGAAACCCTGGCTCTTGAACAACATTGGGTGATATTGCACAATTTTTAGTGATTAAAAATTACTTAGGTAATTAAGAGCAGCTTTATATTTTATGAACAGCTTTATATTTCCTTCACCTGTTTTCTTATGAAACCATGCCTTTTTCTTCAGGACAATTACTAGATGTTTGAGGGGTCAGACAAGATTACTTTTGCACCTTCTGGCCTTAACTGATAATTTTACTTGCATCAGCCCTAGTGGATGCAAGGTGACATATATGCTGTGTATGTGTGTACATATCTATACACATATAAACCTATATATGTTATGGAACGCACCCTCAATAGCACTTAGCAGAGTTCACTGCACTGTTTGTAACGCTTTTTGTAATTGACAGCTTTTTAAAAACAGTAGTTGAAACTGATTTCTGCAAGACGTGTACTGTATAGCATGTATAGTACAGATGTGAGAGCATTAGCGTGCCAGGGTGTAAGTTACTTAGAACTCCCAATATACAGTTTGCATCTGGAAATAGCTAGCCTTCTAACTTTCAGAAGCATTTTCCAGACAGCTGAAAATGCTAGCTGCTATAACTTTTTTTTTTATATAAACTGCCTTTGGATAAGAAAGTAAGCCTGCTTGTAACTGCCCTGCTTTCTCTATCTGTGCTCCTTCCCCTCTTCTGCAAGAAAGTATTACTTGTTACCGATAACAGGAAGCTGATATCGCAAGAGCTTTATTAAGTATTTTCAGTCATCTTCCTCTTCTTGAGTTTTCAAAGTACCACATTCCTCAGCATACCTCCTGCATTTTCATTCTTTGGAGTCTTCAGCTCTCCTTTCTTAGATCTGCTGTGGCAGAAGGGATGTTCCAATTTTTGTTTATCTTTGAAAACAGGGTTTTTCATTTTTATATGCATTCACAGATGTGAATGGGAAGGAAACCAAAAGTTATGCAAGCAGAGAAAGAAGGGAAGCCTACTGAAATATGGAGATGGAGATGGGACCCAAATGAAGGCTAAAAAGAGCTGCTGTCCCTGAAAATGAGGGCATAAAGTAGCTAGATCTGAACGTCTGGTCCACATCCAGGCCTTGTGTGTGGGTGTGTACATGCACGTAGAGTGATGGAATTGGAACGTGGCTCTGGTTTTGTCTTACTGTTTCCATACTCATATATGTATTTCAGCGTTCAACTGTATTTAACATTTATTGAACTGGTAGAATGGTAGAACAAATGAGATCCTGAGTCTACCTTTTTATAAGCTTTTTATGAAAACAGAGAATGCAGGTGGTATGGATGCTTATGCAAACTGGCATACTGGGCCTTTCTGGAGCTTTTCATGTGGTTGTTACTGTCCTAGTGTAAAGAAGGGACTGGCTCTAGCCAGTGAAGCACTGAGAATACTAACATGGCTATAAATAGCCACCCTCTGTACACCCCGAATGTACAGATACTGGCTGTACCTGATGTAGACATAGAATTAAATCCCCTAGACGGCATCCTGATT
>CM021729.1:45972578-46028321 GCA_011074415.1 Stictonetta naevosa
CTCTTGCCAAGACGATACACTGTGAATTAGGTGATACAGGTGCACCGGCATCATACACCACGCTGGTTTCTTTCTCTGTAACATGGTGGCAGTGCTCACCCCTGCAGGAAGAGCAATAATTTCTGGAAAGCCTCCATAGATGAGGCTGAGGTTTCTTAAACGCTTCGCTTAGATTCCTCTCCTCATGTGTCCGTCTTTGCTGGGAGGGGAAGCTATTTCTCTCGGGCAAGCATGACGGAGTGCAGCTGGCAAAGCCAGTACGTGCTGTGCTGCCCGCGGGCGCTGAATGCGGTGGCAGCAGCACGGCAGCGACCAGCGGCAGGCTCTGCAGGCAGCTCGGCCGCGGGATCACAGCCAGGGGTGGACTGTTTGTGCCGTGTGGCAGGAGGGAGGGCTGTCATCCGCAGAGCGCTCTAAAAGCGACTAATGGTTGTTTTTATGCTACACCTCCCACGGGTTTGCATTCTAGGGCTGCCCGTGTTAATATTCTCAAAAGCCAGTTCTGTGGAGCTAATTGCGGATTCCAAGGAGGGCAGCAGAATCCGAGCTCGGTTGGACGTGACGTTTGCTGTCTTCCCCTCAGCCCTCACACTATTCCCAACATGTTGAAAAACTTCCCTCATCCGGCCGTGCTCTTGTCGTGCAGCCTGTGGGCATGAAGGTACTCCAGTGGGCTTCGTATGGGACAGAGCAAAAGGGGCTGGGAGGACAGAGCCAGCAGAGCTCTCGTGATCTGGTGCGTGGCAGTAAATTGAGGGTAGTTAAGTGAATCTGGGCTTTCCCAACTCCTCAGTACAAAACTGACCATAAGTCTCAGTCAAGTTAGTCTTGGAGCTCTGGGTGGGTTTGGAGCTGTTCCCAGGCCTTCGTGGGCTTTCTGGAACACAACCTAAAGCTGAAAAGCATGCGCTCTTACAGGAGCACTTCTTTTAAGTGCTTTGTGCCTCAGGGAACCAGCAGTGCACACAGAATGCTGCATGATAACACAGTGAAATATTTCAAGGGCACGTCAGATGGTCGGGCTGGTTATAAACAATGGTAGTGGAAACCATGTGAAAGGCACATAAACCTCTTCCAAAAATCTCTGCAGGGAGGTAGTGGTAATACCCTCCCACTGCAGCTTCATTACTGACATCTATCCTACATTTAGAGTAAGACAGAGATGATGTTCCCCAGATATTTGTTTTAGCATAGGAAGCAATGCATGCAAGTGATTGAATAATCAGAGTGTCCCTTCGTGGTCAGATATTTCTTTTTTTAAGCCTGCAGCTGACCACTGCCTGCCTTAGAGAGAAGCTGGAGGGCTGCAAGATTCTCTGAGATATTTTACAGCTAATAACTGGAGTAAATTAACTGCTGGCCGTAGGAGAAGTTAAATTTAGATGTCTGCATTGTAACTCAGCTGTGGGAAGGCAGCAACGATTCCTGTTTATTTCATGGTTCTGAATTTTATTTAACTCTGTGAGGAATGCTAAAAGTGATGAGAAGCTAGCAGAAGGGTGTAAAATAATGGAGGCTTATCCAGCAATACATTAGCTTGGTAATGAGTGCAGTCCGTACCAGGGAGCTAGTTGGAGACGCATGAAGCATGCTGTAGTTTGGAGGTTGTTAAGCAGATTTAGGCAGGAAGAGTAAATGGGGTTTGGAACTGACTGGGGTGCTCCCCAAACAGGTAATGAAACTCCTCAGGACATGAACAATCTTTGGAAGGAGAATATCAGAGTTTCTCCCGGTTCAAGCACCCTCTCCCTCAGCCCTGTGACTTTAAGCCGTTTGAGGAGTGCTGGCTGGGTTCCTGCTCTGGTTGCTGCCTTGGACAACGTGTCCAGTCCACAGCTCTGCTTTTCTTATGAATCAGCTCTAGAAGTGCAGTAGTTCGATGAAACCAGGAAGTGGCACTGTTTGAAAGCAACTATTTAAGGCTGGTGTGCAGCCTCTGCAAAGGCAAGCTCACAAACAGATGGACAATCTGGTGGGGCAGTGGGACGGAGCATATGTACGAATTGCCAAGGCTGCCAAGTACCTGTGTGTCTCACCAGGTGAACTCTGAACTGGGTGCTCCGGGGGTGTCATTTCTGTTCAGGCTCTAGTGAAAGATGTGTCATGGCAGGAAGGAGGAATCACTGTTTTCTGCCACTGTGCCCTGTGCTCCCAGGGCACAGATTATTCAGAAGTTTCCTTCCTGCAGTGCCCTTGAAAGGCTTTTTCTGTAACAAAATTTAGAATGCAGTGAGGGCATAGATAGGTGTTTCTCTTAAGGCCTCAGATCTTAGAAAGTCTTTTCATCTTTGAAAAAAAAAAATCAGTACTGTGAAGCATGCTAATGAAGGATTGACACCTGCAAAATTAAAGATGCCTCACATTTTGCATGGTGATCTGGTGGTGCTACCCAGTACTATTATATGTGAGCCATAACACGGCATTGCAAAATCCGCAAACATCAGAAACTGGCTTAGATTCCCCCTCAGAGAGAGCAGAGGTGCTTCAGCCCCAGGGCATGCTCACCACACAGCTCCCACCTTTGTGGGGAGCACCAGCACTCCTCCACCTGGTCAAAGAGCAGTCACCTCTCTCCAGGCTCATCTCCGCCTGCTGCCCGTGTGCTCTGTCCCCGTAGTTTGATGGCAAAGAGCCAGTACGTCCCCACTGGAAGGAAGGCCACACAGCACAGCCTCTGAACGTGGAGTCAGCTGCCGTGTCTCTTGTTGGCGCTGAGGCCACTTGCTCTTTAGAAGTAACCCAGGTTCTCTACTGGGAAGCTACCACCCAAACAGCATCCACATTACTATTTCTTCTGCATTCCCTGATGTGACAATATTAACTGCTACTGAGATTTTCTGGCTTAGCCGAAGTAGTAAACATGTATTTCTTTTGGCAGCCTATGGCTGGTTTTGTCCTTGTTTTAATTAAGCCCAAACCACGGAAATTAGCCTTTCTGAGTAATATCTTGCATCTTCACCAGAGGAACTTTCTCTTTTGCATCACCTTTTTGTTAATGCAACACCTTTTATTTAGGGAAAAAAAAAAAAAAAAAAAAAAAAGATCCAAAAGAGAAGGCTAATCTTTTGGCATTTACTCACAAGCTTGGGTTTTAGTTACATTAAAACCTTCTATCAATTTTGCGACGTACCCATCCCTTACAGTTCTCGTGAGAATTCTCGTGCCTCCTCCTGGGAGAGTAGCGTGTTTAATTAATTAAGCACAGGCACAATGGCAGTGCAGGGATTCACACTTAGACGTCACTCACGGCACAACCTACTTCGGACGATGCGTTTTCAGCGTGCAGGGTATTTAAATCCTGCCAGTCTTATCAAAGCGGGAGTCACCTTATGCGATTCCGGGGGAATTCCGTAGTCCCCGATGTCCCCCCCGAGCTGCCACCAGGCCACCTGTCCTCGAGGCCGCCTCTGTCGCCGCCCGGTGTCGCTGGCGCGCCGCCAGTCGCCGCTCCCGACCCAAGGTTGGCCACCCCGCCGCCCCTGGGTGCCAGACTTCTTCAGATGAGACTCTGTCGTGATGCTTTTCGAGGACTCTTTTTGCATGACTTCTCCCCACCCTTTTTTTTTAAATATTATTTTTTTATTTTTTTATTTTTCTGGGACAGAGCAATAAGCCGTGCTCGGTTACCTTTGATTTATGTTAAGAACCGGTCCTCCAGCTGGCAAAAATTACCCAAAATACATTAGCGAAACTACTTCAGCATCGATCAACGATTTTATTCCTTGCTTAAATTCAATTTCTTAATTTTGCAGACCACAGCCTTAAAGTCAAACTGCAGTAATGCAATTTGGGTGGGTAATAAAAAAACCTCGTAAACATTCGGAAAATGTTTATTCTGTGTAATGCAGCTGAACGCACTGAAATATCTGTTAATTCAAGGCAGAATAAAGTGTATGAATCTAGTTTGAATTTATTTCCCTGCAAAGTTGCTGAGTATTTACCTTTTTTTGAGATTGTATATCCTTGTCTTGTTGCTTTATTCATGCAGAGAATGTCACTGCACGTACCCCAGCTATCTTCTTCAGCATAATTCCTCTATCCTTCTGCTTAGCTTAGTCTGCCTCCAGAAGTCAGGTCAAAAAAAAGTGAATCACAGTTGCCCCAGGAGAGCCAGCTTCTACCTTGAAATTCATGCTAAAATGAGTTTTCTGCAAGTGGTCTGATAACCATGTTCTTTTTTAATTAAACTTTTTAGCCTATGGAGACTAAGGAAGTCAGGTAGATGATTTTGTACTGGGAAAAGTACCACTACATATTTCACAATTACTTTTTTCTTACTTCTCTGTTATTTATTACTGTTATATGCCTTGGAAAAATTGAGTATCAGACATAATTTTTAACATACTGCCACGCTCTAGAAAATGAATGGACATAGCTGTGTTGTTTTTTTTTTCTTTTTTTTTTTTTTTGGTAAAAGCTACACCGGACTTTGAACTGAAACATATGGTTCATAACCTTACGATTAAAATTAATTTTCTCTGGCTAGGAACAGTGTTTAACATCTGTTCCATTTCCTTTTGTACAATTTGCAGAAAAGTGGACGGTATCCTTATACTTTCTATGGAGTGTATCTGCATCTCAGCCTTGTGAAATTAGACACAAGGAATGAAGCTCAGAGATGGGGAGGACAACTTTTCTGCCTTTGGCCATCAGAGCTGGGCTGAAAAAAACATTATTTACTAAGTCTCCAAACTCAGTAAGTACTGGTGAAGACTTTTGAGTCCTGTTTCCTCACCAAGGTAACGATTAAAGGAAGGGTAGTACCACTGAGGATTAGTGATTGAGTTGTTGACTGCTTACTGCTGGAGAAAAAAAGGAGGAATATGCAAAGAGAGTTTTATTATGAGAGACTGCATTTAAAAGTTTTGGGGGTATTCCTGTTGCATACCTGTGTGCAAGTTTTATGCTCATGTTCTTTCAAGAACAGAGCATGAATTTTACAGAGGGGTCTAGATGTTCAAGGTGACTCTCAGGGAAATACTACTTTTCACATCTCTTCGGCTTTTCCTAAGTGGACTGTTAGCTTGGAGCATCTGAAATCCTGGCACGGCTTTTGGCTAAGCGAGCATTTCAGTGATGCCAGCCTTGGCTGTGTGGTGTGGCCAAACCTGCGGCATGCTGCAGGGGGGCATGCCAGCACGCCATTTTACACCTCCATAGAGACAGTGGGGTTGTTCTCGCATTGGCCAAGACATTTGTACAATATTGCATTGCCATGTCACAACCTCTGGCTGGCAAAGTCAAACCCAGTGGGGACTGAAAAGATGTGGGGAGAGCTGGTGAGGAGCATCCCTCAGAACCAGCTGTGCTGGAGGCAATAAGGACTGGTTAACTGATTAATATCCATCATAAATTGTTCGTGGCTAAACCACAGCTTGCTTCTTCGCTCTGCAAACAGAGCAACTTTACACCATGCAGTCAGCAAACTCTGTCCCTTTGGGCTGGTACAGAGTGAAGTCCTTCACCAGCAGCTCTGTTCTACACGTGTAGGATTCCCATAGCCAAGAAGTTGGAGAAGGCAACTTGGGGTGGGTCTGCTGGAAACAGGCCACAGGGATGGACAGAAGGCTGCTTGGAAGTCACGACAGCCATATCCACAGGAAAGAACTTCCCTTGAATAAGCAAAACAAAGCATTTTCCCCTCACTGACAAGGACCTGATACAAAACCTAGTGCAGCAGCCTAATCCCTCAGATTCAGTGCAAAATGTGCACGTGTAGGGCAGCATTATCAGTGGTGGAAAATAAGGACACCTTTCACTGATGACTCTGCAGGAGGGCTTCAGAGGATGCCCTACATGAGAAGATGTCTCATCATTTGATCTGTGCTGGCTTGTGATTTTTATCTCTGGTAGGTGAATTTAATTTTTCACTACCCTGATGAGTTCTGCTTGAATGCATTTTCCTCCCAGCACTGGAAGGCAGAAACTCAGAGAAGGAGAAAAGGAAATTCTATTTCTTGGAAGACAGAAGAAGCAAAGATTTTGGCCTCCCTCATATGATATGGCTATGACTGGTCCAACACTACCAACATGTGGCAGCAAAAAGTGTACCTGAAAATGTAAATACGAAAAGATGGTAAGACCACAAAGACCTCAGCTGCTCACAGTATCCACTTCTGTTTTAGGCCTATATTTGGGAAAAATCCCAAGCTGAAACAACCCAAACGGAGGATTTTGAAACTTGCAGTGGAAATGGGGTGTAGAGCGAGTGTTAAGACATTCTGATTTGTGTCCATAGAGCAGACAGAAGTTACTCTTAAGACTGTAGACTGTGCACTTTGAGGCTAACTGGAAATGAACACTTTTTTGTCTTCAGAGCAAAGAGAAAATAAGAGACAAATAGCATTACTTGATTACAGTAATTACAAACCTTAGAAAATGGCTGTGGCTTAGTTGGGTTGTTGATGAACCCACTGGAACAGCTCTGGTCCGAGTTGAGTAATACAGTGTGCCAGAACTGTGGCAGAATTACAGTTATATTGTTTTTAATTATGTCCACCTTTTGACATTATTGATTTTGGCAGGTGCTAGTATTCCAGCATGCTAGGCTTTATAATTACAATCTATAATTAGATAGGTTTGCACATGGCCTCGAAAACGTACTGGAAAGAATGACATCAGTGTTACTGATGTTATTTAGCCCCATAAACTTCTTCCTCCAGCTAACCCCTATGTCCTTTATGTTCCGTACCCCCTTCTTTAAGATACTGTGATATGCTGATGCATAAGGAATAAATACAATGACAACACTTACCAGGACAGGGAA
Source organism: Stictonetta naevosa (assembly GCA_011074415.1). Taxonomy (NCBI): domain Eukaryota; kingdom Metazoa; phylum Chordata; class Aves; order Anseriformes; family Anatidae; genus Stictonetta; species Stictonetta naevosa. The sequence continues at coordinate 45,979,345 of CM021729.1, forward strand.
CCAAGTTATAGTCTATGGCTGGGCAATAATTGTGTATATACTTACCTAACTACAGGTCTGTAGTTACTGTGAGTTGTCATTGGAACTCTTGCTTATTAACTAGTTAAAAAAATTCAACTTCAGCCTCAGATGGTACACAAGAACAGGGAGAACTGCTTGGAACTTACTGTCAGGCACAGGCAGGAACAAAGTGCTCGTCTTGTTGCTTAGGATGTTAGAGGTTTGCTCCTCATACACGTTTTGTCTGTGTCCAGGCATAAAAGATAAATTCAGCTGGCCTAAATTAGACCAAAGACCCTGTCCTGGTGTCCTGGTCAGCAGCTGGTGCCAAGAGTTGTGCTAAATGGGTCAGGCACGTCATGGGTCTTTACCAGCACTCTCTCTTGTGCATCTTGCAGACAGCAGATCCCAGGTAACTGCCCCGAATGGCTTTTACCTGTGAATTTCTCTGTGTTTCTTTCTGGACTTTTCTAAACCTCTCACGTGCTGTAGTGGAGAGGTAAACAGATGGATTATTTATTGTTTCAAAAGTCAGCTCCTTTCATTTGTTTTGAATTTCTGACAGATAGATTAATTTGATGTCCCCACCTTTTCACTTGGAGGAGTCAGCTGAACAATTATTTCCTGGTCATTCTCTCTGAGCTTCTTGTCATTTCATGGGATACCACTTCACACACACCTTTTCCTGGTTCTGTATCATAACAAGCTTCATCAAATGTCATAATCCTCTCCCTCTGATCCAGACATTTTGGGAGTACTCATTGGGCAGAAGCTCTATCAGACATCTGATCACCTCTCTTACCTTCTTGGCACCTTTTGTAAATCCATTTTAATTTCTTGAGAGAAAAAAAAAAAAAAAAAAAAAAAAAAGAAAATTGCACAGAGCATTCATGGTTTATCCACTGGTACAGAAAAATAAATGTGATGCTGTCTCTGGTGCCTTCTATCCCTTTGTAGTAATTCTGGCTATGTGACATCTTTGTCTACTACAGATCATAGTGTTTTTGCTGTATCACCAGCCAGGAACTTACTCCCTCAGTGGTTATGATTAGTTCGGAGACCATCATTTTATATGTGATATTGATGACATTTATTTTTTCTTCCACCAATGTGCATCGCTTTGTGCTTATCTACAGGAAATTTCATCTGCTGTTTTATTACCTAGCCACTGAGTATTAACAGGTACATATGCAAAGCTGGCTCTTGTCTGAATGGCTCTGATTAGGTTCATGTTACTAGTGAAGTCTCCACCCTCCCTATTCTCTCCTGACCTTTTACAGCTTATTTGAGACTGTGTTGAACAGCAAAGGTCACTAATGCACATCTCTCTGGAGATCTTCCTCCGTTCGAAAAAAATTCTGTTTCCTCCTACTCTTTATCTCTTCTCTTTTAACCATTTATTTAATCATGCATGAGGACTTTAACCTGTTATCCCACGGGAGATTTGTGTCTCCTGAAGACTGCGATAAAGTCCATCAGAACTGTTTCAAGCTGGCATGTCGTCTCAGTCGTCCCACTAATAGGTTTGTGAGGCGGCGCTTTCCTTCACCCATGCCAACACGACCCCTCCTTGTTATGTCTGATTTATTCAAGTGTCTGTCAGCTCTGTCCACTCAAAGACTTTCTGCGAATGTGCTGGTACAGACAGAATGCTTGCAGGTCTGTGGCTCCCGAGATCTCATGGCTGTGGTCCCTGGTGGTCCCTTCTGCATTTCCCGGTCAGTAGCAGAGTCTGGGAATGCTAACCAGGTCTGTCTGGACAGCACAGATTTATCTGGGAATGTGCTGGAAGATAAAATCTGGGCAAGGAGGGAGAAGCAGCCACATAGGCTCCTCTCATGTCTTTTGTCCTTTTGAGTTTTGGGTGAAAAGGAGCAGAGGAGCTTTCAGCATTACTGGCTGCACTGGGTGGCAGAAGAGAGAAGACAAAGTTTACACGAGACAGCTCCAGTGAGGAACCAAAAGATGGTTGGGGATAACGGGAGAGCTAGCAACAGAATACTTGTCTTTGGGAAGAGGACTTAGGAATCCACAGTCCAACATTTAGCTAAATTAATACAGAAGGGAGAGAAATGGAGACAATTTCCACCTTTTTTTTTTTTTTTTTTTGGGGTGATTTATAAACAAAAGAAGCAGTAGCATCAAAGCAGGCAGTCAGGTTATGTTAATTAAGTCTCAATTCAAAGTTAGTTGCTTTGACAGAGGTGAACTAATGATAGCTTTACACTACTAAGGATATTTTCCCCCAGTTATGGTGGCATTTGAGAGATAAACAACTGCTCTAGCAGAGACAAAAAATGATCCACAGCAGTGAAGGTTGTGTTTGTGTATTCTTCCCCCTGTGCATGAGCAACCGCATGCTTCAGAGATGTGTCCTGGCTGTTAATTGCAGAGTTGCATCAAGAATAGTTTTTACTTTCACCTTTGCCCATCATGACTGCTTATCCCACCTGCCATAAGACTGCCTCAGTTTCTCTTGCCCTCCTGAGCTGCTTCCAGGGGCTGCTGTTTGGGAAACAGTACTTCACGTGCAAAATCTTCCCCGTGCCGTTCTTGCCCAGAGAAAATGGTATTAAATGTTTCTCAGTACAGCACTGAGCCTTAGCAAAAGCCCAGTGCAATCATCAGTAGTAATAGCAGAAAGTTATCATTTTAGGTGTGACTAATAGACTGAAGGCTTCATTATACTAGTGGCTATACAGACAGGAAAAAGAAATGATTACTACTTTGAAAAGCTCATGGCCCAGAGATGCATTTAGTGTTCAACACCTTGTGATCCTTTCTGTGTTGATATTATACAGAAATGTTATCCCTGTCTCCAGATCAAAAGGGCTTCCTAAGTTCTAAAATGTAATGTTGGGAATTCCCCCCCCTCCAAAGCTGTTATCACAGATTCCATAATTTTCTGTTCAGTTTTCAGCAGTGTTGGTCTCATAGTAACAAAGGCATTTTCCTTTAGGTGACTGAAAAAGAGCTTTAACAGCATCACAAATGTCCCTTCAGTATATTCATTAAATGACCAGTGTACCTATACAGACATATTTCCCCAACTCCCCAGAAGTCATACTCAGGGCTCAGCATAGGAATTTATAAGCACCAGATTGCTCTTTCCCAGCAGAGTGGGAAAAGATGTTGGATGTGTAGTGGTACAGCTATGATGAATCCACAGTCGCAGCCCATTTTGTGACAGCATCTGCTCTTGTGCAATTCCCCGGCCTTTGAGAAAAAAAATAAGCTGAGGCATGGTTCTCTATAGGAAGCTCTATGGTGACAATTTCCATTACCACCCCTGAAGAGGTTCTATGATACCTTGGAAACAGATGTAGAAATGCACTTGATTTGGCACGCGTCTTTGTCTCCCTTGTTTTTAAGAACTGCGTTGTGCTGTGCTCCAGTTGGTTTCAATTAACAGGCACGCTGCTCAGAATGGACTTACCGCTCTTCTTCCCGCAGTGCTCACATGAGCAGTACCAAGTAACCACTGCGCCTTGTTGTGGCACAGGGAAAAGAGCAAGTGCTGCAGAAGTGAAAGTTTATAAAGAAAAATTGCCACAGTGCATGTGTCAGCAGGTGGGGTCTGTAAGTGGTGAGAAGGGGACTATGAAGTCCTTCAAATTCCTTTCAGAGGTGCATCATTTATTTCTGTGATCCTATAATTCTATGATTCTATCATGTAATACTCAGGAAAACAAACAAACAAAAAAACAAAAAAGTTTAAGGCATCTCCTGTGCTTTAATCAAATAGAAGCTGGGAGCCTTTGCATCCTTAGGAGGAATACCAACACCGAAAGGTGCAAAATCTGTGCCTGCACAAGGGGGCTCCAGAACAAGGTACAGAACAAAAGATCACCACTGGGCAAATCTTCTGCTCCTTTGGGCCACCCCACATCTCAGTTTACTAGGAAAAAACAGTTGGAGAGTTCTTTGAAAAACAAATAAACAAGATTTTAAAAATCTTTTAGCCTTATATGTATCAGTGGGGAAAACATACATATTTCCCAAAGCTTTCTGAAATTCATATAAACCATCTTAAAAAACTGGTAGATGGGTCTTTGAACCTAGTTCTGTTGCAGATGAAAACCCACGTATTGATGGCTGAAATGCAGCCAGTTTCGGAAAAGCATTGTGAAATCCTTCAGAAGCTTCACTGCATCTAGATGCCGGGAGCTGCAGTCTCTCTTAATGTGTACAAAAACTGTGAACCAGGAACGGTGAGTCTGCACCATGGGAGAAGCAACCCACGTTGCCTTCTAGTAACAAAACCTCCTGGCTCTCTGTTGACAAAGCTTTTCCCAGAACAGAAACAAATGCTCTCTCCTGGCCCTGACCACAACACTCTCGAAGTGTCTTGTCCATATGCTCAGCTTGCTTGATCATATGAAAAAAGCATTTGTGGAATTCAGCAAAGTTGCTATGGCCTTGAAACAGTGCTCTGCCAACAGATAAGCAGTAAGGGGAAAAAAAAAGCTGCTGTGCAACAGCAGCTGGGAGAGAGAGAGTGATGTGGTGGAGCCACCAGTGTGAAACCACCACATCTATCAAGAAAAAGGGATGCTGCTTCTCTTCAGGCTTTCCCTCTTTCGGGACTGCATTACTGCCCCCAATACTCTATTATTTGGGAGCTGCCCTCCAGACCAGCTTCACATGCTGGTTGCCTGTGGGGACAGTGTGGGATAATTAGGAGAGCTGGGTGCCACTGCTTCCCAGTTAGTGGGTGAGGGGAAACACGTGCAGCACAGCGACTGGCATTCGCTGCACGACCAAGCCACAGTGTTGAGAGGTGGCTTTAATTCAGCCTGTGCAAAACGTGTGAGCAGCTAACGAGTAAACTGACCTTATCATCTGGGCAGTGCCTTTGTGGAAGAGCTGAAAGTGTGAAAGTCACTGCTGTGCCAGGTGAGAGGAGTGGGGCAATCACAGTCCCTGTGCTTTTGTCCATCCCCAGCCATTCCTGTCCCTTCACACCTTGCCAGGTACTTCCCTTCCAACTGAGTTATTTTGCCATGTGGCAATCAGAGGCTCTTGATGTAGCTTCTGCGTTTGAATACAGCCTGGAGTGCCAGAGCAATCTGTCATTTAGAGTAGTTACGCACATTAAAATTTTTAATACAGCCCAAAACGTAGCTTTCTAATGGCAGTGTCTGTTGTTCTCTGGAATTTTTGTGCATAGTTGCACTTAAGGAGGGTAATCTCTCTCAGTCTGTGATTTTTTTTGATTTTTTGTTTTTGCTTTGAATGAGAGGCTAAGGAATCAAAAATGAGAAATTTCTTACGCCCATAACATTATCCTGGAATCAAGTTGAACTAGAGCTGCAAGATGAAAAAGTGTTCCTTTTTTCCCCATTATAACATAAACAGCTTAACTACTCAGCAGTGACATCAATTGTATGCACAAGTGCTCGAGTGGGCTTTGAGTAAAGAAAATTTCTTTATTTGATGTTCTTTCTGTGCAATATTCTCCCCTTTCTGTTTGCCACTAAGGGGTGTTTCCAGATTACACTCTTCTCTAAACAAATTTCCGAATGTGCTGTGCCAGTCTCTACTGACCCATACAGCAGTGGTGACTTCAGACATGCAGAGAGCTGGCCTGTCTACCATGGGGCTTTTGCACATTGCAGTAACCTCCAGTGGACTTGGGAATCGGGCAGAAATAATGTGTGATGTGATCATAGAAAGGCCTCTGATGGGCAGGGCTGTGGAGGTCTGTTGGGAAGGAGAGGGGGTTAAAATGTGGCCACAGGCAAAGTTACAGGGGGTGATCTCATGCAGACCTGGGGATGGGCTGAGGTCGCTCTGGGTCTTCATCAAGAAGCAGTGCTCTGCAACACCTTCTCTTTTTCCTGTCTTGTGGGAATTCTCACTGCTTTATTTTTTTTCTCCTTCTAGCTCAGAATGAAAGGTTAGGTCTAAAAATAAACTACGGACTGAAAATAGAAAAAAAAAAAAAAAAAGAAAGAAAAGAAAAGAAAAAAATAAGCCCTCACCTTCTGCACACACACATCTCAAACGGAGAAGTGACCTTGGTAGCAAAATCAAGTTACACACTTTTTAAAACAAAGAAAATAATAAACCTCCTGTTTTTTAAAAAAGTCATTATGGGAAACAATGGTAGAAATTAAGCTTTTCCTAGAGGCTGCAGGCTGATGATCTTTCCCTGCTGTATTTTATGTTGCTCAGGAATCCATTGTTCATTCCAGCCCTTTCATTTGGGTACTGGAGCCATGGGACTAGCTCTTTAGCTGTCAATGGTTGATGCAACTGTCCATTAACCTGCCACTGGTATTCCTTGAGAAGTTACGCAGTTCTTCTTTCCACATCTTGACTTTTGAGTCAGTTTACACTGGTGAAGCAGCAATTCCTGCTTTTACCAGCTAGGTGGTGTCCCTCCTGGTTTAACTCCCTTGCAATTTACCGAAGGACAACAATCTCTCCTAGCAAATATTTTTTTCCTAGCCCCTATTTGTACACTCCTCTCTCACCTTCTTCTTTAATATATTTTATTTTACATGCTGCATGTATGCTGGGAGAAGACAGCACCTGTGAACACCTGCTCTGTCTTTCATCATGTACTGCATACAAAGAGATGTAGAAGGCCAGTAAGGGGTGGTGCAGAGATTTCGTAGGGAATTTGTATATTAGTCTGCTAATGTTTTCTTTACAGCCTACAGAATATTAAGGGAGGTTAGAGTATGTGTGGGGTTGCCCCATTCCCATTCATCTGAGGTTCTGGAATTTGGTATTTGACAAGGAATAGATGCAGACCTATGCTCATGCCTGAGGACATTTCCAAAACCACAACAGGTCCAATTTTATACAGGAACAGAGCAAACATCCTGTGAAAATGCCAGGGGAGTTTTAGGTTGGATCTTAGGAAGAACTTCTTTACCGAAAGGGTTGTTAGGCATTGGAACGGGCTGCCCAGGGAAGTGGTGGAGTCACCATCCCTGGAGGTCTTTAAAAGACGTTTAGATGTAGGGCTTAGGGATATGGTTTAGTGGGGACTGTTAGTGTTAGGTCAGAGGTTGGACTCGATGATCTTGAGGTCTCTTCCAACCTAGAAATTCTGTGTCTGTGTCTGATTTTGTCAATACGTGGTTATCTGCTTGGTAAGGGGAACTTCTTTTGTCTTGCAGTTTCTGTGTAAAATAACATTTGAAAAAAAAAAAAAAAAAAAAAAGAAAAGTTACCACTGTACATCCCCAAACAGATTCCTAGAAATAAGTGAGTGGAAGAACAGTGTTTTGCTTCCTTTTCCACAGGTGGTCTCTGAAACTGCATTTTCTCAGCTGGCTCCTTCTAGATGAGATTTGCTGTAACCTAAAGTAAAGGCTGCATCATTTTATGGACAGCCAGGGAAGATTTCAGCAATTTAGGCTGACTTGGTAAACATAATTTTATTGTCTATTGCTTATTACAGTGTTTACCAATGCAGCTAGTGTGCTTTAATGCTGATGTGAGTCTCTCCATGCTATCTGATATTTAAGCTTCCATTCACTTCTTGCAAAATCTGTTTTACATTGTAGTAAAATTTATGTCAACACTTGCATTCATAACTTTACAGTCTATGAGATGAAGCCTATAAATTTCCAAATAAAACATAACAAAGCGTGTCAGAATCAACACTGCTGTCGAATCTAAAATGGTCACAAAGAAAGCATCTCCAGGATGAGCACCATTAGTGCATCACCAAGGAGAGAGCTCTGGATACCGAAGGGAGAAGTAACTAGTAGCTATTAATGGCTCCATGTACTCTCTTCACAGCCCTGTTCAGGTGCTTGTTTCAATGCCATTTTCATGAATGATTCCATTGTAAAATATGAAATACTTCCTTTGCTGAAAGAAAATCCAGGCAATCTGGAAGATGGGAAGATCTTCCTCTAGTTCAGTCTCCCAGTATCGAGTGCCAAGTAGATGAGACAGCATTTGGTGTCTGTGGATCAGAAGTGGAGTTGAGCTGGATTCATAATAAGTTTGGATCTGAAAATAGAGTATTGAAATGAGTTGACATTTTTTCTAAATCAAAAATTTGCCGAGGAAGAGCTGTTGGCAATTGTCAATGATTGCAGCAGTAAATTGAGTGAGGATGAGAGTCTGGATTTGTAATGGAAAATGTTCTCCGAAACAGTCAAATATTTGAGAAAAGGATGGTGCTATTCTAAGGAAGGTCTTTGTTATGTGAGCAGTGTTTGCTTGTCTAGATTTACCCAGAGCACAAGGTGAACCAGGCAGTTCTCATGTAAGTACCTCATTGCATCAACCACATTTGTTTTCCTATGAACCTGAAAGCTGTTGTTTTCTTGCCTGGTGCTCAGTGCTTTCAGGTGGGCCACCTGAATGTCATGACTGCCAAGGAGAGGATGCTTTTTAGGGGGCCCGCACTACAGCAGACCACACTACCAGCCTCTCTTCTGCTGGGACTGTGTACAGCCAGGTCACATCCCTGCACCTGATAAAGTTGCTGAGACTCATCGTAGGAAGAGGTCCTGCTACAGGGTACTTCTTACAGAAGAAGATGAAGCTGCAGCCTCATTTGTACAGGACAAAGGAACGGAGGTGAATGTGTGATTTCCAGAGCCTGACTCCCTCACAGTTACCTTCCCATGTGCAGAGGGTTGTCTCCAGCAGCATTTTAGAGCCTGCCGTGCAACTCCTCAAGAGCTTGCTTTCACTGGTACATTGAACTCTTACACACCACTGAGCAAGGGCATGTTCCAGCTCTCTACCTCTAAAGTTTAGTGTGATCTTGTGAAGGAAAGGGTACTTTCTCACAAAGCTTGTGGAAGCTGGAAGCTCATGTCCTCTCCTAGTTCCCAGGCTCAGCCTGCTGGTGAGTTTCCTTGTGGGCTTGTCTGTGGGTGCAGTGGTTGCAGGCCAAGTGATCCCCCTGAGAGCAGGCGCCTTGGAGAATGATGGTAAAACTGCCAGTGTCTGCTGCAAAATTTTCACCTCTGCCTTGGGACTTTTGTGAGAGACAGAAATCCAAATATGTGCTGTCCGGCAGGACAAATACACTATAACGTCGGTCCTAAGAAAGATATCCCTTCTCTGTTGTGAGGAGGAAAAGCCTCTCAAGCCAAAAATGAATTTTGCAGAACAAAGAGAACTAGAAGAAAGGAAATCTTCTCTGAGTTTTGCTGCACAGAAAGGAATTTAAAAATACTTTCCTCAATTATAGCGAATAACAAAACTATCTGCATCCCTTTCCCCTACTCCCACCAAGCCTTCAATTTATCAGAGATCAAAGACTCCTCTCACTGCTGTGCGCTCTGCAGTGGGCTTTCTGTGCCCTCGGGCTAGGCTGACCTGCTCGCAGGGGCAGCACAGACATCCTCAGGGCGTCAGGGAGCTGTGCTCATGAGCTGATCTATCTGATGTGAATCTCACAGCTACTATTGATTTCCTTTTATCCAAAAGTACACTGGAGTGGAAAAGAGAAGCTTTGGATTGTGACTTTGTTCTTCATTGCTCTTTTATTATGCATGGAGGCACAGTTTCTGTTTCAGAAACATTAGAGGAGAATTTTTGTTTAACCCAGCAGCCTCAGGACTGTGAAACCTTCTCTTTTCTGGAGTCTTTTGTCAAATTTTGAGGCTGTGAATAACGCAAGCTGTGGATGTGTGGATTTAATCCAACTCTTTCTCATCTATTGATGCATTTCCCGATTTTAACCTTGGATTTAACGAAGTAATTCAGTGAAGAGCTTTGGATGGAAAAGGAATAGAAATAGAAGCCTGTAAAGTCTCTCCTCCCTCAGGTGATGAAACAGAAGTGTTCTTAACCAAGGTCTCTCATACCCATGGAGCCCCAGGTCCTCAGCTATTCCCACGGGAACTATTATGAGCCTTCCAGGGTATCCTAAGACAGAATCAGTCAGCCTTCAGTCAGAGCTGGACAGAGACAGAGGTTAAATAGGCCCAAGTGTTTTCATGTGGAGGTGTCACTACTAGAGCTGGACAGAATCACAGCATCACAGAATTGTAGGGGTTGGAATGGACCTCGAAAGATCATTGGGTCCAACGCCCCTGCCAAAGCAGGTTCCTTACAGCAGGCTGCCCAGGTAGGCCTCCAGACGGGTTCATGGATAGGTGACACTGGGGCATTTCAGCAAACTTTCTGTTCAATCAATTGCCAGTAGTGCAAAGTATAGTTATTATGTGTATTCCCTTCATATAGCTGCAGCTTTTAGTTCGCTGATCTTAGCTTGGTCCACTGCATACAGGAGAACCAAAAAGTTAATAATAATTAATGTTTCAGCTATTGAGTTACCAGTTTGAAGTTTAAACCTGTGAAGAAGTGATACATCTTCCACACAAGCATAATTCAGAAACCATCCCGATCAGATTCCTTTTCCTAAACTGCCTTGGGAATGAGTCACAGAACATTTCAGCCCCAAATGAAATAGATAAATCTGAGAAGTTTAAAAACAAACAAACAAAAAAACCAGCATGTGATACTAGGGCTTGAAATACAGCATTGCACAATCCCAAGTCTTTCAGTTAAATGCAAAGGAAAATTGCCAAATTGCTCAAATTAACTAGTAGAACAGAAGAGAGAGACTGTATGAACTCCCACATCCACCTGTAACCTGACATTTAAAGATTATCAAAGGCTAAGTAGTCTTTTACATGATTTATGTCCAAGAGAAGTTTCCATAAATAGGAACTTTGCTAGCAAGTAGGCAAATACCTGAAAGTAGTGTAGTGTCGAAGAGGTAAGATTTCAAGTTGTAGATACTCAGTCATTTGAGGGCTATGAATCTTCTCAAGTAAACCAAAGTGAAAAATTTGTACTCCAGAGTGAGGAGGGAAAGTCCATAGGTGTGAAGTATGAATGCTTCTGATTTGAGTACAGAAGGTGCTGTGGAATGCCTTTGGAGCAACCACGTCCAGTAAATGGGCGAAAACTTCCATAAGGAAGGCATAGGCTCAAACACAACTGCCTCAGCAGAATGGTTTAAACATTGTAGTAAGCATGACAACTCAATCAATCAATGTTAATGACAAAGTAAGTCCTACAGGACTGTCCATCCCCTGCTGAAATTGGCAGGAACCCTACCTTCCATGAGCAGCAGAACTACGGATATGGAGGAGGTTAATTCTTTTGCCTCTGGCCTTGCATTAACTATGTGCAGCAAGGAGATACAAACCTGCACAAGAGATTTGCTTTTCTGACTGTTTTTAATGCTTGTGAAGTACTTGAAGATGAAAGCCCAAAATATTTGTTTTAGACTTCACCTACTAACATGGCCTGTAAAATTCTGAGCTTCATGTCGGTGCTGCCTGCCAGACATGTCAGCTGAGAGCAGAAGGGCTTTGTAGTCTGTTCTAAATCTGTTATTTACTTTTAAATGATTTTGACCTTTCCCAGCACTTCAGAGCATTAATTTTTTACTATAACTTCCATCCAGTGCTCAGAGGGAAGAGAAGAAAACAATTCAAAGGATTTACAGGATCCGTGCTGGCGCCCTGGTTTTGGCAGAGGACAGTGTGGGTCGGTGTGTGCTGGCAAGGTCTACTCAGCAGGTGACACTGCCAGGAACAGGATGGGAATCTGTGCCTGTTAATGTCAGCTCAGAAACAGGCAGGGAACCGTGCTTCTCTGTGAGGATTTAGGCAGGTGTTGATGTGTGAAGAGCTGTGCGGGAGCCACCTGCGGCCAGATCCCAAATAGCTTATAACTTTCCAAGTGCCAGCAGTCTTCCTGAGAAGTGAGGTACCAGGCAAACTCTCCTTTGGGACTGGCTCTTGGCTGCTCACAGCAGGATTTGGCAGTGCAGCCCATGGTGTTTGTGTTCCTCAGACTTAGGACGAGTGGTCTATGAGCACGCTGTTGTGGACATGTCCCTGGGAGCGGGTGGGATGGGTGCTGTGGGAGACAGGCAGCCATGGCAGTGAGAGATGGATATGGTGGTGGAGGTCATGCACCACTCTGTGCCCTTGGTCTGACAACTCGGGTCACACGGACAACACCCACACTGTCTTTTCTTGACAGCCACCATGTGGAGATTCACTGGCTAGGGTTTCCTTAGCCAGTTCTCTGGAATGTAATGGGAGAAGAACAGAAGAGCTAGTTGTTGCCTGAGGTGGGGAGAAGATATGTTTGTTTTTGGCTTGGGTGAGGCTGAAGTGATGGCTGTGTAAAGGAAAGTTTGTCCTGGTACACAGTGGATTAGCAACTATACCAGCAAGACAGGGATGGAGGAGCTTGGCCGCTGCTGACATTTATGATTTATAGCAATGTGCTATAAACAGATGTGCCTGCCACATGGATACAGTAGAGTTCAAGTGACCTGACAGATACATGCTCAGAAAAGCAGGTCATGCTTTCCTCCAGAAGCTGCAAATGACACACAGATGTGACTGCTACCATTCCTTCCTGGGAGACTGAATGAGTATGTATGTGCACAGTCAGGGACCTTTAGCCACTCTGTAACAAGTATTTTGTATGGCCCAGTCACCTCCATGCATGCAGTAGGCCCAGTGTTCAATGCTGGACAGACTCTCCCTTTGGGACCAGTTCAGCAGCCAGTCACTGGGAGGCCTAAAGCAATGGAGTCAACCTGTGAAGGCATGTAGAAGGTCTTCCATTCTCTCCTACAAGCCTCGGAAGACTGAACAGGGCACCTGCACTTCTTTGCATCATTGAAAGATACTAAGAAACCTTTTCCCCAACAGAAAGGTTTTTGATGGCATTTCATGATCACAGGAGGTGGGTATTAGCATGAATGATTCATAGATATTTCTGGCTGTGGATGCAAGCCGAAATACCAAGCTCACTGCATGTACCATCCAATCTCTCTGAAGTGTGGAGCAGAGGAATTTAGCATTGAGAAGACAGTGAACTTAAAACATCTTGGCCAAATAGCTTGGCGTTTCCTTGACTTTACCTTAAAGACTAATTTAAATTAGAGACAATTTAAATTTTCTGCCCTAGACTGAAGAAGCAGGACTGCTTTCTGGAGATGAAAAGTGACAGTGCTCCTTGGTACTACCGCATTTTATCACTTACTCAGAAGAGCTGTTTTGCAGTGATGTAGAGGATTCTGGTGTGAAACGTGCAGCAACAACAGTCAGGAAGCTGGTCAGGCATGTCTTCTGTCCTTCCCCATTCAGAACACATATTTTTGAAAAATACTGAGAGTTTAGACAGGACTTAGAAGTAATTAAACCATTTCTCTGGAAAATGTTGACCCTTCTGGAGAAGCATGGAAGCTGCCAGTATGTCAGGACATTGTCTGTGTAGTATTATTTAAAATGTAAGCTATTCACAGTTCTATGAGGAAAAGAGATCAAAAATATTTTGAAATTGCTGGTGTAATATTTACAGAATTTTAGCCAGGACAAAATTTGTTTCAGTTTTCAGGTTGTGAATTTGTTTGGCAATTTCATTTTTCTAAAGACTATTTACTATTTTTAAAAGCCAATAATTTACACTTTTTGGCAGTAAAAGCCTTCTTTATTGTTGATGATATTGTACTCTCTTTGTGGTCTGCTAAAGCTTTAATGAGAGGAAGCTGAAGAAATAGGAGGTCGAATTGCTTCTTAAATTCTCTCTCCCACCTTAGCTGTTTTGGCTTGCATGTACAGATGGGAAAGATAAGCTGTGCTTGATTTTTCTGGAGTGGCAGTTAAAGCACCAGAATGCTGACAAATTTCAGAAGTAAGCTAGTTAAAACTGGGATTTCTGTCCTGTGGAGATACTGTGATACTTCAAGAAAAAAAAAAAATAATCACTCTTATTCACAGGGGAAATTATACATTTCTCTTTCAGCCTGTGAAAATACTTTTAAGCTAAATTTCTATTAGTCTGCAGCAGCCTCTTGTGGACTTTCACAAAAAGCTGGAAGCCCTGGTGACCCTACTGTTGGGCAGTTAGCTGAAAGAACAATCTGGACTGGCATGTGCTCTCCATCTCCTGAAATGCCAGCTGCTCACAGTCAAACTTTCAGCTTTGGGGTCAGGAGTGGCCTACACACTCAAATGAGACAGCATGGCCTAAAGGCTGTGGGAGCTTTGGGATGAAGTGGTCATTGTCTTGAACATTTACAACACCAACCATGCAACTGATGGAATGTTTGGTGAGGAGGCATAGGAGCTTTTGTCAGTGAAGCTAAAGGCTGTTATTTCTCAGAGAGATCTGCAGACAGTGATTTATGCTTCCTTCTTCTTATGGAGCCCAGACAACCCTTGCTGTGGGGGTGGTAGGAAGGGCTGGCTTTGAGATTTCTAACATTCCTGCTGAAGTTTCAGGGGTGTAGTCATAGGCTGTCATTTAAAATACAGGAGTGATATTCCCATTTTGCATTCTTAGGTGCTCTTTTTGTGGCTACTGATGTGGAAGAGACAATTCTTAGTAGCTCTTGGCATCATTTATCTGTGGTACCTGGTGTGGGCACCTCTGATAGAAACCATCCATTCCCTTCCAGCCTCTCTTTTCCAAATGCTACCCTCTCTATAGGGAAGGTAACCATGTACAGGCAGCAGCCAGAATCACCAAGAAGTATTATGTGTGCTGTAGCTTGTTTTAAGGTCTTGTTTTGAAGCTGTTTGTGACATCTATTTTGTCTCTGAAGCAAACATTTCTACACCCACCCTTGTTTTTTATTTGTTTATGTAAATTATGGTACTTTGCAACTTAATTGCTATGGGTTTTATGCAACTGCATTAAGGACTGAGATAATTGTGGGCTTGTCCCCTTCCTATTTCTCAGTGCATTTTGAAATTAGAACTCTAAGTGCACATATTTAATTTTTTTGTAAATCTCTTTAATGAAATTATGAATTAAGATGAAAGAAGCAGAGAAAATCTGGCTCTGCATCAATACAGAGCTGTTTCTAGCAACAAGCTTTGTCTTCAGAAGCCTTCTGGCAGTCTGGGCTGTTTTCATAGTGGTGATTCTGGAGAAGTGCTCACAAGGAAAAGCCAGTTGCCAAGCTATGGCATCTGTTATCCTCAGGTGAACTGCCAACCTCTGTTAATGGCAGAATTTTAGTTCTTGCCTGGGGTGCAGGACGTAATCTGGGAACTGGGAGTTGAAATGTGGAGAGAAGGCTCCTACAGGCTACCTACAACTGTGACCTGAGGGTAACCTACACGACCTACCCAGTGTCAGAACCATCTGTAGAGCTGGACTGGGCAAGGTGCTTTGATACAACATACAGGTTTATGTAAGAAGCTATGAACAATTGGAGCCATTTGGAAACATGGTGTTTAGGGCTAATGAGAGTTTGGATGGTTGATACAGCTCAGTACAGGAGAGCATCCTAGTTATTGTTGGTATAGGCAGCAGAAAGCTGAATCCCTAGTTAGGAAATATTCTGTAAGAAAAAAAAAAAAATTATGCCACTGCATATTCTTGAGATGGAGCACATCCATCAATTGTTATTTTCTGTGGCTCTTTACCCAGATATTCATATAAAGAACTTCTGCAAGTTTGGTGAGCACAGCTACTTTTCCTTCCACAGACAACAGCCGACCAAAGCTCCAAAGCTCTCTGCTGTGTTTTAGACATTCTTATGTGTTACCCTAGCAGCTTGCTGCACATCTTTTGTTATTGGCTCTACAAAACCGTGAAAGCTGAATATTACTCATAGTGATTATCCGTTTTTTTTTTTTTTTTTTTTTTTTTATGATGCAGTATCTAGCCCTGCACCATGTAATATTAAACTAAATCCAGAAACATGAAGAGCAGAAGTTGGGCTTGCCAACTTAGAAAATGTTCTTCTCATGTGGTAAAATATCTTTCTAATTTTTAACACCCTCAGATACTTCTTTCCTATTTTATCTTATTCTTCCCATTTTGTCTTATAGGAAACAAAACATTGTTCTAAAACACATTCTCACGTAAACAAGAAAACAAACCTATTCAACAAATCAAAGTTACTCTCCTCCCCACCTCCCACCAAGAAAAGGCAAAAAAAGCTGTTTTTTGACTCAGAAAATAGGATTCTTCTGTATGTATATCAAGGTATATAAACTAAAAAACAAGTGTTGGGTACAGGTCTGTAGCCAAGGTTTTTCCTTAAAGTAAAAGTTTTCCATATTCCAATGGGTTTCAGGATTATCTTCAGGATTGCCACAGTTACAACAAAAATATCAGCTCACAACACTCTAATGTGTGTGGAATATGAGGCTATCTGGTTTGTAATGGTATTTGTTTAAGGGTTATTCAACATATAAGACAAATCTGAGAGGTAGGAATATTAATACACATACTGATGCACAAGCCTTAATAAGTGGGTCAGAGCTCTCTGGTCCATGATTTTGGAGACCTTCAACTAGAACCTTGTAATTAATAAAAAAAGAGATAAAAAGAATATCTTGGGTCTCCTGGGAATGAAGAAATTTGTTATGAGATGTTTAAGGGGGCTGTGGGACAGTGCAATGTTATATGGGTTAAGGGGATTAGGGGAGCGTATGGGAATCTTTCTTTAATTTTTCTCCATGCGTATGGTCTTGCTACCCTTTCCTGGATATATCATAGTTAATGAGACAAAACCTCAACATTTTCTCATTTTTTTCTTTTGGCTTCTTTCACATTTATAGATGTGTGAGTGACATATCTATGCTCATTATATTTGCTGCTCGAGTGTCTAGATCAGAAACAAAGGTTATTCTTGCCTGGGCAAAGGGCAGTTCAGACCTGTTCAGAATGGCCATCTAGTCAGTGTTATGTCAATTAGAGTGGTGAGCTTGTGATCACAGATTCACGGATAGCAAGAGTAGACAGGAGAAGTGAGCCCTGTCATCATTCAGCACTTACAGGACAACCAGGTGATCAGGCCCAGTCAGTGTGGGTTTTAAGAATGGCAAGTTCTACTTGACTAACCTTATCTCCTTCTATGACCTGCTTAGTGGATAGGGGAAAGGCTGTGGATGTTGTCTACATGGACTTCAGCAAAGCTTTTGACACCATTTCCCACAGCATTCTCCTGGAGAAACTGGCTGCTCAAGGTTTGGAAGGGTGTATGCTTAACTGAATAAAAAACTGTCTGGGTGGCAAGACCCAGAAAGTTGTGGTGAATCCAGGTGGTGGCCATTCACAAGTGGTGTCCCCCAGTGTTCAGTACTGGGGCCCGTTCTCTTTATATCTATAAATGATCTGGATGAGGGGATCAAGTGGATCCTCTGTAGGTTTGCAGGCAACGCCAAGTTAGGCTCGAGTGTTGATCTGCTCTAGGGTAGGAGGGCTCTGCAGAAGGATCTGGATAGGCTGCACCAATGGGCCAGGGCCAACTGTATGAAGTTCAACAAGGCCAAGTGCCTGGTCCTGCACTTGGGGCACAACAATTCCATGCAACGCTACAGGCTGGCGGAAGACTGGCTGGAAAGCTGCCTACCAGAAGGGGACTTACTGGTATTGGTCAATAGCCAGCTGAAAATGGGCCAGCAGTGTGCTCAGGTGGCCAAGAAGGCCAACAGCATCCTGGCTTGTATCAGGAATAGTGTGGCCAGCAGGGGTAGGGAAGTGATTGTCACCCTGTACTCAGCTCTGCTGTGTCTGCATCTTGAGTACTGTGTTCAGTTTTGGGCCCCTCACTACAAGAAGGACATGGAGGCCCTGAAGCATGTCCAGAGAAGGGCTATGAAGCTGGTGAGGGGTCTGGAGAACAAGTCTTAGGAGGGAGCTGGGTTGTTTAGCCTGGAGAAGGGAGGCTCAGGGGAGATCTTATCGCTCTCTACAACCACCTCAAAGGAGGTTGTAGTGAGGTGTGAGTCAGTCTCTTCTCCCAAGCAACAAGTGGTAGGAGAAGAGGAAATGGCCTCAAGTTGCACCAGGGGAGATTTGGTTGGATATTAAGAAGAATTTCTTCACTGAAAGTGTTGTGAAGCATTGGAACAGGGTGCCCAGGGAAGTAGTTGAGTCAGTATCCCTGGAGATATTTAAAAGATGTGTAGATGTGTTGCTTAGGGACATGGTTTAGTGGTAGGCTTCTCAGTGCTAGGTTCATGGTTGGACTTTATGATCTTAGAGATCTCCAACCTACTGATTCTATGATTTTATTGTTCTTCCCAATATTTATAGAATTTTCTCTGCTACCCTTTAGGATCTGAATTTCAGGACCAAATTGACAGTCCAGTTTCAAGCATGGTCTCGAATGTCTCTGTTTGTTTAGGGCACTGGTTTTCTGGCTTTTTGCCTAGGTGTGTCTTTGACAGGTTGTTCTCTTCTCTCCCCATCTAACTGCCCTCTCAATGTTCTCTAGAGAGTTACAGTGGAAGATGAGCTTAGACTTGCAACCTAAGTAGCTGTATTAGTTCTATGAGGGAAGAACACAACTGAGTCTGGCTGATGAAGGGGAATGGTGGGAGCATGGAAATATTGTGTTTGTAGTAAGAATGGACCATGAGATCTGAATGCATACACGGGAATTCAAGGCAGGAGTGGTGAAGGACTTCAGCATGCTGGCTGAAGGACTGAAAAATACAAGGCTGCAATGCTCTCTTTCCTACAGTTTAGTGGATGTGTTCTAAATCACCATCCAGCTCCTGCAGGCTGCAGTGTTCTGCAGTTCTTGGCAGAGCAAAACTGTTTTATCAGAGGCAGTCAGAGAAGATGACTAAATTTCTGAGTAAACCAGTCAAGCAGCATTAGGAACCATCCATATTTTGTACGAGGTTCAAGTCTCTGATGAGTTTGACACATAGTGTGTGTGCTCTTTTTCTTAAGGATGAATAACATGACAAGGAAGTGTATTCCATAGCAGCATTCTTCACAGGGGAGCTGGCCCATTTTAGGTGAAGTCCACTGTGGATTCTGACA
Organism: Stictonetta naevosa; assembly: GCA_011074415.1. Classification (NCBI taxonomy): domain Eukaryota; kingdom Metazoa; phylum Chordata; class Aves; order Anseriformes; family Anatidae; genus Stictonetta; species Stictonetta naevosa. Next base: position 45,998,107 of record CM021729.1, read on the forward strand.
CTAGGTATCCCAAGTGACAGGGAGTGAAAGTCACCATAAATCAAGGGGCCTTTGTAAAGCACATGCAAAACTCCCAGTTGCACAGCAGGACGGGTTAATGAAAAGAGAGGCTTGCTTCACAGTCCAAGGGAGAAACGTCTGTCCTCCTCTATGCTAGGGAAACTGGAGGGTTGCTCGGAACAGCAAGTCAGATCTCTGGAAAGACAAACATATTTAGTGTCTGGAATATATAGCCATTTTCCTCTCCACTATGCTCCTGAGACATGGTGAGAAGCAGTGCTGTGAAAAAGCAGAGGTAGCATTTGTGCTGAATCAGAGCTATCTTTGAGAATGAATATAGTGACAGTTTCAGGCATGCCCCATGCTGTGCCCACCCGACAGATCCAGGTGAAGGGCTCTGCAGTTGCAATGAATTTTAGCTTGCAAAGGAGTTGATCCCTGCATATTCTTCCTGAATGTTCTGGGTGTTTCTCAGGAAACATATTTTTCATTTGCCTCTGGGTAGTTTTATAGTAGGAACTGAACAACCACTTTGGATCTCTCCAGAATATAATTATCCGATTGTCCTAATTAGCTTCAAACTATGCTTTATGTCTGCCTTGATCACTGGGGTCTCATTATAGTAATGCATCAAGAAGTTTTCTTTATACATAATTCTCAATTTTCTCAGTTGTTTATAGCTGGGGCAATGCCAGTGGCAGAGCTATGAAAAACAAATGAGGCTGTGAAGGGGAAAGTAGACTCCTACAGGGACCAACTTTTTTTTTTTTTTTTTTTTTTTTTTAATTTTGATCAAATGTTGATACAATTGTACACTTGCTGTATTGGTTTAATAACATAAATACTTTTGTATTTATAAAATTGTTAGTAAATTCAGAGAACAAGTAGAGTGTAAAACCCTCTGGAAACGCTACATTCTTGGGAAAAAGAAGGAAGTAGGTATTTGTTTTCACTTTACGACCTGGTTTACTGACATCTCTCAATCATCTTGTTATCATCAGGAGCTGCCTGATTTGTTGAACTGCCAATCTGAAGACCTGAGAAGAAGTAGTGTATGAATAAATCATCAATAAACCAGTGGAAAAGCTCACCAGATAAAATAGAATAGAATCATTTAGGTTAGAAAAGAACTCCAAGATCATCAAGTCCACAGAACCTGAAATTTCTTGTCTGAAATCAGATGAAGAATTGGTAAGATTTGAGGGAATTTGCATGTGCATCTACTATTGAAAAAGCGATTTGATCCAAATTACTGTATGAATTGTGGACACTTCTGCACCAAATGACACATCCACATCTGCAGCTCTTGGTTACATCTATTTTGCATTCAGAGCCTGGTACCTGTTCTCAGGTAATGTGTTATTTTTGGCACTTCACCACTTCTGTCACTTTATATTGCATCAGTTAGGCAACCTGAAGCAATTATGCAATGTAATCAAGCACAAAAATTTAACACTTGACTGATAATTTTAATATGGGGAACCCAGTCTGCTTTCTGATAGCTTCATTTGATTTGAACTCCTTTGAATAATAATGTGGTAAAACACAGTTCTCTAGGCCAGCTTGTTGATTTGAAAAGCCAGTATGAAAAGTGGCAGTACATATCTAATTCTCCCAATAATTTATATTCAAATGCTTTTAAATAGTTATTTGTGTTTTATGGTGAGTGAGTGAAAAATGCTTGTGTTCTGCTCGTTGAGACTGATTGTTGGCAACAAAACAATGCTTTTAAATGCAAAGGAATCCAGAGAAAATGAATTTTCACTTATATTCTAAAGAAATACACTAAACTAAGCTGTGACTTCTCCTTTTTTCTTCCCAATTTGAGCCCTATTACTGCTTAAAGGGCTTGTTGTGTTTATTCTTGTGCTTAAGCTGAAAGGCTGGGGAAGACTTGTGGTTGTCTTGTCATCAGCATCTTCCCTCTCTAAAGTTTTGAGCTGCCATCAGCCACTGTTGAATTCAGAAGGTATGACCAACATGCCATGACTATGGATTGTCTTGAGAGCCAGTTTCCCTGATGTGGTAGAGTGGACATGTTTCCTGGGAATGCAGAGTTGCCTGTTGTGCAGCTGGATAAGTGAAGAACAAGGTCTCTGCTGCTGCCTTTGGACTTTTCCTTTTGTTGTTCACTTTATTTGCCTTTCCTCTATTTTTCTTCTGAAAAAATCGTCTAGGTTTGAATCTTTCTTCAGCATCCTCTTTCCACAAGGCTTCATCAACCCTCCTACCTGTGAGCAGTGGAGAGGAAGTTTCTGTGTCTGGTCTAGATACAAGGTAATGTCTCACTGCCTTCAGGCACATAGGTGGAGAAAGGATGAAAGGGATCTGATCGTGCAAAGTTTTTTTTTTTTTTTTTTTTTTCTTGGAAAAAAACTGCCACCTTGGACTTCCAGAGGGCAGATTTGGGCCTCTTGGTAAACTTGCTTAGGGACATGGCTTAGTGGTAGACTTGTCACTGCTAGATTAGTGGTTGGACTTGATTGATGATCTTAGAGGTCTTTTGCAACCTAAATGATTCCATGATTCTATGTCTGCAGTTTCCAGGTCAGGGCATGCTGGGGGGAGACCAGTTTGTCTGCAGCAGGTAAGTGCATCCCTGTGAGAAACATCAGGCTTCAGAAGGCATAGGCATCATCAGTGTTAAAATATTACTCCTTTACCATTCACAGTCCAAGTAAGATGTTATGCAGCCAAAGGATCTGCATGAATTTAACTTGTAAGAAGCTAGAAAAAAATCACAATGCTAAGAGATTAAGTTTTAGCTGATGCTGAAGAACAGTCCTGCTTTACTTTCTGTACACAGACATCCAGATCATCCCTGTTTGGTTGGGTGCTCTTGCCTACAGAGTCATGAGTACTCCCTTTGGGTACTCATCTTTTATATTTTCACCTGGAGTTCTGTGGCATGGATATGTTTGGAGACTGTTTCAAACAGGGGACTTGTGTGACCCTGGTAAACAGTTTTTACATCCAAACAGGATTACCCCTGTTACAACTGCTGGAATAAACATCTCCTAGATGTCCTGGTTTCAGTTAGGACAGAGTTATTTTTCCTCCTAGTAGGGTGCTATGTTTAGGATTAGGATGAGAAGAGTGCTGATAACATGCTGATGTTTTAATTGTCATAGAGCAATGCTTACGCTAAGCCAAGGACTTTTCAGCTGCTCGCTCTGTCCTGCCAGCGGGCAGGCTGGGGGTGCAGCAAGAGACCCAGGACAGCTGACCCAACCTGGCCAAAGGGGTATTCCATACCATCTGACATCATGCTCAAAAATATATAGGGGTGGCTAGCCAGGGTGTGGGGCCAGCTGCTCAGAGTTGGGCTGGGCAGCAGGTGGTGAGCAATTGCGTTGTACATCACTTGTTTTGTACACACTATTATTATTATTATTATTTCCTATCTTAATAAACTGTCTTTATCTCAACCCACAGGCTTCACTTTCCCATTTCTCTCCCCCATCCCAGAGAGGGAGGGGGAAGGGTGAGCGAACGGCTGTGTGGTGTTTAGCTGTCGGCGGGGTTAAACCACAACACCAGAACACAGGGCATTTCTTATGCATGGATGGGAAGTGTTCTGATTATCCCATTTCAATGAGTGTAGTGCAGACAAGTTTGATTAGCCTGAGACAAGTCCTGATCAGAATGTTAGTAGCTTAACTTGTTTCGATCGTTGTGGTATCTTCATCCAACACCTTTCAGACCCACTAATCATTATAAATGTTAGTTCCTAGGAAACAAATGAGAAGGAAAAAAAAGGTAAACCCAATAAACTTATTGCAGGGAGAGGAGAGGAGATAAGAATCAGATTATACTTACTTGTTTAATTCATTCTTCTGTAAAAGTTATTTCAATTTAAATGAAGTTTATTTCTACTTATATGTTGATTACACTGAACAGTTCTACTTTTCTCAACCTTTACTTGTATTTCACTTTGCAGACCTCAAGTTGACCAAGTTGTGGTCTGTTGACCAAAAATACTCTGTCAAACTTTGAAGAGTCCATCATAAATCTTAAGTCCACTGTGACTGAAAATACAGTGGGACTAATAACACTCTTGTGTTGATTGTTTCCTTTCCTGGAACAAATGGTACCATTTCTTGCAGAGCTCTATGGGGTTTTAATAATGTGGGCATTACACTGAAGTGGAAATGTGACAGTGAAGTGGTCCTGATTGCAAGCAGGTATACAAAACCAAAGGGTCTAGAGGAACTGAAAAACAAGGAAAAAAAATGAAGAATATTAGGGCTGGTGAAAATTTCACAATGCTTTTAAGACACTGATGGGAAAATAAAAACAAACAAAACACCTTAAAGAGCACAAAACAACTCTGCACATTATAAATCACAAGGCATGTGATCTGCACTAAATAAATATGCACTAACTGAACTCTGCATTTACCAGTGCTGTAACACCGGCACTTCAGATGCAAGCAGCTGAGAGGGGGCTGGGAATTAGCACCCAGGATCTTTCCTCTGACTTACTGCTGACCTGGGCAAGCTCCCTACTTATCCTACATTTAGAGAAAGTGAGAAATTGTGACTGCAGACGATTTGGGATGGGTGTGCGGGATTCAGTTTCCTCAGTAAAGCGACAAGCATGAACAACTACTGAGCAAGTCACTCAACAGACAATGCTGATGCAAGCGATAATTCCATATCTAGACCATGATGGATAGGATGAACGGGCCTGTTTTGGGTAACAAAGAGGTGAAATGGTTCTTAATGAAGAGGAGATAAGCAAGAGCTGGGGAAGAGATTAACTGTGCCTATATTTTCTGAAATCTGTAGTGATCCTGAAGCTAGCTCAGGGCTGAACTGAGTGATAAAAACCTGTTTTTAGTCTTTCAGTTTTCAGAAAATGAGAGCTGGCTCACTGCCTCCAAGAAGTAGATGTATTTCTCCAAAGGTACTGAGTAAGGTCTCTGTCTGCAGAGAGTTCTGCAGGTGGATCCTCTACTGGTATAAGCAGGGGGAGAATATTTATCACAGCTTTTATTTTTTTTTTCTTTTTTTTTCTTTTTTTTTCTGTGGGGGACATTGTCTCAGATGTTTGATGCCTCCACAATCTCTTTTAATCTCTGTCGTGGATCAGTAGCATTTTTCAGAGAGTCCCATTTCGCTGAGCTATGCTTAGGGCAGTTGTAAAATGTAATGACTTCCACACGACCATTTTGTAAAACACACACTACAAACTGAGCCCTGTGGATCATGCCTCTTGTGATTGTTCTCTGAGGCTGATCTGTCAGCGTCCCTTGTGCTTCAGCTGAACCTACATTGAAAATATTGGAGATTTTATTTTACTCCACAGTGCAGTTTTTTCCACAGATTACACAGATCCCTTGCAGGGCAGAAATGTGTGCTTCTTGTTATTCTGAGGTGCCCGAAGAAGCTTTTCTGATGGACTGCTCGGTTATGTATTAATCCTGAAGGACCTATTTCTAGGTAAAGCCAAAGAAGAAGGAGCAGGTAAATAATATCTCTTCTGTGGGGTTCTAGTAAGAGATCACGTGGTGGGAAAACATCCTCAGATCTGTGCTTGGAACAGTTCACAAAGGAGCACAAGCTAACTTCACCCAGCTTAACAATATACCACCTGACTCTGAAATAAGATGTACTCTTCAGCTAACAAATCTGTACTGATGTGGCTGAATGGTTTCTGAACCACTAGAGGTGACTTGCATCTTGCCATCTTGAACACAAGGCTGAAGGCAGTTTTTCCTTTTCAGCTTCCAGCTGACTATTTAGACAGACTGTGCAGGGGAACGGTTAAAAGTTGAGCCTGTGAAAGAAAGTCCCTGCACCTGTGCAGGGATAGGAAAAGGCAGAATATAGCTTCTCTGTTTCATTTCTCCAGTATCCACATATTCTTCTTAGACCACAAGTACAAAGCACAAAGTTATCTGTTCACCATGTCTGCTTGTCTGCTTGCCATGTGAATGGCATTTTTGGCAATTGCTCTGTTGGATGGGCAGACAGATGGATGCTCCTGTTGCTGATTGATAAGACTGAATGCTCATGAATGGCAAGCAAGCTGAAATGGTCTTTGCAATAGATCTGTGAACCTAAGCCCTGCAAAAAAAGACATGTTCTGGTTCTTGTTGCAACAAATAGGAACTTATTTAAGTGGTATTTTAATCTGGACTAATTAACAGATAGCAGATGTCCAGGGTTGTGACACTTCCTATTCAAAGTTACTGGTGCTGATTTGGTGCTATTAGTGTCTAAGCCTAGACACTGAAAATTGCCCTAAAATGCTAGATAGATCCCTGGATACTACATGAACCTGTCCGATTAAATGGTTTGTAAATGCAACTCATATGCTATTGGTGATGGCAACTGAGTTATGTGTTTCCTAGGTGGAGTTTTGAGGACTTGGGTTATCATTAATACATTGAGATGAAGCAGAGGCAACACTCACAATCTGAAGGGACTTATTTCAAATGGTACAGGTTAAGCACACACCACTCCTGATTCAGGAGGTGCAGCTCGATGTTGAACTTTCTACCAAGGCAGGAGTGACATAAGGAAGGTGGGATTGGGATGAGTGAAGGAGTTGTTCAACGTGGGGAGTACTTGGGACAGACAGTCAATTGCAGGAAAGAGAACCTGGAGGAGGAGGGAAGAATGGTGAAGACAGCTGGAGAAACCAGAAGACCGGCCATGAGAGAAGAACCTGACGCTAGAAAAGGAAGAGGCTGATGAAGACTTCACAAGAACTGCTTGAGAACACATCCTATCAGGTGGGAAGGGACCAAAAGTGAATGGAAGGGTACTAGAAGGTAAGCCACATTGTGGAGGAAACTGATACAAGAATGATATGCACAGGGAACACTGGAAGAGCCCTACTGAGCAGACTGAAACTGCCTGCAGGACTGAGGAATATGTATGAGTGCCAAAAGAGAGCAGGAAACCACTTCTGATACAATAAAAAGATGGAATGAAGGCAGGGTGAGAGAATGGAGTGGTTGCAGCAAGAAGGGTCTTGTTGAGGAAAAATGCAGTACAAGGCATACAGACAGCACCTGTGTCCGTGCCCTCCTCTTGAGAAGCTGTTACTGAAAGTCTGGAGCACAGCAGGGACAAATGAGGAATGCTTTTGCATATGAGTATGAAGACTCTGGAGGCAAATCTCTGTTGAAAGGGACTAATGTGGTCCTAGCTGTTCATATAGGATTGTGGCAATGTCAGAAGGCAAAGAAAAGGGCTGGGGTATTAAAGTCTCCACCAAATGCTGTATCTTGTGCCAAAGGTTACCATTAGCTATCCATGCTGCACTGATATTCTAAGAGTTCATGAAAGACAGGAGAATGTTGCCCTGCTCTACTGTGTCCATAATGGCTCTGCTCTGTTTTGACATGACACCGTACCTTTGGGAAACTGCATTTTGGATGATGTGTTGGCAGATCTGCTTTGTGGATCAGATCTACTATCTTGCTATAATGTTGTCTATGAGAGTGAGTCAAAGTAAAATGGAAATCTTCCACGGAGCAAAAGGGCAAAAACTCACTCAGTCATGATTCTCAGATTTTTGCAAAAAAAAAGGGCCTTAGAATAATTCTGGATTTTTGTTAAGTAAGCAAGATATGTCAGAAAATTTAACACAGGAGTAACTATCTTGTGGATGCCAAGTGTTTCTAATGACATAAAATTTACAATTTGAAATTTAAAATTGTTTTTTTGATCTTTCTGTGTTTGGACTTCTTTTCAGTGTGAGGCAGAATTCACCAAGCTCTGGATTGTGTTCCCACCACCAGGAAATATGACCTGGCTTATGGCTGTTGCAAGTGATGTTACTTATCACAGAATATCTTATCATAGAATATCCTGAGTTGGAAGGGACCCATAAGGATCATCAAGTCCGACTCCTGGGTCCACACAGGTCTAACCAAAAATTCAGACCATAACAACAACAACAACAAAAATTAAACTTTAAAAGCAAAATAAACAAAGCAAAAACAGAAACAAAGAAAAAAGAAAAAAGCCACACCTTAAGTTTTTCTCAAGGTGCAAATTAGGCACAATAATTATGTTCAGACCCCACCTAAACTCAGTTTGTAAAGAAGACAAACTATAAATTGTTAGTTAAATGACCTCAGGGAAATATTCTCTCCCCACAGAAGAGCTAGATATTATTTTTTTTTTCAGATGCAGAAACGTGGTATTTTCCAAGAAAAACATACTCTTATTTTTTATTGACTCTATTTGATACCATTTCTGACACTTCAGGGATGTTAATAACACTTCTAAATTTAGTGATTCTGTGAATTTAAGTAGCATGCTGTTGACCCTCATCCTCCAGCTCATCAATAAAATGTTAGAAAATATCTGACCTACAGCCCAGTTCTTTTAACGAATATTGCCACCTGCCTTAATTCACTGCTGTTTAGCACTGCCCTTTATATGCTAATAGCACTTTGTGCAGATGAAATGTATGCAGCACTGATCACAACTAAGAAAATCTGAGTTAGCATTTTTGGGTAAGATAATTACAGGTTTTGCTTCCAAAACCAGGAAGAAACTTCACCATTTGAGTCCACCTATGCAGAGAATACATTAGAGCTCGTGAGTATAACTAACATCTGATACAGATTCAAGTAGCTGCTATATAGCTATTAATGGGTTAGCTATTGTATTTAACTTACAAAGGTGTTACTGAGCCATAGCTAACCCTGTTAGCAACGTAGAGTTGACAATGGTTTATTATTTCAAATTTCAGAGTGTATGGAATTAATTAGAAAAAAAAATATAGCTGATCTTGTACTGGGCTTACATGTCAAGGGTTTGGTAGCAAGGGGGTTGCAGGGGTGGCCTATGTGAGCAGAGCCCAGCAGCTGTCCCACATCAGATCAGAGCCAGCTCCAGACGGCTCCAAAAGGGACCCACTGCTGGCCAGAGCCAAGACAGTGAGCAATGCTGATTGGGCTGCAGGGAGAGCAGTTTTAAGACAGGAAAAACTGCTGTGCAGCAGCAGCTAGGAGAGAGGAATGAGAAACAGCTCTGCAGACTCCAAGAAGGAGGGCAGGAGGTGCTCCAGGCGCTGGAGCAGAATGATAGAATCATAGAATATCCAAGTTGGAAGAGACCCACAAGGACCATTGAATCCAACTCCTGGGTCCTCAAAGGACCATCCAAAAAATTAGACCATGTACCTGAGAGCTTTGTCCAAATGCTTCTGGAACACTGTCAGGCTTGGTGCTGTAACCACATCCCTGGGACGGCCTTTTCCACTGCTTGACCACCCTCTCAGTGGAGAATCTTTTTGCTGATATACACCCTGAATCTCCTCTGTCACAGCATCAAGCCCCAGATCCCTTTATGTGGGGCTGCTCTCCAGCATCTCGTCCCCCCAGTCTGTACGTATAGCCAGGGTTGCCCCGTCCCAGGTACATCCCCCTTGCTCCTGGGGGATGGATGGACCCCGTGGTACGGAGCTGTGTGGGAGCTGTTCCTGGAGAGCTGCTGCCTGTGGGAAGCTCCTGCAGGATCAACTTTAGGTTTTCTACCTCCATATGATGAGTCTGTTTTGCCCATGATGGTAGCGGGTGGGTGATCTCCCTGTCCTTATCTCAGTCCATGAGCATTTTCATCATATTTTCTCCCTCTGTTCATTTGAAGAGGGGAAACGAGATCATGGTGGTTCTATAAACTTGCTGTCGGAGTCTTTGTGGCTCAGACCTCTAATACAGTTTTTCTGCCATTAAGGGTTGTGATATATGATTGTTCCCTAGTGAGGATCTGGGTTCCACATAAGTAATCAGTTCGCAGTCATGTATCTTCTCAGCTCATCTTTCTCAGATTGAACTGACAACAGCTTTTGACTCTGGTGGATTGGGATTTCCTTTGCAAAAACTAGGATGGGTTTCACTAAGGCTGGAAGATTGATGCTGAGGACTTGCCTAAGAATGCTTGAAGTTCTGTACACAGACACTGGGCTTCTAGTAGGAGAATTGTGAGGTTTTGTAGGCTCAAACTAAGTTGTATAAAAACAAATTAACACACAAACAAGTAACTGTTAGTGGAGTCTATGATCTTTGGAATACCTTTAGGAGTGAGATTCCAGACAGGTTGTCCCATAGGGAAAGAGTGAGTGACCTGACGGTCTTTTGCCATGCCAAACACCAGAATTGTTCCCATTTGACTTCCCCCATAAAATGCTCGTTGCTCTCTTCAAACATCATGATAGTTTCACAGGCTTCACAATAACTTTGCTTCCCATGGCTGTATTCAATATGTCATTGCTTCACATGTGTGCAAACCTTAATGTGCCTTGGTAAATGCAAATTTTTATGAGCAGCTCATAATCCAGATTCCCAACCAACCATTTGTGTTTACTGGTGATGTGACAGGGGGTAAGGCTGCTCTGTGGCATGGATCCTCCATATGGGTTTTGCAGCTGGAGAGGGCACTGTGAATTAGAGAGTATATTTTCTTTCATTCAGTTGTAGTGATTTCAGAGATGGTGAAAAAGGAAGAGACAGCAAATAGCTCAGGTATCGGTATTCCACTGCTTAAATAAGTGGAAAAATCCTGTCCTGTTGTCCATTTCGTAGGTAACAGAGGATGGCAATGAGAAGGCTCAGAGGCCATTCAGGCATGGGGAAGAAGGGTTCTTTCCCAGTATTTGTGCAGTCCTAATTTCTAGTCCTACATGAGTGGGGAGCCACGCGCGTGAGTACTGCCTAGATGCCCCATCTCCTTCATGGATAAAGGCATACCTAACCCTCACAGGTTTAGAAACAAGGAGCAATAACTGTGACAGCTATTTTATCTTTGCATTACGGCCTTAGGACTAAAAATAGTATAGCTGTATACTTCAGGTTTGGTGCAACAGGCGTGGTGCTCCTTAGCTGATCATAATTCTGGAGATGGTTTGTGCAAGAGAAGCTCAGGTATTTTTTGCAATGGTTCATTATGTAGTAGAGATGTAACACAAGCAAGTTTACAAAGTTTGTTTTGTTTTGTTTTGTTTTGTTTTGTTTTGTTTTCCTTTTAAGGATGGCCATGTCTCAGCACAGGGAAAGGCTGTTGTTATCTGTGGTTTGTTCTGAGGTACCTGTCTGTCACAACAGGTTACATGCCATTCAAATCATTCCTGGCCACCAGCTTGCCTAATTCATGTGCTCATCTTTGCAAAAGTTGTGACTGCTGTTCAAATGGAGACCTGATCAATTGACAGGGATGTTTCACTGTTCAGGCAAAGCATGTTCAAGCTCTCTAGGGTGAGGTGGAGATATGGTCTTCTCAAAATGGGAGAGCTGTTCTTCCTCATTTTTTTTTTCTGGTCACAGCTTCCTTTTAGCCTTCAGTGAAGCAGGAGTAAGGGAGCAGTGGTTTAGATCTGTGAGCACCTGATGTAACCATCTGGCTTGTGGGAACAGAGTTGGACCTGCAGATTTGTTCCTCCCTTGTATCCCCACGGAGCTGCAGGGTGGGGAGCAGGTGGGACATCTTGCATGGCTCACTCCCCATTCCTTCTATGAGTGGCACTTTCCAAGTGTGGTTGATGGCTAACTTTTCCTGACAGGGCACTAACAGAAGCTGTTATCCAAAGTCCTAGAGGGAGATTTGTCATGCGTGTTTTTTTATATTATTATTATTTTTTTATTATTATTATATTTTTTTTAATGCCAGTCAGTTTTAAGCTTGGCAACCCCAGAACAGTCTGCAGCCAGAACGAATACTGCTGGTGATTCTTGGCTTGAAGCAGGCGTGCATGCACTGTGCAACTTGCCATCAATCAACCAGCAGCCACTTTGGCATCTTTGCCCATGAAGAGAGGAGGAGGGTTGTGCCCATGACTCTGAATATAGATATCCAGGGGAGGGAAAGATAGGAAACTGTGAATATCTGCTTCTAATTTGAAGATTAATTTAGACAACTGCAGGTGTGGGAAACTAATCACTAACCCAGGGATGAACACTATTTAATATTCATTCCTTTGTCTTCAGGAGCTACCCACATGCTCTCTGCAACAAGAATCTGGAGTGAGAGCTTTTGTGGGAGCAATTTCTGAAGGAGGCTAGTGTGCTTGGACTGAACAGGGCTTGAAACTAAAATGAGGCTTGATGAAACAAACTCCCCTCTGGTCTGTCAGAGCTTGTCTAGCTGTGGCAGGATAATTGAAGACATTAAGTCAGAGATTTGATCTCTGGCCCTCTGGAAGAGGAGCAGGCTATCTGGTGCCAGCTGATCAATAATCTTGCTGGCAGAGCAGCTCCAGTGTCCAGTCCTAGTCCTGAGCCCTGAGATGTAATGTCTAGCTGGTCTGATGCTCCACGGCTGTGTGTAGCACTCGGTGCCCCTTGCTTACTTCCCTTCAGACTCTTCAGAGCAGGGATTTACGTCTCTGCCTTGCCTGCTGGCTGAGTGCTGAGGGCATTGGCTGCCTTTTTGTTGTTGTTGTTTGTTTTCCTAAGGTTGCTCAGGTGTGATACAAAGACCAGGGAGGGAGCAGAAGCCAGCTTTGCTCCTCACTGTGCCAGCAAGGGGTAAGGAGGTGTACGGACACCTTGGCTTTTCCTGTCAATTTGTCTTCAGCAACTGGTTGGGGCTGCGGGAAAGGACAGGATGAATGTGTAGGAGATGACACAATTTCCCCTATTAAGCAGGAGAAGGGGAGGGAGATCTCATTGACATGTCCTTAGAATATGTTCTCACACGTTGTTTCCTGGGGCAAAAGGAAGAAGTAGCAGAGATTATGACTGAATACACAGGCAGCAAATGACATGCCACTTGTTAGCTTGTGCTGGAAACTGTGTTGCTGCTGCTTCTTTGCTGCTCTACTTGTGTCAGATGAAATAACACACATCCTCCAGCCTCTCTTTTGCACTGTACAGTGATCTAGAAACTCTGCTTCCCATTTAACTGCTAGGAAGCTTTCTTTATTATGGGCCACTGAGTGTCCCAAATGAAGAGGATATTAGTCTGCTACTCCTCTCCGAATAACTCTTCCCCATGCCGCTCTGCCTTCTTTATACTTTATTTAGTGTTGAGTCAAGATTTTGGTTTGAAAGGTGTTATATATATTTATGTGGGAGCTAGAGCTTGAAACACTTCTTTGTTCTTATGGGTGGGAAGCATCTGTGATCCTCAAAAAGGCAGTCGTGCTTGCCTGCTGCTGCACCTGCATTATTACTATTAATAATAGATACATGACATTTAAACAGAGGCTTTTCATGTGCAAAGCACTTCACAAACAATTTCAAACTCCCCCAGAAAACCTATGTTAAAGGGTATAAATGTTATATGGGTGAGTACCTGAAAGACAAAAGATGATAACGCGAACCTTGCTATCAAGGTTCTGTGCTGTGCACATAATTATTATTTATTAATTGTTGGCAAGTCCCTAGAAGTTCCCATTAAGATGAGGATCCTATCGAGCTAGGTTAAATACTGCTCCCTCTTCTGAAAAGCCCCAACCTAAAGGGATGGGAAAGAGATTGGGAGATGAGAGAGAATACTCTCCCAAGAGAGTAGGAGACCAGACCAAAACCAGAAATCAGACCTCTAGGTGAAGCTGAACACTGTACCAGATGTTTTCTTCCTTTGTACCCGAGGTGTTCTTATTGTGTTGTTTCAAAGCAGTCACAGGACTTCTTGTACCATTTGATTCCTGCAATAAAGTACAGCATAACCCTTGCTGAAATATTTTGCCAAAATGATGAAGCATTTTGGGTGAGTGGAGCACTTTGCCTCACCTGGTCAATGAGATCTTCTGACCATCTTGCTGGACCAGAGCAACTTCTGAGGCTCAAGAGTTACAGGATATATTTTAAAGGTCTGAGGTCTGATCATCCAACAGAAGAAAGATAACCAGGGGTTCTTCCCCACCACCACCACTTTTTTTTTCCTCTTTTTATTTTTTATTATTTTTTTTCCCATCATTTCTGACTGCAGAGGATGCAGCAGAGTGTATTGTCCAGACTTTCAAAGGGAAAGTGAGAAATGGCTTTGGGCTGCCTGGCTTCACTACTTTTCTCTCCACCTCCATTTTCTCTCTCTACTCTCAATGGTACCTGAGCTGTAGATGATGCATCATTATGATGATCACACTGATTTGGATTTAGGATTGCAGCCATGTTATCAGACCCCTCTTGGATAAAAGCTGTTCTGCATCTCCCTTGGGTGCAGGTACAGAGGGCTTGCATCTGCTGGCAAAACACTGCTCCATCTGTCCTCTACTTGACAGAGGCTGTGCTGCCAACACAGGTTGCGCCCAGCTAAGTTTGTAGTTAATTTAATCATCTTTAGGAGTGCATGTGGGAATAGAAATCTAACACAGAGCTCCAAATTTATATCCAAGCAATCTGCTGACTCACAGCCGTGCTGGCTGAGGCAATGGTCAGATCTGAACCTGCAAGGGTTAAACAGTAAGGATTGCCCAGCAAAGTTGAGTTAGGAGCTGTTAACAACAACGAAAAGTAAATGGGATTGATCAGAAATCAATCTCAAATGCTTTTGAAACAATTGGACACTTTCCTGTGCCAGCCCAGGGACTGAAATCAAAGTATGTGTGACAGACATGGGATGGGAAAGTGTGACCATTCAATTCACCATCAAGGCATGATAGTACAGTCTCCTTCTTTGGACATCTCCAAGTACCAGAGAGAGCTACGAAGAGCTGTTAGCTCTTGATAATCCTGCTCTGGGTGGGATTTCCAAGGTGATTGCTCTCTGTAACTTCCCTTGTGTTTCCAGGAGAAGAAGCCATCTGCCACTCTTCTGAGTCAACCCAGAATTAAGAGCAATCTTCGGTGCTCTGCCATGCTGCTCCAAACAGAGCTTTCAAGTTAAGAACCCTCTTTTGTTAATATATATACAAATCTAGAAAGCCTCCATAAGAATCAGTGCAAGTTTTTCACATAAAATATAGAGCCATGTGAGTGTAACTGGCCATAAGATTCAGTGCAAGTTTTTTTCATATAAATATGGTGTTTGCACATAGCACAAGAGAGAGAGAAAGAGAGAGAGAAGCTGAAGAAAAGAATCAGGATCACAGGATCATAGCATGGTTCGAGTTGGAGGGGATCTTAAAGACAATCTAGTTCCACCCTCCCTGCCATGGGCAGGGACATCTCCCACCAGACCAGGCCCTGAACACCTCCAGGGATGGGGCATCCACAGCTTCTCTGGGCAGCCTGTGCCAGTGACTCATCACCTTCAGAGTAAAGAATTTCTTCCTTATATCCAATTTAAGTCTACACCTTTTTGGTTTAAAACCATTGCCCCTTGCCCTATCACTACACCCCCTGACAAAGAGTCCCTCCCCAGCTTTCCCATAGGCCCCCTTTAGGTACTGGAAAGCTGCTATAAAGTCTGTCCAGAGCCTTCTCTTCTCCAGGTTGAACAACCCCAACTCCCTCAGCCTGTCTTCATAGGAGAGCTGCTCCAGCCCTCTGATCATCCTCATGGCCCTCCTCTGGACTCACTCTAATAGGTCCATGTCCTTCTTGTGCTGGGGGCCCCAGAGCTGAAGGCAGTGCTCCAGGTGGGGTCCCATGAGAGCAGAGCAGAGGGCAACAATCACCTCCCCAACACTGCTGGCCATGCTGCTTTTGGTGCAGCCAGGACACGGTTGGCTTTCTGGGCTGCAAGCGCACAGTGCTGGCTCGTGTAGGGCTCCTTGTCAACCAACACACCCAGGTCCTTCTCCTCAGGGCTTCTCCCAATCCATTCTCTGCCCAAACTCACTTTATACTTGGCATTGCCCCGGCTCAGATGCAGGACCCTGCACTTGGCCTTGTTGACCCCCGTGATGTTCACACAGGCCCACCTCCCATGCCTGTCCAGGTCCCTCTGGATGGCGTCCCTTCCCTCCAGCATGTCATCCCTTCCCACACAGCTCAGTGTCATTGGCAAACTTGCTGATCCCACTGTCCATGTCACCGACAAAGACATTAAACAGAAGAAAGGAGGGAAAGCAAACTAGTCCAAAACTGACACTGGGGACCTTGACTCTATTCACCCTAAAACTTCAAAAACATCTGTATTTCTCCTCACTATACTCAGATGAAAAAGGCAAATACTTCCCCTTCCCCCCCCTCCCCAACCCATTCTTCCTTTTTCTTTTCCTAGTAGTCTCAGAGACTTCTGTCTTTAGTCAGCCACCCTTGCTGTGAGTTTCTTTAAATTGTAATTGGATTGTCTCCCAGATTCTGGGAGATCCTTTTGTCAGAGGACTTCCTGGGGATATAGCCCCTGTTTGATGATACCGGGAGCTGCTCAATTAAAAAAGGACTGACTGAAGATACAACTTTTTGCTCATTGCGAAAACTCTGTTTTACAGCAACTATTCTTAAGGGAACCCTATAACGAAATATGCATTTTTGTTCACACTCCAGTATTTTCTGTTCTGTCAAATAAGACTCTGAATTCATGCATATGACAATCTGCATGTATCTCACTCAGAATTTAAACTTTAGCCTGCATGCTTGCTGCTGTTGACCTTAGAGATCCCAAATATATAGGCATGATTTGAACTAATTTCTCCAAAGCAGTCTTTCTGAGTGTACATGTGGCTCTCAGTCACAGGCAAAAGCATTACATGCAATGTAATTGTGCTGAGAACTGAAATGAAGAAGTGCCTAATTCAGAAGAGAAAAACATGTATTATTGTAAAATGAGAGGGCAAGATGTTATTATATACAAATTCAGAGACAGTCAGTGTATTGTTAAAAAGATAATTGTAAATTTAAAGGTGAAGAAGTGTTCTGTGTAAGAAAACCATTAGCCTTTATGTAATAGTATGTAATTAAAATCTATAATTGACAAAGATATACATATGACTCATGTAAGGTTTGTGAAACAACTTTGTTATTTCTTTCTGCAGCTGCAGCATCAAAATGGTCTTTTTAAAATTTTTCTTTAAGATTATTTACCCCACAGAAAACAGAAAGTAGGAACAATGCAGCTACCTACAACTGGAATAGCTTAGCTTCCTTCAGATAAGTTCTGACTTGAATTTTCACCAAAGTGTGCAGTCTTACATGCCTGAAATATATCAGAGCAGCCAAAGCCAGGCCGAATGTCTTACATAATGATGTTGCTTATAAAAGTCAGCTAAAACGAAATTTAGAGTCATTTAATTCCAGAAATGCCAATTGGTGATGTCTGAGAAGTATGCTGAGAAAATGGCTAGTGAATTGGGGAAAAAGAAAAAGAGAGAGAGAGAGAGAGAGAAAGTTATGTTCTCAAAAGCAGGAAACAAAAACTGTTTCCCTGTATGGTTGTTTTATTCGGGTGGGCAGCCGAGCTCTACCACAGCGTCTCTCTCTCTCCCTCTCCTCAAAGGGGAGAAAATACAATGCAAAGGGCTCAAGGGTAAAGGATGCTCAACATAAGGATGCTCGACAATTATCGTGATGGGCAAAACAGACTCAGAGTAGGGAGACAGTAAAATGTATTGGCTATTACTAGCAAACTAGAGAAGTGAGAACAAAGGAAGGAAAACAAAAACACCTTTCCCCGAACCACCCTCTTCCACCTCTTCCCCCCGGGCAGTGCAGGGGAAGAGGGAATGGTGGCTGCGGTCAGTCCCTGACGCTTCGTCTCCACCACCCCTTCACGGTCCCTCTCTGCCCCTTCTCCAGTGGGGTCCTTCCCACGGGATGCCGTCCTTCTTGAACTGAGCCTGCGGGGGCTGCCCACAGGCAGCAGCTGTCCAGGAACTGCTCCCACACGGCTCCGTCCCACGGGGTCCATCCATCCCCCAGGAGCAAACTGCTCCAGCACGGGTCCCCCACGGGTGGGCGGCAGCTCCCCCCAGACCCCTGCTCCTGCGTGGGCTCCTCTCCACGGGCTGCAGCTCCGGCCCGGGGCCTGCTCCTGCGGGGGCTCTCCATGGGCCGCAGCCTCCTCCAGGCCACATCCACCTGCTCCAGCGGGGGCTCCTCCACGGGCTGCAGCGTGGAGATCTGCTCCATGTGGGACCCATGGGCTGCAGGGGGACAGCCTGCTCCACCAGGGGCCTCTCCCTGCACAGGCCGCAGGGGAACTGCTGCTGCCTGCCTGGAGCACCTCCTGCCCTCCTGCTGCACTCACCTGGGGGCTGCACGGCTGCTTCCCACTCCTCTCTCTCTCTCCCAGCTGCTGTTGAGCATCAGTATTTTTTCCCCTTTCTTAAATCTGCTGTCACAGAGGCGCAAACAACATTGCTTATTAGCTTGGCTCTGGCCAGCATCAGGGTCCTTATCTAACATGGGGCCGGTTCTGGATTCTTTTTGCAGAAGCTACCCCTATGGCCCTGTAAACACACTCCACCCTTAAAATTAGACTTATTTATTTAACAACAACAACAAAAAAGAATATGAAATGTTACATTTCCACTTGGAGGTTTTACTCAGATAGAAGTTGTAGATGTTAATTGCGTATAGTTTTATAAGGAAACCATTTCCTTGATCTTATTTTGAAACTTTGAATCTTTTAATTACATGATTAAGATAAAGAAAGGGTCAGGATCCAGAAAGCATACTTATCCCTCCCGTGTCAGCAGTGTACTATACTGGGAGCAGAAGTATCTTCGTGCTGTCTCCCTGGCCTTTAGTGTGGCCATTTTCCTTTAAAGCATTACTTTTCACATAGTGTTTAAACATAGTCTGACTGAGCTTGCCTACATTATTTTTTTTCTGAAGTGCTGCTGTGATCTGGTGACCAAAGATGCATCTAAAGCAATAATGTAAGCAGTCCCAAGTAGCTTGATTTTTGTCAGATCTTTCACAAAAACTGCACAGGTGCTGGTTGTGCCCTCCACCAGCACAGTGGATCTGCAAAGCTGAACACCTGGTGCTAAGTCACAGAAGCTGTATTTTTCTTATTGTACATTGGCTTTCCTCTTTCCTTCATGCATTTTTCTAGTTCTGTCAGGGAATGTCTCCAGGCAAGCTCACATGGTCTTTTTCCCCTGTCTTCCAGAGGGGAAAGAGTTCCCAAATTAGTTGCAACCAAGAGGTTCGCCAGCTGAGGGGGTTAATGTATGAGAGCACTGATCATCTGGTAGTGAAGCAGAATGTCACTTTCTGACAACCTTGTTTAATGCTTTACACTTCCAGTGTTTCATATGATCTTTTCAGTTGCCTCCTTTTAGTATTGCCATTAATATTTAATTATAATTAAATGTGCTGCATTATAAATAATTTAATACATTATTTATACATAGATGAATATTTTAAAACAGGCTTTCTAGATGGAAAAGGCTATGGATTAATGTGTGCAGGAGTGCATATGGCAGTTTTTCTCTTCTCTTCCAAAATTTTGAACCTGTCATCCAGTTTTAAGCCAAGTTTACACATGGCAGAGGTCTCAAGCAAAGATTGCTTTTAAGTTTTGATAAAATGGTTATCTCAGTTAGATGGAGGCAAAAGACCCATGTTTGAATCACCACTCAGCCCTTGATTAGACCCCAGAAACCTACTCAAAAGATTTATACTCAATTGCTGCCCTTTGTCAGCCATGGAACAAACTTTTTTGTATACTGAAAACTTTCTGCATATACCAGCATCAGTGTTGTACACATAATTTCCCTGAAGTTTCTTCAGGTCTTTAGTCTTCCTTTGGTGCTATTTGCTCTTGCCTCCCTTTATTTATTTCTCTCCATCTTAAGTAAAAATTATATATCTGGCAGCTGATCAATGTTTCATTGAAATTCAGAAAAAGGAATTTCTTTTGCTTATAAAATAAGTGATTAGTGAATGTCACCAATTCAGTTAGACATGAACTCTCTCTGATAAAAGCAGAAATTCTGTATTGTTTCTTCTTCTACTTTAGAAGTGCTCTTTTATTTACTGTGCTCTAGGGCTTGTTTACTATTGGTTTGACTGCAGTCAAGATGATAGTCTGGGTGTTTTCTATTTCCCACATGTAGCATTGAGTTCATGTTGGGGTTTAACACTGGTAGGCAGCTACGTTACCACCTAGCCTCTCTCTCACTCCCCCTCCTTAGCAGGATGAGGGGGAGAAAATGAGACGGAGGAAAAAAAAGCGAGTGGGTATGAGATAGGAGGAGCTTGATGGAAGGAAAGGAAAGGCCATGGAGGAAACAGTTATTCTCTGCTTCCCATCAGCAAGCAGTGCCCAGCCACCTCCAGGGAGGCAGGGCGTCGGTACGCGCAGCAATGCTCAGGAAGCAAACGGCTTCATAATGAGACTCCCCCTGCTCCCTCTTCCCCTTCCCCGGCTTCTGTTGCTGAGCCTGAGAGTGTTTGGGATGTCCTCTGGTCAACTGGGTCAGCTGTCCTGGCTGTATCCCCTCACCTCTTGCCCACGCCAGCCTGGAGGTCTTTAGGGAAGCTGGAGAGCCAGCCCTGACACTGTGCCATGCTGCTCGGCCCTGGCTGAAACACCAGAGTGATACCAGTGTGGGTCTGGCTTCAGGTGCACAGCTCAGTGCTGTATGGGCTTCTTGGGGACAGGTAACGCCATCCCAGCCAGACCCAGTTCAATCTCTCAGCAGAGTTCCTGACTGATAGGCTTATTTAAAAGGTTCTTTCAGAAGTCTGGAAAGGAGTCAGCAGGGTTTCTGATGGTCAGACACAACACCATGAAGAAACACTGGACCTGTAAGGCAAGGAAACTTATAAAAAGTTTCTTCCAGATTAGCCTGGAGGTCTGTCAGTTGGTTATCTTCTTCCCAACAGTGGCTGCAGACGTGCTGAAAGAAACAAAAGTGTGGAAAGATCCTTCTTCCAGGATACCTTCCTACTTTGTGCCAAAAGTCTCCACTCTGGAGATTTTTTTATTTTTATTTTTATTTTTATTCTGAGGATTTTTGGCAGTTATGTGAATTGTCAGCCAGCTTCCATTTACAGAGATGTATTTCTGTACCATGCTTTCTCCTGACCTCATCTCAGAGTTCTTGATACATTCATCTGAACCTGAAACTCTCCTGTACACTGTGTAGCATTGCTTAATTTCATTTTTTTGATTATCATCATTCCCCATTAATACAAGTTCAATAGTGTTACATTTCTGCATCATTCCATTTCAGCTGTTCTTATCCATATAAGCAGCTCTTGAAAAATGCAAATTGTTTGAGAAGAGCTCAGACCCTTCTCTCCATCTCCCTTCTCACCCTGAAACCAGCCATGTCATTACTCCCAAATACAGGAGAATAGGTGAGTCACCACTGCCAAATACCAATTGTCAGAAATACATGACATCTTAACTTGCAGAGAGCACTTCGGTTTCATCAGTTAAACAGGTGCCTGTCATTGCCATAGTGGGTGATGCAAACTACCACTTCCCACAGACCTGGCAGTATGAGATGTCCTGTCTGGAATCTGTTTGAATAAATAGGTGTGGCTCCACCTAGACCTTCGGCTGGCAGCAAGAAACAGTCACTGTGAGGACAGAACTGTTACTGTCCTAAGGTGGATGCCTAAAAGCTGACCATGTTTTGGTCTCTAAAATATCCATTTCTCTCCCTAAAAAGAAGTGTGAATGACTGTATCTGAATTAGGATATGCGTTAGATCTGACAAACCTAATTGTAATTAAACCTGTATGTGTCAAATCATTTTCTGCATCTGTCCTGGTGCTTCACCCATATAAGCAACATTAGATTGATGGTTCTATATTTGCAGTCTTGCATGACAGCCTTTGTGTTTTGACCTTATCACTTCCTGAGGACCTGAGCTGAGCTGAACCAGAGGACTCCTGGTGATGCAGAATATGCAGAGCAGTTCTCAGCAGCACCGCAGCTGACCAGAACACTGGAATGGGGCTTCAGAGATGTTTGTTCTGCCAAAGGCTTTTCTGTAACTTCAGCCTCAGCTGAGTTTGTGCCACCTGCCCCCGTTTTGTCTGCCTACGCCAGCGTGCAGGCTCTCTGGCATGCTGACTGTGCAACACCAGCCATAGTGACAACCTGGTGTCTGCTGACATTAACAAATGACCAGTCTCCTTTTTAAGATAGTTGATTTTAGCCAGCCAGTGCTCCTACCTCTGTTGATGTTATTTCTCTCAGTCACAGTCCTTTCTATTCCGTGGTATGTGCACCTATCAGATGCACTACTATCCACAGAAGCTTGGGTGTTTGTATCTTCATAATGCACATCATGTTTATTCACTGAGAGTAGTGTAGCAAAGTTGGATGAGGATCCCTTGATGTTGTTGGCTTTGTCTTTGAGACAAGGTCTCTCAAACTCTGTTCCCTGTGATAAATATGCTCTCAGGTGTCTGTCTACAAAAATGCAGGTATACTCAAATAAGGGGAGTAAGATATGCACGTCTTTTATGTATATTTAAATAGGTGAGCATTTCCTGGGCCTTCTTGCAGGACTTTCTGTTTAAATCCCATTAAAAAATCATTTCATTTTAAAAATATTATGTTATAATGAATGTTTAATATGTAACCTTTATAAAACAGTAATATATTAACCCTCTACAAGTCTGTCCTTGTAGAAACTTCATGTGTGAATCAAAATTTATTATCTTCTCTTTGGCGTAACAACAGCCGAGTGAGGCCTAAAATTACCATTGCTTGACTAGGATGTGATTGAATTGCAGAAGGAGCTCTGAAGGCTTGAAGGTGAAGCAGACCTTGCTGATACAGATTTATAACAGTGTTCCCAATTTACTCTCTTGCCTCTCAAAGTTTATCTGCATAACCGCAATTTAGGATGGATTGCGTCCACTCACAGTTTGATCTGATACATCTCTTCTGGGAAGCCATATGCAACTCGTACAAGAATGAACCAAAAGTGGTGTTGAGTTCTCCGGAGGGCTGCTCTGCTCTTCCTCCCTCTCTGCCTGTGCAGTGGAGGGCTGCAGAAGCAGAGTGGCTTTGCCTCTGTTGTGGCATGGAGCTAGCTGTTCCAGGCTTGACCTGACAATAAGGGAAAAAGCTTTTTTCCATACTGTCTCTGAAGTACAATCACCTGATAATCATAGAATCATAGAATATCCTCAGTTGGAAGGGACCCTTAAGGATCATCAAGTCCAACTCTTGACACCGCACAGGTCTACCCAAAAGTTCAGACCATGTGACTAAGTGCACAGTCCAATCTCTTCTTAAATTCAGTCAGGCTCGGTGCAGTGACCACTTCCCTGGGGAGCCTGTTCCAGTGTGCAACCACCCTCTCTGTGAAGAACCCCCTCCTGATGTCAAGCCTAAATTTCCCCTGCCTCAGCTTAACCCCATTCCCGCGGGTCCTGTCACTGGTGTTAATGGAGAAAAGGTCTCCTGCCTCTTGACACCCCCTTACGAGGAAGTTGTAGACTGTGATGAGGTCTCCTCTCAGCCTCCTCTTCTCCAGGCTGAACAGGCCCAGTGACCTCAGCCGTTCTTCGTACGTCTTCCCCTCCAGGCCTTTCACCATCTTCGTAGCCCTCCTCTGGACACTCTCCAACAGTTTCATGTCCTTTCTATACTGTGGTGCCCAGAACTGCACACAGTACTCGAGGTGAGGCCGCACCAGCGCAGAGTAGAGCGGGACAATCACCTCCCTTGACCTACTAGCGATGCCGTGCTTGATGCACCCCAGGACACGGTTGGCCCTCCTGGCTGCCAGGGCACACTGCTGGCTCATATTCAACTTGCTGTCTACCACGACCCCCAGATCCCTCTCTTCTAGGCTGCTCTCCAGCGTCTCATCGCCCAGTCTGTACGTGCAGCCAGGGTTTCCCCGTCCCAGGTGCAGGACCCGGCACTTGCTCTTATTGAACTTCATGCGGTTGGTGATCGCCCAGCTCTCCAACCTATCCAGATCCCTCTGCAAGGCCTTTCCACCCTCATTCGAGTCCACAACTCCTCCAAGTTTGGTGTCATCAGCAAACTTGCTCAAAATACCTTCTATTCCTACATCCAGATCGTTTATAAAAATATTGAAAAGTACCGGCCCTAAAATGGAGCCTTGAGGGACCCCACTGGTGACCGCCCACCAGCCTGATGCAGCCCCATTTACCATAACCCTTTGGGCCCTGCCCGTTAGCCAATTGCTCACCCATCGGATGATGTTTTTATTTAGCTGTATGGTGGACATTTTGTCCAGTAGGATCCTATGGGAAACCGTGTCAAAAGCCTTGCTGAAGTCCAAAAAAATCACATCAGCTGGTTTCCCTTGGTCCACCATACGGGTGATCTTATCATAAAAGGAAATCAGGTTAGTTAGGCAGGACCTACCCTTCACAAACCCATGCTGGCTGGGACCAATGACTGAGAGTTGTTTGTGGCTGTTTTCTTTACTGAGTGCTTGATTGCAAAGCTTCCCTTTCATGGTTCTGAGGGAGTGTTGTAAAGTGTTCAAAGGCCTCCTGAGCATTAGCTTTTGTGGGTGAATTGGTTTTAGCTCTTTCTGCCTGGACAAGAACACCTCAGGGCAGAGTTGGAAAATGATGGGCGTGGATTTGTTCAATGACAGATGAAATTATTTGCATTTCAGTTCAGAGGAATGCAAGGCTCCTCTCCCCACTCTAAAAAAAGTTGAGGGCAACCACTCTTTCACAGGAAATTGTGTACTGTAATGTGAATAGTTCTTGTGGGATAATTGCTTTGTATACGCCAGAGGCCTGAGCCTGAGGCCCCACTACCTGGGGGCTGTTTTTTGTTGGATGCTAGATTCAAAGCTGGGACAACCTCTGGAAGCTGAAGGTAACAGGATGTAGGTGTGCACTCAATTCAGTCTTCAGCCTATGGTCATTACATCTGCATGGTGATCCTGTGGTACACTTAGGATGCTATTTTACTATTTTACTGTGTTCAGACATTTTATAAGAAATGTTACAGTCCCAGTATAGAGAAATAGACTGTGACAGGTAGTGTTAGGACGAGCAAGACACAGAGTAGTCTGCTCAATGTACAGTTTTGGCTGTGTAGAGAGAAGGTGTGTGCTCTCGCCTCTAGATCTCCAGATGATGGCAATTCTCCCTTCTGTGTGCATCTCTGGAGATTGACTGTACCTATTCTCTGCTCTGTTGTACCTCTGCTTTGATTTTTTCCTGGTGACTGTACTTTTGGCAAGTGCTGTTTTTTCAGGATGAAAGCCCAGTTTAAGGGCTGTGGCACTAGATCTTCAGGGAAAACTTGTAAAGACCCTTTATTTGGATATAGACTGCCAAGATACAGGGGTATGGTCTGGATCCTTGGAGCAAGCAACATTATGCAGCAGTGTTCTTCAGGAAACATCCATGCAAGAAAATATGTTGTGTCAGGTGTAGCACAAATGGGTCAGCAACAAGGTTGTGAGTGACTGCAGACACACAGCTGTGGCTCTCCCACAGAAAGAGAAGTAGTGATGCAGAGGAGGCACGGAGGCAGTGAAGAGGTGATTTCAGGAAGAACACTATTAGGTTAAGTAAAGAGATCTGCTGCAATCTACTTACCAGAGGAAAGCAAGGACAGGCAATCCTAAACAGCATGCTCTTCGACAACACTCTTGATGTTAGTGCACTTTCAACTCTTCCTGTTTGTTTCACAAGCTCAGTCCTTTGGTCAGAGTGTCAGGATCTGTCCCTAAATTGATCTTTCCAAAGTGCTCTTACTCTTGGCTTTTATCTCTTTGCATCTGTGGGGCAGCAGCTGATCCTACATACCGTGTATTTCCTGTGACTATTCCAAAGATTGCTTCCTCCTCTCTTCTGTATCTGCTGTTGTCACCCAGAGTACTGGGATAGAACAGGGTACACGACAGAGTCTGTGTGGAGAAACAAGCACAACGAAGGCTGACACTGCATTTGTGAGCAGGCTGCATGTAAAGGTAGTATTCCTCCAATGAACAGATGGACAAGTCACAAAGAATAAACCTTGATTCTTGGATAACCCCTGTCAAGTCTTCCAAGCAGACTGTTTGGAAACCAGCTTGGTACCTGTATATGGAGTATAACAAGAAAAGTCTTGGAAAATCACAAATATGAGTTTTGTCTGTGGTTTTTAAAATCCCACATCTCTAAGGAAGTGAGGGACCATCTATGGGACAAGACAACACCATGGTGAAAAATTTCTCCCTTTTCTTCTTGTGCTGAAAATACTGTGATGATAGCACAAAATTTTGAAAATGGTTACAATTCATCCTGTTAGTCTCTATACCCCTACATTTTTTTTTTTCAGTTCCTCACCTTATCTCCAGCTACAGACAAAACTGATTCTCTGACACAGGTATTTCCTGAGACACACAGGTATTTTTGTACTGATGCAAGGCAGTATTTCAACTTGAGTAATGAGAAGTGGCAGGAACATCTTGTCCTGGTAAGTGTTTTCATGTTTCTTTCCCACTCTACATTCTAGAAAATAGTATGATCAAATGAGTAAACCTCTTGCTTGTGCCCCGGAATAACATGAGAATCCTGCTGCATATGTTGTCTTTATTTGTCCTGCAGTGTGTCTGGAGTGTCCCTTTCTCCACTTTTCATTTGTTCATGAAGCATTTCCAATGTAATAATTAAAAAAGAACTGTCCAATAAAGCTTGAAAATATTAAAAATTAATGTTGGCATTTAACTAGGAGAAGAATATGAAAGGGTAGGTTATTGCTGTTTACTACAATTTCTACTCATTCTTCTCAGATACAAATACACACACACATACACACATATACACACAAAGAGTTTAATATGGCTTCTCTGAAGTATCTTAGCCAGTCAAATATCACTGCCAGCCTTGTAATGCTCTTCATCACTGGATGAAGGGAGTAGGATGTGTAAGTAGTAAAGTGGGTACTTTATTGCTGCTTTAGAGCTTGCTCCTGGGATGTGGTGGTATTCTCAGAGAGCTGTACGCTTCCATTGCTTTGACATCTATGACTTACTCCAGGCTTCTCTGCAGGCTGCAGTAAAGGAGCCTCTGCATGCCTGCAAGAAATTGACATTGCTGCAGGGTGTCAGGGTTCCTGTGCTGAGCAGCCAGCCCGACAATAAAGGAAAGACTGCTTGCCATAACACCCCACAGCCTCAGTGGGACAGGGGCATAGCACACTCATGTTGGTAATGTCACCTCTCAGAGACTCGTGGAATCATGGCGTTGTTTGGGTTGAAATGGACCTTAAAGATCATCTAATTCCACTCCCCTGCCATGGTCAGGGACACCTCCCACCAGTCCAGCTTGCCCAAAGCCCCGTCCAGTCTGGCCTTGCACACCTCCAGGGATGGGGCATCCACAGCTTCTCTGGGCAGCCTGCATACTGAAGGTCACCTCAGAATAGCTTCTTACTTTTGTTTGGAAACAACAGGTTTGGGGGAGGGATGGCATATCAGTGTTTCGGCACATCTACTACAAGAGAAAATCCTAATGTGTGGTGTCATTTTTATGGCAAGGCAGGGAGTGCAGTCTGCTGCTGGCAGTTCTTACGTCTCTGTTGGTTTTCCAGCAATTTATCATTCATCCTTTCCACAGGGTCTGCTTGGGTTCCTTTCAAAGAAACTTGAGCAAGTTTCTGCAGGTCAAAACCAAGCCAGAGTGAAAATTTTACCTGCAGCACATCTACATTTCAATGCAAAGTAAACAACAATCTATAGATAGAAAGGCTGCTACATACGCCTTTATGTACATACACACACATAGGCACACATACATACACATATATGGAGGCTGGGGTGAAATAGCTGCCTGAATGTAACAGGAGCTGCAGATATAACAGCATCTCTGGAACTTGGCTGGTGATTAAGGTACCCACAGATAGCCAAATTCATACCCATGGGGATATTTATTTTTTTTGAAGCATGAGCCCTTGCATTTGTTTGCTTGCTTGCTTATATAACTGCTAGGACGTTGTCAGTTCTGACAGAAGGCGGTGCTGCCCAGCCATGTGAGTCTTGTGGGGGCCAGGCTGGGCATCTGGGATGGCTCCTTCCCTTTCTAAATTTTCTCCACCAAAAGCTTCCTTTGTTTTGCTTTTGCTTTGAACTTAGCTGTGATTTAGTCTGTGTCAGGGGAAATTTTCCTTTTTTAGTTGCTGGTGTGTGTTACAGAGCTGTGAGGGCACTGGATATCTTTAGATAATGCATAGCATGATCCGCAATGGTGACAACTTGTATTTGTTTTTTGTTTGTTCTCACCATGTCATCTCAAGCAATTTCCATATTTGGTCATCACTACTATAACCAGAGCAAATATATACACATACATACCTAAAAGTGTACCCCTGGCAGAGGGAAGGTAGCATCAGACAAACAGGGAAACATGGAATAAGGGGCAGAGTGATTTTACATCCATGCAAACCTTTTCTGTAGATTATTTGTACTATGTGGGAAGTGTGTGACATTATCTAGGCAGAATGATTTATCTGCCTGATTGGTCCATTGTCATGCACTGCCTTCTTGGTTGGTTATCCAGGCAGCAGCGTGATTTACTGGCACCACCATTGTCAATTACTATGCAACATTACCTCATGCTGCACCATGAGTGTCTGTGATGCTATGAGATGTGACATGAAATCTACACAACATCAACACACAACAACCATGGCCTAATGGGATGTGAGATGTTGTAAATGTAACCTGATGAGATTTACTGAGGGATTCATGACCTATGCCATGGCAGCACTTGCCTGTGATTTCAGTGAAAAGGAACTAAGATAACAAATTGGTGCTGAAGTATGTCTTTATCACATGGGGTGAAAAACAAACCTAAAGTGTGAAATTTTGGTAATATCCTAACAAGATGTCACTGCCATTTTGGAGAAGAGTTTCCATAGCCCGTTGTTGGTCCCATAGTACTGTAACTGTGCTGTCTCAGTACAGCTCTGCATATGACTGTGTAGTGAGAGACATATGAACGGTGAGTGTTCCTGTGTGGAGAAAAAACCTTCTCTTAAGACCTATTGCTCTACAAGCAGTGTGCTTTTCATGTAAATGTATTGTTGACATACTTCTGATCCAGCTCAAATGCTCTTCTGTTCTCTGCTGACAGTCTGATAGCTAAGAGTGCAGTACGGAGAGCAGGGCAAAGCAAAAGCAACTAAAGTTGTTTTGTTTTTGTTATTTTGTTTTGGCAGTTGAGTTATTACTTACCTAAGGTGTGCTGTCCGTTACAGAGCACTGGTGCTTTGTTAATAGGGAGTTTTTGAAATTTATAAAAGTGTAGGAAGATCTGACTTCTCTTCCTCTGCTTATCTCGCCTCTGCCTGCTGAGCTGATAACTTCCCATTCACCATATGAGCATTACTTGGGGTATTAGCTTACTGATTGTGACCAGTGTCAAACTATTTCCCTGTTGGAAAGACCTATCAGAGTTGTAGGAAGACTAAGAGACACAAAACCCTTTCCTCTGCTGCTACAGTGACACTGCATTGACCATTAAATTTACTTATTCTTTGCTTGGGCATCTTCTGGAGGCATGGTGTAAAGATCCTACTCCTCCAACATCCTGCAGGTAGTGGGGAAAAACCCTGGGATTTGTAAACAGCTGCAGTAGGACAGGGGAGGCTCACATAATTGGTAGGGAGCCCTTTGGCATTCTGTATTTGACGTTTTTGGTTTTCTCCTGGCAGCAAAACAAACGGCAAGTCAAAGAACATTTTACAGTGTGCTTTGGATTCATGTAGGCAGGACTCTACTGAATTGAACGTGGGAGGGAAGGAAGATGGAGAAACTCAGCCATCTGTCAGAATTTTTAAAGTTAGATCAAGAAGGGACATTTTTATTCTCAGGGCTCTTGGGAAACTTCCCCTGGCAACACATTTCACAGGGAGGACTCTTTCTGACAGAGCAACAGGGACTGCTAGCTACTTGGTGACATATCAGGGCAAGCAGATTGCTCTGTGCAAAGCTGAAATTCACTGCAGGGCTACCAGCAGTTAGGGAAGTGGAAGTAGAGAGGGAAAAGGAGCTCAAAGCCATTCTTCTGGTTTGTGGCTTTTACCCTGGAGTGCATCTGTAGTTGGTGCTTCCTTTCTGAAAACATCCCTTGCCACTCACCAGATATCTGAAAACCTATGAACATATTTGCTGACATAAACACTGAAAATAATTGACATACTGAAAAAGATATAATCTGTCCTTGAAGACCATGAAAATAACTAAGCAGTCATATCCTCAATATTGTAAGCCCTTTTTGTGTCTCTCTCACTTTTTTTTTTTTTCTTCCTCTACCAACTGGACCAACTGGAGAATAACTTTTTTCTGTTTTTAGAAAACCACCTCTAAGAAAAACAAAAAATGGTGACAGAAATATCTCTATGTATGTTGATATTCTGGGGCAAAGAACACCAGAGGACAGCCAGAATTGTTGCTGCATGGATAGCAGCAGGACTAGTAAGATGCACAAACCTCCTATATTTCCCCCAGCTGAA